>CM061560.1:205073972-206323972 GCA_030864225.1 Capsicum baccatum var. pendulum | reverse complement strand
TAAATTATCAATCAGATATATGCAACTATTGTAATAATTGACTAACCTATTACATCCGACGTATTATATATTGGAACATATGTCTTGTCTGTTTTAGCAAATAAAAAAGGTCTTTCTACTATTTTAATTTGTACCAACATATGACTGATGTACTGCAATAGATAAGTAATTTATTGGGACAGACTTTTTACTATTTTAGTTTGTCCAAATAGGTTGCAACAGATGGGTTATCTATTGGAAATTATCATATAGGTCTTCCTCCATTTTTGATTTGTCTAAATGAATTATCCACCTGTTTAGCATATGACTCATTTTTTTGGACAAATTAAAATAGAAGTAAGACCTACTTGATTTGCTAAAATAGATGAGTTAGTATCTCTATGATTAGCATTAACAATTCTGACTTTCCAGGTGGATGTTACAGTAGAACCTACTGTTGAACAACATAATTTCACAATAGATAATCCATTAACTGCTTCCAAAGATAATGAAAAAGTGAAGCTTGTCAGTCTGGAGGAATGGAAGAATTACCCTTTTGAAAGGATCAACATCTCGAACGAGGCTTCAAAAAAACTAATAAAGTTGATCGATGACTATTCTGGATAGATTGCCGATGGGCTATTAAAGATTGATGTTGGCAGGTACATATATCATTTTTAAAGATTTTGATTTATATAATTCTTGCTTAAAAACCTAACATTAACACATATAAATCATGTAGAAAATAAAATGACACACTACATAGTGGATAAATTGGGTTTTGGTTCTGATATGTTCGACTTTATTATTGCACATTCCAGAAACAAGAATTGATTCTAATTGATGTCATAGCCCCAAATTTGTTGGAATGATGAGCTTTAAATGTCATATATCTTACTATTAGTGCTTTATTAAATTGTATTTTTGTATTAATTTTACTGTCACGTAATCTGAAATATTTGATTTAATAATATGTGCAACACATCAATGTTATTTTTTACTGCCTCTGAAAGAAGGACAATTTTCAAACACAAGAACAATAAAGAAACACGACAGATAATTGTTTGTACAAAATATACATCAATACTGCCTACGATAGGTATTGTAAACAACAACCGAAAGTTTCTCGAAATGAGAAAGGCTGAATTAACATCATCAAAGGTTTTAGCATTCCAATTGGCTTAACTTGGCATTTGATCGACGAAGTGTACATCCCAATTAATTGCGGTGATGAATTTCATTATGCGGTGCCTGTCATTGTTTTAAAAGAGAGGTGCATCCGAGTTTACAAATCGATGTCGGGAAGAAGATATCTTGAGATGTCATCTGAGATACCAAAGATGGCAAAAATATTGCCTACTTACATTGATGTAAGTGGATTTTTGTACCAAAAGGTTCGTACTAATTGATCGATAATTAAAAGATATCGGGATAACATGGGCAATCTATTTGATGCAGAATATGTTGAAGAAATTTCTCAACAACCTATTCGTATCCTGTAAGTATGAATCAGGTATCATGATTTAGTTTTATTTATAAATTTTACAACACTTACATTAATTGCAAGATATGAATTATCTGATTTCTACAAACACAGGTATTGTAGTCTTTTTGTTGCCACTCACGTCGAGTATTTGAAAGATGGATTACAAGTACCAAATGATGGATTTGATGCTAGATTATTCCTTAAAAGATATGCTACTCTTGTATGGAAATACAAAAAAGTGAAATCTTAGAAACCCTATTCAAGCGACATTAAAGATCCACGTCGACCAAAGCCAAATTCCATAACACTGAATGATGAACAACATATACACATAGACTAGATCCTTACAACATGAGTCCATCTAATTAATAACCTATCCTTAGGAATTGTTGGAACCAAAACATAAATAGTTGATTTATTTGTTAAGACCTATACCCATGACATTTTTTTTAATTTCATTTATTTATTGATTTATTTCATGTAATTTTTGAAGGCTTTGATTTATTTTATTTTGTCTATGTTATCCTTAGATTTGAACTTATTAATTGAAATGGAATACTAGATTCAAATATTGCAACAAATAATGTATTTGTTGCAACAGATGACATATCTATTGGAAATTATCAAATAGATTTAGACATATGTTGCAACATGTAGGTCATCTGTTTGAAATTATCAAACAGGTCTTCCTACTATTTTTATTTGTTCCAATAGATTACCTATCTATTGCAATAGATATACTTAGATAAAAATATCTACATTGTGGAATAGATGCTCAACCTATTGTAACAGATAAACTATTTGTCAGAACAGATAGACTATCTGTTATAACAGATAGACAATCTGTTGCTTTATAAAAAAATCAATTTTTATCAATTATAAAAAATTGCCATGACGTAAAAATTGTCATGGTGTTTGTGTTTCTACATCTTCCTCTTTATACACAGGCTCCAAGCATTTAGTTAGTACCCTATAAGACCAAATCTATGGATATTTTTGATAACATTGTCGTACAAAAAGGTCATTGGTTCGTTCATTTTTATGTCGCTCAGCAAATACTCGATGTGTGCAAGCACGTAGGACCTACATGCGGCACCACTTTTAATTTTTAGAAGGTTTACGTCCTTGTTTCGACCTTTAAAATCCTATGTTTTCTTCATCAAAACTTTCAGTAATTTAAAATCCCATGTTTTCTTGTCATGTCAGTACATATTTTTCTTGGTCTTGCATCTATTTTACATGTTCGTGCTTTCACACTTAATAACCATACTTCATCCTCAGTGCTTTTTATAGTCTATTCAGTTTTACATGAGATTTAAATATATTATTCATTTTTTACCGCTTGCTAGCTTACAAATTTATTTTTAGTTCATAATTTATAAATCTTACAATGACTTCATATTGTTTGCAGCTTCCAACCAGCAGGTGATGAGTTCTCTTATTTTGGGGACACAAGTTAGCTGTAGTTCATGTACTATATTGTTATTATTCATATGTATTGATAAGTAGTATTTAGAGGTATGCCCCAGCTATCTATAGTCAGTATCATAGAGGCTTCATATATAGTCAGTCAGAGTCATTACTTGTGAGTCAAGTTTCTTTCTTCAATGGTAAAATTTATCAGTATTATATTGATTCATACTTTCCCATGATCATGTTTCCACTCAGTAAATCTAGTTTTTATATAATTTCAATCAGTTTCTCTAGCAGTATGCCAAATCATGGGTTATCTTGGGATCAATTATTGTTCCAAGCACCACGTTATGACTAGGGGTAATCTAGGGTCATGATAATACCTTTGCATATTTACACCCTTGGGAAAAACTTTGAAGGTTGACAGATATGACAAGCACAAAGTTGAAGATTCACTCAGACTGGAGAGGTACCTAATCCCATCTCTCAGGTTAGTTTCTTGTATGTGCAAATTTTGGTCTATTTTTATAAGAAAAACCAGAGTCCTCCCCATCCTTATGTCAGAAAAAGTTGTCCTGTTCTAAAAGGGAAGGTGAGTCACCTTAAACCTGAAATTTATCATATTTTATTCCAACAAAACACCCTTCTTGGTGCTCATTATTTCTTAAATCTTGCTGCATCCACTCCTTCTCTTATCAAAAACAAAAATCCTAATCCTAAATAACCCTTCTTAGAAACAGACCTTCCTGATGGTTGCAACTCTCCTATTTTCATGTCCTTCAAAGGATTCTGAGCTTAGCATTGTTAAAAATCCCTTCCCAAACCTTTTTGAAAAACATCCTGCTTCTCCTACTTTTCCAAAGTCTAACTGCTACATCTCTCAACTTGTTGATAAAGAATCATCCATGAATCCTCAAAACTATCTTGATGGTGTTGTGATAATGAAACCTAGATTGCTGAAAACCTCATAATGTTTTAAAATACCTTAGGAAAGATCACTGTTGATCACAACAAAAATAGTGTTAGTAAAACACCAAGAATCTATGGAAAATGGTTTGGAAGATTTATTTAGAAGAAACTGACACATGAGGGACCTAGTCCCAAGAATATAAAGTAGCTAAAAAAGAATATGTGAGCACTTATAGTAGAAGAAAGAATGGGGAGAAGTATAACGTTGTATTCAAGGAAGTTTGAATCAGGTTCTTGAAGAATCAAAAGGTGTTAAATGGAAGGATTTTTAATTCAAATATGGTAAAAAAACCTGGTTTGGTTGAATTAGTTGAGCTAGTTAAACATCAAGGTTGGATGCACTCATGGAAGGCCTAGTCCCATAATTTTAGTTGAGATAATCAGGGAATTCTATTTAAGATTGGAATTCTCAGACGATGGTTAAATATAACTACATAGGTTAAAGTAAAGAAAATAAAGATGAATGAAGAAACAGTGGGAAAGATTTTAGAAGTTCCTATATATGGTGTGAGAAATATCTCAAAAAAGCTACCTTTAATAGAATTTTTTGAAAAAGCATCAACAATTAAAGGGAAATATGTGGCTTTAGTGAATAGGAAATCATTCAAGAGTGAGCTTCAATTGGTTTTTGACTTTGTGAACAAGGTGATTTTGCCTAGATCACAGAATAGAAACATTGCCGAAGCTAGTGATATTTATGTGATGGAGTGCCTTTGTAGCTTTTAATTCATTAATATACCTACTTTAATGATGGAACAAATACACAAGTTTGTTCTTGGGAAAAATGCAAAACATGGGATGCCTTATGGATATTGGTTGAACATAGTATTTGACCAATTTGATATTGTCTATGAAAATTGAACCTAAGGAATTGTTCTAGAATTGCTTGGCATGAAGACACTAGTCAAAATTAGAAGTGTTAAATCAGGTTGAATTTCTCAAAGGGAGCTCAACAGGGAAATAAAAGAAATTAAGTTCAACCTAGAAGCCAAGGATAAAGAAATTAGCAAGCTCCAGGTGACAATTCATCATCTCTCCAGAAAAAGCCCACGTGTCTCTAAAATGCTAAGAACTGAAGAAAAAAGTGTCAATATTAGCTGATAAGGTCCTCAGACTGAATGCAATGATAGGGCATCTCAACAACAACATGTCCCTACTCCTTCAAAAAAACTTTCCCAGTCCTTCACCTATTAATACTTCTTGATTCCAATGGCTTTTTACCTAGAACATTTAAATTATGCACTGCAATGATACTTATCCTCTACTTATGAATAAATGTTTTCTTTGTGTGTTACATTTGTTCCCTTTGAATTGCAATTATTAATGTTAATGTTTCCCCAGTGGCCATGAGTTAACTACTTTCTGCTTATTTTACTCTTGGTTTACTTTACTATCTTTTCAATGACGCCAAAAGGATGAATACTAACTTTATATGTAAGGAATAAGTGTAGTTCAACTAATGAAGAGGCTTATGATGAATTATGTGGAATATTTCATGGCATACTGATAAGGGGTAGTAAGTGATATGCTGAGTAGATGAATGAAGGATGCATGCTGACAATGGAAAGAAATTGAAGCTTGATAAGAAGACAATAAGGGACCTAGTCCTTGTGTTGTATAATGGTGGAAACATGCTGATAGGGGGAACATTCATCTTCAGTAATAGTAATCACTCTAATTTCATTTTATGAATATGCATAAGCAAATTATAACAAGGGACCAGGTCCCGATGTTGCATAATGCTGGAAGCATGATGACAGGGGGAACATTCATCTTCATTAGTGGTAATTACACTGCTTAAATATGATAAATATACATTGATTCTTAAGTTTCTGAGGTTGATTTGTCATCATCAAAAAGAGGGAAAATTCATATATATAGTTTTGATGATAAATAGATGACTATGAGGGACCAAGTCCTTGGATGTTTGAGGCAACAATATAGTTGTAACGCATCTGCATAGCTTTATCTGTTTATGTAAAAAACTAGCAGGTGCTACTTGCTCTAATTAGGACACCCGGTCTATTGACATTTCAGCCCTAATAATCTCTTATCTATAAACTGAAAAATATGCTTCTTCATAAAAAATTTTTTGCAAATACCAAAAGTGTGTTGAAGATAGAGAAAGGCAAAAAATCCATATCTTATATTACCTAAGATCATTTTCCATATGTGTGTGCTGAATAAGAGAGCTCTTGAGTGAGTCCTAATTTGTAATTGAATTACTCATGATATAAGATTAATGATCTTTTCTCTTTATATATAGAGCTCTTAGTTAGGGTTTTCTAAGTTTGTTTATAGATAGTGCCTTGGTAGAGTTTTCAAGATGAGCTTTTAGTAAAGCTATTACAAGTGAGAGAAGCCTAGAGTTAGGTTCAAATTCTAGTTTATACTCAAGAGGTTGATTATAGTGAACTTTTGAGGTTCTTGAGTGGGAAAGTCGTGGTTTTTTCTCCCTTAAGCAAGGAGATTTCCATGTTAGATATTGTGTGTTGTTATTTTCCTCCACAACCTTTAGTTTTCCTGCACTTTATTGTTTGACTGACTTTAAGGGACTTGGTACCTCACTATGGGGTGCAACTCCCAAGGGTTCCAACATTTTCATATTTATAGCATGATCAATTGTTTTATTCATAGTAAAAACAGAGTCAACATTATTTTTTTTATCATTGAATTATTTATAATTTTATTCACACTTTCAGTACTTTTAAAAGAAATTTTTTTTGGCCATCTCAATGTAATTGAAGGTGGTTCACACATGAAGTCATTTCACTAATTGAAAATCAAAGTAATTTCCACGTCGCTTACGATGGCCAAATCCTCTTAGCCAATCGATATTCCC
Source organism: Capsicum baccatum var. pendulum (assembly GCA_030864225.1). NCBI lineage: Eukaryota > Viridiplantae > Streptophyta > Magnoliopsida > Solanales > Solanaceae > Capsicum > Capsicum baccatum. The sequence continues at coordinate 206,317,283 of CM061560.1, read as the reverse complement.
TTATTTTGTTTATTTCAACATTGTTATATACAGAAAAAACAATTTTGTCATGTCCCTTGCTAATATATATTTATATATATATATATATATATATATATATATATATATATATAATTCACAACTTTAATATTATAACAAATTTCAACATTCATATGACAATCAAACTTGCAAAGCAACTATGGGTTGTATGGAACAACCCAACTGTAATACCCCTTGTATTATAGTTGAGTCGTACCTACACCATACTAGTAGTATGTTTTATTCATATGAAAGTTTTGTAGGGTGAAATTTCTATTGTGGATATGACTTCACCCCTAGAAGTCATCAGGCAGGGTACGAGTGGTATTATGTTAAGTGGTAAGTTCATCAGTGTAGTCTTCCAAAGTTTCTGTCCAAGGTACGAGTAGAGGATTATGAGCGTATGAAGATGATACTACTTGTAAGTGGAACTCCTATATTGACCAGTATGTATCCTCTTGAGTTTTCTAAGCTTAAGAGTTGGGGAGCTAAGTCGTACTATACCATACGAGCCGTATGGTAGAACAATAAAAACTAACGAGTATTTTTCTATAATGTTTAGCTATGGGATTTTTGGTCTCTTTCAATCTTATAAATTCCCATCCATCCCCTATAACTCTCAAAGATGTGTTATTTTCCTACTATCTCTATCAAAATAACAACACTTACACCCAAATAGCTATATGCTTGAATTATGATGTTACCATGAGATTAAAGGCTTTAAGTGCATCAAGATATTCATATATTCATCCTTTGCTTTATAAGATTTATATTGTGATTTAAATTTTATTATCTTGACTAAAATGGTTGAAGTATTTCAAGATAATTATTGAGCATGAATTTTTAACAATTTAAATATATATATATATATATATATATATATTATGAGTCTTGAGCAAAAGTAATGATTTTACAAGAAGATTATGCTCTTAAGCTCCATTGATAAGTTTATACTATGATTCAATGCAAATATTATCTTTAGATCTTAAGATAAGATGTGAAATTCACATTTGTTCATCTTGATTATTATTTAAAGTAAAGAGAAGCATAACTATTTTCATTCTATAAATCCTTACACTACTTTAAGGTGGATTTACTAAAGTATGAGCATATAGGTTTTCAGGGACTAGTATTTAACAACGAGAAGGGAATGCGGATAAGCATATCCTAAATTACTTGAAACTAGGAACCACCATAGGTTAATCTTTTTTCCTAATATGGATGAAGTAAATTGGATACTAAGAATAAGGTTTTATTCTGATGGGAAGGGTAGAACAACTCTCTCCAATATGGGTAAGACGTTTTACTCCATGGTAGCTCACATAGTTTATGTCGGTTAGAAGAAACACCCACAATAAACCAATAAAAGTAAATATTTGGAACTAAGTGTTATGGCTCAAAAAGTTTATTCTTATACTTCATTACTCATGTTTTGATTTTGCAGTCTTCATTTTATTCAAGCTTTAGATGAGTCTTTTACACTGAGCATGCATCATTTGAATGTTTATGTGTATACCCAACTACTTTTTTACTTAGGCATTTACCCCCACATACTTATTACATTCCATAGGTACTGACCCACATATATGTCAATATGTCATATTATCTTATAATGATTGTTTCCAGTAGCATGATTGACCATGGGTATCATCACCTCCATCCTAATTTTTGGGTGAGTCCTCATAGTCCGAGGACCTAATTCATAAGACTTTTTTTTGTGGATGGAAGTTTTTTAATTATATGATTTCCTTAGTTAGGGTCTATCTCAGTTGCTCTCTAGTCACTAATAGAGTCTTGTTAGACTATTTAAGTTTTAAGTTCAAAGAGTTGTTCAAAGATGCCCAAGTTAAAGACTTTTATTGAGATATGTCTTTTTTTAGCTGTAAGTTATATTTTTTTTAGTTCACTTTTTTTATGAGTTTAAAGTTAAGTAGGTTGAATGGGTTAGCTTGGGACAATTCATAGTCTGGAGCACAGTGTGACATCCTTTGGTTACTTTGGAGGCATTACAAACTTGGTATCAGAACCTCAGGTTTTGAAAATTCCTAAGGAGTCAGAGGAGCCACGTTATGTAGAGTCTTGATCATGGATGTGAAGCCTGCCATATTTATAAGTAAGAGGATGTGGGATGAGTTTGGAATCATTATTTCTTTCATGATCTATCGTGCTTACAATTGTCTATATCTGCCTTAATCATACTTTCACGTGACAGAATATGCCTTATCACCAAGCCGATGCATATAGAAATGTTGATAAATCACCCCTACACGTCGACCTCTAAATGAGAATATATCTCATGTTGAATTTTAAGCTGACTTTCAAGCATTTGCCCAAGCTGTGAATGCCAATGTTCAGGGTAACCAAAAGGCAGCGGTTCCGCTTTAAGAAAATAAGAATTTAGCTACAGTCAGGATTTGAGATTTTATGAGAGTGAACACACCTTAATTCCATCGTTCAAAGGTGGATGAGAATCCTTAACTCTTTATTAATAAGATGATAAAGATTACTCAGATTGTGAAAGTTACTGAAGAGGAGGGTGTAGAATTGGCATCCTATAAGCTAAAGAATATTGCTTATGATTGGGTTTTTATATGGAAGTAAGGTAGGGGAAAGAATTTAACTCCTATGAGTTGGGGGATGTTTTAGAATGCTTTTTGAGAAAGGTTCTTCCCGCATGAGATGAGGGAGGCTAATGTGGCAGAGTTTATGAACCTTAGGTAGGTCTCTACCCTCATCTAGAAGGTATGATGTCTCTCATTCACCCTCATCTAGCAGGTGTGATGTCTCAACCTACGCTGGCTACGTAGTTCTGGAGAACAATGATCACATCTAAGGATCACACCTTCCACTAGTAAGTGAGTCACCATCCTTGAGCTAGCTCGGTGCTAGTTTCTACTCCTAACTGAAAAACACTGATTTGATTCTTAACTGAACTTAGACAAAGCTGAATCTGATACTGATTATATTTCTCAAGAGATCTCACTGAGTTATGCTGAGATTACTTAGTTCCGTATCTGATGGAAAGTTATCGAATCATAGCATCTGATTGATGATGCAGAGCTTGAATACATTATTCAAATCGCTTATGAGATTAGAATTGAATCACTTTAATACTATTAGATCTGAGCTGATTATAGGACAAAAACTAGATTACTAGCAATACAGATATTACACAGATAACAAAGATTACAAAGCCTGATTAAGATCCACACTTGTCTGAACATACATAGTTCTATAGTTCACTGAGTTCTGAGAATTATGGATCGATTGGAATTATCGCAAAACTAACACGAGCTCTAGACAAGTATAAATAACCCCAGGACTCGATAACATAAAAGTAAAACATAATCATTCTCACATCATCACGATCATCCATTAACCAGCACAATCATTCATTCATCAACACAAGCATTCATTCATCATCATATTCATTCATGTACTATCTCAATCATACCTTAATTGTCACCATCATTATTGCATCATCACAATTATTAAAGAATCTCTCCAAGTAATTAGAAATCATAACATACTTTCCCCCACCCTCAAAATCCTTAAGGCATCACATCCAATATTTAGGAAACATAGAACTCTATTCATCATCACAATTACCAAAGGGTCGCTTTAAGCATCTCGAGATATTAATCACATAATAACATAGAGAAAAGATGCTATTAGATCATACTCCATTCAGCAATGTTTTACCTCAACCATTTCATACCTATAGCGGTCTTAAAATGTATTTGGATTTGGCACCGCTTGGGAAACTTCATACTATCATGTCATAGCTTACTTGCTAAGCATTTGGCATATATTAAAAACTTATCATATATCAAAGGGAACATAATGGGGAATTTATAACCATTACATCTCCACTCATTCACTAAGGTTCTTCAACAAACAATAGACATGCATAGGTTCACACTTATTTGGGGATTTCCTACAAGCATGGAATAATTCATTCACTTGGTCATTTTATCAAAAACTAGGCATTCATTGACTAGCTCACAATTTGGGGCTTCTTATTAAACATGCTATAATAGCCCAAATGCTTCTCCTAAGATTTTATCAAAACTATGGGAGACATGCTCCACTTAATCGACCAATTCTACACCCAAAATTCATGAACACATCAATCACCATGACACATAACCATATTTTAGAAGTCATTAGATCATTATTTAACTACAATGCTTGATTTCTAGTCTCATAGATATTTTATCAAACACCTCACATGCACAACTTAGGCATAGGAATAATGACCGAACTACTCATTATGACCAACCAAATTTACATTTTCCCACTCATATATTATCATAGATTCATACAAACCATATAAGTATCACATCTTGGAGGTCATTCAACATCAACAACAAGTACATAATACATTTACCATACAAATACCACATACTAAGGACAAGGCTTGATAATCTTGTAGACAACTATGAACCACAACTCAATCATAGCAAGAACATCAATTTTAACTCACAAGAATCATTAAAAATTCATAAACATAAATCTTAGAGATTTAGAAAAAGGTACTTGAGCTTCTTGGATGAAAGGGACCTAAGAATCAACATCTACATACCTTGGGGAAACTCTTTTCTTGAAGGATCTTAGAAGTATTCTTGATTTTTGCTCTTGATTCTCTCTTAATTTGCTTGAAAGAAGAAAAATGAGATCTTGAATTAGAAACCCTAAGTTTTTTATTTTGGGAGTGGAAGACGAGAGAAAATGAGGCCCTTAAACCTTAAGGGGGTATTTATAGAAGTTGGGGAAAGAGCGGAAAAGACCAAAATTCCCTTTCAAGAAAAAGAGTTGAAAACTGCTGATCGAGGTCTGTGACAGTCGATCAGACGATCCGTTACAGGGACTGACGGTCCACCAGGTCGTCCGTCACTCGAGTGCCAAATTTGGGTTATTCTGCCTCGACGTGACAATCGAAGTGATGGCCTATCAGGAATCTTACGGTCCACCAGATCATCCATCACTCGAGGGTCAAGAATGGGCCATTCTATTTTGGCCTAGAAAAGGTGAAAGTAGCAAAGAACTACCAGATTTGAGGTTTCTATTCCTTATAGCTGATGGTTTTAAGGTTTCAACCTCGAAGCACCCTTTCCCCTTTTCACACCAATCTGAAAAGGAAAAATTTAGCCCTTTATTTTTTGGATTTTATCATCTTTTGCAATTTATCTTTTCATGAATTCAAATTTTTAATTCTAGAGTCTTTGTTCAACTGTTGCATCACCTCTCAATTTTAGCTATGAAAAAGTACTTTGGGCTCCCATTTTTATCAAGAATTATAGAGAGAATCATCAACAATTATCAATAATTAGTATTGAATAGAGGAAGTTCATACTTTCCGTCTTTTTTTTTCTCTTTGACGAGATTGACGTTCCAAGTTTGTGTTTGATTCCTTGATAGGGAAGTCCTAAATTATTGCTCCATACAAGGTTGTTCCTCTCGACCTCCTTCTCTATTTGTATTCTTTGAGTCTAATAAAGTGAAGTTTCATTATAATTTGTTTAGATTACTATTTTTCCTAACATCTTATTATATGATTTTTTTATTTTCTGACTAATTACCTTCGGTGAACCTAAGTGCGTTAATGTTTAAGTTCATTAATAAAATTCTATTTTCTCTATAACAAAATAAAGTCGTTAATAAATTTTGTCACTCATCCCCTCTTTTATCTTTAATGAGAAAATGTACATATTATTGCTTGAATATTCTTTTGGCTTGCTTAAATTTTAGTTTCCCGCAATAATTGAATCAGATTTCAATGAGGAAAATATGTTATGTGCTTAAAGATAAAGTGTAATATACTCTATTTTTTCTTGAATATTGTCACGAGCCAAGGCTACCCCTTAGTCACAACAATGGTGATTACGATGAGAAGAAAACACAAGCTAACCCATGAGTTGGTCCCTACTACGAGCACTGGATAAAATAGTAATAGAACAACATATGCAGAAGGTACTTTGATAAGATAATGTACATCTAGAATACTAAAAATATAAAATACTGAAATGTATGAAACTACTGATAAAATTGAAAGTAACAGATTGTCCTTCTAGCTAAGTGTTTGAAAGCCTCTAAACTGACTGAAGAGTTGATATGACAGACCCCTAACTAAATCCAACTGACTGAGGCTATGAAAATATAAAAATACGTAAAATAAATAGATCATGTTCTTGATAGATAAGAAATCTCCCCTACTACTGCTGAATGTCGCTGAGCTGTCTAAGAGTGGTCGCAAAACTAAGCATCCGAACCTACGTTATAAAAGAACATAACACAAAGAAAAGTATGTGTTCAGTACTTTAAATGTACCGGTATATGAGATGAGGACTGGCTAAAATTCATGAGAATAACTAGACATAAATGCATGATCATATAACATTTGTGAATGTAAGACAAGGTATAAATATATTTTTGAAATAATCTATAAATTGAATAATTAAAATATATATAACTGAATAATTAAGGTTTTGTACAGTTGGTCAATCAAACCTGAACTAAAATATACTTAACTCTATACTGAGACTTTGGTAGGTATCATCTAATCGACACGCCCTAATTTGAGCTAATCGGGGTCCAGCCTGTAACCTTAGTTGGAAGGGTATCGGTACCGTTCCATGAGTACTAACACTGGCTATATATATCCACTAAATTGGTGTCCTGAAGGACGAAGACGTCATTCCTATACTGGCAGGTGATCCCTAAGAGAATGTCAGTACTAAACTAGTGGGTGATATGTAATAATCCTACGTTGGCTACGTAGTTCTGGAACTTAGGAACTGCTACTAAGGACCCATTCCTAACTGGTGGGTGAGTCCCCATCCTTAGGATCACTCGGTGCTAAATCTTACTCTCAACCAAACTGACACTAGTTTTGAACTAGCTAAATTAGATACATAAGAACATACACCTAACACTACTCATTATGGTCTTATCTTAACAACTGACTGAATGATAATACTCATGGTCAACTGAAATCATTTCTGAGATATTGAAATCATGTAAAACAACTAGGTATCGGAGGTTCATAACCCACCAATATTGAATAATTATAAAATACAATATCAAACTTGAAATACAGTAGCATGAAATCACAGCTTAAAGAACCAAAACATAGGCATTTCATCAAATATGTATTTATCATAAACTTGGACATAGGAATGCCTTAAACATGAGAAAAACAACATGATTACATGGCTAAATTCATAACTTAGGGGTTAATCTTGAAATTAATTGATCATGACATGGGAATTGTAATACTTAAAGCATAATATGACTCATTCTTCTTGAAAACACTTGTAACCATAATTTAAAATTAAATTAATAAGAGATTCATGGATTTATTTCATTAAGAACAGGTGTAAACTCATAAATTAAACCAAATAGGGATTTTGAGATCCATGGGTGTAACTGACTGATGGATGAACATCCCACATACTTCACTTGAAGAATTCTTCAATATTACTAGAGAATTTCTTAAACTTAAAGCTTGAGTTCCTTGATTTCTTGTGAAAGAGTTAGGGTTTGTTCTTGGGAAGAAAGAGGGTTTTTCTTGAGAGGATTTTGATTAAAAGGACAAATAATGCTCCTTGGTGACCCAAATTTCATTTTATGGATGAATTGGGTAAAGGGAATATACCTAAATATCCTTACAAATTAAGAAACAAAATTAGGCGGAATAGGTAGGGGCGATGCGGGACTTGGATAGGTGGACTCCCTGGGCAGTGCCCTCGTTAGATTGGGGGAATATCCTAGGCATTGCCCACCTTACACCACTGTTCTAGAAGGGTCGGCGCATGCTTATCCCGGTGGTGCTTCTTTTTTGGTTCCCTAACCAAACCCTTACACTCACCTGATAATTTTAAAACTCAGTCGACACACAGTTTGAACATCCCCAATCATAAATCAACTCAAAAATTAATGTCTCGAGTTTGGGAAGACCGAAATTAAAATTATCTCTGCTTTGGTGTCCTTAAAATCACTAAGTCCTCCACACTTAGTGAAATTTCCAAGTCTTAGACCTTTTTTAGCATCCAATGGTGACTTCAATTAGGCTAGGATCTTACGGGGTATTAAATATCTCCCCCTTAGGAACATTCATACTCAAATGACACTAGTTAGACAAGGACTACTGAGGAAACTGAGCTTATATACTAAACATGCATGACTGGAAACATGATTACATAACTGACTTTGAAACATTATACATGAACTGAAATGGTTTTATGAGTACATGAAATGACACGAGGATAGATACATAGCTAAAATAGGGAACTAAAAAGAGTAAATCTGGGGAAAATCAATACCTGATATTAGATCTAATTTTGCAGATAATAGATGAGGGTACTTGGTTAGCATATATGATTCTACTTCCCAAGTGGCTCCCGTAATCGACTGAGTTTGCCATTGAACTGTAACCAAGGAAACTTCTATTTTCCTTAGTTTATGCACCTGATGATCAAGTTTCTCTACTGGGACTTCTTTGTAGGAAAGGTTATCCTTAACATTTATATCTTCAAGATCCCTTCTCCTTATATTTGCATAAGATTTGTAACAACTTTGGGCTATCTTCAGCCTCTCCCGTATCAACTAAACTTTCTCCATCATATCAAAAACTGCATCTGGCCCTATCAAAGCAGCTTCACCTACCTCACACCACCTAATAGAAGAATCTTCTTCTATAGTGAGCCTCAAACTGAGCCATCTGAATACTAGAGAGATAAATGTTATTTTAAGCAAACTCAATCAAAGGTAAGTCGTCTTCCCAACCACCTTTAAAGTCAATAACATATGCGCTCAACATGTCCTCTAAGGTCTAAGTGGTCCTCTCTACCTAAAAATCTATCTGAGCATGAAAATTTGTACTGAGATGAACTTGGGTACCAAGACCCTTCTAAAAATTTTCCAAAAGTGAGAAGTAAACTGAGTACCTCAATCTGATATGACAGACAACAGAATCCCATGCAACTTAACCAACTCTATAATATAAATCCTAGCATAATCCTGTGCTGAGTAAGAAGTATGAAATTTCAAGAAATAAGTTGATTTGGTCATTCTATCCACAATGACCCATATCGAATCATGCTAACGATGTGTGTGAGGAAACCCTATCATAAAATCCATGTTCAACACTTTCCATTTCTTAGTGGGGATGCTAAACTCCTATAATACCCCACTAAGACTTTGGTGCTAGACCTTGACCTACTGATAATTTGGGTACTTATCCACAAACTCTGTAATATCCTTTTCCATACCACTCCACTAATAGTTTTCCCGCAAATCATGGTACATCTTAGTGGATCTTGGATGATAGAGTATTGTATGCCATGCAGTTCTTCAAGTATTTTCTGTCTCAAATCATCAACACCTGGAACACATAACCTACCCTGACAAGGAAGCTCACTATCTCCTTCTTAGGTAAAAACCTCTACCTTCTTATCCCTAACTGTCTCTTTTATCTTAACCAAACAAGGATTCTTATCTTGATTTAATTTAACTTTGGCAACCAATGATGATTTCAAACCATTCTGAACCTATATGTTGCCTTCAGTTGAATCAACCAATCGAACACCTAATCTAGAGAGCTGATGAACCTCACTGACTAACTTCTTCTTATTCTCCTCAACATGAGCAACACTTCCCATAGACAATCTGCTAAGGGAATCTACCACTACATTGTCCTTGACCGAATGATACAACACACTCATATCATACTCTTTTAACAACTCAAGGCACCTTCTCTGATGAAGATTCAAATTTTTCTGCGTGAGCACATACTGTAAACTCTTATGGTTAGTGAACAAATTAACATGAACCCTATAATGATATTGTCTCCAAATTTTCAAGTAGAAAACAACAACGGTCAACTCAAGATCATGGGTAGGTTAATTCTTCTTATAGGGTTTAAGTTGTCTAGAGGCATAGGCTATGACCTAACCTCTCTGCATAAATACACAACCAATACTAACTCTGGAAGCATCATATTAAACCACTAATCCATCTAAACTATTTGGGAAGGTCAAGATTAGAGAGAAAGTGAGTCGAGTCAGTAACTCCGAAAAACTATTCTCGCAATAATTTGACCATTGAAATTAGACTTTCTTCTGAGTCAATCGAGGCATAAGGATGAAATAAAAGAAAACCCTTCAACAAACCTCCTATAATAGCCAACCAAACCTAAGAAACTCCTAATATCTGGTAGAGATATAGGTCTAGGAAAGTTTCTTGTTGTTTTAGTTGTTTTAGTCTTTTGAGGGTCAACTTTCATACTATCACCGAAAATAATATGGCCACGAAAAGCTACTGATCTTAGCTAAAATTCCCACTTACTAAATTTGGTGAATAATGGATGATCTCTATGGGTCTTCAATACAATTCTCAGATGGTCTGCAAGATAATTCTCATTACGGAAATAGACAAGGATATCATTAATGAAGACTATGATGAATATGTCAAAGTACTATTTAAAAACCCTGTTCATCATTTCCATGAAAGCTATAAGGGAATTTGTTAGTCCAAAAGGCATAAATAATAATTCAAAGTGACAATATCGAGTTCTAAAAGTTATCTTCAGAATGTCACATTCTCTGACTCTACGTTAATAATACCCGGATCTGAGGTCTATATTAGAGAAATAACTAGCATCCAAAAGCTGGTCGAACACATCTTCAATTCTAGGGAGTAGATACCTATTATTGATGGTGACTTTGTTTAACTGATAGTAATCAATGAATATTCTTAGAGAACTTTCTTTCTTACGGACGAACAAGACTGGAGCACCCCATATGGAAACACTAGGCCTGATTAAACCTTTATCTAAGATATCTTTTAGTTGCTCTTTCAACTTATTAAGCTTAGCTTGATCCATTATATAGGGTGGAATAGATATAGTCTGGGTATCTGGGAGAAGATTTATTTCAAAGTCAATATCCTTTTTGGTAGGAACTTTGGGAAAATCTTCAGGGAACATATCTAGAAATTCCTGCACTACTAAAACTGACTTGAGACTCGGAGTCTCAAAACTAGAATCTTTGACTCAAACAAAATGGTTAATATTCCCTTTAGATGTCATCTATTTTGCTCGAAGATATGAAAAAAATTGGCACCTAAACACTGAGGTACTACCTCTCTATTCAATAACTGGTTTGTTTGAAAACTGAAACTAAATGACTCTATTTCAATAGTAAACTAAGGCATAACCTGGGTGGAGAAAATCTATGACGAGAATGATATCAAAATCGATCATCTCTAACTCCACAAGATTAGCTGAGGTAACTTTTTGAGATGTTGTAACTGGGCAGTTCCTGTATACCTGCCGGGCTACAATAGAGCTACCTATTACAGTAGACACTGATAATGGCTAGGACAACAGTTTACCAGTTGTTCTAAGCAACTACTAAATGGGATAAGTTAGTCAAAGAAGCCCTGAATTCGTCATAAGAGACATGCTCACTCTAGGGATCATCCTGAATAGGCGGAGGTGCAGGATGATCCCTATTTCTTCTTTAGTTATTTCTTCTGAGTGGCATGGTCTATAAAAAGAATGACGGATGAGTTAGAAACAAAATTTAATAGCCTCTTATCCATAATAGGAAGGGAAACTTTCCTAAAATTTTTCATAGCCTCTTATCCATAATTGTGGCACGCTTCACACCCATGCACAAAACACTGCTCAATGCGGCTTTAAACTCACAAAGACACTTTAAAACCTTAAGCTCTAATACCAAGCTTTGTCAGAACCCAAGGTTACCGTCTAGTTACAACAATGGTGCTTACGGACACAAGTAATCATAGGCTAACCCATGAGCTAGTACTTGCTATGAGCACTAAATAAAATAGTAATAAAATAATATATGTAGAATATACTCTAAAAAGATAATGCATATTTGGAATACTAAAAATATGAACTATAGAAATGTCTGAAACCACTGATAAAGCAAAAAATAACTGACTATCTATCTAGCTAAGTGTTTGAAAACCTTCAAACTGACTAAGGAGTTGATAAGACAGACCACCAACTAACTCCAATCGACTGAGCATACGAAAATATAGAAATAACTAAAATAAATAGATAATATCCTTGATAGATGAGGACTCACCACTACTACTACTGAATGTCGCTAAGTTGTCTAAAAGTGGTCAGGAAACTAAGCGTCTGAACCTATGTTATAAGATAACATAGCGCAAAGAAAAGTATGTGATCAACACTTTGAATGTACTAGTATATGAGATGAGGACTGGCTAAAATGTATGGAAATAACTTAACATAAAGGCATGATCATATAACATATGTGAATGAAAGACCAAGTATAAATATTTTTGTGAAATAATCTGTAAATTGAACAATTAAAATCTGTATAACTGAATAGTTAAGGTTCTGTACACTTGGTCAAGCAAACCTGAACTGAATTATACTGAATACTATAATGAGACTGTGGGAGGTATTATATAGCCAACACACCCTAATCTAAACTAATTAGGGTCCAGCCTATAACCTCAATTAGAAGGGTTTCCGTACCATTTCACAGGTACTAATCTGGCGGTGTGGATCCACTAAACTGGTGTCTCGAATGACTAGGGATCCAGTCCTAAACTGGTAGGTGACCCCTAAGAGAGTGTAAGTCCTAAACTGCCGGGTGATATCTCATAATCCTACGTTGGCGATGTAGTTCTGCAGCTTAGGGACTGCTACTAAGGACCCATTCCTAACTCGTGGGTGATCCCCCATCCTTAGGTTTGCTCAGTTCTAACTCCTACTCCTAACTGATCTGACACTAGTATTGAACTGGGCTAAATTAGATACAACATAACATACAACCGACATTGCTCATCATGGTCTGATAATAACAACTGAATGAATGATAATGCTCATGGTTCAACTGAAGGATTAGGTAGGCCCCCATCATTTAAAAAAACTAGGTATCGGGAGTTCATAACCCACCAACAGTGAATTATTATAAAATACAATATCAAACATGAAATACTATAGCACAAAATCATAGTTCTAAGAACCCAAACATGGGAATTTCATCAAACCTGTACTAATGATAAACTTGGACATAAGAACGCCCTAAACATAAGGAAAACAACATGATTACCTGGATAAATTCAGAACTTGAGGGTTAATCCTAAAATCAATGGATCATGACATGGGAATTGCAACACTTGAAGTATGATATGATTCATTCTACTTGAAAACACTTGTAACCATAATTTGAGATTGAATTTAACAAGAGATTCATGGATTTATTTCATGAAGAACAGGGGTAAACTCATAAATTAAAACAAAGGAGGATTTTGGGCTCCATGGGTGAAAATAACCCATGAATGAACATCCCACATACCTCACTAGATGAATTCTTGAAGATTCCTATAGAATTTCATGAAGTTGAAGCTTGATTTTCTTGATTTCCTGTGAAAGAGTTAATGTTTGTTCTTGGGAAGAATTTTTTTTTTCTTTAGAGGATTTGTAAGTAAAAGGGAAAATAATGCTCCTTGGGGTCCCCAATTTCATTTTATTAATGAATTGGGAGAAAGAAATTAACCTAAATACCCTTCAAAGTTAAGAAATAAAACTGGGTTAATAGGTAGGGGCGACGGGGGCCTTGGAGCGACAAACTACCCTGGTCAGATCCCATATTAGATAGGGGGACTAACCCAGGCGGCTCCCGTGTTACCCTGGTGGTGTAGAGGGGGCAATGCAAGCCTATCCTATGGTGCTTCTGTTTTGGTTTCCCTAATATCCTTACGCTCTTTTAAAAATTCCAAAACTCACCCATGACACACTTTGAACAACCTCGATCATGAATCAACGCAAAAATCGATGTCTCAGGGTTAGAAAGATCCAAATAAAAATAATCGATGCTTAAGGGTCTTTAAAATGGCTATGCCCTCCACACTTAGGGAAATTTCCAATTCTTGGACCCCTTTGAACTTGCTACTGAGATCTGAATATAATTAGGATCTTACAACATATTACACATGTGTTTTCATGATTCTTAATTAGATGCAAGACAATTATACAATTCTACCTTCTCTTTTTCTAATTAGCTCTTGGACAAGTAAATAAAAAAGGAAATATTGTGAAAGGTAATTAACTGCTTTGACACTTTTTTGTTGAGAGGCAAGGAATATTTTTTGAATAATATTCCAGCACATGTTTAATTCTTGGAGCTTTTACATTGTTGGATGATAGTACCTACCTAGTATATTTTAAAGTAAAAATCTATCAAAAAATTGATTTGTTAAAATAGTTTGTTTTCCATATTCATGATGTATATGCAATCATATTTGTTACTGTATATCATAACCAAGACATTCAAGAAATGAGTAATCATGATATTGTTTTTTGTTGAAAGCTAGAAACTATTTGAGATTGTGTGCGTGGTGAAGATCAAGTACATTTTTTAGACGATCTCGTAAAAATTTTCTGGTTGAACCATGATGCTAGATTCCTGCTATGTCTTACTCTGTATTACTTATGGCTTATCTCAATATGTCGTGCTTGATTTTCTTTGCAATTTATATCACTTCTTAGGGTTGTATTTTTCATTCATTAACTGGAAAGCAATAGTATTTTATTTTGCTTTGGAATATAAGATTTTTAAGCTTGTACCATAATTTCTTTCTTATCAGAATTTATGGTGAAACATATATAATTTTATCCATAATATTGTTCCTTTCTCAAAAAATTAAAGAATTTGTTAGCTTTATATGTCACACCAATGGTGTTTTTTTTCTTAGATACAGAAACAATAATGTAGGTTATTCCTGGTGTAATGACCTAAGACTACCCCTAGTCATCACATGGTGCTTACGATTCTAAAGGACCAGAAGCTAACTCATGACTGATATGTACTATGAGCACTGGTAATAATACTTAAATAAATGTGGAATTAGGATGAAATGCCATAAAGTTCAAAAACTAAAATATTGATAAAATATTACATTTGAAATAGCACTCCATAAAACTGAATACTAGCTGAAAGCCTCTAATCTGAATTGTTTGAAAGTGGAGTAGATGAGAAAAGACCCCAACTACTGAACTACAGATAAAAAAAAATACTAAAATAAAATCATATCCTTGATAGATGAGGACTCACTACTAAATCTGTGACTACTGACTGGATTTGTCTAAGTGCGATCGAGAACCTGAAAGTTTGAACCTATGATATCAGACATCATAGCACAATGAAAGAGCATGTGGTCAGTACGTGGAATATAATTTTATGCTAGATGAGGTAAGGATGAATGTAAAGATTCATATGCATGAACAATAATTAACTAAATGATATAGAGTAATTGAACAAAAGGATATATGGACAACTAAAACTACTGTAAATACTGAGTATGTAATACTGTGCATATATGTATACTGTAACTGAGCTTTTCTGAAGCTAAGGACGGAGTTCTGATAATTAAGTAACTCATATCTAAAGTTACTGATAATTGAATTATTGATATTATGTGATTGTGTTTGACAGTCCAGATTCTATAGAATTGAACTGAATTCTAAATTAAGATTGAAACTGAGACTGTGGGAGGTAATCATCTAACTGGAATGCCCCTCTCTAAATAGATTGGGGTCCAACCTATAAACCCAATGGAAAGTGTGCTAATACCGTGACATTAGTACTAATACTGAAAACTAGGATGCTACACCTAACTGACGGGTGACACCTGGGAGGAGCCAAGCCTAATCGAATGGGTGACCCCTGGGAGGAAGTCAATCCTAGTCTGAAAGGTCACTCCTCATCCTGCACTGGCTATGCAGTTCTGGAGTATAGGGACTGCTACTATTGACTTAGCCTCTCTTATGGGGAAGTCTTAATCCCTACACTCGCTCGGTGCTAAATCCAACCCTCAACATAAAGACACTAAATAGAGTATACTGAACTGGGCTAGATTTATAATAAATTTAGTATATTTTTCCTGAGTTATGTTCTATTGAGTTCTATAACTGAATGGATTCTACTGAAAGGGACATGACTTGTACTATTTGGTAATTGACACTAGCTCTAGGTACACATCTAAAGTGTCGGGCATTAAATACCCCCAGCACTAGATAGCATAAAAGAAAAATATAATATGATCATAAAAGCATAACAATACTTGCTTGCTAACAATGCACTCATTTAAATATTTTATCAAACACTTTATATACATGAACTTGTGCATGAATGGGATCGCATAATAACTTGTCATGTTTTCACTAGTCAAATCACATAAGCATTTCATCAAAAACTTGTAGGGAATAACCTTGTACATGATTGGGACAACATAATACCATATCATGATTCCACTATTTACTTCACATAGGAAATTTAGCAAACACTTGGGAAGCATGCATTATTTACATGATAATGGTCAACACATGTAAGCATGAATACGACATTCAATTTCAATATCAAAGGTTAAGCATGCAATTCATATAATTCACCACATAACTATCCTAATTTCATGGGAAATTATAATTAAACATTAATTGGATCCCAATTACTATCATGAACATGAATTCAATTCAACTAAATCATGGAAATCATAAATGGAAAATCTTTATATTTTGAAAAAATAGTTCTTAGACTTCATGAGTGAAAGGAACCCATAAATGAACACCTAACATACCTCAGAAGATTCTTTCTGGGAGGTTCTTAAAGGAATGCTGAAGCTTGTTTTTGTTCTTGATTTTTTGATCTAGGCTTTTTTGCCTTTTGAGATAAAAATGATTTATCTTGGGGGGAAATTGAATGAATAATGGTATAACTAGGCTTAAAATGATTTATTAGGGTTGAATTTTGGGTTAAAGGCTTACTAGGGCCATGGTAAAAGACGCAAATACCCCTGGAATGATTTAAAAACATAGAACTTAAAACTAGAAGTTAACTGAAAAATCCCGATCTGAGCTATTAGCTCTATCGTGCCACTTTCACTAGAAAGTGGACAACTTGGAATTGGACCATCAACGCAATGAGGTGGAATTGCGTTACCCTTTAGATGCGACTTGGAAGTTCACCGCGATGCAGTTGGATCGCGTTGGTGCACTGGAAATTAACAAATATGAAAAAAAGTTGTGGCGCGATGCGCCGGTATCACGGTACCTCACTGGAAAATAAAAATTGTGATTTTCACATACTCTGCGATGCGCTACTGGCCTTAATGACGGTGTTTAATGATTGAAATATAAAATAGCCATAACTTCTTACCCGATTAACGGATTTACGCTAATTTTATATCGTTGGAAAGATAATTCAACTTCCTATGCAATGGAAGGCTCTAATTTAAAAAATATTGAGTATTTTGAAAATTTTATATTGGATTGCTCATGAACTGAGAGTTAATCTAGGTTAGGGAAATATGTGTTAAATAATATCTCCCCCTTCAAAACATTTATCCTTGAAAGTCGCTAATTAAAATGAGAAACACTGATAGACTGAGTTTACACACTGAAACATGACTATATTACTAAACTATTGATAGACTCAGTTCTCCTACTGAACATACATATTTGATGCATTAGTACATGACTGAACGAATTAATGAATGCATGACTTAATATGCAACGGTAAAGGATACCAAGTTTATAATTGTAACTGGATATAGAACTTAGTAAAACTAAGGAAGACTATTATCTTCAGTTGAGAATACTGATGAACCTGATATCATTTATGGAACACAAATGAATGGGAACTGAAGAACATTACCGAGTCAGAAATAGGATACATGGACTGACTATCATAAGATGAACTAGTTTCCTTTAATACATGCCATGACTTGGGAATGGTAATACGGCTAAGATTGAAATAAGAGAGTCAACTTATGAGTACTCATTACTCCAAACTAGATTCATTATGCGAAAAGAAATTGAAAGGTTTTGTATATGAATACTCAAGGGTCATAGTACATATCCGCTATGGGAAATTATGTCCCTCGAAGAATGCTGACTTGGCTGAGATACTAAGAAAGAGCTGAGAAAATATATGGGGTACCTACAAAATATAGTGTGACTGAGTATTTGGGGTCTAAAACTGAGGAACGACACATAAACTGGGCTAAAATCGTAACTACTAGGATGCTCCATCTTGGAATGTGCATATTCTGGATACTTTGGATAGGGTGACTGGGCGGAAAAATAGGAAACCATATGAACTTGTCTGCCTGAGTGCTAATCTAGATTCATGGATTTACGAACTAACTCATGCTGAAAACTTATACTCAACTGGATCATTTCTTGACACTCTTTCTATAAAGTTCTACTGACTTTAGCGAGTAAGGAAATCTTGGCATGGCCTGAATAAGACATAAAAAATCACATGTCTAAAATTTTGTAATATAGGCACTAATAACTCTATCTACTGAGGTCATATTTGGACTGAATTCTCCCACTATGTTCAGGCCTACTTAAATCCCCAAAATTTATTTAGCCACTCATACATCATCATAACATTAAAGCCTATCTTCATAACTACAGCCTCGTGTAAAATTAGCATGCAATATTCTTTTTTTAACATGAAACATCTACTCTATCCCTTCTATGTAACTACTTATCACTTCTTTATTTAATAAAGAGAGTTCACTGAAGGTTAAACATGAGGACCTGAAGCATTAATACACACTATACTGAACTTGATACTAAACTAAGTCCTGAGGAATATATTATCAACCTCATGGATTTATCAAGAGATCTAGACTGAGGATATACATGATATACATCTGAACTTAGTTGATCACCAGGAATATAGCATAAGTCATCAAAACTGAGCACACTATCAGGTATGAGTACATGAGTCATGAGCTGCATGACCTGAGTTTGGAGTTTTTGTATTCATGGAACATGATTCATAATACTGAGGAAACTGAAACTCTTTATACTAGAAACTATAAACGTACATGATTTTTGATAATGTGCACAAATAGGAAATATGATCATAGAACTGGTATGGACTGCGTGAGTAGATATCGTAATAGCTAAAGTGCAATACTTTGCACTGAGGTAAGGACAGCTTGGGCATCAACCTCTCCACTGTTTTTCTACGCATATTGACATTACTACTAAAGTCTGAGAGTCTCACTTGGTTATTTCTTCTACCATTTCCCCCTTAGCTTAAAGCCATTTTTCTAAGTCTGTGAACCACTTAGTAAACTCTAAGTCAAACTAAAACCACCTTACTCTATAGTTAGAGATATAATAATGCTCATAAACACTGAACTCTTCCTAATAATCTAAGATCCAATGCTAGTACTTTCTTCTGATACATGATTCTTAGATTTTTATTGCCCCAATGATCGTCATTTAGCAACCTCAACACTAACTAACTTAGAATTCTCAACTTCTCTTTCTACTAGTTCAATATAGAAATTCAAACTTAAATCAACTAAAACTGAGGTGCTACCCCTTCATTCAATGTCTGGTTTATCAAGAAACTAAAATGAAATGACTCTATTACAAAAATTAACAGAAGGGATTTCTTGAAATACTGTAACCGAGAAATTTTTCTATACTCGTTTGGTTGGAATAGATTTACCTAATAAGGTAAGCACTAAGAAAGGTTCTGTTAAGATTTCTAGTCTAACTTAAAGTTTACTGCTATGTACAGAGTTACAGAAGAAAGAGAAGTTCCTAGATCTAATAAGGCATGAATATGTAAATAAAAGATCTTTAATGTACTAGTTACTGTATCAGGAGAATTTTCCTAATCTTGTCTTGACTGAAGTGTATAAAGCTTATTTGGGTGTTGCCCACTGGTGCCACTGGAAGTACTACCTTGCTGATTCAGGCGATCGGACTGAGCTAAAATACAGTTGTACTGACCTTGTGTCATAAATCCCTTCCCCTATAAGCCATTACTCTACATTCTTACATCCTGTGGCCTGGCTTACCACATAAAAAACATACATCACTATCGGCTCTACATATACCTAGGTAATGTCTACCACATTCTTTGCAAAGTAGATAGGTACGACCACTACTTACACTACCTTAGGTTTTATAGCCTGGCGCCTCATCATGACTGCCATTCTTGAACTTTCGTACTAGTGTTGGGATTGAAGATTTTGAATGAAACTGGGAATGGTTAGCGCTCTTTGACTAAGGATGAGTGAAAATGTAACTACCTATTCTAGCTCTCTTATTCTCTCTCTCCTTCTTCTTAAGCTTCTATTCCTTAATCTGTTTAGAATGGACCATAATCCTAGAGATATCTATCTCCTCAATTAAAATTACAGTTCTTCACTCCTTAACTATGCTATTTGATACTCCAGACATAAACTTACTTATTTTAGACCTACTTTCTGGTACTCCATGGAGAGCATACCTGACTAACTGATAAACTTAAGGGAATACTCTTTCATACTCATACTACCTTGCCTGAGATTGATGAACTCTAACACCTTGGCTCCTCTCAACTTTAAGGGAAAAAATATATCTAGAAAAGAAATAGTAAACTCTTCCCATTCTATGGGCTCTGCATATGCGCCACTGTCTACCTTCCACTTCTTAAACTACGTATGAGTTATATCTTATAGCTGATAGACAGCTAACTCAACAATCTCACCGAAAGTCACTCCTATAATTTCTATGACTATCTGAACATAATTGAGGAACTCTTATGGATCCTCTTCTGACATACATCCTGAGAATAGGGAAGGGTTCATTCAGGTGAAGTTCCAAATCCTAGTTGCAGTAGTATTGGCCACTGGGTTGGCCTGAACAACAATTGGCTATTCATTTTGAGCTATTATAGAATTGGCTAGAGTAGTGAATGCAACTGTGAATTCTGCATGGGAGACATGCTCATCTAGGGGATCTTCCTTAACGGGCTGAGGTGCTGACTGATTTCCAGTTCTTCTTTCATTAGTATTTTTGGGAGGCATGTTTGTAAGCGAAAGTAAGAAAATGAGTAGACTGAGAATTTATCTTGAGCTAATGCTCACTCGCAAGACATGAATGCTGAAAGAAGGGAAACATTTCCTAAAACATCTCATAGCCTCCTGTACATAAGTGTGGTGCTCTACACACCCATGCATAAGACTACTTAATGCGGCTTTTAGACTCCCTAGGACTCTATTGAACTTTAGGCTTTGATACCAAGTTTGTAACAACCCGACACTACCCCTTAGTCATCACACGATACTTACGATCCTGAAAGACCACAAGCTAACCCATGACTGATATTTTTTGTGAGCACTAGATAATAATACTGAAATAAATGCAGAATTAGGCTGAAATGCCAAAATGTTCAAAATCTAAAATACTAATCCATAAAACTGAATACTATTTGAAAATCTAGTCTGAAAGGCTCTAATTTGAACTGTTTGAAAGTGAAGTTGATGGAACAAGCCCCCAACTACCACCAACTATTGAACTACTAATAAACTAAAATACTATAATAAAAGCATATCCTTAATAGATGAGGAATCAGTACTAAATCGGCAACTGCTGACTAGATTACTCCAAGCGCATTCGGGAACCTGAGCGTGTGAACCTATGATATGAGATATCATATCACAAAGAAAGAGTATGTGGTCAGTATGTGGAATGCACTGTTATGCTAAATAAGGTAAGGCTGAATGTAAGGGTTAATATGCATGAACAATAACTGACTGAGTGATATGGAGTAATTGAATAAGAGAGTACATGGACAACTGAAACTACTGTAAATACTGAGTATGTAATACTTTGCATATATATATACTTTAACTGAGCTTTTATGAAGCTAAGTACTGAGTTCTAATAACTGGATAACTGACAATTAAAGTTATTGATAACTGAATTACTAATACTGAGTGACTATGTCTGACAGTCCTGATTCTATAAAACTCAACTTAATTCTAAATTGAGACCGAAACTAAGAATGTGGAAGGTAATCATCTAACCAACATGCCCCTCTCTGAACTGATTGGGATCCAACCTGTAACCCCTGCTAGAAGGGTGCTAATACCGTGCAACAAGTACTAATACTTAAAAACAAAGATGCCAAGCCTAACTAACAGGTGACACTTGGGAGGAGACAAACCTAATCCACTAGGTGACCCCTGGGAGGTATTCAAGCCTAATCTAATGGGTGAATCCTCATCCTGTGCTGGCTACAGAGTTGTAGAGAATAGAGACTACTACTAATGACTTTGCCTCTCTGACAAGGAAGCTGTCATCCCTACACTTGCTCGATGCTAAATCCTACTCCTAATGAAAGACACTGAAAAGAGTACACTGAATTGGACCTGATTGATACTGAATTTACTTAGGTTTTCCTGAGTTTCACAACTGACGGAGTTCTACTGAGTTTTGAAAATGACTGGATTCTATTGATTGGGACATAACTGGTATTATTCTATAATTGAAACTGGTTCTAGATACACAGCTAAATTGTTGGGTATTACATACCCCCAGGACTCGATAGCATAATAGAAATACATAACATGATCATAAAGGCATAATAATACTTGCTTGCTAACAATGCAACATTTAGACATTTTGTCAAACACTTGATATACATGAACTTATGCATAAATCGGATCATATAGTAACCTGTCATGTTTTAACTAGTCAAATCACATAAGCATTTCATCAAACACTTGTAGGACATAAGTTTGTATATGATTGGGACCACATAATACAATGTCATGATTCCATTAGTTACTTTTCATAGGCAATTTAGCAAATACTTGGGAAGCATGGATTATTTGCATGATAATGGTCAACACATGTAAGCATGAATACAACATTCAATTTCAATATCAAAGGTTAAGCATGCAATTCATATAATTCACCAGATAACTATCCTAATTTCATGGGAACTTATAATTAAACATGAATTGGATCCTAATTACTATCTTGAACATGAATTCAATTCTACTAAATCATGGAAATCATAAATACAAAATCATTGTATTTTTAAAAATGGTTCTTAGACCTCATGGGTGAAACAAACCATTGAATGATCACCTAACATACCTTAGATGATTATTTATTGAAGGTTCTTGGAGGAATTCTTAAACTTGTTCTTGATTTCTTGATCTAGGATTTTTCCCTCTTGAGAGAAAAATGATTTATATTGGGGGGGAAATTGAATGAATAATGGTGTAAATAGGATTATTAGGGTTGAATTTTGGGTTAAATTCTGACTAGGGAAATCAACAATTTTCATTTTGACATACTCCGCAAAGCGCTACTGGCTTGAATGATGGTGTTTAACAAATAAAACTTAAAATAGCCATAAATTTTTACCCGGTTATCGGATTTAAGCGAATTTTATATCGTTGGAAAGCTAATTCAACTTTCTACGCAATGGCTAGCTCTAAACTTAAAAATACTGAGATTTATAAAAAAATATATTGGATAACTCATAAGCTGAGAGTTAATCTATGCTAGAAAAATGTGGGGTATTACACGCGGTGATTAAAATATTTGGGTTATAAACTCCTTGACGATGAAAATATTTTTTATAAACTTTGTGATTAAAGACTTAGTAGAGAGGCAGTTTATTTCATCTTTCTAATTATTTAACTTAGAATTTGAGCATTAGTTGCCTATGATGATTTCCCATAAAACATGACAGTGAATTTGCTAAACATTCAACATATGATTCCATTAATTAGATTTTATTTGTTGGGAATTGGTATGTTTGAGTGGAAACTTCTAGTGAAATTATAATATGAGGCTTATATACATGACTTCATGGCATTTGTTTTTGCATGATTCATGAGTCGCTATAGTCCAAGTGATTATACAACTTTGTTGCTAATTTCATTTGTTATGCATACTTGAGAATCAGATTTACTTTTCTAATTCCTGTTTTTTTTCTCTTTGCATATGCAAACAAGAGAAAACAACTTGGATTCTTAGGTCTAAACACTCGTACCCATGTGGAGTCTAAAAAATAAGACTCGATATTACCCCTCTTACGAGTAAGGAGTCGTATTCCATATTCTTAAGTCAAATATGCTAGTAGTGCAGTGCCTCTTTAATTCCTTCTAGATTACTTTTTTGGTATACACATGCCACTGTATTTCATTTACATTTTTTGCAAATTTTTATTTTCAATTTATGCTTTGTTTCCTTGAATTTGAATTGTTATATGCCATTCAAATATGATTAGCAAATTTAGTTGTTTTTTTTCCGCCTTTTTTGAATATAAATTTAGCATAATCACTTGGCTTAAATGCATGACTATGTCATATATATAGTAGAATTTTCTGGTAAGGATGCTGCATTTAGAGTTTATTAAGCACCCCAAACATTGGACCTTATAAAATTTCTTGAGTCATTAACTTTATGTGCATCATATGACTACACCATACCACTCGTATATTGTGCATATGGGTCAAAGACCGTAGTCGTGTCACATTGGCCAAGTCTTGTCATATTGGCCAAGTGCTGTTCTAGGTATGAGATGGCATCATACGAGCCGTATGTACATGATATGTGAAGTATAGTACAAAACCATATATTGTTCAGTGTCTAGCCTGAATATTCTTCTTAGGGTATGTTAAAGAGTACTAGTATGTGACATAAACAGACCCGAGGCCTTATCATAATAGGAATCCTAAGTCCAACAAGGATCAGAGGCCACCCTCAATACCCAACCCAACCATCCACATACATACCCTAAGTTGATGAATTATGAACATATAACAAGATAGCATATTCAATACAACTTCCAGACTTTAGGATAGGTCTATGACCGTGACAAACCCAAATGAGTTCAACCGTCTGAAACCACACCAATAATTATAACCAAACCAATGTAAAAACTAAGTTCCTTTCTATAACATAACATAAGAGGATAGAACAATCACAAATTCAGTCCAAAAGTACCAGCCCCAATACAATTGCCAATACTAAGTCTGACACCAAAGTTGATCCCGTCCATTCCAACCCATAGTAGTCACACAAGCCCATAGCCAAAAAAAAAACAAGATCCAATTGGGAAATGCCCCCAACCATAGCTAAACCCAATATCCATAAAATAACTAAAGTATGTGAAGATATCCTTAATATGAAACAGAGTCTTCCAAAATATGGAAGTTCACAACTTCAATCCATTAGCTGATCCCAAATCTATCCTCTAAGTAGGAGAAATAAAATACCTGGTCCCTACATTATGTAGGAATAGAACTAACTAAAGACAGGTTAGTGAGTCAATGCTAGCATGAACTCAGGATAAGGATAAAATAATTCCATCCAGTAAGACAAAGTAAACAAACCATATGCATACAACAATACATATATATATATCTATGATGGTAAAGAGAATCGCATTTAGCATGCATTTAAAACAATTAACCTGCGTATGTCTTATACCCTATCCCAGGAATTCTCTATTCCCAATACGACTAAGCCTCATGAGTCATATTTATCGATACAAGTCATGAGTGGGATGCATAGCAAGATCAATAAAGTATGATTACCATTCTAGAATGGATACAACTTACCCTTACAAGTCGTATGTTGACTATAGAAGTCATATGGAGCCTGATTGTAAGCTCATCTATGTTGACCCTTTTGAGATCCTGACTAACGAGTAAGTGATATGGGTGGCATGATTAGATACAAGTCATAAGTATAACTCATGTACTAAAAATATTTGACATCCAAGATTTTTTCCAGGATTCGACTCATAGGATTAGTCATACACTAGTATACTACTCGTATACCTGAGTCATATAGGTTGCCGAGTAATTTTGACGAATTAAGTTTAGGGTTTTTTTTCATCTTTTACCCCTTATAACTCCTAGGCCATAACTTATACCCCTCAAGGGGCATTGCTTTTCCCATTTCTCAATAGTTAAACATCTCAAATTCCTCTTATATCTCTCTCAAAAACACAAGTTAGGGTTTTCTCAATTTCATCTACAAGGCTTTTTAGGTCGAGATTTATCCACCAAGTCAAGTCTATTTAGATATGTGGGGTTATGAAAAATGTTTTCTTCCACTCTTGTGCCCAAAACTTTTTTCTGAGATTAAACTACATGAATTTCAACTAGGGTTTGGATCCCAATTTCCTATATTGTTGAATTTATGCAATTACCATGTCATTTAAGATTCTAAGTGAAACAAGATTTTCATATAATTATGTTTGAGTCATGATATATTCAATTAGGATTTAAGCTTTATTAATTTGAATTAGATTGATGAATAATCATTAAGATAATTGTGGAGCAAGAAATTTCCGTATGATTATTTATCAATTGAATTTGATGTTTTAAGCATAGAATTTAAGCATTAAGTTTATAAGGAGATTATGTCCTCAAGATAAGATTTTTTAAGTTCTTCTAAAGAAAAGATTGAGATTTCGATCGCAAGATAAGATTGAATCCACATTTTCATCCAGTTTATGATTTAAATTAAAGAAGAGAAGAGCATCATTGGTTTTTATTATATAGCCCTTATGTTATTTTTTAAGGTGTATTTCTTAAAGTAAGAGCATATGTATTTAGTGGGAGTAGTATTTAGCACCGAGATAGGATGACAGATGAGTGTATCCAAAATCCCAAAAAACTATGAGCCAATGTAAGTTAGTATTATTCCTAATATGGATGAAGTTAAGAAGTTATCACTAAGTTAAGGTTTTATTCGATGGAAGTATAGGACAACTCTCCCCAACGAGGGTAAGACATTAGAATTCATGGTATCTCTCATTGTTTATGTAGGTAAAAAGAATCTTCCACAAGAAGTAATAAAAGTATACATTTTCACAAGTTTCCCATAAGTAAGAATAAAGCTAATGATTTCAAGAACTAAGTTTTATCACTCACAAAAGTTGATTGATGTGATTTTTATGCTTTATTACCTTGCAAATTTTAAGATTTAATCATGCCTCATATGATTTATTTACACTTGGCATTCATTGTCTTCAAGTGACTGTTTATTGATATTATTATTTTTAAGTATGCATTCACCCCCCACATGCTCAGTACATTCTAGAAGTACTTATCCACATATATGTCTATGTGCTACATTATCTCATAATATAGGTCCTGGTGCCTGTATCCAGTAGCATGACTAGGTTTTACATTATTAACTACATTCCAGCATTTGGTGAGTCCTCTTAGTTTGAGGGCCTAGAGTTCCAGTTTCTCCTAAGGAATTAAGTATTTATTTATAGTTTTTGTTCAGCATTTGGGTTAGCTGGGGTCTATCAAAGTGGCTCCTCAGTACTATCTTACTATACGCTTGTGTGATGGTGTATGTTAAGATTGCGAAACTCTGTAAGACTGTCTAATCTTGAGTATCATTTTAAAGAATATTGAGATTTATCTATTGAGTTTTTAATTCAGATTATACTCCTTTTATTATGTGATTTCAAGTTAGATAAGGTATCATGGGTCATCTTATGTCTACTTAAGTCCTTAAGCACCGTGTAGCAACCAGGGTGTTCTCTCGGAGCATTACAAACTTAGTGTCAAAGACTAAGATTTAGAGAGTCCTAGGGAATCAAACAAGTCACATTATGTAGATTCTTGATCATTAGTTAAAAGCGTGCCACATTTATGAGCAAGAGGTTATGGGATGAATTAGGAATTCCCTTTTTCTTTCATGATCTATCCTACTTAAAGGTATCACTATATAATCTAATTAATTCTTCCTTGTGACATAATATGCCTCCTCATTCAGTTGACGCTCGTAGAAAGGGTTCTCAACCACCCGTGCAAGCTAACCCTCTGAATGAGAATATGTCCCATGCCGAGTTTTGAGCTGTACTTCATTTATTTTCCTAAAATGTTACTTTAAATATTTAAGGTAACTAGCAGGCAACAGTTTCATTTTAAGAAAGTGGTAATCCTGCTGCATCCATGATTTAGGACTTCATGAGGATGAGTCCAGCTAAATTTCATAGGTCAAAAGTGGGTGATGATCCTCAGCTTTTTATTGATGAGGTGAGCAAGATAACCCAAATCAAAAATATTTCTGAAAAAGAGAGTGTGGATTTAAAATGTTATAGGCTGAAGGATGTTTCTTATGATTGGATTATGATATAGAAGAATAGTAGAGGTGAGACTACCACTCCTATAAATTTGTTAGTTTTCTACAATACTTTTTTACACATGTTCTTCCTGCGCGAGATGATGGATGCTAAGGTGTAGGAGTTCATGAAATTAAGGTAGGGCTCTATGACTATAAAGGAGTACTGCCTTAATCAGTCTCAATTCTCTAAATATGCTCCCAGGTTGGTGCTAAATCTTTGACTAGTATAAGTAAGTTCATAGATGAGGTGTCTGCTCTAGTAGTCAAGAAGTGTAAGACTACCATGTTAATCAAAGATAGATTTATCTCTATGTTAATAACTCATGCTCAGCAGATTGAAGCAGAGAAGTTGAAAAAAAAAGAAACAAGAGAGTTAGGACTAGATAGTTTGTAATAGTAAGTCAAGGTCTGCAGAGGGAAATCGCTAACAATTCTAGGGTCATTTATCAGTACCCGCAACATCATCACGTAATTCCTCTTTGTCTAGGACTAGTCAAGAGCAGTGGGGTAGGACTTCAAATTCTAGGTCACAGAATAGTGTAGCCAAGAGGCCCAGTTACTTAACTTGTGCAAATTATGGCAGAGCCTACTTGGGTAAATATTTGGTGGGTAAAGAGGGTTGTTATAATTTTTGTAAGATGGGTCATAAAGTTAAGGAGTGTCCATATGCTAAGCAAGGAAGTAGAGATTCTTATCCTCAGACTCAAGCTACTAACCCAGCAACTGAGCCAGGCTGTTAGTTCCTCCTCAGAGTGTATCTTCCAGTATCGATGGTCGTTAGTGCTAGATTTTATTCTATGAATTACCATCCTGCTAGGAGCAGGTGAGTTCTCCAGATGTTTTTACTAGTATTCATCATGCCTTCCACCTTAATTGTAATGTGTTGTTAGACCTGGGGTCAAGTTTCTCTTATGTTACTCATCTAGTTGCTATGATTTTTAGGTAAGCCTTGAAAATCTATCCAAGCCATTCTTAGTATCAACCCCAGTAGGTCAGTCAGTTGTTGCCAAATGAATATTTTTAGTGTTTGCTATTACTATCTTATATAAGATCACACTAGCGGACCTAATAGAGTTAGAGATGGTGGATTTTGGTGTCATTCTAGGCATGGATTGGCTTCATTTATGAAATATAACCATAGATTGTCTCACCCATGTAGTGAAGTTTCAGTTTCATAATAAAGCAATTTTTTAGGGGGGAGGCAGTTTTGTGTCTCCCAAAGGTCATTTCATCTCTTATCTTAAGGGCAGAAATATAATATCAAAAGGGTGTATGTACCATTTAATTTGAGTTAAGAATACTAAGTCTGAAGTCCCTACAGTTCAGTAAGTTTGAGTAATAAATGAGTTCTCAAAAGTCTTCCTTGAAGATTTGGAAGGGGTACCCCCAAATAGATAAATAAAAGTCGATATTAATTGTCTACTTAATACTTAGACGATTTCTATTCCTCCATATCTTATGGATCTGGCTGAGCTTAAAGAGTTAAAAGAGGAGCTTAAAGATTTCATAGATAAAGGTTTCATTAGACCCAGTGTCTCTTCTTGGGGTGATCCATTCCTTTTCGTATGTAAGAAAGATGGCACCCTCAGAATGTGTATAGATTACAGACATCTAAACAAGTTCACCATTAAGAACAAGTATCCTATTCCTAGCATAAAAAATTTGTTCGATCAACTCCAAGGTGCTCGATGGTTCTCTAAGATTGACCATAGATCAGGGCATTATCAACTGAAAGTTAGAGAGAAAGATATTCCAAAAATAGCTTTCTGAATAAGAATTCCCATTTTGAGTTTATGGTTATGTCATTAGGACTGATGAATGCTCCCGCAGGGATTATGGATTTGATGAATATGGTCTTCAAGTAGTGGTTAGATATATTTGTCTTTGTCTTTATAGATGACATACTTGTATACTCCAAAAGTGAAGAAGAGTAAGCTGATCATTTATGAATAGAGATTCAGACCTTTAAAGATCATAAGTTGTATCTGATGTTTGGTACGTGTGAGTTTTGTTTGGATTTTTTTACTTTTTGGGGCATGTTATTTTAGGAGTTGGTATTCATGTGGAACCTCAAAAGACCGATGCAGTGAAGCACTGTCCTAGACCCATCACTCCATCTAATATTTGGAGCCTTTTGGTTCTAGCAGGGTATTACAGAAGATTTATTCAAGGGTTCTCCTCCATAGTGCCGCCTTTCAGTAAGTCGACCCAAAATAGAATAAAGTTTGTGTGATCTGATAAGTGTGAAAAGATTTTTTAGGAGTTGAAGGATAAATTGACTTCGGCTCCAATATTAGCTTTACCATACGGGTTAGATGGATTTGTGGTTTATTGGGATGCCTCCAAGAAATCTCTGTTCCCAATACAATTAAGCCTTATGAGTTTTATTCCCTGATAAAAGTCGTGAGTGAGACTCAGACTCAGATTAGTGAAGTCTGATGAACATTATAGAAAGGATACAACTCTCTCCTATAAGTAATATGTTGACTATACGAGTCGTGTGGTGCCTGATCGTAAGCTTATCAGTGTTGACCCTTTTGAGATCCTGACTAAGATACGAGTAAGTGATACGGGTTATATGATTAGATAAAAGTCATAAGTATGACGCATATACTAAATAGTATTTTCCATCCAGGATTTGTCCAGGATACGACTCACAAGATCATTCGTACCATAGTATACGAGTCATACTTGAGTTATATAGACTGTAGAGTAATTTTTGAGAAATTAAGTTCAAGACTTTTACATATTTTACCGCATTATAACTCCTAGCCTATGACTTATAAAGATCAAAGGGCGTTACTTTTCCCCTATCTCATCAGTTGAACATCTCAAAATCCTTTCATATCTCTCTCAAGAACATAAGTTAGGGTTCACTTAAGACCATCTCGAAGGGTTTCTAGGTCGAGATTTCTCCACCATGTAAAGTCTATTATGGTATGTGGGGCTATCAACAAGGGTTTTCTTCCACCCTTATGCCCAAAACTTGATTTTAAGTTTAATTTATATGAATCTCAAGTAGGGTTTTGATCCCAATTTCCTAGATTTTTGAATTTATACAATTACCATGTGATTTAAGATTCTAAGTTAAATGATGTTTTCATATTATTATTTGACTCATGAGATCTTCAATTATGATTTAAGCTTCATTAATTGGAATGACATTGATGAATGATGTTTAAGATAATTATGGAGCATGAAGTTTCCATATGACTATTTATGAATTAAAGTTGATGTTTTAAGCATTGAATTTAAGCATTAAGTTTTTAAGGAGATTATGTCAACAAGATAAGATTTGTTAGGTGCTTCTAAATCAAAGATTGATCTTTTGATCCTAAGCTAAGTTTAAAATCCACACTTTCATCCTGTTTATGATTTAAAGTTAAGAAGAGAAGAGTATAATTGATTTTTATTATATAGCTCTTATGCTATATTTTATAGTGGATTTCTTAAAGTAAGAGCATATGTATATAGTGGGAGTAGTATTCAGCACCGAGATGGGACTGCTAGTGAGTGTATCCAAAATCCAAAAAACTATGAGCCTACATAGGTTAATCTTATTCCCAATATGGATGAAGTTATGAAGTGATCACTAAGTTATGGTTCTACTTTGATGGCAAGGATAGGACAACTCTCCCCAATGTGGATAAGATGTTGGACTCCATGTTATCTCTCAGGTTTATGTCAGTTAGAAAAATCTGCCCCGAGAAGTAATAAAAGTATAGATTTTCACAAGTTTTACATAACTAATAATAAAGATAATGATTTCAAGAATTAAATATTATGGCTCACGAAAGTTGATTGATATGATTTTTATGATTTATGACCTTGCAAGTATTAAGATTTACTCAATCCTAAGGTGATTCATTTACACTTGGCATGCATTATCTTAAGATACTGTTTATTGATAGTATTGTTTTTAAGTGTTCATTCACTACCACATACTTAGTATATTCAAGAAGTACTAATACAAATTTATGTCGATGTGCTACATTGTCTCACTATGTAGGTCCCGGTGATTGTATCCACAGTATGACTAAGTTTGGAATCATTACCTACATTCCAACTTTTGGTGAGTCCTCTTAGTTTGAGGGCCCAAAGTTCTAGATTTTCCTAAGGATTTAACTATTTGGTTAAACATTTAGGTCAGTTGGGGTCTGTCCCAATTGCTCCTTAGTACTATCTTAGTAGAGGCTTGTTTGATGGTGTATGTTAAGATTACCAATCTTTGTAATATTATCTAAACTTGAGTATCATTTTTAAGAAAATTGAGATTTATCTGTTGAGTTTTTAATTTAGGTTATATTCCTTCAATTATGTGATTTCAAGTTAGATAAGGTATCATGCATTTTCTTAGGGATAATTGTTGCCTTAAGCACCGTGTGGCATCCAAGGTCTTCTCTCGGGGTGTTACAATTTATATAGCTTAACATTCCTAAATAACCTACAGGGTATATGGGTCTAGTGTAACCCGCTAAAGTAACGCCCTAAGAGTTCACCCTTGGCTCCACACGGTGCTTACCGTACCGAGGGACTATAATCTAACCCATGAGATAGTACCTGCTGTAAGAACTGAGTAAAACTGATAACAAACAGTCATATACAGAATTTAACTAAGAAATGCCATAAGGTTCTAAGTAATAAATCTAATAATATCTATAATTAAAACTGATAATACTGAACATCTGACAATGACAATTTAAATTTAAGAACTGACAAACTGTCTGAAATATCCGAAAGCCTCTAAAATGACTAAATAAGAGTTGATGGGATAGGACCCAACTAACTCCAACTAACTACTTAATTGTAAGCATGTAAATAAATATAGTCTATCCTCGAAGTATGACGACTCATGACTACAGCAGCTGATAATATAGAAGGTCTATGCATGATCCGAGAATTGAGCATCCGAACCTATGATATGATAAATCATAGCGCATGAAAAGAGTATGCAATTAGTACTTTGAATGTAGTGTTATGCTAAATGCGGTAGGCTGATACGCATGGTTTTTTGTGTAGGAGTAATAATTGATTGAATGAATAGCGTGAAGTAAATGAATAACTAATATTCATGCATGAATGCTGTAGAATTTGATAATGCATGACCAAGCATATAAAATGATTCTGAAATAGTTTGTAAACTGATATACTAAAATCTAATAACTGAATGATTGATATATGTATGTTATGGTCAATACAAGCCTGAACTGAAATATACTGAATACTGAACTGAGACTGTGGGAGATACCATTTAACCAAAATTTCCCAATGAGTTATTTGGGGTTTAACTTGTGACCCTAGTTGGAAGGATGTCAGTACCATGCCATGGTTACTAACACTAGCTGTGTCGATCCACCTATGTACTGTCCTGAATGACTAAGGGTTTCAAGCCTAAACTAATGGGTGACCCTTGGTATGTAGTCAAGCCTGAACTAACGGGTTACTCCTAATATCCTACGTTGTCTACATAGTTCTGGAGTACAGGTATTGCTACTAATGATTCTGCCTAACTGATAGGAAAGTCGTCATCCCAGTACTCACTTGGTGCTTAATCCTACTCAAAACATAGCTGACTTGAAATTACTGAACTGTTCTAGGTCTAACCGATCATGATAATTGACTAGACTGATATTGCTCATAACATATCTAAAACTAATTTGAATATATTGAGGCTAAGTAAACAACTAAGTTTTCGGATATTCATAACCCCCCAGAACTCGATAGCAATAATAGAAAAATAGTACTAAACCTTTGGGGACATAATACGAGAAAATTTATTCTAAATTCCTTCATGTAGACATTTCATCAAACACATCACATGCATAATGTAAGCTAAGCATTGGAATAGTTTAAAGCTTGTAGTAATAACATTATTTCAACATCAACATCTCTAATTATAAATTAAATCAGTGAATAATATTATTAAAACATATGGGGTTGAATAACAATGACAATTTTATGTAAACATAGTATAGCATAAAAGTTCATGGGAATTCATGGTTAAAAATCATAATAACGTGTAAAATATCATAACTTTGAATTAAAAACTTAGATTATTGGACTCCATGGGTGAAAAAGACTCATGGATTAACATTTAACATAGCTGGGTTGATGAATTCATAAGAATTGATGGTGAGTTTTTGAGATTTGACCTTGAATCTTGAGAGCTAGGATTTTTTCTTGAAAGAGACTACTTTTGATTTGGGAGAAATTGAATAAAATAATGACCTAATAGGATATTGGATCTTTAATCCTGTGTTTTTCATGGATTTGGGTCATAGGAAAAGACCAAACTACCCCTAGGAGAAATTTAATTTTTGTCACTGAAAATCCCAATTTTGACCATCACAGCAATGCAGTGCTAACGCGGTGAGTCACTGGAATTTCACTGTAACTGTAATCCAAGGATGAGTGCAAAATCGCATCTTGGAGTTATGCGGTGCAATCGCGGTGTGTCACTAGAAAATAGACAATCATGAATTTACACCTTGGCTCGAAGCGGCGCCATCGTGGTGCTTTGCTGGAAAAGGACAAACGTGAAATAGAGCTCCACCACAACATGGGCTAATTGCAGTGCTACACTGGAAATCGAACCATTGCGAATTGGTCCTTCACTGCGACGTGGTACTTATTGCGGTGTTCTTCTACTCTTACTAAAATCACCATATCTTCTCACTAGGGTATCGAATTTGGCCGAAATTGGTACCAATGGAAAGCTAATTCAATTTCGTATAACTTGGTGGGTCTTGAGATGGAAATTTCTTAATAGAGTAAAACATATGCTCGTTTGAAGTTGATTGAAGCAACATTCTTATCAAAATTTTAATCGGTGAGGATTATTTTGATTCATCTAATAGCTGGGATTTATTTGGGGCCTTAATATACTTCGAACTGATTCATAAAACTATCAAAGAATGATAATGTACTTTCAATGACCATGAAACATAGCGCTAACATTGGTTTTCATTTTCGGAGAATTTCAAGTAAACGGGCCCCGATGCGTGTAGCCATACGAACCGAAGATACCATAGGAGTGGGTAATTCCCAAGTACCCTTCGATCTCCATGATACATATGTACAGTGTACCTAGAGGATTCCCGTGTACCTTATAGTATCATATAAGGTCTCTATGACCAACCCTAATTTCGGCAAACATAAGTTTCCACTGTTGGTCCATTGGACTCGTACCTTCACGGTTAGCTATCACACCCCGCCATTATTTCCCAATTAAAACCATTTCCAACCAACAAAACCATTATTCCATCATTATTAACCACGACTATAAGTAGTGGTATTGTCATACCAACTATAGCTTTAAAGCAATGTCCTTAGCCAACCTTTTTAAGTAAAAGGGATTCCTATGTACCCTTACATTACATTGTTAAGTTGACTTGGAAGAATCCCATGTACACCAGAAGTAATCATTATTATGTTTTCTTGGGGGAATCCTAGCTACCCTACAAGTTGTTCATTAACATGTTTACTTGGGGGATTCCCTTGTACCCCACAAAGAAGTTTAATTAACCATAACCATGACCACCAAACCTTACAATTTAACCATTCAAAACTATTTAAACCATTTACGGCAATTGGGGTTCCATTACCAAGCCATACCATGCAATATTTACATTAAAAATCTAATCGTATAGTAAAAGCATTCTCAAAGGTATTTTATCAAACATGTTGGGGGACTAGTGTTTCCAATAAACAATTAACCACTCCCATGAAACCAATCATCCAAAACACCCTTAAAGTTTGCAAAAACATAATTAAAACATGGGAAAACCATAACCATGAAATTAATACCAAAACCCCATTATATATTTGAAAACCCCAAAACCATACAATAATCATGCCATGAAAACATTGTAAAAAAACATGTCTTTACTTGGAAGTAACAATTAGGGAGGAGTAAATGCCTTAGCCTATGAAGATGATCGAGAGAAATTACCCAAACAAGCACCAAATTGATCCTTTAGATGAAACCCTAGCCTTCTTTTACCAGAGATCCTTAAAGATTAGAGAGAGTTTCTGATGATTAAAATTAGAATAATTGGGTAAATGATGTCATAATAGAGTTAAAAGTTGTGGGGAATTAATTTGTTAAGTAAAGAAATGTCCAGATTAACCCCAACTTAAACTCCGTAAATGTCCCGTCAGGTGATACGACAACCTATGCCAGTATTACCCTCCAATATAAGTGGTACCCGACACTCATACCCTAGGACTTCCCCTTGGACCCACCACTGTCCACCATATGACTTACCTAACCCAAATCATACCTAACTATACGACTAGTACCCTTAAAATGTATCCCTAGTAGTGTATAATCAAAGGAAGTTTGATCACAGTTTACCATACGAACAAATGGTACGACTCGTAACATATCTTACTGCTCATGGTGAGCCACTCATACTTAGATCCAAGTTAAGTTTCTAAGTCTCATAATAAGTGAAGGAAAAACCCAAACAATACAACCCATATCTAAATATATGACTCATACCCACCAAGTCGTACCCATTCCAAAAACAAATCCAACCCACCAACAAACTCTGGTTAGTGTACGACTAGGCCTTACAAACCATACCCCCGCATACGACCTGTACCCCCTAAACGTATCTTGACCAGAAACCAAAAATCTAGAAAATTTTCAAAGGTTACAAAACCCAGGGAGTTCCTGTCTTCCCACTAGGATCATTCATCCCCAAGTGACGGATGAGGTAGGTCAAACATAAGCACTATTCATTTGCATTATTAAATATCACTCCAACCTTTAACCAAGTTAGTAAATAAGGATTTGATCAAGAACACATACCTTCCGTATGAATATCTGGAGTAGAAATAAATGCAGATATTTGGACTTCATGTTTGCTTTTGCTTCCCATGTAGAATCTTCCACCTTGTGGTTCCACCATAGAACCTTAACCGAGGACACATCCTTGGCATGTAGCCGATGAACCTCCTAATCTAATGTCTCAATCGGGACCTCTTCATAAGATAGAGAATCCAAGATATCCAATCCTTCTAAAAGATCCACTGAAGAAGGATCACTAATACACTTTCAAACATAGAGACATGAAATACCGAATGAATGGAGCTCAAACTAGAAGGAAACTCCAATTCATACTCCACATTGCCAACCCTCTACAAAAAAATATAAGGACCAACATACAGGGGACTGAACTTTCCCTTTTTACAAAACTGCATTACTCCCTTCATGGGAGATACCTTCAAGAATATCTTATCCCCAACCTCGAACTCCAAGTCTCTACGCTTTATATACATATAGGACTTTTGGCGACTTTGGGTTGCCTTAAGACTATCCCAAATCACATTTAAATTTTCCATAGCCTGATAAACCAAATTCAAATCAAACATATCTACGTCACCAAGATCAAACCATCTAATAAAAGACCTACACCTCCCACCATACAATGCCTCAAAAGGAGCTATACTAATGCTAGATTGATAGTTGTTGTTGTAAGCAAATTCTACCAAAGGGAGATTCTTAACCCAATTGTCACCGTAATAAATCACACATGCACAAAGCATGTCCTCTAATGTCTTAATAGTCCTTTCTACTTGCCCACCAGTTTTTGGATAAAAAGTAGTACTCAAGATAACTTTAGTACCCAACCCCTTCTGAAATAACTGTCAAAAGTGAGATGAAAATTATGTTCCACGATCAGAGATAATAGAAACAAGTACCCCATACATCATTACAATCTCCTGAAGATACAACTATGCATAGTCCTCTGCCGAAAAATTAGGCCGCAACAAAAAAAAGTAAGTGGACTTTGTCATCCTATCCATGATGAACCAAATCGAATCAAATTAATTTCAAGACTGAGGAGGAATTTTAATGAAATCCATATTGATTACCTACCATTTCCATTAAGGCATCTCAATTTCCTGATACAACCCTCCAGGCCTTATATTCTCAACTTTGACTTGTTGGCACACTATATATTTAGCCACAAAATCAGCCATATCCCTCTTCATACCACTCCAATAATGCATCTCCATCAGATTACGATACATTTTTTTTTAAAATTGGGAAGAACAACTTAGCTCGATTCATGCTCCTCAGCCAAAACCCTTTGTAACAAACCATTGACGTCAGGAATATATAACCTTCCTTGGTACCATAAATACCATTGCCATTGATCTCAAGCACCATCAACCTTTGTCCACCAACCTCACTCTTGATTTTTATTAATATGGGATCTAATATTTGCTTTTTCTTGATCTCTACACTAAGAGATGACGAAACCACTTCCTATACCATTACACCACCATCATTAGAGTCTAAGAGACGAACTCCAAGATTAGACAAGCGGTGAATATCCTTCACCGATTCTCGCTTCTCCTTATGTACATAAGCTAAACTCCCCATGGACAACCTGCTAAAAGCATCAATAACCATGTTAGCTTTACTTGGGTGGTCATGAAGACTCATATCATAGTCCTTGAAAAACTTCAACCATTTTCTCTGCCTGAGATTTAGCTACTTCTGAGTGAACACATACTGTAGACTTTTATGATTAGGAAAGACCTCTACTAGCACTCAAATATAAATAATGACACTAGATTTGTAAAGCAAAAACTATTGCTAATAACTCTAAATCATGAGTAGGATAATTCCTCTCATGTACCTTCAACTGCCTGGAAGCATAGGATATCACTTTTCCATGCTACATCAAATCGTTACCAATTCCCATACGGGACGTATCATATTAAACCACAAACCCCTTATTATCTTCACGCAATGTTAAAATCGGAGCTGAATTTAGCTTATCCTTCAGCTACTCGAAACTACCCTCCCAAGCATCCTACTATGAAAACTTTACCTTTTTCTGAGTCAACTAAGACAATACGGGCAGCTATAATCGAGAAACTTTCCACAAACCACCTATAATACCCAACAAAACCTAAGAAGCTCCAAATATCCATTGGAGTCATAGATATAGGCCACCTTTTAACCATAACCACCTTTTGGACATCCACCATGATCCCATCAATAGAAATAATATGACAAAAAAAAGTAACCTTGTTCAACCAACACTCGCTCTTTAAGAATTTATCATACAATTGCTGCTCTTTCAAGGTCTGCAACACCACACACAGGTGATTAGCATAATCCACCTCACTCTTAGAATACACCAAGATGTCATCAATGAACACATAGACAAAAACATCTAGAAACTACCTAAAATCATTTTTCATCAAATCCATAAATACCACCAGAGAATTAGTCAAACCAAATGACATAACTAGGAATTCAAGGTGCTTATACCAAGTACGAAAAGCCATCTTAAGGATAGACTCCTCCCTAATCTTAAGATGATGATACCTAGACTGAAGATCTATCTTAGAAAAAATTTTGGCACCTTGTTATTAATTAAACAAGTCATCTATTCTCGAAAGAGGATACTTGTTCTTAATTGTTGCCTTATTTAATTATTGATAGTCAATGGACATCTAAAGGGAACCATCCTTCGTTTACACGAATAACACCGGTGAAGCCCACGGGCATACACTAGGATGGATGAAACCCTTATCCAAGAGATCCTTAAGTTGCTCCTTGAGTTCCCTCATATCAGTCGAAGCCATTCTATAAAGAGGAATAGATATTAGACAAGTGTTTGAAACCAAATCAATCCCAGACTCAATCTCCTTATTTGCAGCAACACCAGGAAGATCAATTCGAGAAGACCTGAGGAAACTTATGTCCCACCAGAACTGAATTTAGAGAGAGATCTTCTATGTTATAATCTTTAACCTAGACCAAATTATAGAGAAAACCTTTGGTAATTAATATTTGAGCTCTAAGATAAGATATAAACCTCTACCTAGGTGCTAGGGAACCACCCTCCCACTCAATAACTGATTTACCTGGGAAACTAAAGACAACCTTACGGATCTAATAATCTAAGGACGAGTAATAAGAGTGTAACCAATCCATCCCAGAATAACATCAAAATCCAGCATATCAAATTCAAACGAATCTACCAAAGTCTGCGTACAACCAATAGATACCATACATACCCTTTAGACTTTTTTAGCAACCACAGAGTTACCTACCGAGGTAAAAATAGAAAAAGGATCTAAAATAACCTCAAGATCAAAACCAAATATGTAGCCACAAATGTGGTCATATAAGAAAGAGTGGACCCCTAATTAAACAAGAAATACTTATCACAGGAACAAAATTATAATGTACCAATCAAAAAATTAGGTGATGCCTAAGATTCTTGTCGAGTTGCATGATCATATAATCGATTTTTGTTGGTGTCAGTACTAGAAACGTAAATTGATGCATAATAAGCACTCTTTGGTGCAAGGGCAGAAGATACAGCAACCAGAGCCTTACTAACTCATAAAGTACCTTTACCAACTTGATAATTTCTGAGCATATAGCCTAGCTGACCACCTTTGAAAATTTGTCCCTCTCCTCTTCACAAAAACCCTATGCATCCTACTATAGAACTAGAAAAGAGGACATGATGAGGCCGACTGAGCCCCACTTTCGTGAGATTGGGTACCCTGTGCTTGAAAATTATCACTTTCTTTGTGACACCAATCACCGACTACTTTGGGTAAGGAGAACTAAATGTAGAGCATGAACCATAACTCCTCCACTTCTTTTTTATCCACTAACCACCATCCTGATTTCCTTACTATTAAGCACCACCCTGTTCAGATGATCTAAGCTTCTTACCCTTTCTTTACCCAAACTCATCCTACTTTCTCTTTATTTCCTCCCCCTATTGCATATGAACCACCAACCTAGAAATATCCATACCCTTTATCAGTAACGCAGTCTTTCTTTTAAGGATCAAATCCCAAGATAGACCAAAAGTGGAAATTCTAATCTATGCCCTCATATCAGATACCAATTCCGAAGCATACCTTGATTGCTAAAGAAATTTCATGGCATATTCCTTAAAAGATATTTTCACTTGTCTCAGATTGACAAATTCCACTGCCTTTGCTTCCCACAACCTCTGAGGAAAGAAGTGATCCAAAAAAGCATTACAGAAAGTCTCTGATAAGTTCGACTCCACAAACATCACCACTCACCCTATCCTACTTCTCATACCATTAGTATGCCACATCCTAAAGCTTATAAGCAGTAAAATTCGCCCATTCCATATTTGTGGCCTGCATTACCCAAAATATTTTCTCCATCTCATCAAAGAAACCCTGAGGATCCTCCTCCACCTTTACACCAGTCAAAGTAGAAGGATTCATATTCATAAACTGGCTAACCCTTGTGGCCTCATTAGATGAAATACCTGATGAATCCCACTTAGACTAAGCAGCAACAAACTTATCAATAAACGAAATTCTGCATTAGTCACCTCATTTTGAGAAGGATAAGTAGCAACTAGTAGAACTAAATAAATATTAGGGACTAGACCCCTAAATCGAGTATGGATACCCTGAGTAGTACATGTCCCTTTAACATTGTCCCTAATTTGGACAGTAAAGTTACCTTGCATCTCTGATTATCGAGGCATGATCTAAAAAGTGAACAAACTAGTATTAAAGATGATTCTAGGACTTAGACTCCAAGATTGAAAATAGAATACCAAGAAAGTGAAACATTCCTAAATACTTTTTAGCCTCTACCTTATGAGTTTTACAAACCCTTAAAAGAGAACCTTCTCAACGCGACTTGTAGACTCCCAATTGACCATGAACCTAAAGCCTTAATACCAACTTGACATGACCCGACCTGAAGCTTTGTCATAATGGGCATCCCAAGTCCAAAAAAGACCGAGGACAACCCCCGACACTCTACCCAACCCTCCAAATGCATACCTTGAGTTGAATAATTTTGAACATATAACAAGATAGCGTAATCTATACAACTTCTATACTTTGGGTTAGGTCTATGACTGTGACCCACTCAAATAAGTCCAACCATCTGAACCCCACCAATAACCATAACCAAACAACTATAAAAACCAAGTTTCTTTCCATAACATAAGAGAATGGAAAGATCTTATTATAACCCATAGCAGTCACACATACATCTAAATAAAAGAAAAATAATATCTGATTGGGACATATTTTCAACCATAGATAAAACCAATATCCATAAAATAACCAAAGTATGTAAAGAAATCCATTATATGAAATAGAGCCTTTCAAAATATGAAAACTCACCACTTCAATCAAATAGTTAATCTCAAATTAAATCAATAAGCATGAGGAGTGGAATGGCTGGTTCCTTCATCGTATGGTGATATAGTTGACCAAAGATAGATCAGCGGGTTAGCTCTAGCATGAACTTAGGATAAGCATAAAATAAAGTCATCTAGTAAAATCAAATAAACCAACCATATGCATATAACCATACATATATATAAGTATAACCATCCTAAAAATGATAACCAGGTTAAGCATGCATTTACAACCATTAGCCTGGGTATGTGTAACTCAACTATCCTAATACCATCCATGA
This sequence comes from Capsicum baccatum var. pendulum, assembly GCA_030864225.1. Taxonomy (NCBI): domain Eukaryota; kingdom Viridiplantae; phylum Streptophyta; class Magnoliopsida; order Solanales; family Solanaceae; genus Capsicum; species Capsicum baccatum. The sequence goes on along the minus strand of CM061560.1, from coordinate 206,274,813 downwards.
GACATATGAGTCAATGTTACCACTTGAACGGTCCTCGATATATAAAGTCGCATGAACTAAAGATACCATAAGAGTAGGGGATTCCCAAGTACATTTTGCTTTCCATGATACATATGTAAAATGTATTTAGAGGATTTCCATGTACCTTATAGTATCATCTAAGGTCACTATGGCCACCCCTCATGTCAGTAAATATGATTTTCCAGTGTTTTTCCATTGGACTCATACCTTAATGATTAGCTATCACACCCCACCATTATTGCACAATTAAAACTATTTCCAACCAACCAAACCATTATTCCATAATTATTAACCAAGGCTATAAGTAAAGATATCATCATATCGACTATAGCTTGCAAGAAATGTCCTTACCCAACTTTTTTAAGAAGAAGGGATTCTCATGTACCCTTAGATTACATTGTTAAGTTGACTCGAGGGAAACCCATGTACCCTAAAAGTGATCATTATTATGTTTGCTTGGGGGAATCCCATATACCCCACAAGTTGTTCATTAACAAGTTTACTTGGGGGATTTCCTTGTACTCCATAGGGAAGTGTAATTAACCATAACCATAACTATGACCATCAAACCTTACCATTAATTATTCCAAACTATTTAAATTATTTATGCTATTTAGGGTTCTATTACCATGCCATACCATGCAATAGTTTCATTAAAAATCTAATAATCTAGTAAAATCATTCTCATAGGCATTTTATCAAACATGTTAGGGGCATAGTGTTTCCAAAACCAATTCTAGTTACCAATTAACCATTCTCATGCAACAATTATCCAAATCACCATTAAAGCCTGCAAAATCATACATAAATATGGGTAAACCATAGCAAAAACCCCAATATATATTTGAAAACCCAAAAACCATATAATAATCATTCTATAAAAACTTTGTATAAAATATGACTTTAGTTGGAACTAATAATGAGAGAAGAGTACATGCCTTATATTATGAAGATTTTGGAGAGAAATCACCCAAACAAGACCCAAATTGATCCTTTAGATAGAACCCTAGCCTTCCTTTACCCAAGAGCCTTTGAGATAATTAGTGAGAGTTTTGAGCTGTTTAAGATTGGAATAATATCAAAAATAATGTCCCAATAGAGTTATAAGTCATGAATCCTTAAGTGGTTGTGTGGTCAAATGTCAAGAATACTCCAAACTTAAAATGCTTAAAAGTCTCATCAGGTGGTATAACTACCCTTACTATTTATACCCTCTAATACGAGTTGTACCCATCACTCATACCCTAGGACTCTCTATTTGAGTCAATACTGTCCAACATATGACTTACCTAACTCATGTCGCACATAACCATATGACTAGCACCCCTAAACTGTATCCCTAGTAGAATATAATCAAAGTAGGTTTGATCACTGTCTTAAATACGGACCAATGGTATGACTCATACCTTATCTTATGGCTCATAGAGAGCCACTCGTACTTAGATCAAAGTTAAGTTACTACATCTCAAATTAAGTGAAGGAAAAACCTAAATCATATGACCTGTATCCAACCATACTACTCCTACCCACCAAGTCATACCCATTCTAGAAACCAATCCAACATACTAACAAACATTGGTTTGTATATGACCAAGACTTACCAACCATACACCAGCATACGACCTGCACCCCCTAGTGAAATTAACTGAAAGGATTTTATAAAACCATTGAGAGTTGTCGAAAGAACATGGTACTGAAAGAACTCATTTTAGTTCTTATTTGAGTTTTTCTACTAGTAAGGGTTGATGAAATAACTTCTTATCAGAGAAGATTAACTCATAGCATGTCTCTACCCGTGGTATGGTACTGACACTCTTCTAATTGGGGTTATAAGTTAGACCCCAATTATTTCAGAGAGGGGCATGTCGGTTAGATGATTACCTCCCACAGTCTCAATTTTAGTCTCAATCTCAAACGCAGTATAGAACTCGGTTCAGTTCTACAGATTTAGGACTATTAGGTATAGTTACTCAGCTCAACATAAAACTCAGTATTATTTGACAAACTTAGGATTGTCTGATACAGTCATTCAGTTATCAAAAAAGCAGCATCAGTAAACTCAGACATTAGTAGATTAGTTTTCAAATTTAGTATTATCATGATCTCTATTACAGTATATGTATTCATGCATGTATTATTATTCAGTCATACTGATGATACTTAGTTATTATTGTTCATGCATATGAACCCATGCAATTCAGCCTACCTCTCTGAGCATACTAGTACATTCAAAGTACTGACGTATGCTTTTCTTTTTTGCTATGATGTCTTATATCATAGGTTCAAATGCACGGGCTCCAGAGCACCCTTAGTAGTTCAGATTTTCAGTAGTTAATATAGTGGTTAGTCCTCATAGTTTGAGGACATAGTTATTTTTAGTATTTCAGTATTATTTTCAGTAGTCGGAGTTAGTTGGGGACTTATCCCACCAACTCCACAGTTCATATAGTTTAGAGGCTTTCTAGACTAGAGTATTTTTAGATAGTTGTTTAGTTTTAAGTATTGACATTTAGTTTTGGTATTGTGATACCATATCTAGTATTATTTATAGTATTGAACCTTATGGATAATTTTCCACCTATTTTTACATATATATCGTATTATTGAGTTATTACAGCAGGTACCAATCATGGGTTAGCTTGTGGTCCTTTGGGATTGTGAGCACCGTGTAGCATTCGGGGTAAATATCGAGGCGTTACAAACTTAGTATCAAAGACTAAAGTTCAATAGTATCTTAGGAAGTCTAAAAGACGCATCTAGTAGAGTCTTGTACATGGGTGTGTTGTACTCCATACTTATGGACAGGAGGCTATGAGTTGTTTTTTGAATAGTTTCCCTTTCTTTTAGTATTCATGTCATGTGAGTGAGCATGATATTCAGTTACACTTTATTTCTAATCAAAGTTTATCTTCTGTTTATAGGCTATGCCTCAAAAGAGGAATAACGAAAAAAGAATGGGGGACCAGTCAGAACCCTATCCCATCCATCCAGATCCTTTGGACATACACATCTCTCACGCTGAGTTTAGAGATGCCTTTACCACCCTAGCTTATTATGTGGAAGCCCTGATTGAATGTCCAGCTATTGTTACGACTAACCCAGTGGCCAATACTACTATGTTTGCTTTATCAACTTATGCAAAGTCGTTAAAAGTATGTACTGACATGATCTGAATAATTGAATAACAAAAATTTAAATAACTAAAATTATCTATAAAAACTAACTGACTAAATAATTGGTAATCTGATTACTTGGTCAAGCAAACCTGAACTGATTTTGACTGAGTACTAACTGAAACTATGGGAGTTTTCATGTAACTGACATAAAACATGTGAGCTATCACGGAGTCTAACATTTTACCCTCATTGGGGAGGGATATATTATCTTTTCCATTGGAGTAGAACCTGAAATGGAGTAATCACTAAATTGAGTCTATATTGGTTAAGGGAAACACTCTCTAGAGAGGCCGCTAAACCTACGGTGGAACATAGTTTTTGGAGAAGTAGGATGCACTGAACCCATAATTCCCACTCGGTGCTAAATCCTACTCCTAACTTAAAGACGCTAAAGAACTAACTGGTGCATGCACTGATAACTGATAAGCTCCATTTATTGTATTTTTAAAATAGTAGTGCATACAGATTCTAAAGTAATTGTAAACATGTAAAATGATAGTGTTCATCATGGTCATAACAAACTAATTAATAAAATATGAGTCGACCTACTTATTACCTTGGAGGTCTATAATGTAAGTAAATAATAGGTATCGAGTGTTCATAACCCGCCAACACTGAATGATTACAAAATATGATGATAATATTTAAACAATGATAGAAGATCCTAATTCAAGGACTTAAAAGATAGTAAATTCCAATAATAATTGGAATACATAAATTTGAACATGGGAATATATTAAATATGGGAGGACAATATGTTTACATGGTTTAATCCATAAGTTGATGACTCATAATGAAATCAAAGGAACTAAACAAAGAAAACTGTAATTCAAACATGAACTAGCTTAAATAGCATAGAAACACATATTTACATGGCTTTATTTTGGTTTAATAAGAAGTTCATCGATTAAAAACATAAATTTAATGGATTACTTGATAAAATAGGATAATCTACATACTTTAAAATTAATATAGGGTTTTAGGGCTCAATGGGTGAAAGGGACCCATTGATAAATACCCCACATACATTAATTGTTTGAATACTTGATGAAGAAGCTTGGAATTGGGACCTTGGATGCTTGACTTGAAAATAAGACTTGAATTTTGAGGCTTGAGAGATGACTTGATAAGAAAACACTAATCATGATGTTCTTGGTATTCTTAAATCTGAATCTTGGGACTTGAATGATAAATTTTGGGTGAGGAACCCTAATCTTGTTCTTAAAAATGGAAATTAGAATTTTTTGTTGTTTAATTGATGGAAAATAGAGTAAAAGTAAAGCCCCTTTTTCAAAAAAGAGATAAAAATAACTGGGGATATTATGTGATTTCTTAGTATTATAAATCTTAGTTGGTATTACAAATATCCGATTCAAGTAGACAAAGAGATGGTTGAATCAAAAAATTTTGTTTAAAGTTCAATTTTTTGGGGTTAAATGTCATGGGTTGGGAGTTATAAGGGGAGAAAATAATTAAAAAACCCCTTAGAAACCCTCTAGCAATCACCTGAAAGTTGTCCTGATGTGTTTGGGTATGACTCAAATATTTTAGGTATGGGTTGTTCCTTGAGTCATCACCAGGAACTCAATGTTCAACCCCTTTTGTTGTGGGTACGACTCCTCCTGACGACTCGTATGGTCTGCTTATGAGTCATCATGAGTGAGTCGTATCCACTGACAACTTTGATAGTGCTTCAGTAATTTGGCAGTATCTTTTCACCCTGCTATTGGATTAAGGAAACATTGGTATCGTTAGAAATATAATTAAATTATCTATCTAACAAGATTGTTTTGATACTTGGATCTTTCAATGGTTAGTATACAGATCATATATTATCACTCATAACAAGTCATTACAACTTGTAGCCACCTCTCACAAGCTGGACAAAAACTTAAGGAACTTATACTACTAAACTCACGACATCACTTCATACGACTCATCTAATAATCTTACAATTCTAAGAGTCGAATCATACATAAAATAGAACATCAACCAATTCATACTGTCTTGGATACGACTATAATATATGACTCGTATATTGTGTATATAACTTAAGAAAATGAATTGTATTTTGCACAGTGATATTTAAACACGGGGTATTACAGGTAAGATACTAAGTTAGACCAACACGTACCTAATTTACCAATGATGCCTGCCTCCTGAACATAGCTATTTCTTTAAGAGACATTGATTTACGTAATAATAGGTCGGGCTAATTTGATCAATCCCAGCATCATCTTGTCATATTCATTAAACAAATCATACGATAACTTTTTCAGGAAATTGGTCAGAGAAGCAAGTCCTAGAATTGACACTCTTCAAATATCCAGAGTTCCTTCTACATTGCTTTGAACTTTCCAACCTCTTTCACAACTTTGTGAACTTCTTCTTGGGATAGTAATGATAAAAAAAGCCATGAGATTTTTGCTTTGGCTATTATTTGCACACTTGCCTCCAGATATTATGTTACAATTTCTAGAAAGAAGAGAGGATATGTTCTAATCTTTCTTTCTAAGAAAAGCTCCATTGGGATCAGGTCCCAGTGAAATCTAATGAGATACTTCTTTGGAGTTTTCTACTTGAGTTGATGTTTTTGATTGTGATTTTGGATCTCCATTTATCATTTTTTGGGTATTATTAGGCTATTGACCATTCCCATCTGATGTATGCAAATTTTGACTTTTTTTACCTAATCACATAAGACACTTTCACTTTAAAATATCTCAAGAAAAAAATTACAAACAGATCTTCCTTTCATAGAATTGAAAAAATACATATCAAGAATTTTCTAATTGCAAACCCTTTATTTCTCCTACACTTATGATCATTTGTTAGACTTGGGAACCCATTGGAGTTTGAGTTCCCAATAGGAGGACAGGGCTTTGATTAAATCCTTCTTTGTCCATCTATGTAATTTGAGCTTCTTTATCTTTTTCAAATTTCATAAACCTGTAGGATTAGTGCTCCCCTGGTGGACTTGTTGGATATTTGTCATTCTTTTTCTGAACCAACTTTGATAGTCTTCTTTCAGGTGTCCATCTCTTCCATAGTGAGTGCACAAGAATTTATATGTTTTGTTATAACCTTTTAAATAACTTTTCCTTGTGAACAAGATGATTCAGTTTTATGCTAATACCTAATACCCTTACCATTATTTAACCCTTGACTAATTATGTTAGAAAGTATTTATGAGGATGAAGTCCACTAAAGGGATTTTTTGAGTTCTTTCCTTAGATGGACCAGGTCCCTTTCTAACTCTTCATTCTTTTGAAGTGCAGTCATGAGAAGCCTTTGACAATCCTCTAATTTTTTTTGCAATCTCAATCTAAAACATTAGGGTTTCTTTCTCCTGTTGACTTACGGAACTCTTATTTTCAAATTTTAGCTTAGTAACATGTTCCTCAGTTTCAGATATCTAGAGAGTCAAAGCTATCAGCTCAAGCTCTTAATCTTTAATTCTTTTTCTATAGAGCGTTATTCTTTTCTTTATTAGAAGCGTCATCTGTTTTCTCCAGTTGACTCACTTAATTTATATTATCAAATTTTAACTTGGTAACCTCCTCTTCAGTTTTAGATATTTAGGGATTTAAGGCAATCAACTCATGTTCTTAACTTTCCAATTTTTCTACTAGACCAAATTTTTTCTCAATCATTTCACATATAGAGTCAATCAACAAATTTGCAAGCCATTTTATCTTTCTAGCTAAATAGTTGTCCAAGTTTTCTTTAAGGTCAGAAAGTGTTACCTCATTTTCTTCTTCATCTTTAGTGTTTTCCATAAAAGCAAACAAGGAATTAAATATCACCTTCTCATCCTCCATAGAAAGCACGGAAACATCTATAGACTTCTCAGTTTTATTAGTTTCATTGGAGAAGGCACCCCAATTATCTAAGGCTTGTTTAAATGTAAGATTAGCAGCAGCCTCTTTTCTTAATTTTACAGGGACTTGGTCCCTATTCTTTCCTTTGTCATTTCAAGTGTTAAGATAATCTTAATACTACATTTTATGAATTGGACAATCCTTAATGAAATGTTCAGGACTTCCATATCTGTGACAAACTTCTATTGTGGCGCATTTTCTGCTACTATTTCCACTTCTTTGAAAATGGCCACTTTTCCTCATTGCTCTAACAATTTTCTTAGCCGAGTAGGCAACATCAGTGTCTTCTTCATTAGGACCTGACCTTGAAGATTTTAATTCCAAGAATTTTCACTTTGTACTTCCTTCTTCTCTTCTCCTTGTTGTTTTTTGAGTTCATGCATTTTTAGGTTCCCAATAAGTTCATCCATAGTGAGGCTCCTCAGGTTTTTGCACTCAATTATGGCATCTACTTTGCATTATCGTTATTTAGGAAGAACACCCATAATCTTCCTCACTTGTGTATATATTGGAATTACTTCTTCTATGTAGTGTAGCTCATTTATGATGAAATTACATCTTTTATGCATTTCTTATATTGTCTCTCCTTCTTTCATATTAAATGTTTCATACTGTGTTGTCAACATTTCATCTTTAGAATTCGTCACATCTATAGTTCCTCATGAGTATTTTTCAAATAGTCCCATATTTCTTTAGCATTTTCACATGCAAAAATCCAATTGTATCCATCTGGACCTATACCATACATTAGTAGATTCTTTACCTTGTAGATCTTCTCAATTCTTTTCCTCTCTTCATCGCTGAACTCCCTCCTTCTTTTGATAACTATTCTTGTAACATCTCATTCTTTGACTTTTTTAACATGAACATGAGGACAATTAAGAATTATATCCATCATCCCATTATCCTCAGCCAAAATGAAGTCAAACATCCTTATTTTCAACCACCCATAGTACTATCCATTAAATCTAGGTGGTCTAGTGGTAGATTGACCTTCTTCTATGTAAGGTGGAGCAGCTATTCTAAATAAATCACTTTAGGTGTGAACCAATTATAGTGAACCTAACTCTGATACAAATTGATGGAACCCTTGATGGTTGCTCCACATAGTGAGGGACCAGGTCCCTCAAAGTCAATCATAGGCAACCAAACAATAAAGTGTAGGAAAAGTAACGGTTGTGTAGGAAAGTAACAACATACAATATTTAACATGGAAACTTCTTTGCTCAAGGTAGGAAAAAACATGGAATGCCATCACAGCAGTCTCAAAAGTTCACTATAATCAACCTCTTGATTACAAACTCAAGCTTGAACCTAACTCTAGGTTCCTCTCACTTCCACTACCTCTACTACAACCTTATCTTAACACCTCTGCCAAGGCACTTTCAAAATTAATTAACTCTAATCGGTATCAAACATAGTCAACTCTACCTAAGCACTCCCTAAACAAAGAAAAAAGATCATTACTCTTATATCATGAGTAATTTGATTACAAATCAAGATTTACTCAAGACACTCTCTAATTTACCACGCACATATGGGAAAAAGTAATATTAGATATCGAGTGTTTTCCTTTCTTTCTATTCATCACTCTTTTTGTATTTACAAAAATTGTTTGATGAATAAGCATATTTTTCATTTTATAGATATCTAATTATTAGGGTTGAAATGTCATTAGACTAGGTGTCCTAATTAATACAAGTAGCACCAGCCAGTTTGCTACACAAAAGGACAAAGTTATACTGGTGTGTACCAGCTATACTGTTGCCTCGAACATCTAGTGACCTGGTCCCTTGTAGTCATATGTTAATCATTAAGACTACATACAATAAAAATAACTATAAAGGAATTTCCAGAACATTTTATTTGGTCTCTGATCATTTATGAGGTCAAAGTATCCATCTATTCTTAGATGGCTATGATCTTATTTCACATGTCCTGTATGTTACTAGACTTGGTGTTTTACTACTAATGTTATTACTGATTATAGTTCCATGACTAATTTGGTACCTAAGTCTGCTAATTTTAGTTGTAGGCATTACCATAATTTGGTCTATGAGCATTGCCCACAAAATTGACTGACTTAGGATTTGCAACTCACTTATCTACCGAGTAGCCACTATTAACACAAATGTCACTCCATGCTAGAGTATGATGCACTGCAATCGCCTAAGCCTGAGACTACTGCATACCCAACTTGCTAAATTATGTTTTCATTTGGTTTTGCAGAGTTGATAGTTGGGCGGCTGAGGGTGTAATAGTATCATATTTAATCATGCCTATAACCTTTTTCAGTAAACGTCTTAAGGTATCACCATGCCAATCTAGATTTTCTTGTGGAATCTAGTTCAACAACATGTATAGATCATCATATGTCTTTTTCAATGCTTGACCACCGACATCTGAATCTAGCACCGTGTGGAATCCAGGGTCTTCTCTAGGGGTGGTACAATTTGTGTAGCTTAACATTCCAAAAACAACCTACGGGCTATATGAGTCCAGTGTAATCCACTAATGTAACGCCCTGAGAGTATAAACTGGGCTCGACACAGTGCTTACAGTACCAAGGGACAACAAGATAACCCATGAGCTAGTACCTTCTGTAAGCATTGAGTAAAACTAATAACAAAAGTTCATATACGGAATTTAACTAAGGAATGACATAAGGTTTTAAGTAATAAATATAATAAAATCTATAATAAAAACTGATAATACTGAAATCTAACAATGACAACTGAAATTTGAGAACTGACAAACTATCTGAAATATCCGAAAGCCTCTAAAATGACTAAATGAGAGTTGATGGGATAGGCCCCAACTAACTCCAACTAACTACTAAACTGAAAGCATGAAAATAAATATAGTCTATCCTCGAAATATGAGGACAAACTAGTGCTGCAGCTGATAATCTAGAAGGTCTATGCATGATCCAGGAACAGAGCATCCGAACCTATGATATGATACATCATAGCGCAAGAAAAAAGTATGTAATCAGTACTTTAAATGTAGTGTTATGTTAAATGATGTAGGCTGATATGCATGGTTTCTTGCATAGTAGTAATAATTGATTAAATGATTAGTGTGAAGTAACTCAATAACTGATATGCATACGTGAGTGCTAAAGAATTTGATGATAAAAGACCAAAAATATAAAATGATTCTGAAATAGTCTGAAAACTGAAATACTGAAATCTAATAACTGAATGATTGATATTTGTATATAATGGTTAATACAAGCCTGAATTGAATTATACTAAATACTGAACTGAGACTGTGAGAGATATCATCTAACCAATATTCCCCAATGAGATATTTAGGGTTCAACCTGTGACCCCAATTGTAAGGGTATCGGTACCATGCGATAAGTACTAACACTGACTATGTAGATCCACTGATGTACTGTCCCGAATGACTAAGGGTGTCAAGCCTAAACTAATGGGTGACCCTTGCGAAGTAGTCAAGCTTGAACTGATAGGTGACTCCTCATATCTTACGTTATCTACGTATTTCTAGAGTACATGTACTACTACTAATGACTGTGCCTAATTGATAGGAAAGTCGTCATCCCAGTACTCACTCGGTGCTAAATCCTACTACCAACTGAACTGACTTGAAATTACTGAACTGTTCTAGGTTTAAATGATCATGATAACTGATTGGACCGATATTTCTCATAACATGTCTGAAACTAATCTGAATATATTGAGGCTAAGTAAACAGCTAAGTTTTCGGGTATTCATAACCCCCAAAACTCGAAAGCAATAATAGCAAAATATTACTAAAACTCTGGGGACATAATATGAGATCATTTATTCTAAATTCCTTCTTGTAATCATTTCATCAAACACTTCATATGCATAATGTAAGCTAAGCATTGGAATAGTTCAAAGCTTGTAGTAATAACATGATTTCAACATCAACATCTATAATTATGAATTAAATCAGCGAATAACATCATTAAAACATGTGAGGTTGAATAACAACGAAAAAAGTAAACATAGTATAGAATAAAGGTTCATAGGAATTCATGGTTAAAAATCATAATAACTTGTAAAATATCATAAATTTGAATTAAAAACATAGATTATTGGACTCCATGGGTGAAAAAGACCCATGGATGAACATTTAGCATAGTTGAGTTGATGAATTCGTAAGAATTGATGGTGAGTTATTGAGATTTGACCTTGAATCTTGAGAGCTAAGATTTGTTGTTGAAAGAGACTACTTTTGATTTGGGATAAATTGAATAAAATAATGACCTAATAGGCTATTGGGTCTTTAATCCCGTGTTTTTCATGGATTTGGGTCATGGGAAAAAGACCAAACTACCCTTGGAGAAATTTAATTTTTGTCACTAAAAATCCCGATTTTGACCATCACCGCGATGCGGTGCTAACCCGGCGAGTAATTGAAATTTCACTATAAGTGTAATCCAAGGACGAGTGCAAAATCACACCTTGGCACGACGCGGTGCCATCGCGGTCCGTCACTTGAAAATGGATAATCGTGAATTTACACCTTGGTGCGACGTGGTGCCATCGTGGTGCTTTGCTGAAAAAGGATGAACGTTAACCGAAACTCCATCGCGATGTGGGCAAATTGCAGTGCTACACTGGAAATTAAACCATTGCAAATTTTTCCTTCACCGCAACACGGTACTTATTGCGGTGTTCTACTACTCTTATTAAAGTCGTCATAACTTCTCACTCGGGTATCGAATTTGGGTGAAATTGGTATCAATGGAAAGATTATTCAATTTTGTACAACTTGGTGGGTCTTGAGGTGGAAATTTCTCAATAGAGTAAATGATATTCTCATTTGAAGTTGACTAAAGAAACATTCTTATCAATATTTCAATCGGTAAGGATTATTTTGATTCATCTAATAACTGGGATTTATTTGGGGCCTTAATATACCTCAAACTAATTCGTAAAACTATCAAAGAATGATAATGTACTATGAATGAGAATGAAACATGGCGCTAACATTGGTTTTCATCTTTGTGGTATTACACCTAATCGAGCCCTGATGCTTGTAGCCGCATGAACCGAAGATACCATAAGAGTAGGTAATTCAGAAGTACCCGTCGCTCTCCATGATACATATGTACAGTGTACCTAGATGATTCCCGTGTAACATATAGAATCATATAAGGTCACTATGACTACCCCTCATTTCAGCAAACATGAGTTTCCACTGTTTGTCCATTGGACTCACACCTTCATGGTTAGCTATCACACCCCGCCATTATTTTCCAATTAAAATCATTTCCAACCAGCAAAACCATTATTCCATTATTATTTACCACGACTATAAGTAGTGGTATTGTCATACCAACTATAGCTTGCAAGCAATGTCCTTAGCCAACCTTTTTATGAAGAAGGGATTCCTATGTACCCGTACATTACATTGTCAAGTTGACTTGGGGGAATCCCATGTACACCAAAGTAATCATTATTATGTTTTCTTGGGGGAATCCTAGCTACCCTACAAGTTGTTCATTAACATGTTTACTTGGGGGATTCCCTTGTACCCCACAAGGAGGTTTAATTAATCATAACCATGACCACCAAACCTTACAATTCAACCATTCCAAACTATTTAAACCATTTATGGCATTTAGGGTTCCATTACCAAGCCATACCATGCAATAGTTACATTAAAAATCCAATCGTAAAGTAAAAGCATTCTCATAGGTATTTTACTAAACATGTTGCGGAAATAGTGTTTCCATTTACCAATTAACCATTCCCATGCAACCAATCTTCCTAAACACCTTTAAAGCTTGCAAATACATAATTAAAACATGGGAAAACTGTAACTAAGAAATTAATACCAAAACCCCATCATATATTTGAAAACCCCAAAGCCATACAATAATCATGTCATGAAAACATTGTAAAGAACATGCCTTTAGTTGGAACTAACAATTAAGGAGGAGTAAATGCCTTTGATTATGATGATGATTGAGAAAACTTACCCAAAAAAGCACCAAATTGATCCTTTAGATGATACCCTAGCCTTATTTTACCAAAGAGCCTTAAAGAGAATTAGAGAGAGTTTCTAATGATTAAAATTAGAATAATTGGGTAAATGATATCCTAATAGAATTAAAAGTCATGGGGAATTAATTCGTTAAGTGGAGAAATGTCCAGATTACCCCCATCTTAAACTCCTTAAATGTCCCGTCAGTTAAAACGACAACCTATGTCAGTCTTACACTCCAATATGAGTGGTACCAACCACTCATACCCTAGGCCTTCCCCTTGGATCCACCACTGTCCACCATACGACTTACCTAACCCAAATCATACCTAACTATACAACTAGTACCCCTAAACTGTATCCCTAGCATTGTATAATCAAAGGAGGTTTGATCACTATTTACCATACGAATCAGTGGTACAACTCGTACCATATCTTATAGCTCATAGTGAGCGGCTCATACTCAGATCCAAGTTAAGTTTCTAAGTCTCATAGTAAGTGAAGAAAAAACCCAAACCATAGGACCCATATCTAAACATATGACTCGTACCTACCAAGTCGTACCCATTCTAGAAACAATTCCAACCAACCAAAAAAACACTGGTTAGTGTAAGACCAGGACTTCCAAACAATACCCCCTCATATGACCTGTACCCCCTAATCATATCTTGACCAGAACCAAAAATCTAGGAAATTTTCTAAGGTTACAAAACCCAGGGTATTTCTGTCTTCCCCCTAGGATAATTCGTCTCGAAGTGACGAAAACGAGGTAGGTCAAACACATGCCCTATTCATTTGCATTTTTAAATATCACTTCAACCTTTAACCAAGTTAGAAAATAAATATTTGATCAAGAACATATACCTTCCATATGAATATTCGAAGTAGAAATAAATGCAGATATATGGACTTCATGTTTCCTTTTGCTTATCATGTAGCATCTTCAACGTTGTGGTTCCGCCATCAAACCTTAACCGAAGACACATCCTTGGCACGTTACCGATGAACCTCTTAATCAAATATCTCAACTAGGACGTCTTCATAAGATAGAGAATCCTAGATATCCAATCCTTCCAAAGTATCACCAATACACTTTCTCAACATAGAGACATGAAATACCGAATAAATGGAGCTCAAACGAGAAGGCAAATCCAATTCGTACTCCACGTTGCAAACCCTCTACAAAACAACATAAGGACCAACATACTGGGGACTGAGCTTTCCATTTTTACAAAACTGAATTACTCCCTTCATTGGATATACCTGCAGGAACATCTTATCCCCAACCTCAAACTCCAAGTCTCTACGCCCTATATGCATATAGGACTTTTGGCGAATTTGGGTTACCTTAAGCGTATCCCAAATCAAATTACCTTTTTCATAGCCTGATAAAGAAAATTTTAACCGAACTTATCTACGTCACTATGCTCAAACCATCAAATAGAAGACCTACACCTCCTACCATACAATGCCTTAAAAGGGGCTATCCCAATGCTAGATTGATAGTTATTGTTGTAAGGAAATTATACGAAAGGTAGATACTTAACCCAACTGCCACTGTAATAAATCACACATGCACAAAGTATGTCCTCTAATGTCTGAATAGTCCTTTCTAGTTACCCATCCATTTTTTGATGAAAAGCAATACTCAGACTAACCTTAGTTCATAATCCCATCTGAAATGACTACCAAAAGTGAGATGAAAATTGTGTGCCACGATTAGAGATAATCGAAACAAGTACCCCATGCATCTTTACAATTTCATAAAGATATAACTACGCATAGTCCTAAGCCGAAAAGTTAGTTCGCATCGCCCAGAAAGTGAGTGGACTTTGTCATCCTATCCATGATGAATCAAATTAATTTCAAGACCGAGGAAGATGGATAATGAAATTCATATTGATTACCTCCCATTTCCATTAAGGAAACTCAATTTCCTGATACAACCCTCAAGGTCTCTTGTTCTCAACTTTGACTTGTTGACACACCATGTATTTAGCCACAAAATCATCCATATCCCTCTTCATACCACTCCACTAATACATCTCCATGAGATTATGATATATTTTATTTAAATTGGGATGAACAACATAGCACAATTCATGCACCTCAGCCAAAACCCTTTGTCGTAGACCATTGATGCCAGGATTACATAACATTCCTTGGTACTATAAGGTACCATCGCTGCCAATCTCAAGCGTCATCACCCTTTGCACACCAACGTCACTCTTGATTTTCATCAAGATGGGATCTAATATTTGCTTTTTCTTGAACTCTACACTAAGAGACGATGAAACCACTTCCTGTACCATTACACCACCATCATTAGAGTCCAAGAAACGAAGTCCAAGATTAGCCAAGCATTGAATATCCTTCACCAATTCCCACTTCTTCTTATCTACATAAGCTAAACTCCCTATGGACAACCTGCTAAGAGCATCAGTAACCACATTAGATTTACTTGGGTGGTAGTAAAGACTCATATCATAGTCCTTGAGAAACTCCAACCATATCCTCTACCTGAGATTTAGCTCCTTCTGAGTGAGCACATACTATAGACTCTTATGGTCAAGAAAGACCACCACGAGCACTCTATATATATAATGACACTAGATTTTTAAGGCAAAAACTACCGCTAACAACTCTAAATCACGAGTAGGATAATTCCTCTCAAGCACCCTCAATTGCCTAGAACCATAGGATATCACCTTTCCATGCTGTATCAGAACATTACCAAGTCCCACACGAGACGCAACACAATAAACCACAAACCCTACATTAGGTTCAGGCAATGTAAAAATCAGAGCTGAAGTTAGCTTATCCTTCAGCATCTCAAAACTCCCCTCAAGATCATCCTACTAAGAAAACATTACCTTTTTCTGAGTCAACTTAGACAATAGGGGAAGCTATCATCGAGAAACTTTCCACGAACCGCCTATAATACCCAGCCAAACCTAAGAAGCTTCAAATATTAGTGAAAGTCATGGGTATATGCCACCTTTTAACCATAACCACTTTTTGTGGATCCACTATGATCCCATCAATAGATATAATATGATAAAAAAAAGTCACCATGTTCAACCATAGCTCACACTTGGAGAATTTGGCATACAATTGTTGCTCTTTCAAGGTCTACAACACCACATGGAGGTAATTAACATGATCCACCTAACTCTTAGAATACACCAAGATGTCATCAATGAACACAATGACAAAATGATCCAGAAACTACCAAAATCATTGTTCATCAAATCCATAAATGCCGCCGGAGAATTATTCAAACCAACTAACATAACCAGGAATTCAAGGTGCTCATACCGAGTACGAAAAGACGTCATAAGGATAGTCGCCTCCCTAATCTTAAGATGATGATACCTAGACTGAAGATCTATCTTAGAAAAAAAATTGTCACTTTGCCATTAATCAAACAAGTCATCTATTCTCGAAAGAGGATACTTGTTCTTAATTATTACCTTAATTAATTATCGATAGTCAATTAACATCTGAAGGGAACCATCCTTCTTTCACATGAATAACATCGGTGAACCCCACGGGGATACAATAGTATGGATGAAACCCTTATCCAAAAGATCCTTAAGTTGCTCCTTGAGTTCCCTCAACTCAGTCAAAGCCATTCTATAAAGAGGAATAGATATTGGGCAAGTGTTTGGAACCAAATCAATCCCAAATTGAATCTCCTAATCTGGAGAAACACTAGAAGATCAATTCGAGAAGCCCTCAGGAAACTCATTTACCAACGAAATTGATTTTAGAGAGAGACCTTCTATTTCACAATCTTTAACCCAGACCAGATTATAGAGACACCCTTTGGTAATTAATATTTGAGGTCTAAGATAAGATATAAACCTCCCTCTAGGAGCTAGGGAACCACCCTCCCACTCAATTACTGATTCACCAGGGAAACTAAAGACAACCTTATGGGCCCAATAATCTAAGGACGAGTAATAAGAGTTTAACCATTCCATCCCAAAATAATATCAAAATCAACTATATTAAATTCAAACAAATCTAACAAAGTCTTCCTACTACTAACCGATACCATACACATCCTGTAGACTCTTTTAGCAACTACAGAGTTACCTACCGATCAAAGCCAAATATCCAGCCATAAATATATTCACGTAAGAAAGAGTGGACCCCAAATTAAGTAAAAAATACCTTTCATGGGTACAGAATTGTAATGTACCAGGCACAAAATTAGGTGATGCCTAAGATTCTTGCCTAGTTGCAAGATCATATAACCAATTTTGGCTGGTGCTGGTGCTAAAAGAGTAAATTAATGCATAAGCAGCACCCTTTGGTGCAAGAGCAAAAGATAAAGCAACCAGAGCCTTACTTACTCATAAAGCACCCTTACCAACCAATCAATTTCTGAGCATATGGCCTGGCTAAACACCTTTGAAAATTTTTTCGCTCTCCTCATCACAGAAACCTTATGCATCCTATTACAGAACCGAAAAGAAGGGCATGATGAGGCTGACTAAGCCCCACTTGCCTGATCTTGAGCACCCTATGCTTGAAAATTATCGCTACCCTTGTGACGCCTTTCACCGACTATTTTGGGTAAGGAGAAGTAGATGTAGAGCATGAACCATAAATCCTCCACTTCTTTATCCAATAACCACCATCTCGACCACCTTGCTATTGAGCACCACCCTGTTCAGATCATCTGAACTTCTTAACCTTTATTTCCCCAAACTCATCCTACTTTCTCTTTACTTCCTCCACATATTGCATATAAACCACCAACCTAGACATATCCATACCTTTTATAAGTAACACAGTCTTTCTTTTAAGGATCAAATTCCAAGATAGTCTAGAAGTGAACTTTCTCATCCATGACCTTATATCAGACACTAATTCTGGAGCATACCTTGATTGCTGATAAAATTTCAACGTATATTCCTTGACAAACATTTTCCCTTGTCTCAAATTGACAAATTCCAAAGCTATTGCTTCCCTTAACTCCTTAGAAAAGAAGTGATCCAAAAAAGCAATAGAGAAAGTCTTTAATAAATTTGACTCCTCAATATCTCCTCTCACCTTATCTTACTTCCCATACCATTAGTATGCCACATCCTAAAGTTGGTAAGCAGCAAAATTCACCCATTCCACATTTGTGGCCTGCATTACCAGAAAATTTTCTTAATCTCATCCAAGAAACCCTGAGGATCCTCCTCCACATTTATACCAATCAAAGTAGAAGAATACATCTTAATAAACTGGCCAACCCTTGTGGCCTCATTAGATGAAATACCTGAAGCATCCCTCTTAGCCTAAGCAACAACCAACTTAGCAATAACATGAATCAATTGATAAAATTCTACATTAGTCACCATATCTTGAGAAGGATAAGTAGCAACTGGTAGAACTAAAGAAATATCAGGGACTGGATCCCTAAATCGAGTATGGATACCCTGAGTAGTACATATCCCTTTAACATCGTCCCTAATTTGGACAATAAAGTTACCGTGTATCTCAGATTATCTAGGCATGATCTAAAAAGTGAGCAAACTAGTATTAAAGAAGATTCCAGGACTTAGACTCCTAGCTTGAAAATAGAATACCAAGAAAGTGAAACATTCCTAAATACTTTGTAGCCTCTACCGTATGAGTTTTACAAACCCTTAAAAGAGAACCTTCTCAACACGACTTGTGGACTCCCAATTGGCTATGAACCTAAAGACTTAATACCAGCTTGACATGACCCGACCTGAAGCCTTGTCGTAATGGGCATCCCAAGTCTAAACAAGACTGAGGACAACCCCCGACACCCTACCCAACCCTCTAAATGCATACCCTGAGTTGGATAATTTTGAACATATACCAAGATAGAGTAATCTACACAACTTCTATACTTTGGGTTAGGTCTATGACTGTGACCCGTCAAATGAGTCCAACCGTCTGAACCCCACCAATAACCATAATCAAATAAATATAAAAACCAAGTTCCTTTCTAAAACATAACATAAGAGGATGGAAAAATCATAAATTCATTCCAAAGGTATCAACCCTTATACCAATGCCAATACTAAGCCTGCCACCAATACAAAACCAAACTATTGTAGCCTACAATAGTCACACAAGCATCTAAACAAAAGAAAAATAATATCCGATTAGGACATGCCTTCAACCACAACCAAAACCAATATCCATAAAATAACCAAAGTATGCATAGACATCCATTATAAAAAATAGAGCCTTTAAAAATAGGGAAGCTCACCACTTTAATCAAATAGTTGATCTCAAATTCAATCAATAAGTAGGAAGAGTAGAATGGTTGGTTTCTGCATCGTGTTGTGATACAGCTGATGGAATATAGGTCAGCAAGTTAGCACTAGCATAAACTTAAGATAAGGAAAAAATAATGTTATCTAGGAAAAGCAAGTAAACCATCCATATTGACACAACCATACATATATATATAAGTATAACTATGCTAGAAAATGGAATCAGGTTTAGCATGTATTAAAAACCATTAACCTAGGTATGTGCAGCTTAACCATCCTAATACCACCCACAAAACAAATGGTTCCAATGCTACCACTTGAACAGGCCCTAATATATGTAGTCCCATGAACTAAAGATACCATAAAAGTAGGGGATTCCCAAGTAGCCTTCGCTCTCCATGATACATATGTATAATGTATTTAGAGGATTTCCATGTATCTTATAGTATCATATAAAGTCACTATGGCCACCTCTCATGTTGGTAAATATGATTTTCTATTGTCCATCCATTGGACTTATAACTTCACGATTAGCTATCACACCCCACCATTATTTCCCAATTAAAACTATTTCTAACCAACCAAACCATTATTCCATAATTATTAACAAGGGCTATAAGTAATGGTATCATCATATCGACTGTAGCTTGTAAGAAATGTCCTTACCCAACCTTATTAAGAAGAAGGGATTCCTATTTACCCTTAGATTACATTGTTAAGTTAACTCGAGAGAAACCCATGTACCCCACAACTGATCATTATTAAGTTTGCTAGGAATAATCCCATATACCCCATAAGTTATTCATTAACATGTTTACTTGGGGGATTCCCTTATACTCCACAAGGAAGTTTAATTAACCATAACCATAACCATGACCACCAAACCTTACCATTTAACTATTCTAAATTATTTAAACTATTTATTCCATTTAGGGTTCTATTACAAAGCCTTACCATGCAATAGTTCCATTAAAAATCTAATAATATAGTAAAAGAATTCTCATAGGCATTTTATCAAACATGTTAGGGGCATAGTGTTTCCAAAACCAATTCAAATTACCAATTAACCATTTCCATGCAACAATTATCTAAACCACCATTAAAGACTGCAAAAGCATACATAAATTATGGGTAAACTAGAAGCAAGCATTTAATATCAAAACCCCAACATATATTTAAAAACCCCAAAACCATATATTAATCATGCCATGAAAACTTTGTACAAAATATTCCTTTAGTAGGAACTAATAATGAGGAAGGAGTACATGCCTTAGATTATGAATTTTTGGAGAGAAATTACCTAAACAAGACCCAAATTGATCCTTTAGATGGAACCCTAGCCTTCCTTTACCCAAGACCCTTAGAGAGAATTAGTGAGAGTTTTTGAGCTATTTCAGATTAGAATAATATGGAAATTAATGTCCCAATATAGTTCGTGAAGCCTTAAGTGGTTATTTTGGGAAATGTCAAGAATACTTCCAACTTAAAATGCTTAAAAATATCGTCAGCTGGTATGACTACCCTTACCAGTTATTCCTTCCAATATGAGTTGTACCCATCACTCATACCCTAGGCCTTTCTCTTCGACCCAACACCATCCATCATATGAGTTACCCAACTCAAGTTGTAGATAACCATATGACTAGGACCCCTAAACTGTATCCCTAGAAGAATATAATCAAAGGAGGTTTGATCATTATCTATCATCTGGACAAATGGTAGGACTCATACCTTATCTTATGGCTCATAGAGGGCCACTCCTACTAAAATACAAGTTAAGTTACTACATCTCAAATTAATTAATGGGAAAAACCAAAGCATACGACCCGTTCCAACCATATTACTCATACCCACCAAGTCGTACCTATTCCAGAAACTAATCCAACCCACCAACCAACATTGGTTAGTATATGACCAAGCCTTACCAACTATACACCAGTATACAACCTGCACCCCTTAGTTAGTATGATAGGGTACGATTTAGGCTAAGGAGTCGTATGTTGGACAGAATGTGGTGTCCAACATTCTGATCAAGTTACGAGTGGAAGGTACTACTCATATGATGTAGGTACGAGTGAAGAGGTTCAATTGTACCCTCCTGCAAGTATCGTACAACTTTTATGATAAAGGTATTTAAGATATTTCCCAACCCATGCCCTGAAGACAACATATATTTTAACACTATTTGTCCCCTCATTCAACAATTTGGAATATCAAAATACTTTAAAAAACTCTATATAAATCTCTCAAAGAGTTTTGGCTAGGGTTTCATCAAGGTTGTCATCTAGAGGCTTAAGGATTGAAATCTTTCCATGAATCATCCTAACTTGGGCATGTGACTCTTTCTTCAGTGTTAGTTCATAAAAAAACATATGTTTTAAATATTGTCCATGAATCATAAATGGTGGGTTTGAAATCTATTGTTTAGGGTTTGAATGCATAATGTTATCTATTATCCTCTCGTGATTTCACTAGTGATTACACATTCATATGTGGGTGCATTAAAAGTTGTGGATTAATGCATGGGTCACGATTAACCCTAACTTGATAGTTTTTACATGAATAATTGTTTAATAATGGTATGCTCTCAATCTATTTGTAAAAATATCTATGAGAAGAATTTTGTCATGTGATGAATTGTGTTTTGAACCAATGCTTGGCATAGGAATGTTAATGAAGGATGAATAGTTTTGTAAAGGCCTTGATGGCCGTAAGTTGAATTGAATTATGACATAAAATAAAGCATCGGCCTAATAATGTAAATGGTCAAAAAATGGTTTCATGAAGACCTTGTGGGTCATAAATGTTTTTAAATTGTAACCTTGGTGGTTAAATTGGATAAATAGGTTTGAGTCCCTAAATGTTAAAATGAATTGAGGTCTTTATATAGAATATGGGTTCGACTCCAATATATTGAATGATAATGGTTATAACATGTTCTTCGCTTGCAAGTATGATTGGTGTGATGATACCAATGAGATACCTTTGGTAAGTAATCTAACTAGTGGTTATGTGTACGTGTAAATGATGTCAAATTGGCTTTAAAGTAGGATGTGTGAATGGACCATGAAAGGGGAATCTAAAGGACTCATAATGGAAACTGTACTAGCCAATGTGGGTGTTTATATGACTGAAAGGTTCAAGTCCCCCAAATGAATATACGAATGGGAGGTTCAAGTCCCCTATATTGTGTACATTGGTGCTACATCACCTTGATTATGAAGGGAGGTTCGAGTCCCCCATAATAGCATATACGAATATGAATATTCTATGGTTCATGTGGCTACACGCATTGGGGCCTTTCTAGCTAGGGAAAAGCAGAACCCATATAGCCTGTGACTACCTTATTTTTTTATGGTTATGCTATACAGCCCAGGTTAATGTTTTTAAATTTCATTCTAACCCTTGTTCCCTATCCCGACATAATATATATATATATATGTATGTATGTATGTGTACATGTAATTGCATATGATAATTTGACTTTGTTTTATTGGTGAAATTATTTCATTTCCTTCATCCCTAAGTTACATGCTAGTGTTCTAACTGCAAACCGTCTCTGAATATTTTATTCCCATACGATATAGGGACTGAAGCTTCTTCTTCTTTTCTTACACAGTGACCAGGTATTCGAGTGGCTCATGACTTGACATTGAAGTAGTGAGCTTCCATAGTTTGTAAGGCATTCATTTCATGGTTGAGTTGTCGAGATATTCCTTAGTTTGGATTTTGGCTATTGTTAGAGGCATGTTCCGACATCTTAGTGACTTTGGTTTTAGAGGCTTTGTGGATTACTGTGGACTTGGGTGTGTTGGTTTAATGTCAGGTGGTGACGGATGATTTAGACATTTCTTGAGTTGTTGTTAGTCTTATGCTCTATCTTATTATATGTTTGGAGTTTATCCAACACTTGTGGTTGATATATTGGATAGGTAAGGTGAAGTAGGTGATCTCCATTCCATGTGGAACTTAAGATACCCGCCATGACCAGGCCATATTTTGGGTTGTTATAGTTTAACAACTATTTTAGTTCAGAACTAGATTGGGTTAAAAGGGACGCAACCTTTGATTTTAGAGAGTTTTTGATAAAAGAAAAGTCTTTTTGTTTTCAAAATAAAAGCATTTTCTAGAAATTTGACAATTTGATTTTCGAAAACATTTTATAAATACTCTTTACTAGCAAATTCTATTTCCAAAATAAATTATTTTGTCTATTTTTTGGGTCCATTTCATTTCTAAGATAAAGTAGGCGTGGCTGAATTTTATTCAAAAAAAAAGTAATGCTAAGATATTTTGCGAGGTTTTATTTTTATACATATTATTTATCCACTTACTAACACTGGAAGGCTAAATTATTTTGTTGTCTTTTACTTTTTATATAATAAATTATATTCATAATAAGCCTTTTATAGAACTTCTCAAAAAGAAATACTTCTAATATCTTTACATTTACGGTCAAATATGCTTACATTTTAAAATATTTTTGTTAACCTAAGTTTGACCGATTAACTGAAGTTAGCGGGTCCTTTTGAGTGCTTAATACCTTCCCTTTAGGATAGTTAGAACCCTTATCTAGAATCACTGAGTTAATATAGACCTAAAAAATAAAGTTTTTATTTTCATTTAATCAATTATTTTATGATAGGTGTCCTAATTCATCATAGAAATAATTAGGTAGCTGATGATAGGCGTATTTACACGCCTAAAGTGCTATAATTTACCCATATTTTAGCTATGTTTTAAGGACAAAATATATAATTCATGCACTTTTAGTCCCTTTTCCTATAAGTGAGTTAACAAATGTGATTACTAAGTTTTCAGGTATAAATGATGAAGATTTCAGCATTTTATGGATAACTTGACGCCAAAGGAAGCTTCACGAAAGGAGGAAAGCAAAGCATGGACGCCTAATGACTAAAAGTGACACATGGAAAACCTGTCCCAGGCAAAAACAACATTTCTCAAGACTTTAGGGATCAGCAGTAACCTATTAGGATTAGGATAAGTATGCAGTAGCCTAGTAGGAATAGGATATGGGTATTATAAATACCCTATTTTGCTGAAGCTTTTGATCATTCTCATCATTTACATTCTAATTCATTCATCTACAACTCTAAAAAATTTGCTTTTAATTAATTCTTATTTAGTTTCTTTTCATCTGTTCGACTTAAAATTTCCACAACAAGAGAACCGCTACTTGCAAGGTCTTCACGCCACAAAGCCCTACCAACATATACTACACGTGATATCCTTATATTGGTATGATGATAATGACTATTGTGATTTCCATTGCACTCATGAGTAGCTAAACCTCTTTGTTGGGGTTATGGAAGCCTTATGAGATACTATCTATTGCTATGAGTTTGTGAATTCGTGACACGTATGCTGCTTATATCATTATTCTCTTCATCCTAATTTAAATTCTTGTGGTTGCAAACATATAGAATACGCCAGTATATCATTAACTTGTTCGAAAGAAAAGTTATATGTCTGGAAAAGAGATAGTGTCAAGGTAATAGGGCACCAACCCCTGTTAAAAAGTTAGTGTCGTAACTGGATTAACCTCTTGGAGAATTTGTACCGTTAGATACGCTTTAAGCTCGAAAGAGTTAAAGTTAAATAATCCTTGATGGTCGAAAGACGCCTGGATTTACCATAGAATACAATTCTCTATAAGCACATGCATGTCTGAATTCCGCATAACTCATAGTCAATAGATACGTACAACTCAGAAGGTGGACATAACCCCAGCTCTCAATTCCCATTGATCAAAACCAACCAAACAATCTGTTTTACTCTTCTATTTTCTGTTCTTACATTATTATTTTGTTACTCACGCTACAATCCCTCCTTTTTATGAAACTTTCACCAAAAGTCTAATAATCGTTGCTTACTTAGTGACCAAGTATTCTCTGTGGGAATCGACACCCAACCCAGTTGGGTTCTATATTTGACAACGACCGCTTACACTCTTACGTTAGTTGTAGTTTGAGCATTATCAAAAATTGGCGCCATTGCCGGGGAATACGGTTGTCAACTAAGTTTGTGATAATTACTAGACCCTTTGGTCAAAGATTCTCGTACTTTACTTTTAGTTGTTGTTTTTTTTTTCTACAGGTTTTTATCCAGTGCATGCCCCATACTCGAAGTTCTAGTCAACCATTATTACCTTTCAATCCTGAACCATATCGTATTGGCAGAATGAAGGCTCAACAGGAAATTAAAAGAAGGGCTGCTCAACAGGAACAGGCTAGACTAGCTGCTCTGGCCGCCGCTCAAGTGCATCAACAGAATATTGATAATCCTGGGCGAGCAACAAATCTTGACGATGAGGATCTTAGTGATGACGAGTTACTAAACCCTAGGTGTGATGCTGAGATGGTGACACCAGCCAACAAAAGAGATCGTCAATCTAGTTTCAGGCCTGAATGCCGAGCCATACCATTCGATGATGATGATGATGATCTTGATGGAGCTGGTGCCACAGGAGCCATTATTCCTCCGCCATTGGGACCCGGAGCCAAGTTCAACATCACGAGCACCATGATTTAGTTATTGTAACTCAATGGATTATTCGGTGGAATAGAAGGCGATGATCCGAATATACATCTGATCAACTTTATTTCAACATGCAAGTCATTCGACAATCCTGGCATTGGACAGAATGCAATTCGATTGCGCTTAGTTCCATTGTCTCTATCTGGGGAGGCAACTCTATGGTTGAACAGGCTGACTCCTGATTCTATCACTAATTGGAGGCAATTGAAAGTCGCTTTCCTAGAAAGATTCTTTCCGCCATCTAAGAGAGAACAATTGAGAGATGAAATCAGCAATTTTTGACAGCTTCCAACCTCCACGAAACATGGGAGAGATTCAAGAAGAAGCTTATGAGGTGCCCAAGCCATCACATGACCAATGTTCACTTGATGGAGATACTATATAGATCTTTGAATTCAGTAACTAATCCTGTGGTGGATAATGCGGCTGGAGGATCATTTATGGACCTCACCTTTGTTCAGGCAAGTGATGTGCTAGACCGGATGACGAAGAAAAGTAGGGCGTGGCATACCAGAGATTCTGAGGTAGCAAGCCCCACTTTTTCCATAGGCATAACTGCAGAACAAAGGAGAAGAGAAGAAGAACGTGATCAAGATTTGGCGCACATGAAAACACAAGTGGATCTTCTTACAAAGTATCTACAATCAGGGAAGACCAAAAAAGTCAAAGCAGTTGCGTCAAAAGGAAGAGAGGAATTTGATTCTGAGGAAGAAGCCAACTACGTGAACAATCAGAGGGGTTTCTGAGGCAATGCCCAAGGAAACCAACGTCGGAACTATTATGATAATTATGGAAACAAGGACCGGGATCAAGGTAGTTGGAAGAACAAGACTGACAGGAGTGGCGTGTATATTCCTCCTGGACGACGAGAGGCCACTGCATCTGGTTTAGGAAATATGTCAATGGAAGATATGATGGCTAAGTTATTGAAAGGAGTGAAAGCAACCAGCATGGGAGTAACTAAGGTAATAAATGACTTGGCCTCAATGAAGCAATTGGTTGATTCATATTCCACTTCAATAAGACAGCTGGAGCAACAATTGAGTCAAATTTCAGCCACATTAAATCAAATAAAAGCTGGCACCTTACCCAGTAACACTGTGCAAAATCCAAGGAATGATGGAACATGCATGGCTATTACTACCAGAAGTGGTAAGGTGTTAGTCAATCCGTCTAAAGGCAAGTAGGTGGTTAATGATATAGTGGATAATGTTATTGATGCAGAATGTGAAGTGGCCAAAAAAACTGAAGAGTGTGTTCATGACGTCACCCCTAGACGTCTGCAACCTGAAAAGATTGATAGTTGGAAGCAAGATAAAAAGAAAGTGGTGGAGAAAACTATTCCTCTTCCACTACCACCTTTTCTGCAGAGACTAAAGAAAAAGGTTAATAACACTCCTGAAAAGTTTGATAATCGGAAGAAAGATAAAGAGGAAGTGGTGGAGAAAACTATCCCTCTTCCACCACCACCTTTTCCTTAGAGATTAAAGAAGAAAGTTGATGACATAAGGTTCAACAAATTCATGACTATGTTGAAACAACTGACCATTAATGTTCCATTGGTAGAGGAGCTCGAACAGATGCCTGGGTACGCAAAATTTATGAAGGATCTTTTAATAAAGAAACGGGCAGCAAGTGGTGAGTTGACAGATACTGTTCATCATTGCAGTGCAATCGCTACCAGATCACTAGTACA
The DNA here is from genome assembly GCA_030864225.1 of Capsicum baccatum var. pendulum. Classification (NCBI taxonomy): domain Eukaryota; kingdom Viridiplantae; phylum Streptophyta; class Magnoliopsida; order Solanales; family Solanaceae; genus Capsicum; species Capsicum baccatum. The sequence goes on along the minus strand of CM061560.1, from coordinate 206,247,245 downwards.
AAAGAAGGCCGATCCCGGTGCCTTTACTATTCCTTGCACGGTTGGATCTATGAATTTTTCTAAAGCATTATGCGATTTGGGAGCAAGCATCAATTTGATGCCACTATCCGTCTACAGAAAGTTGGGGTTGGGCGACCCTACACCAACCAATATGCGGCTCGTGATGGCAGATAGGTCGGTAAAACGACCTGTTGGTATCTTAAATGATGTGTTGGTAAAGGTTTCCACCTTCATCTTTCCTGCAGACTTTGTTATTTTGGATTGTAAGGTGGGTTCTGAAGTTCCCATAATCTTGGGATGCCCTTTCCTCGCAACTGGAAGTGTACTTATTGACATGAGAGCTAATGAGCTTTTATTTCGGTTGAATGAAGAAGTGGTTCGTTTTGATGTATGCAAATCAATGAAGCAGCCCAAAGATATGGATGTATTCTCTATAGCTGATGTTTATTATGAGGTTGAGGAAAAATTATCTGTAGAGAAGCAGAGTACCTTTGAGCCATTGTCTGCTGTGCTGTTGAAGTTTGAGCGCGAGAATGTTGAAGATTATGAAGAAACTATTTGTGCTCTAACAGGAATACGGTCCTATTGTCATGTTCCCAAGAATATGGATCTTAATCTTACAAATTAGCCTTCACAAACAGCGAAGACTTCCATTAAGGAACCACCAATGCTACAATCGAAAGAGCTACCAAGTCACCTAAGGTATATGTTCTTGGGATACGAAAATTAACTTTCGGTGAGTGTTGCGGATGATTTAAGTGAACAACACATAGAGTCTCTCATCTCTGGTCTGAAGAGGTACAAGAGAGCTATGGGTTGGTCTATTGATGATATAATTGGCATCCCTCCTGGGATATGTATGCACAAGAGTCATCTCGAAGAAGATTGCATGCCTACAAGTAAGTATCAGCATCGTCTGAATCCATTCAGAAAAATGATGCACCATCTATCTCGATGAAGTCTAAGTAATTGAGATAGCTATGTCGTGCCGTGACAATAAATCAACCGCTTGGTGGGAGGCAACCCATCATTTTTAATTGTTTTTGTTGTTTTTGTTTTCGTAGGATTTTGTCGAGCCACAACCAAAACTAAGGCGCTTGATGGGAGGCAACCCATCATTCTAATCGTTTTTGTTATTTTTGAGTGAATGTAGGTGCAAGAGGTGTAAAGGAAGAGATTGGTTTCAAATTTTGATTTGGAAGTATTGCATGTGGAAGGTGGTAAGTTATGAATGAAGAAGCAAAAGGTTATGGGTGAGGCATTGCTTAGGAAAATATAGGCAAAGAACAAGGCAAGGCCTATGTAAATCTAGGCCACGAACAAGGCATGGCCTATGCTATGACCTAAGCTCTCGGATTCTAGAGTGCAATAGCATAGGCGCCGCCTATGCTCAACAATGACATAGCATAGGCACCGCCTATGCAAAAGCCTTTTTTCTCTGAATCTCATATGCCATGGCATAGGCGCTGCCTATGCCTAACAATGCCATAGCATAGGCGCCGCCTATGCTCAAAAATGCTTTGCAAAAGGCGCCGCCTATGCCAAGCATAGGCAAAGCATTAGGCGCCGCCTATGGTCACTTTTGGTCTCCAAATCCAATTCCAAATGGGTCAAAATCCGACCCAAGCTTGTCCTATAAATAGAACTTTAGTCTTAAATCAAAAACACATTGCAATTCCACCCTAAAGCGACGCCTACCTCTCCAATTTCTCCTAAAAATTTTCCTTTAGATCTTTTACTTTTCAAGAACATCTTCCTAGGCCATCAACCAAGTAAGTACTTCTTTGTTCTTCTTTTATGTTCCGTAAGTACTACACTACTATGTCTATAGTGAATTGTTTAATCTTGAAGTAGTATTGATGATTTGAATATGGTTGATTTGTTGTGATACAACTAAGTGAGTGAAAGAATACGTAAGGATGGTCTTGACTTGTTTCCAACTTGTATTTGATTTTGATACACTGTCATACTTTTACGGAATTGACATAGTCTAGAACATTGCATAACCTTGTAGCTTGAAATCTTGCTTGAATGACTTGTTTATTTTGATGAAAATCATGGTTAACTACAAACATAAGATGTTGTGATTATTCCAAGCCATAAATTGATACAATATCTATGTTGTAGTTTTATTCAAAGTGATGCATTAGTCCAAAACATGAAAGCATTACCAAGATTACATGATCTAGAATTGAGAAAGGATAGTTAAGATGATATGAAAAGTATGACTGCACTGATTATATTGATGGAACATAACACCTAAATGTATATTGATGAAATCTGAGTAATCGACATCGTTCACTTCACTAGTTCGTACAAACAAACTAAGTGTGGGGTGGTGCCACTACTGCTTGTTTATTGATTGTATCCATCGAGATGAAGCTAACATGACTATTATTTTAATCTCAGGTACAATGGCACCAAAAGCACGACAGGGAAAGGATAAAGCAACCACTTCACAAAAAGGCCAGAAAAGGGGATGAAAAGAGCAAGGAGAATCCTCCTCGCTGCAAATACCTCGCCGCATGTTTGGAATTAAATGGGTGCTAGAGGCGGAAGGAAAGGAGTGGTATAGGAACAATAAAGAGAAAAAATATGTTCATGTGGAGTTGATACACAAGGAAAGCGTAGAAAAGAAAGAACCTCGTATGTTGGCTAAGATAATGGCGTTACATCTTTATTTCATCTTCCGAGATATAGGAGAGTGCACTCTTGATTTAACACGTGAATTCTATTCCAACTGGTCACCGAAAACTACAGGGAGGGAAGTAAAGATTCGGGGCCAAGTTCTGCAACTAAATGCGAAGTTCTTCAACTCCTTTTTAGGATTGTCATCTGTTGATCCATCACCACTCAAGGAGCTGTATAACAGACCACCGTACAGGGCCATTAGACACACATTGTGCGGAACAAGATCTATGGCACGATGGAGCAGACACAAGGACATCGGTCGGCACAACACCTTCCCATATGCTTCCTTAAATAGGGAAGCTAGGATATGGATGTGAATAGTCAACTCTTGCCTGATTCTAGGGACACAGTACACAAAGATAACACGAGATAGAGTGTGCTTGGTGTACGCGTTGATGACGAATGTTCCTATCAACATTGGGGCAATTATTCGATCTACAATGCGTAAGGCTACGCTGTGCAAGAGGTCCCACTTCAGTTTTGGCAATCTGTTGACTGCAATATTGAGGAAGGAGGACATCGAAGAGGAACCGGCTGATCATAAGCTTCCACACAACTCGAAGAAAGTTGACCTCACAAAGGTTAAAGATGTTAAAACCACGTATTGCGTCAATCTTACCACTGTGGAAAGGCATGCTCGGGATGAGAGTTTCTTTTGCCATCTTTATGGCATGACTCAGTTTACCATGATGAGCGGAAGTCGTGTTCCAACTACTGTAGAGCTCCAACAATTGGATTATGACTACCCAATAAACGAGCATGCAAGGGCAATGTGTGGAGTAGGTGTACTCTTCGAGGAACCTCTTGATGACGATGTGCCAACCGATGATGATCGTCGAATGCCAGACTCCGACGTGGAGGAGAACTCTGATGACGACGACTCTAATGACGATTCCGACGAAGGGGGTATGACCCCAGACAAAGAGGAGGAGTCCGACTAACCAGGTTCTTCTTATTTATTTTCCACTGAGGGTAGTATGTCCCGTCTAAGTGTGGGGTGCTGGTATTTGCATGCTAACCTTCCTTATCTGCATATGCATTTATTCATGTTTGTTTGTTTTGTTTTTTTTTAGTAGTTAAATTTTTTTAAAATTTTTTTTTTAACTTTGCATGAAATTGTTCTGATAGCAGCATGGTATTATGACAAGAGTCTATGATAAAATCATTACTATTGAGATGTTTAGGCTCTAATAGTGACTCATTATGTGATAATTGTGTGGTTCAATTCCTTCATCTGTTGGGTCAAGAGTCTATACTGCTTCCAATAAAGTCGACCAGGTGCCTTGTGTGTGTGAGATGATGGTATATTCTATGTTTGTGGCTGATGCTAGAACTTGCCTGGTATATATGTAAAGCGAAATAAAGAGTGTTAGTTTAGGAGATAATTTAGGCATTTCTTTGGCAATCTATGATTGTTTACCTTCATTTTATCTACCCATGGACATCATCCTAGATAACCCCCTTTGAGCCTTAAGCCTATTTTCTTTGAGAGCCTCATATGTAAGCCTAATCCATTTTTTTTCAAGACCATAATTTGATCCAAATTCCTAAGTGTTTAAATTGCAAAGTCATGTGACAAAATAAGAGCAAATTAGGTGAGTAGTGCCTTAAAGTGAATTGGTACTTGAATTCGTTATGAAAAAGAATGGTTAATATAGAGGTGTGTTATAAAAAAAAGGGAAGAGAGAAAAATAAAAAACAAAAAGTTAATTTTGTTCAAAATTGAAAAACAAAAGAGGTGAGAAGGGGTGGTAGATTAAAAGAAAGTAGAAAGGTTGTTTGAAAGAAAGTGTTAATGGCATAATGTGATGTATTAAAGCGCTTAGGAACATAGTCACTATTTCTGTCCAAAATAGTCCTACCCGTCCCTTAGCCTACATTACAACCTGTAAAAAACCTATTTGATCCTGAGCTTAGCATTCTGATATTTAGTGGAGCATTACACTAAGGGCAAGCCTATGGTGATCAGTTACAACATATGAATTCTTTGTGAGAGTGAGAGCAAGGATAATCTTATACCCATGTTCGAGATATATACAATACTTGTGAGTGATTATGGGTGACATATTGTGAGACACACATGGTTGATGAGTTTTGGGTAGTCGTATATGAATCTTTGTGCCTTAAATTTTGAATACGAATTAACCATCATCACGAGTCTATATTAGAGGTTGAATTGTTTATAGAAGTGATCAGAAAACTACTCTTTGTTAATAATTCTCGTGCCTGTCTTGATGAATCTTTTGTGTTGTTACAGTGAAACCCTAAGTGGATGTTTAAAAGGACATGATATTTTGTTCGACGACGAACAAAGCTTTAAGTGTGGGGTGTTGATGATAGGCGTATTTACACGCCTAAAGTGCTATAATTTACCCATACTTTAGCTAAGTTTTGAGGACAAAATATATAATTCATGCAGTTTTAGTCCCTTTTCCTGTAAGTGAGCTAACAAATGTGATTACTAAGTTTTCAGGTATAAATGATGAAGATTTCAGCATTTTATGGATAACTTGACACCAAAGGAAGCTTCACGAAAGGAGGAAAGCAAAGCTTGGACGCCTAAGGACTAAAAGTGACACATGAAAAACCTGTCCCGGACAAAAATAGCATTTCTTAAGACTTTGGGGATCAGCAGTAACCTATTAGGATTAGGATAAGTACGCAGTAGCCTAGTAGGAATAGGAAATGGGTATTATAAATACCCTATTTTGCTGAAGCTTTTGATCATTCTCATTATTCTCATCATTCACATTCTAATTCATTCATCTACAACTCTAAACAATTTGCTTTTAATTAATTCTTATTTACTTTCTCTTCATCTATTCGACTTAAAATTTCCACAACAAGAGAACCGCTACTTGCAAGGTCTTCACACCACAAAGTCCTACCAACATATACTATACGTGAGATCGTTATATTGGTATGATGATAATGACTATTGTGATTTCCATTGCACTCATGAGTAGCTAAACCTCTCTGTTGGGGTTTTGGAAGCCTTATGAGATACTATCTATTGCTATGAGTTTGTGAATTCGTGACACGTATGCTGCTTATATCATTATTCTCTTCATCCTAATTTAAATTCTTGTGGTTGAAAACTTATAGAATACGCCAGTATAGCATAAACGTGTTCGAAACAAAAGTTATATGTGTGGAAAAGAGATAATGTCAAGGTAATAGGGCACCAAGCCCTGTTATAAAGTTAGTGCTGTAACTGGATTAACCTCTTGGAGAATTTGTACCGTTAGATACGCTTTAAGCTAGAAAGATTTAAAGTGAAATAATCCTTGATGGTCGAAAGACGCCTGGATTTACCATAGAATACAATTCTCTATAAGCACATGCATGTCTAAATTCCGCATAACTCATAGTCAATAGATACGTACAACTCAGAAGGTGGACATAACCCAAGCTCTCAATTCTCATTGATCAAAACCAACCAAACAATCCGTTTTACTCTTCTATTTTCTATTCTTACGTTATTATTTTATTACTCACGCTACAATCCCCCCTTTTTACGAAACTTTCACCAAAAGTCTAATAATCTTTGCTTACTTAGTGACCAAGTATTCTCTGTGGGATTCGACACCCAACCCAGTTGGGTTCTATATTTGACAACGACCTCTTACACTCTTACGAGAGCTGTAGATTGAGCGTTATCAGTAGCGACTTTCTTAATTTTGTTTAGAGGTTTTCAATATATTGTACTTCGATTTGGCCTGTGTTGAAATGAGATAACAACTTGGCGACTTCACTGGAACTATTAGGTTCTTAACCATAACAAACTTAGTTTCTTATTTAAGTTTTTATATATTATTATTTTCTTCACCCTAATTATCTTGATTTATCATATTTATGTGGCATAAATTCTTTATTTACTATTATTTTATATAAATTTCTTATTTTTTGTGGCTTTATATAAATTAGAATTTCGTTAATATTTAATCCACTTTAAGAAACTCACTCACACACATTGCATGCGCGGATTGTACATTGTACTTTTTTAAAATTCTTCAAATCACCTTATTTTAGAGATCGGTGCATACGTGTGGTGAGCGGGAGTTTTATTGTCGTGGGATCACATGCCTTCTTATATAGAAAATTCAAGTTCGTGACTGTCCAAATCTTTAATAAACATAAGATTGAGTGTTACTACATTTGATCTAGGTCATACATGCATAAATCATAGGTGGCTTACCGTGGTATCATTCCACAAGTAGGAGAAAACCTTTTATATCAAATGTGTTTCATAACTCAACGACCATCCTCATTTAATGTGCAAAGATGATGAAAAAATTGATTCAAGTCAAAATTTGATCAAATTAAGTTTGAAAAATTCTAACTCCAAACTCGAGTAATTTTATTAATTAAAGCTCAAATCGATTTATCAGAATCTCAATTAATATTTGGACTTAGTTCTACCTACAGATTAGAGAATCACTCGTATATTTTGACATATTATTTAATATAGTTATGTTATTTGTTCTATAAATTAGTTTGCTTACATGCTACTTGACCTACATAAATTTATTTGCAATATAATTTAACTTGTTATTTATTTGTTAACTTCAACTTTGTTTTGTTCTAATTTTCTGAGAACAAAATTAAATTTGCATTTATATATCTTTTTATTATCTATTGCACTTTTACATATTTTATATCCTGATATTTTTTTAAAATTCTATTATTGCAACACTTTTGCGCTTAATGCACTTTAACAATTCTAGAGCACCATTTAGAAAATTATATTAAGCTCGTCAAACTCTTAGTATTTCAATTAAGGTTTTCTTTCATTTTTAGTTTATGATCTTCTATAGGTTTAGATTCTCTCTTTAAATTTTTAATACATTTAATTTGTCATTAAATTAAATTTTTTCCTCAAGTTTTTCAATACTTGTGCCTGCAATTTGTTAAAAATTTTCTTCTACTCATTTAACGTGGTCATAATTATTCTCAAATATTTTTCTCGTCTACTTTTCCTAAATCATTAATTTCAAATTTTGTCAGACTCATGTTAAATTCAAACTATTAGCTTTTCTAGCTTCCAAGCTCTTCCAAGTCCGTTATTTATGGATGTAATCTTCTGTTTGTAGTGATGGAACATTTAGTCTATTAGTTTCATCATTTATAGTATCAATTTGGTGCCAATCTACGTCATGGAACTCTTGCTCGCGCTCTGAAATTCTTTCGACCATTTATTAGTTTTCAGGCCTTTTTTTTCTTCTTAAGTTGCTAGATGTCCAAATTTATTTACACAAATTATTAAGTTGCACTTTGCTTTATTTGTTGAATTATCCCCGTTAAATTATTTTAGAGCAACATCCTAAGTTTTATACATCTTTAATGTTTCACGCATTCAAAATGCTTGTGTCATTCTTATCTTGGGAATATGTAATTGATCTTTCTACACTAATTTAATTCAAGATTTAGCATGTAAATAAAAAAAATCTATTGGATGACATTTTCTTCGACCTTGATATTTTTTCTTTACCCAATAAAGCCAAATTAGAATTTTGAGTAATTCACAATCCTTGGTCTTATCAAAGTTTTATCTTTGTTCTCTCTATTAGAAAACTTACTCAATTAGATATTTATGCTTGCTTGCCTTTACTTGAACATATCGCATTGCCTTAATCATTTTTTTATATTTTTCATTATTATTTTTCTTAATTAGTTAAACACTGGGTACCATCTTTTAAATTTTTCAAAAATTATTAGAGAAAATCGCATGTTTCTCACAGCACTGTATTAATATTTGTAAGTTTGCAATATATACTGAGTTTGTCCACCCAAAAATGGGACACATTTAGTTCCACCCTAAAATAGAATGTTATGGGTCTATCCACCCTAACTATGTCAAGATATTCCATAGTTTGGCTCTTGTCAGGGGCATGTCCCGACATCTTATTGACTTGGTTTGTAGCGGCTGATGGAAATTAAAACTATCCATTCTATCCCTTTTAATCTACCTCCCTCTCTTCTTAAGCTTCTGCTTCTCAATCTGTTAAGCATGGACCATAAGCCTAGACAAGTCCATCTCGTTAATCAATATTGCAGTCCTACACTCCTTGACCACACTGTCAGATACACCAGACACGAACTTACTCCTCTTAAAACCAGCTAACTGTGTAAACTTAAGAGAATAGTCTTTCATAATCATGCTGCCTTACCTCAAATTAATAGCCTCTAACACCTTAGCCTCTCTCAACTCCAATGGAAAAAATTTACCTAACAAGGCAGTAGCAAATTCTTCCCATTCTATAAGCCCTGCATCTGTGCTTCTATCTACCTTTCACTGCTTAAACCATGTATGAGCCATATCTTACAACTGATTGACAACTAACTTAACTCTCTCACTAGCAGTTTACCCCATAATATTTGTTACTTTTCTGGACAATATCTAAGAATTCCTATAGGTCCTCTTCAGATTTGGATCCCAAAAATAGAGGAGGATTTATTCGGGTAAAGTACCGAATCCTTGCAGCGGCAGTATTGTCCATTGGGTTAGCCATAACAGCGGCTGGCTGAGCATTCTGAGCCACTACAGAGTGAGCTAGATTATTGAATGCAACTCTGAACTTTGCAGGAGAAACATGCTCATTCAGGGGATCTTCCTAAATGGGCGGAGGCGCTAGCTGGTTTACATTTCTTCTTCCATTAGACTTTCTAGGAGGCATGTTCTATAAATAAAAGGAAGAACATATTAGATAGAGAGTTTAATATGAGCTCACACTCATTTGTATGACGTGAACATTGAAAGAAGGGAACTTTTCTTAAAACTCCTCATAGCCTCTAGCCCATAAGACACGACTTGACGTGTCTTACAAAGTTTCTAGGACACTTTAAAACCTTAGGTTCTGGTACCAAGTTTGTAACACCCCGAGAGTACACCCTGGGTGCCACACGGTGCCTCAAATCCCGAGGGACCATAAGCTAACCCATGAGTTGGTACCTGTTATGATCACTGAATAATGTAATAACATATACAAAATTTAACAGAGGAATGCCACAAGGTTTTAAAATATAAATATAATAAAAATCTGTAAGGGAAAACTGATAATACTGATAAAAATGTTTGACAATGACAACTAAAACCTGAAAATAGGCTAACTGTCAGCACTAGTCTAAACAACCTCTACTGACTGACTGGGGAGATGATGGGACAAACCCCCAACTAACTCCGACTGAATATGAATGACTAAAACTAATAAAGAAATTTGAGCTAAATAAATTATGTCCTCTAAATATGAGGAATCACCACTACTACGACTGATAATCTGGAAAGTCTATGCGTGATCCGGTAAATGAGCATTCGAACCCATGATATGATACATCATATCTCAAGAAAAAATTATGCGATCTGTACTTTGAATGTACTGGCATGCTAAATGAGGTAGGCTTATATGTATAGTTTCATGATCATAAGTAATAACTGTTTGAATATATATATAGCGTGACATACTGAATAGAATACACGGTAACTGTAAGTACTGAAGATGCATGACTAAGCATCGAATATATTTTGAATATAATTTAAAATATGAAATATTGAATACTAATAACTGAATAACTGATATTTTTATGCTATGGTCAACCCAATCTTAAACAGATCACTGAATGGATGACTAGACTGAGACTGTGGGAGCTATCATCTAACCGACATGCCCCAATGAGCAAATTTGGGGTCCAACCTGCGACCCCAGTTAGAAGGGTGTCAGTACCATGCCAAGGGTACTAAAACTGGTTGTGTGTATCCATTGATATATTATCCCAAAGGATTAAAGGTGTCAAGCCTAAACTGATGGGCGACCCCTGCGAGGTAGTCAAGCCTCAATTGAAGGGTGACTCCTCATATGCTACGCTGACTATGTAGTTCTAGAGTATAGGGACTTCTACTAATGACTCTACCTATCTGTCGGGGAAGCCGTCATCCCTGCACTCGCTCGATACTAAATCTTACTCCTAACTTAATTGACTCGAAAAACTGAATTGTTCTATGTTTAATTAATTATGATGACTGACTGATCTGATAATGCTCAAAACATATTTTGAAACTATTCTAAGGTACTGAGACTGAGTAAACAACTATGTTTTTAGGTATTCATAACCCCTAAGACTCAATAGCAATAATAGTAAAATAGTGCAAAACTTGTAGAACCTAATATGACACCATTTATTAAAAATTCATTCTTGTAGGTATTTCATTAAACACGTGTAATGCATAGTTTAAGTTAAGCATGGGAATATTAGAAAAACTTGGAGTAATAACATGATTTCGACATCAATAACACCTAATCATGGTTAGGATCAGTGAATAACAACATTAAAACATGTGGGGCTTGATAAATGACATTAATTTTCTTATAAGCATAGTACAAAGTCAAGATTCATGGAGATTGAGGGTTAAAATCACAATTTAAAATCATTTCAACTTTCAAATATCATAACTTTAAATTCACATTTGGATACTTGGACTCCATGGGTGAAAGGGACCTATGAATGAGCACTGAACATACCTTGATTTAGAAATTTGTGAGGATTGATGGTGAATTTTTAAGAATTGATCCAGAATTTTGAAAGCTAGGGTTTTTTCTTGGAAGAAGACTACTTTTATTTGAGTAATTTGTGAAATAATGAACAAATAATTCTCTATTAGACTTAAATCCTGTGTTTGAACAGATTTAGGGCTTTGGAAAATGACCAAACGGTCCCTGGAAAATTAAATCGCAAACTGAAAATCCCAATTTCGCTTGCCAGCACGATGCAGTACAATTGAAATACGACATTGGAAAAAAGACAATCCCCATTTTGTCCATCGGCCCGATGTGGTGCTATCGCTTTGTGTCACTAGAAATGGATGACTGCGGACTGGATGTTTTTGCGTGATGCGATGGTAATCATGGTAACTTAATGGAAATTGAAAACTACAAAAATTCCCATTGGCGCGATGCGGTGGTTACCGCGGTGACATACTGGAAAAGGACAAACGTGAAATTGGTTGTCACCGTAACACAGCCGTATCGTGTTGGGTTACTACTGCACACTATAAGTTTCATAACATATCACCCAAGTATTAGATTTAGGAGAAATTGGTATCGTTTGAAAGCTAATTCCAATTCAATTTTCCACAACTTGGTCCACCTTTAGATGAAAAATTCTTAATAGAGAAGAAGATATGCTTGTTCGAAGTTAATAAAAGCAACATTCATATCAAAATTTCAATCAGTAAGGTTTATGTTTATTCGTATAATAGCTGGAGGTTTCTTGGGGCATTAATTTACCTTAAACTAAATCAAAAAACTATGAAAGAATGATTACTATGCACGAGTTTGAAACATAAAGCTAACATTGGTTTGGATTTTTTGGGTATTAGTACTGACCCTTTTGCACTGTTGTACTTCCCACTTTTGATTATAATACCTCATTTTTCTCAAATATGAATTCATTCTCTCCAAAAGAGACATTCAACAACTTAGTAGAGATGAGCAAAAGTTGAGAAAATAATGGAAGGCATTTTAATATTGAGACTAATTAGATGAGCTTGCTTTACCTTTTGAGATGAGTTATGACGATATTCTGATGTATGATGGGGTAGGTAGACCCGTAGACCACTAGAAGGCATATGTTGATTGGGTGAGAAATATTGGTCAAGACAATGAATTGAAGATGAGACTTTTTACTAAGACACTTACAAGTCCAACTTTGATGTGGTATGCAAAGAAAGACATGTGGAAAACTTGAGGCGATCTAGTAGATGATTTTGTCAAGAAATATGTTTCTCTTAGCAGTATTCCTAGAGGAGTTTGTCCATTGAAAATTAAATCTACAGAGTTTACTAAGATTATATAAGGAAAATAACCAAATTCATCCTTTTCTGCAATTTCGGCAAGCACTTATGATCGAACCAGACAAAACTCCAATAGTGGTTTCCTTGAGCATGATGGTTAAAGTACAGTGAGACGTGTTCTAAAATATGTCATATACAGGTTATGTAGCGTCTTTTGGGAAATAATTATGTACTTTTGTAAACGTAATGACCAACCATTTGTACGTTATAAAATATTCTTTTATGTATGTCCAACAATGGTTGACCTAATTTCCTTGGTGGATACATAGGTATCCCATATAGGAACTCGGTCATATTTAGCGAAGAGTTTTAATATTCCTTTATCACTTAATTGAAACTACTTGCGACCTAATTTTCTTCTGGACAAAGGATCATAGGCAGCCTACATAAGACTCGATCTCTTTATTGTATTTTTATGTTTTCCTCAAATAAGAGAGACAACAACTAGGGTAGAACCTTGGAATGATCAAAATGTCTTAAAGACTAGGGCAGGATTTTGAAATGCAATATGGGGAATCATCATTAGAATTGTCTGCAGACGGGAAAAATTTTAGGATATGCCTGACTTAGCAAAGAATAAGGGCCATGCTTGACCCAATCTTTCGTGTTCAACATTATTCAATCTTTCTTCTTATTATAACTCCAAACCAGTTATAATTTTACTTTTACATCGCAAGCATTATAGCCTACTAACTAAGAAGTCTTTTTATCCACCCATTCTGCAACTAAGATCGTCTCATATAGTCTAGAACTGTCACTTAGTCTACTCATGAATAATTTTTTTTAACAAAATTTTATTATTATTCTTGTATGTATTTTTCATGTACTAACACTTTATTTTATTTTCAAGGTTTCTTTTTTGTATAGAAATTGTTTGTCATTGAACAATGATTTGACTGTGAATTTTCTCTAACGATGAGACGATAATGACATACAGGTTTGAAGCATTCAATATTGATATGGGTTTAATGAAATCACAAAATAATGATAAAAAGAAGAATATAATCCGAAAAAATATTTTGATCCATTTGCCAGGTACTTTTAACCTTCTTCTTAACACTACCATTTTCATCTCAAACAAAAATATTTATTTAACCATATCTCCTTACCCAACTCCTACCTATATGATGTCTCTGCAAATGTCATCTATATATACTACCAGTCTAAAAGAATTTTAGCTTACTCTAATGCCAAATATCATTCTCCTACAACTATCCTTTCTTCCAAGGAAAATATGTATGATCAACTAGAAATTTGTCAAAATGCAAAACGTAGAATGGTGATTTTTTAAATCCACCATGAATATCTAGGGAAAGAACTCTACAATCTAAGAAAAGCAGTTGAGGAATGGTTACACATAGGAAATTACTAGAGTCTAAAGTATGAAGATTTATTTGTACACCCAAATGTTTAGCTTCCACAACGGTATAAGATACTAAAATTTAATACTTTTTATGGGAAAGGAGATCTCGTTGCTCACTTAGAGGATTACGGAAGCAGGTTAATTGGATTGGACATTATGAAGTCATATGAATGAGATTATTCATTCATAGTTTATCAGGATTGGCACTAGCTTTGTATACAAAGCAAGACTATAACAAATGTCACACATAAGAAGATATGACTCATGACTTTGTTAGACAATATGGATTTAATATCATTGGCGATCCTTGCATGATCGATTTTCTTACAATAAAGAAGATTCCATATAAATCTTTTCAAGCATGTGCCATACGATGTTGATTAGAATCTTCAAAGATACATTCTCTATTCTTAGAAAAAGAATTGATCTTACACTTTATCCCAATTCAAGAAGACCTATATTATGATAAGTTATTTGAAACATTGGCACACAACATCTCTGATATGATTCAGATTGGCAAAGAGATAGAAAATAGTATTCAAGAAGGAAAATTTGTAGAAGCAATAGAAGTTTTTTATCCAATTTTCCAACCAAAGACATTGAAAAATCCACAATGTGTAAAAAACTCAGTTTTTATGCATCTATTTTTTAAGCCATCAAACTCACCAATTTTCATAATCTCATGCTTCTTTTGACATTTATAACATGCATCTCCATCGTCCTTACCAACAAAGTTTCATAAATAGCTCCCAGTAACTATTTATTAGAGTGCAATCTACCTCGTGACCACGAAAAAAGATGAAACATTTCTTCTTTACTCTTCTAGATGAGTCAGACCGACATATTTGAGAGATTGAGAACTAAAGGAATTATGCAACCTAAAAAGGGATTCATACTTAAGTATCCATCTTCAAACTTTGAATTATCAAAAATTTGTACTATCATTCACGTATTCAAGGACATGACACTTAAGATTATACAATACTAAGATTTAACATTGAAAACATGATTGGAAATAGCAAGATAAAGCTGTAGCAAGAGCCTCCAATTAGCAATGATAATTTCGTAAACAAGGACATACTTTTTGTTTAGGATAATCCATCAAAATTGGCACCATGGAATTTGAAGAGAAAGAGGCCAACAAGTCTAGATGACGGGCAAGGGCATCATTTTGAAACTTAAGAATGTAAGTTTCCTTTATCCTCCATTATGAATAACTAATATTCTGTAATTTGAAAATATCATTCCCTATTTTATTATTTTATGAGTAAATACTATTTCGTAACTTTGTACCACTCTCCTTTTCCTCTTATATAAGCAACTACTATTTTGTAACTTTTTATGAACAACGTTTGACCTGATTTTCATTAGCAACCAAATACGTAGGTATCTATTCTGGGTTTATTCACAATATTGTAAAAAAATCATTTCTCCAATAGCCAAAATTTGGACTACTTTGTAGATGGCCTATCACATTTTTGGAAAAGAAGATGTTTTGGGATCACCAGCTATATTCTCCCTATCAAATCACTCCAGAGTCTAAAGTATGAAGATTTATGTGTGCAATAAATGTTTAGCTTCCACTGGGGTATAATTTACCAAAATTTAATACTTTTAGTAGGAAAAGAGATCCCGTTGCTCACTTAGAGGATTGCTGTAGCAGATTAATTGGAATTGGACATGATGAAGTCGTATGAACGGGATTATTCATTCAAAGTTGGTCAGGATTGGCAGTTTCTTGGTATACCAAGCGAAACATTAGCAAATGGTATACATGGGATGATATGACTCATGGCTTTTTGAGACAATATGAGTTTAATATCATTAATGATACATGCATGATCGATTTTCTTGAAGTAAAGAAGATTCCACATGAATCTTTTCAAGCATGTGGCACACAATGGAGGTTAGAATCTTCAAAGATACATCCTCTATTTCCCGTAGAAGAATTGATCTTAGCCTTTATCCAAATTCAAGAAGACCGATATAATGATATGTTGTTTGAAACTTATGCACACACCTTCTTTGATATGATTCAGATTGGCAAAGAGATAGAAAATAGTATTCAAGAAGAAAAATTTGTAGAAGCGATACAAGTTGTTTATCCAAATTTCCAACCAAAGACATTGTAAAATCAATATGTAAAAAACTCTGTTTTAATGCATCAATTTTTTATGCCATCAAAGTCACTAATTTTCATAATCTCATGCTTCTTCTGACCTTCATAACATGCATCTCCTGCCTCCTTGCCAGTAAAGTTTCAGAAATAGCTCCCAGTAACTGTTTATAAAAGTACGATCTACCTCACGACCACAGAAGAAGTTGAAACATTTCACCTTTACTTTTCTAGATGAGTCATTGACCGATATATCTTAGAGATTGAGAACTAAAGGAATTCGACAACCTAAAAGAAGGATTAATACTTAAATATAAATCTTCAAACACTGAATTATCCTAAGTTATACTTATCATTCAAATATTCAAGAACATAACATTGAATAATATCCAACACTAAGATTCAAGATTTAAAGCATGATTGGAATTGGCAAGATCAAGTTTCTACAAGAGCCTCCAATCAGTAATGATAATTTTGCAAACTAGGATATACCTTTTGTTAAGGATAATCCATCAAACTTTGCACCAAGGAATTTAAAGATAAAGAGGTCAACAAGTCTTAAAGACAAACATGAGCATCATTTTGCAACTTGAGAATATCAGTTTCCTTTATCCTCTTTTATGAATATCTACTATTTTTTAATTTTAATAAATAATTTCTCCTTTTCTTACTTTATGAGTAGCTAATATTTAGTAACTTAGTATTACTTTTATTTTTCTCTTATATAAGAAACTATTTTTTCATAATTCTTATATATTATGATTCGTAACAAGTCATTACGACTTGTAGCCACCCCTCATAAGCTGGACAAAAACTTAAGGACCTTATACTGCTGAACTCATGACATCACTTCATACGACTCATATAATAATCTTACAACACTAAGAGTGGATTTGTACCTAAAATAGAACACCAACCACTTTATACTGTCTTGGATACTACTATAACATATGACTCATATATTGTGTATACGACTTAAGAAAATGAATTGTATTTTACATAGTGATGTGGAAACATGAGGTATTATAGGTATGATACTGATTTAGACCAACATGTACCTAATTTACCAAGGATTCCTGCCTCCTGAACATAGCCATTTTTTTAACAGACGTTGATTTACTTAATAGTAGGTCGGGCTAATTTGATCAATCCCAGCATCAGCTTGTCATATTCATTAAACAAATCATACTACAACTTTTTCATGAAATTGGTCAGAGAAGAAGGTCCTAGAATTGATATTCTTTAAATATCCAGAGTTCCTTCGAAATTGTTTTGAACTTTCCAACCTCTTTCACAACTTTGTGAACTTCTTCTTGGGATAGTAATGCTAAGAAAAGACATGAGATTTTTTCATAGGCTCTTGTTTGCACACATGCCTCCAGATATTATGTTAGAATTTCTATAAAGAAGAGAGGATATATTCTTCTAAGCTTTTCTTCTAAGAAAAGTTCCACTGGCACCAGGTCCCTGTGAATTCTAATGAGACACTTCTTTGGAGTTCTTCTACTTGATCTTATTTTTGTGATTGTGATTTTGGATTTCCATTTATTATTTTTTTGGTATTATTAGGCAATTAACCATTCCCATATGATGTATGCAATTTTTGACCCTTTTCACCTAATCACGTAAGACACTTTCACTTTACGATGTCCCTAGAAAAAGAATACAAGCAGATCTTTCTTTCATAGACTTTAACAATTACATATCAAGAAGATTGTTCTAATTGCAAACCCTTTCTCCATTCTGCACTTATGATCATTTGTTAGAGTTAGGAACCCATTGGAGTTTGAGTTCCCAATAGGAGGATAGGACTGTGATTAAATCCTTATTTTTCCATCTAGGTAATGTGAGCTTCTTCATATTTTTCAAAGTTCATAAACCTTTGGGATTGGTGCTCCGCTGGTGGACATGTTCAATATTTGTCATTCTTTTTCTGAACCATCTTTGATAGTTTTCTTTCAGGTGTCCATCTCTTCCACAGTGAGTGAACAACAATTTATATGCTTGGTTTAACCTTTTGAACAACATTGCCTTATGACCCAGATGATTGAGTTTTATGCTGATATCCAAGGCCCTTACCATTATTGACTCCCTTACCAATTATGTTAGAAAGGATTTGTGAGGATGAAGTCCACTAAAGGGATTTTTTGAGTCCTTCCCTTAGATGGACCAGGTCTCTTTCTAACTCCTCATTATTTTGAAGTGCATTCATGAGAAGTATTTGAGAATCTTCTAATTTTTCTTCAATCTTAACCTAAAACATTAAGGTTTCTTTTTTCCCTTTACTCTCAGAAGCACCTACTTTCTCTTGTTGACTTACAAAACTCATATTTTCAAATTTTAGTTTAGTAACATGTTCCTCAGTTTTAGATAGCTAGAGAGTCAAAGCTATCAGCTTAAGATCTTAATCTTTAATTTTTTTTGTAGATCTTTATTCTTTTCTTTATAAGAAGCATCATCTCTTTTATCCAGTTGACTCACTTAATTTATATTTTCAAATTTTAACTTTTTAACCTGCTCTTCAGTTTTAGATATTTGGGGATTTAAAGCAATCAAGTTCTTGACTTTCCACTTTTTCCCCTAGACCAAATTTTTTCTTAGTCATTTCACATATAGAGTCAATTAACAAATTTGCAAACCTTTTTATCTTTCTAGATAAATAGTTTTCCAAGTTTTCTTTATGGTCAGAAAGTGTTGCCTCATTTTATTATTCATCTTTTGTGTTTTCCAAAAACCAAACAAGGAATTAAAGGTCACCTTCTCATCCTCTATAGCAAGCATGGAAACATCTATAGACTTCTCATCTTTATCAAATTCATTGGAGGAGGCACCCTAACTATTGAAGTCTTGTTTAAATGAAAGATTAGTTGCAGCCTATTTTCTTGATATTACAGCGACCTGGTCCCTGTTCTTTCCTTTGTCATCTTTAGTGTTGATATAATCCTAATAGTTTATTTTATGCATTGGACAATCCTTAATGAAATGTTCAGGACTTCCACATCTATGACAAACTTCCATTGTGGCTCCTTTTCTGCTAGTATTTCCACTTTTTTAAAATTGGCCACTTTTCCTCATAGCTCTAACAATTATTTTAGCCAAGTAGGAAACATCACTGTCTCCTTCGTAAGAACCTAACCTTGAAGCTTTTAGTGCCAAGAATTTTCCCATTTTTCTTTCTTATTCTCTTCTCCTTATTGCTTTTTGAGTTCATGCATTTTCAGGTTTTGAATAAGTTCATTCATAGTGAGGGTCCTTAGGTTTTTTCCCTCAGTTATGGCATCCTCTTTGCTTTACCGTGATTTGGGAAGAACACCTAAAATCTTCCTCACTTGTGTATATAATGGAAACACTTTTTCTAAGTAGTGTAGCTCATTTGTGATGAAAGTGAATCTTGTATGCATTTCTTGTATTGTCTCTTCTTCTTTCGTATTTAAGGTTTCATACAGTGTTATCAGTATGTCATCTTTAGAATCCTTCACATCTATAGTTCCTCATGAGTAGTTTTCAAGCAGTCCTAGATTTCTTTAGCATTTTCGCATGCAAAAATATTATGGTATTTATCTGGACCTATACAACACATTAGGAGTTTCTTTCCCTTGTAGATCTTCTTAATTCTTTTCCTCTCTTTATCATTGAACTCCCTCCAACTTTTGATAACCATTATTATCACATCTCCTTCTTTGACTTCTTTTACATGTACATGAGGACCATCAAGAATTATATCCATCAGCCCATTATCCTCTGCCATAATAAAGTCAAACATTCTTATTTTCCACCATCCATAGTACTGTCCATTAGATCTAGGTGGTCTAGTGGTAGATTAACCTTCTTTTATGTAAGGTGGAGTAGCTATGCTAAATAAATTACTCTAGGTATGAACCTTTTATAGTGAACCTGACTCTGATACCAATTGATGGAACCCTTGAGTGTTGCTCCAAATAGTGAAGGACCAGGTCCCTCAAAGTCAATCACAGACAATCAAACAATAAAGTGTAGGAAAACTAAAGTTTATGTAGGAAAATAACAACACACAATATTTAAAATGGAAATCTCATTGACAAGGTAGGAAAAACAATGGAATTCCCTCACAACAATCTCAAAAGTTCCCTATAATGAACCGCTTGATTACAAAATCAAACCTGAACCTAACTCTAGGTTCATCTCGCTTCTATTACCTCAACTACAAGCTTATCTTGACAACTCTTCCAAGGAACTTTCAAAATTGATTAACTCTAATCGGTATAAAACTTAGTCAACTCTACCTAAGCACTCCCTAAACAAAGAAAAAATATCATTACTCTTATATCATGAGTAATTTGGTTACAAATCAAAACTTACTCAAGACACTCTCTAATTTACCACGCATATATGGGAAAAATCAATATTAGATATCAATTTTTTGCCTTTCTTTCTGTTCAACACTCTTTTTTTATTTACAAAAACTGTTTGATGAAGAAGTATATTTTTTGTTTTTATAGATGTCTGATTATTAGGGTAAAAATGTCATTGGACTAGGTGTCCTAATTAGTATAAGCAGCACCTGTCAGCTTGTTACACAAACAGACAAAGTTGTACTGGTGTGTTCCAGCTGTACTGTTGCCTCGAACATCTAGTTACCTGGTCCCTTGTAGTCATCTGTTAATCATCAAAACTACATACAATAAAAATTACTATACAAGGAATTTCTAGAACATTTTTTTTTGGTCTTCGAGCATTTATTCTTAGATGGCCATAATCTTATTTAACATGTCCGTATGTTACTGGCATGTGTATTTTACTACTGCTGTTATTGCTGATTAGTATTCTATGACTAATTTGGGGCCTAAGTCTGCCAATTTTAGTTGTAGGCATTACCATAATTTGATCTATGAGAATTTCCCAAAAAATTGACTGACTCAGGATTTGCAACTCATATATCTACTGAGTGGCCACTATTACAACAAACCTCACACCATGCCAGAGTTTGATGCACAACAATTACCTATGCCTGAGACTAATGCATACCCAACTTGCTGAATTATATCGTCATTTGGTTTTGCAGAGTTGATAGTTGGGCGGCTGAGGGTGTAGTACAGTAATTTTCAATCATGACTACAACCTTTTTCATTGAACCTCTTAAGGTATCACTATGCCAATCTAAATTTTCTTGTGCAATCCTATTCAATAACGTGTATAGATCATCATATGTCTTTTTAAATGCTTGACCACCTACATCTGAATTAAGTAAAATTTTCATGTTATGGTCAAGTGCCTTATTAAAGGTATGAGCTATTACCTTATTAGACTATTGATGATGTGGAAAGTCCCTAAGAAAATCTTTGAACCTCTCCTAAGCATGATATAAATTCTCATCTAGCCTCTATTTGAAGCTTCAAATCTCACTGCAGAGTCTCGTGGTCTTTCCAGATGGAAAGATATGATGACGAACTTCTAGGATAAATCATCCTAAGATGTTATTGAACCTATAGGCTCAGTATTAAACCACTTCTTTGCTTCCCCCAATAGTGGAAAAGGGAAGATTTTCAGCCTCACATAATTAGTTGACACACTCATAGGGATAAATATATCACTAATCTCAAAAAAGTTCTGCAAGTGGACTTATGGAGCTTCTTGTGATAGCCCGATAAATTGTCCACTGTCATGCAAGAGCAGCACTATGTTCTGCTTTAACTCGAATCTACCTTCAAAATTTAATTTTTGAATAGTATAGGTAAAATTTATTGCAAGTGGGATTGCCACTTCGGGAACTGTTTTGCGAGCTGGTGGGTCCTAAGCCATAGAAGTTGTTATCTCTTGTTCTTTATTGATTTATGGGATATGGTAGATAGAGACTGCTTCTCCTCTCTATTGGTATATGTATTGTTCGGGCTTAGGATCTTGTTTAACAAACTCCCTATTCCTTTTCAGCTTACTATTCTGTTAAAATGTGCCTGCAAATTCAAAACAAAGACCAAGTGAAAAGAACCAAAGAAATGCAAAAAGTAAACCCAAAACTAAAGCAGTTGCAAAATTAAAAGTCCCCGGCAATGGTGCCAAAAAATATATTGGGACCAAGCGCATACACTAGTGTATGTGATCTCGCCATGTAGTAAAGTGGGCTTAAAAAATCCAAGTATCGATCCCACAGGGACTAGTGTTACGAAACTATCCAATTCTAGTTCACTATTAAGATTAATCAAGTGCAAACATAACCACAAGTTTGAGAGTTATAAACTAGAAGTAAAGTAAACAATGTGGTAAATTGAAGTTCTTGGATAATCAATAAGGAGAAACCCAAGGTTAAGGCTCTCCTAACAATCATACTATGCTATTGAACTTCATTGCCTAGGTTACTTATCTTGATTGTTTATTCTCGAGGTTGATATTATGATTATGGTCGTCCGAGCCTCTAATCACCTATCTAACTTAGACCCACAACTACATTGTTGAGTATAGATGAGAGAAATAAGTTAAATACATTTATATTTCATCCTGTAAGGGAACCAAATAGGTCTCTTAGGCAATATTCCTATCCTAAATACAAATTATAACTTTGTTCGGTAGAAGATTACGATCCCATTCTATTTATACCTATGTAATATCACTTGTTCCTCCTTTCGGGATCACAAGATGACTATGGATGTGTTCTAAGGGTACATAATCCTTAAAATACTGATAAAAAGGAGAAATAAAAAACTAAATATTCTAAATAATAAAAAACAACTCAATTCATAACAAGAGTAATCATATTCTAGGCCTTAACTCCAGAAAAAGGTGTTTAGCTACTCATGGACAAAGCCATAATCACATTGATAGAATACATGATAAACTCCATACACAAACCAAATTAATGGAATAAAAATCATAATTTATGTATTCCCCATCCTCCTTTACAGTTTCAAGGTCGTCCAAGGTGTGTAGAATAATGTTTAAATGTGATATTTACAGGAGGGCTAAAGCTGCCGATTTTAACTTAGGCCCATGCCATGAACCTTATAGAGGTGCCCAATGTCCATGTAACATTAATGTCATGGTGAAATACTGTAATTAATTGTGTAGGATTCATCCAAGTCTGTGGAATGGACCCTAACATGGTGGTTAAGGTCTGTTGCATGCCAATGACTCCAAAACGTCTGTTATTGGTCAAATCTTGTCCCATGCTTTTGTCCATACATTACAAGCCTTGTGATGTTGTTTGCAATTTATTTACTAATTTTTAATCATCCATATATCATCATTATAAACTCATCAAGACTGCTATATCATAAAACACCATGAATTAGAGATCAAAACAACATACAATCCAAGATAGTGAACTAGAAACTTAAGCTAAGAATTCTAGTTTTGTCCTTATGATATTTAACATAGTTGTGACTCTTGTCTTGTTTCAATTGAACCTTAAAAACTATAAAAAATTTATGTTAAACATTATTAAGAGATCATACTATTAGAAACTTATTACGTACACTATAATCCATCGACATCAACTACAATAACACATAGCTCAAGCTAGTAACATTAGTTTTCTCGTCTAAACTCTAAGTGACCAAATTAAATCCAAACTTCTTTGGAACACACCTTAACCAATATAATTAAGTATTTTAAACCTAATATGATCAATTATACTGTTAACCACTCATTAAACACACAAGAAGTACTCAAAACATGACTAAACAAGCATAGATAAGGACACTTAGGTGCATAAATCCACCAAATATCAAAACATCGATGGAAAAAATAAGAATGATTGAAGATCTTGACATACTTATGAAAGATATTATGAATGTCAATACACATTTTTGTAGTAAGGTTATTGTATTTGGCTGTGTCTTTAAACAAACTCTTCCAGTTGTTAGAAATAGATAAAAAGAATATTTTATTCATGAAAGCTTGTTATATTATAACATTTAATTTGGAATAATCTTAAGACATTGCATTTAATTAAAAATATGCATGCAAGATATAATCTATCACTTTGTGAATATTTGCTTATAATTCGAAACAGAGAAAAAATACTTAATTCTGAAAACAAAATTTAGAGTCTTGATTCTCTTATTATTCTATTTACAACTGAAGAACGATCCTTATTAGCATTATTTAACATAACATATCCTAATTTTGATGGATTTTCATCTAATTCATCTATGATATCTTCTCGTGTTATGTTTGTTAACAATAAAGAATGATTTCATAAATCAGATAAATGATATGTTAATTACAAAATTTCCAGAAAAAGCTAGAACATATATCACAATAGATGAAATTATTAAAGAAAATGACCAAAGGCAATTTGAGGATTTCTTACATACTTTAGATCCTCCTAGTTTACCTCCTAATAAGTTAACTTTAAAGGAGAACAATCAAGTTATATTACTACAAAATTTTAATCCTTTTGAAGGTTTATATAATGGCACACAATTAACATGTTGTGATTTTAAAAGACATGTCATAAGTGCAAAAATTGAAAGTGGTGAATTTAATAATAACCATGTTTTTATTCCAACAATACCATTGTTAACATAACTAAATGATAACATTCTCGTCCAGTTTAAAAGAACATAGTTTTCTATATGATTGCTCTTTTCTATGACCACAAACAAAGCTCAGTTTCAAACATTAGGTTAGCATAAATAGATTCCAACAAAATCTAATGTTTGAAACTGAGCTTTGTTTGTGGTCATAGAAAAGAGCAATCATATAGAAAACTATGTTCTTTTAAACTGGACGAGAATGTTATCATTTAGTTATGTTAACAATGGTATTGTTGGAATAAAAACATGGTTATTATTAAATTCACCACTTTCAATTTTTGCACTTATGACATGTCTTTTAAAATCACAACATGTTAATTGTGTGCCATTATATAAACCTTCAAAAGGATTAAAATTTTGTAGTAATATAACTTGATTGTTCTCCTTTAAAGTTAACTTATTAGGAGGTAAACTAGGAGGATCTAAAGTATGTAAGAAATCCTCAAATTGCCTTTGGTCATTTTCTTTAATAATTTCATCTATTGTGATATATGTTCTAGCTTTTTCTGGAAATTTTGTAATTAACATATCATTTATCTGATTTATGAAATCATTCTTTATTGTTAACAAACATAACACGAGAAGACATCATAGATGAATTAGATGAAAATGCATCAAAATTAGGATATGTTATGTTAAATAATGCTAATAAGGATCGTTCTTCAGTTGTAAATAGAATAATAAGAGAATCAAGACTCTAAATTTTGTTTTCAGAATTAAGTATTTTTTCTCTGTTTCCAATTATAAGAAAATATTCACAAAGTGATAGATTATATCTTGCATGCATATTTTTAATTAAATGCAATGTCTTAAGATTATTCCAAATTAAATGTTATAATATAACAAGCTTTCATGAATAAAATATTCTTTTTATCTATTTCTAACAACTGGAAGAGTTTGTTTAAAGACACAGCCAAATACAATATCCTTACTACAAAAATGTGTATTGACATTCATAATATCTTTCATAAGTATGTCAAGATCTTCAATCATTCTCATTTTTTCCATCGATGTTTTGATATTTGATGGATTTATGCACCTAAGTGTCCTTATCTATGCTTGTTTAGCCATGTTTTGAGTACTTCTTGTGTGTTTAATGAGTGGTTAACAGTATAATTGATCATATTAGGTTTAAAATAATTAATTATATTGGTTAAGGTGTGTCCCAAAGAAGTTTGGATTTAATTTGGTCACTTAGAGTTTAGACGAGAAAACTAATGTTACTAGCTTGAGCTATGTGTTATTGTAGTTGATGTCGATGGATTATAGTGTACGTAATAAGTTTCTAATAGTATGATCTCTTAATAATGTTTAACATAAATTTTTTATAGTTTTTAAGGTTCAATTGAAACAAGACAAGAGTCACAACTATGTTAAATATCATAAGGACAAAACTAGAATTCTAAAAATATTAACTCGTACACCTATAGCAGAATGTAATGATGATCGTTCAACACACAATGTGGTTTACGATGAAATTATTCAAAGATCCTTACCATACCTAAGATAATAATGGCTTCACTTCTATTTATTTTTTAAATGTCCCTTTATAACTTTCAATTGTTGCTGAAAAATCATGATGCACCAAAAGATCCTCATCTTACAATTCTTCAACAATTTTCAAAAGATAAAACTAAATATGAGTTATGCCATGGTATGCCAAAACCATTTTATCTACATCATCAAATTAAGAGTAATATTAACTTTTAAACTTATCTCTCTTTCTCACAAAAATATTTATTATGTAGATTAGTTATGCCATTTCAACTAGATTTGATTCTGCTTATCCTAAGTCTTCGTCCAGGTTATCCTGCTTTCATGTATTTCATTCTTTTCCTTATTCAATAACCTATTTTGTCTGACTTCCCTCCATGTTGACTTTTACTCCTCCTTTAATATAATTTTTTAGATTTCACCCATATTTTTCACTGATCACTTCTTATTAACTTTGGTTCATATTATAACCCATCTTTCATTTTTGAGTTGTAAGGGAGAAACTTCTTTTCTTCTTTTTGTATCAACTTAAGAAAGTAACTTTTTCAAATCTTATCATCATGCTTAAAATGAAAAAGGTATCATGCTTCACTAAAGCTCTCATAAAAATTAAAGAAACTCCTTTTTGTTGAACTTCGTTGTTGTGGATTTTCCATTGTATCGACTAACTATTTAAAACCTTGGAAAATTTAGTTACTGCCAAATTTCTTCCTTGTCATCACAATATTCAAAAAACTGATTGTTACTATACCACTCCTTGTTCTAATTAACTTCTACAATTTTATAATAGTAATTTCATATCATATCCATGTAACAGAATTATTGTTGGATATGTTATTGTCATTGTTGTTCCTTTTGTTTTTCCTAAATCTAAAGTGGATGGGTCTAGATCTTAAAATCTACAATAACTTTTAAATGAAAATTCAGATGAGAGTTTCTATCCTTGTATTTTAAATATTAATATAGAGTGAAATTCATAGAATCTATTTCATAGAAAATGCCTAAAACTAAATGAAATAAGATGATAATCTTTGGGTTAAGTTGTGTTAAGATTTATGTCAAAGATTTGGCGTATTTTGAACTTGCATTTACGTATAGCTGAGAAATAAGATGAATAACTTCTATCAACCTTAGGTCATTAAGCTTTCTCAATTGTGTGATTTCTTGATTCATAAATCTTTGAAGCTATTGTGTAATCTATATATTTATCATTTTATTGCTACTCTTGGTAAAAACCTAGACTACCCCTTAGTCGAGACACGGTGTTTAGTACCATAAGTGATCCCAAGCTAGCCCATGTACTGGCATGATGCTTCAAAAAATGATTTAAAATGTATATAAGAGATAAATTTGTAGAGCAAAAGCATAATCATGAGATAAGTTATTTAAATAAGATGTTGTAAGAGTTTACAACACGATAAATCTGAAGAAGGATGTTGAATTACATACATTAACTCTGACTGCCTATCTATGAAGCCTATTTTAAGACAAACTATAGGTAGTCGGGACATCACCCCCAACTATCGCTAATTAAGGAAATGTAATACAAGAACTGCAACTGCCTTCAGTTCTTAAAAAAGGAGAAATTATCACCTGCTGGCTGAATGCTATGAACTATGTGACCCCGATATATGGGATACATATGGTACCTACATCATGAAATAATATATAGACATACATATATATTTTGTCAAAGCTTTGGAATGTATTGTGTATGTTAGATATGCACTAGTCATGAGAATACGTAAAACATGCTTTAAAACTAAGAACGTAAGCCATTTGCTGAAATATGCATTCTAATTATGTCTGTACGTAAAAGGTGTAAGGCGTGGTGAAATTTCTAAATTTTGAGCTAAAACATTCATATAAACAGGAAAGTTGTAGAAACATGAATATTATATTAAAAATCAAGTTAAAGTTGAATATGTTGTAAAACTATACTAAGGGTCATGTATGAATACTGGGCTTGAAACTTTAGGATATGAACTGATGCAATGACCAAGTGTAAGCATATTTTGTAGAAAACTAAATAACTAAATATAAGGTCATACATATCTGAACTGAAACATAAGCTGAACATGAAAATCGAATATAAGACCAAGTATAAACACGCATTGAAATAATCAGAATAACTGAATAACATATATACTTGGTCAGAGTCCATAGTAGAAAGTCCCTTTTCATTGAACAATGAGAGTTTGTAGTGTGAGGGCTAGCATGTCGACTGAAACCTAAATTTGAGTCTTCCACATATGTGGGATGTTTATCCTATGGTTAGCCCTTTGTAATACCCGTGCCTTTTTCCTAGCTAAAAATCATCTTAAGGATGCTAGGACTTACTTTGAAATGTAAACCTATCTTTTTACACGTGGTATTTTTGATAATTTAACTTTATATCAAGTGGGAAATTGATTTAACTTTCCAACAGTACAAATTTTGTCCAAATCCGACATCAGATAAGGAAGTTATGGACGTTTTACTTGGAATTGTCAGAAATGCCCAGGTATGACGGCCAAGTTGACGGACTGTCACATAAGAGACGGACCGCCACTTTCCCGATCATAGCCAAGGTATTTGAGCCACGTAATCGATAAGGAATGATAGAATAGTTGACCGACCGTCAAAGTTGTGATGGACCGTCATCTAGGTCGTCAACTCTTATCCCGTGAACCCCATTTTTGGTCCACGTCTGATGGGCTAACTGACGGACCATCAAGTGTTTGACGGACCATCAGTCAGACCTTCACAGGTCATATTTATTTTATTTCTAGGTCATTTTAACAGGGGTATTTTGGTCCCTTACCACTCGCCTATATACCCAGATGAGTCCAAATTCAGCCATTTTGCTCATTGTTATTCCACAACCAAAAACTAGGGTTTCTCTTTGAACTTAATCCCTAAGAACAATAACCAATTCTCTCCAAGAATCAAAGGATTTTAAACCCTTCAAGTTCAAAAATGTCAAGAACCCTGGGTCAGGTATGTGGAGTGTTCATCTATGGATCCAATCCGTTCATAGAGCTCAAGAACCACATTTTAAGTACTATTTTGGGAACTTTTTGTGGTGATATGAGCATGTACATGTTGATGATTGTTGTTTAACTTTCAAGATGATATCTAGAGGTGTTTTCATGGAATATATATGCTTGTTAGTTGAAAACTAGGAACTTTAGGTGGTGTAAAATAGTGCAAGTTATGAAACGCACCTATACCTTAAAGAATGCATGCAAGGTGTTCGATAAAATACTTTGGATGATAGAAAATTATGTTTATATGGTTCCATGATGTCTAAATGACAAGTCCATGTTAGCTATATACTTTAATATGAATTCTATGCTTTTCATGTGTTGCAATTATTGTGGTATGAAGCATGTGTGATAACGGAGATATATAATATGCACATAAAATATAGCTATGCACTCCCTACCATGCTTAATATATTGAGGAACTACATGATGTATAATATCCCCTATTTATGATAATGTGAATTGTGGACTCTAATCTTATGATCAAGTCAGTCATGTTGTGTCGGCTTTCTTCCATCGAGTCTTGGGGGTATTCGTACCCAAAAACTATAGTTGTGTGCCTAGATCCATGTCATGTTTCACGATATACAAAATCAAGCCATCATTCAGTAGAATTTAGTCAGTCATGTTACTCAGGAAACGTAATGTCTCAGTCAGTTATTAGATATCAGTAGTATTTCATCAACCAATGGAATTCAGTAAGTTTCTCTCATGTACAGTCAGTTAAATCATGTTCAATTCTTCAGATCGGAGTAGAAGTTAGCACCAAGTGAACCTAAGGATGGGAACTCACCCGTATATGAGGGTGTGATTCTTAGCAGTTATCCTTGCGTACAAGAACTATGTAGCAAACATAAGTTGAGACATCACAGCCTATTACATGAGGGTAGATGAGGTGGCTTAGTCTATTATATGAGGGTTCCCACCATTCTCACTAGAGTTATCTATTATATGAGGGTCGCTCACATGTTGTACTTACCAGTGGCATGGTATTGACACCCTTCTAGTCAGAGCAGAGATTGGACCCCATCTTAGCTATAATGGCACATATGGGGTAAATCATTTAAACAACTACCACCCATAGTTTTGGACTCACTCTCAGTAAAACAACTTAAATAGTTCTTTAGATATCAGTATACCATGACTATCAGATACAGTCAAATTCAGTTATACAGCAGAACTCAGATAGTTACATCAGATTTAAGATCGTTAGATGCAGTCTCCCATGTTATCAGAACTACAGTTTCAGCCATGTCATCTATCAGTAAACCATGTATTAGCATACAGATCTAGCTATCAGATACTCAAGATCTCAGTTACTATGTATGTATGTTTACTCTCTCACGTTCATATCAATCAGTCAGTTAGCATTGTTCATACATGTAAACCCTTTTTCCATTAGCCTACCTCAATCGTATACTTAGTATTCTAGTTGTACTGATGCATTTGCGCTATGGTGCTTTATTTTATGTTACACCATAGGTTCAGAGACACGAGCTCCAGATCAGCGGTAGCATCCAGCTGCAGAGTTACAGTGAGTCCTTATCCATTTAAGGACAATAATATTTTATTTCATTTATTATTTTAGCTCAATTTTGTTAGATAGAGTTAGTTGGACATATATTCCTTTAGCTCCTTATTAAAACAGTACTTAGAGGATTTTAGATTTAGTATTCAAATTTAGTTCAGATTTGATAAAGTTTTCAACTGTTTTGGGTATCTTCCACCTATATAGATATTATGTTTTCACAAACTTTTATTTAATTGAACCTTATTTCCTATATGTTCATGTTTTCCACACTATTACATTGTATATTACAGTGTATAGGTACAAATATCAGTCAGGGGTTAACTTGTGGTCCCTCGAGGTCATAAGCACCGTGTAGCATTCTGGTTTAGATAATTAGGGAATTACAAACTTGTTATCACAGCCTAAGGTTCAATAGAGTCCTAGGAAATCTTAAAGTCGTATCTAGTAGAGTCTTGTACATGGGTGTGTTATGCGCCACATTTATGTACAGAAGGCTACAAGATGTTTTAGGAACAATTTCCCTCATTTCAATATTTATGTCGTTATAGTGAGCATAGTCTCAAGTTAAACTCTCAGACTAATCCGTTCTCTTATTTCAGAATATGGCCCCAAACAGATAAAACAATCCAGCTCCTCAGCCCGAAGATGCTTTGGGTGAATATGTTTCTAATGGGGAGTTTAGGGCCGCATTTACCACATTTTCTCAGTCTATGGCTTCCCAGAATGAATGGCCACAAGTTATTTTGGCCAATCCAGTGGCCGATTCCACAGCAGCTAGAATTCGGGAATTCAGCCAAATGAACCAGCCAAATGAACCCTTTATCTTTCTTTGGATATAAGTCAGATGAAGACCCTCAGGAGCTCATTGAACAAGTCCAGAAGGTCATTGACATCATAGGAGTTACTTATGTTCAAAGCACTGAGTTAGCCTCATACAAGTTAAAGGATATTTCTTACACTCAGTACAAACAGTGAAAGTCTGAGAGGTTAGGGGATGCAGGTCCTATAGAGTGGGAGGAATTTGTCATGACTTTCTTAGACAGATTCTTTCCCCAGAGCTGAGAGAAGCTAAAGTTCTTGAGTTCATCAACATCAGGTAGGGAAATATGATGGTTAAAGAGTATTGTCTAAGATTCACTCAACTATCCAGATATGCCCCTCATATGGTTGCAGACAATAGGGTTAAGAAGAGCAAGTTCGTGTAAGGGGTGAATGATAGCGTGATAAATAAGTGTAGGTCTGCGATGCTAAATGGTGATATAACTTTAGCCATGCTCATGACCCATGCCCAGTAGATAGGGCAGCAGAAGGTTAGAACTAAGTAGAGGCAGAACAAGAGAGCAAGATCAGGAAGTTTCAGTTTTGTTCAAGCCAAATCTGAAGAAGGAAACCATTTGCAGTTTTGTCCCAAGTCAGCATCTCTAGCTCCTTCCTCCGCTAGTGCCCCAGTTCTAAAATTTAGAGATAAAAACAGAGATAGAGCACCAGGCTCTAAATCTCAGGGCGGTATTAGTAGTGATCGTATTTATCCTGAGTGTTAGACTTGTGGTAAGCACTATCAGGGTGTGTGTAGAGCGGGTCAAGGAATTTAGTTTAGTTGTGACGAGCCAGGCCACAGAGTTAGAGACTGTCCTTAGCTAGGTCCTCAGGGTCAGTGGAATCATTCCACAACTCAGTCCGGTTGCCCGAACTAGCAAGGTGCCACTTCCAGTGCTACTAGTGGCAACGCCCAAATAGACTCTATGCTCTTCAGACCCGACGGGATCAGGAAAATTCTCCTGATATCATTACTAGTATGTTACAGATTTTCCATGTTCATGTTTATTATTTGCTAGATCCAGGTGCATCCTTTTCTTTTGTCACTCCATACATAGCAGGCAATTTCGAAATTTGTCTCGAAATTTTTATAGATCCCTTTTCAGCCTCTACCCTAGTGGGAAAAACCATCATAGCTCGGTGGTTATACAGGAACTGCTCGATTATGATATTTTAGAAATCCATGTTTGCAGATTTAGGTGAATTAGAGATGACTAATTTTGATGTCATTCTCGGCATGGATTGGCTTCATTCCTGCTATGTCATAGTCGATTGTTGGACCCGAATAGTTCAATTTCAGCTCTCAAATGAGCCCATCCTATATTAAAAGGGTAGTACTTCATCTTTTAGGGGTCAGCTTATTTCCTACCTTCGGGAAAGGAGAATTATATCTAAGGGGTGTGTGTATCATCTTATGCATGTTAAAGATTCTAGTTTCAAATCTCCTAGCCTTGAATCAGTTCTAGTTGTTAATGAATATTCAGATGCCTTTCCCAAAGATCTTCCAGGCATTCCTCCGAAAAGAGAAATAGACTTCGGCAGAGACCTTCTCCCAGATACTCATCCTATCTCTATTCCACCATATAGAATGACACCTATGAAACTCAAGGAGATGAAAGATTAGTTAAAGGATCTCTTATATAAGGGATTCATCAGGACCAGTATGTCCCCATGGGGCACACCAGTCTTATTCGTGCGCAAGAAAAACGGTTCTCTCAAGATGTGTATTAATTACCGTCAGCTCAACAAAGTCAAGATCAAGAACAGGTATCCGTTACCTAGAATAAATGACTTATTTGACCAACTTTAGGGTGCCAGATATTTCTCCAAGATAGACCTCTGATTGGGCTATCATCATCTTATATTTATAGAACATGACATCCCGAAGACAACTTTTCATACTCGGTATAGTCACTTTGAATTTCTAGTCATATCCTTTGGTCTTACTAATGCCACTGTATCTTTCATGGACTTGATAAATTGTGTCTTCAAGTATTACTTGGATATATTCATCATAGACTTTATAGATGATATTCTTTTCTATTCTCACATCGAGCGTGATCATTCAGACCATCTCTAGATTGTTCTTCAGACACTCAAGGATCATCAGTTATTCGCCAAGTTCAGTAAGTGCAAATTTTTTCTAAGATCAATATCATTCCATGGCCATCTTATTTTCGATGATGGAATTAAGGAGATCCTCAAAAGACTGAAGCAATAAAAAACTAGCCTCGCCCCTATCTCCATCAGATATCAGGAGTTTCTTGGGTTTGGCTGGCTATTACAGATGGTTTGTCGAGGGATTTTCTTCTATTGCATCTACCATGTATAGATTGACTCAGAAGAAGGTCAAGTTTTAGTGGTCAGATTCATGCAAGAAGAGTTTTCATGAATTGAAGACTCGACTCACTTCAACTCTAGTTTTAGCTCTTCCAGATGATTCAGATGGGTTTGTAGTATATTGTGATGCATCCAGTGTGGGTTTAGGTTGTCCTCATGAAGCATGGTAAGGTTATAGCCTATGCCTCAAAAAAGTTAAAGCCCCATGAGAAGAATTATCCTGCTCATAATCTTGAGTTAGAAGCCATAGTATTTGCCTAAAAGATTTGGAGGCATTATTTATATGGAGTTTATGTAGATATCTTCACAGATCATAAGAGTCTCAAGTATGTCTTTTCTTAGAAAGATATTAATCTTCATCAGAGAAGGTGGTTAAAGCTCTTGAAGGATTATGACATGAGTGTCCTTTATCACCCAGGCAAGGACAACATTGTGGCTGATGCTCTCATTAGACTCTCCATAGGTAGTGTTTCTCACGTTGAGGATAGAATGAAAAAGATATCCTAGAAAATCCATCATCTTGCCAGACTAGGCGTTCGCTTAATCGACTCTTCAGAGGGTTGTGTATGTGTTCAGAGTAGTTCAGAGTCATCTCTAGTTTCTGAGGTAAAAGAGAAGCAAGAAAAAGTTCCTAGCCTTGTCAAGCTAAAAGAGAAAGTTCATAATTAGAAGATACAGGTTTTCTCCCAAGGGGGAGATGGTAGTCTTCGTTGTCAAGGTCGTATGTGTGTTCTAGGTATAGATGACTTGAGGAAGTGAATTCTTACAGAAGC
Source organism: Capsicum baccatum var. pendulum (assembly GCA_030864225.1). Taxonomy (NCBI): domain Eukaryota; kingdom Viridiplantae; phylum Streptophyta; class Magnoliopsida; order Solanales; family Solanaceae; genus Capsicum; species Capsicum baccatum. The sequence goes on along the minus strand of CM061560.1, from coordinate 206,212,738 downwards.
TCATGGTGCGCGATACTCTATTTATCTAGGGGCCACTAAGATGTACCGCGACTTGTGGGAGATCTATTGGTGGAGTAGGATGAAGAGAGATTTTGCAGAGTATGTGGCTAAGTGCTCTACATGTTAGCAGGTTAAGATAGAGCATCAAAAATCTAGCGGTTCTACGCAAGATTTCACCATTCCTACTTGGAAGTAGGAAGAAGTAAATATGGACTTCGTGATGGGTCTTCCTAGAACTCGTCATTAGCATGATTTAGTTTGGGTCATTGTCGACAGAATGACCAAGTCAACTTATTTTCTTCCAGTTCGTACCTCTTATTCCGCCAAGGATTACGCCAAAATCTATATCAAGGAGTTGGTCAGATTACATGGTGTTCCATTATCTATCATCTCAGACAGAGGTACATAGTTCACCTCTCACTGTTGGAAAGTATTCTAAAAGGGTCTTGGTACCCAAGTTCATCTCAGTACCGCCTTTCATCCTTAGAAGGATGGTCAAGTAGAGAGGACGATTCAGACTCTTAAAGATATGCTAAGGGCGTGTGCAATTGATTTCAAGGGAAGTAGGGATAACCACATACCTCTAATTTAGTTTGCATACATCAATAGCTATCTTTCAAATATTCAGATGGATCCATTCGAAGCTCTCTATGATACGAGGTGTAGATCACCAGTTAGTTGGTTCGAAGTTAGTAAGGCCTCAGTCATCAGTCCTGACATGGTATTCGTTGCCTTAGAGAAAGTTCATTCGATTAGAGAGAGACTTTGGGCTGCTCGTAGCCAACAGAAGTCTTATACAGATGTTCGTAGAAAGGATCTCGATTTCGAGGTCAATGACTATGTCTATCTCAATATCTCTCCTATGAAAGGAGTGAAGATGTTCGGCAAAAAAGGGAAACTCAGTCCCTGCTATATCGGTCCCTTCAAGATTCTCAGTCGCTTTGGAAAGGTAGCTTATGAGCTCGAATTCCCTTTAGATCTATCCTCAGTTCATCCTGTCTCCCATGTATCCTTGCTCAAGAAGTACATAGGTGACCCAGTAGTTGGAGTCCCTATTCAGAACATTGATGTTTAGGATAGCCTCTCTTATGAAGAGATTCCAGACAAAATTTTAGACTATCAAATTTGTAGGATGAGGAACAAAAAAGTTCCTCTAGTCAAAGTTCTTTGGAAAAATCATTCCATTGAAGGAGCTACTTAGGAAGCAGAAGCAGTAATGCATACCAAGTACCGTCACCTTTTCTCCGCCAACCCAGATCAAGCTTAAGGTAACCGTCCTCCTTATGCTTATTCAGTTTCACGTTCAGCATTTAATTCAACTTGATATTCATTTCTTGTTTATGTTCCGTCAAAAATTTGGTATCAAGTACCATTGCATATTTAGTCATGCATACATGTATAAGTACAGTAAATTATCATGCATCAGATATGCATTATCATTGCGAGAACCTCAATCATGCATTCATGAATCAATTACACGTGCATCAGATATGCATGTTCAGTATAATGCATTCAGTTTGTCGGTCATAAGATCATGTTCTAGCTACTCAATTTTAGATTATTGTTTCCCCTCTTAGTCAGTTCCATTCGGGGACGAATGTTCTCAGGGGGGAGATATTGTAATACCCGTTCCTTTTTCCTAGCTATAAATCATCTCAAGGATGCTAGGACTTACTTTATAGTGTAAAACTATCTTTTTACACATGGTATTTTTGATATTTTCACTTTCTATCACATGAAAAATTGAGTTAGCTTTCCAACGGTACCAATTTTGTCCAAATCTGACATCAGACGAGGAAGTTATGGACGTTTTTCTTGGAATTGTCGAAAATGCCCAGGTATGATGGCCAAGTTGACGGACTGCCACATAAGTGACGGACCGCCAATTTGTCTATCAAAGCCAATGCAGATGATCCACATACTAGATAAGGATTGATGGATGAGTTGATGGACCATCAAAGTAGTGATGGACCGTCATCTAGGCCGTAAACTCTTATCCAGTGAAACCCATTTATGGTCCATGTCTGACGGGGTAAGTGATGGACTGTCAAGTGTCTGACGGACCGTCAGTCAGACCTTCAAATGCCACGTTCAGTTTATTTCTAATTCATTTTAACAGGGGTATTTTGGTCACTTAACACTCACCTATATTCCCAGATGAGTCCGAATTCATCCATTTTGCTCATTGTTATTCCACAAATAAAAACTAGGGTTTCTCTCTGAAATTAATCCCCAAGAAAAAGACCGAATCCTCTTTAAGAATCGAAGTATTTCAAAACCTTTAAGTTCAAAAACGTCAATAACCCTGAGTCAGTTATGCGTAGAGTTTATCTAAGGATCCAATCCGTTCATAGAGCTCAAGAACCATGTTTTAAATACTATTTTGTGAACTTTTTATGTTGATATGAGCAAGTACATATTGATGATTGTTGTTTCAGTTTCAAGATGATATCTAGATGTGTTTTCATGGAATATATATGCTTGTTAGTTGAAAAGTATGAACTTTAGGTGGTGTAAAATGGTGCAAGTAATGAAGCACACCTACGCCTTAGAGAATGCATGCAAGGTTTTTGATAGAATGCTTAGGATTCTAGAAATTCATGTTTATATGGTTCTATGACATCTAAATGACAAGTCCATGTTAGCTATATACTTTAATATAAATTCCATGCTTTTCATGTGTTGCTATTATTGTGGTATGAAGCATGTGTGATAATGGAGATATACAATATACACATGAAACATAGCTATGCATTCCCTACCATGCTTAATATATTGAAGAACTACATGATGTATAATATCACCTATTTATGATAATATGAATTGTGGACTCCAATCTTATGATCATCTCAGTCATGTTGTGCCAATTATCTTCAATCAAGTCCTGGGGGTATTCGTACACAAAAACTATAGTTGTGTGCCTAGAGCTATGTCATGTTTCATGATATACAAAATCAAGCCATGATTCAGTAGAATTCAGTCGGTCATATGACTCGGGAAACTTTAGGGTCTCAGTCAGTTATCAGATATCAGTAGTATTCCATCAGTCAAAGGAATTCAGTAAGTTCCACTCACGTAAAGTCAGTTATATCATGTTCAATCTCTTCAGATGGGAGTTGGAGTTAGCATCGAGTGAACCCAAGGATGGGAACTCATCGGTATATGAGGGTGTTATTCTTAGCAGTCATCCTTGCGTTCCCGAACTATGTAGCCATCATTGGTTGAGACATCCCATCCTTGTATATGAGGGTCGATGAGGTGGCTTAACCTATTATATGAGGGTTCCCATCGTTCTTACTAGAGTTACCTATTATATGAGGGTTGCTCTAATTTTGACCTTACCAGTGGCGCAGTATTGACACCCTTCCAGTCAGGGCAGTGATTAGACCCTAGATTAGCCATAATGGAACATGTTGGGAATGTCGGTTAAACAACTACCTCCCATAGTTTCAGACTCAGTCTCAGTAAAAGAACTCAGATAGTTCTTCAGATATCAGTATACCAAGACTATCAAATACAGTCAAATTTAGTTATACTGTGGAGCTTAGATAGTTCCATCAAATGTAAAACTGTTATATATTGTTGCCCATGTTATCAGAATTACAATTTTAGCCATGTCAGCTATCAGTAAACTATGTATTAGCATATAGATCTAGCTATCACATACTCATGATCTTAGTTACTATGTACGTATGTTTACTCTCTCGCATTCATATTAGTCAGTCAGTTAGCATTGTTCATGCGTGTAAACCCTTTTACATTAGTCTACCTCACTCGTATACTCAGTACTCTAGTTCTACTGATGCATTTGTGCTATGGAGCTTTGTTTCATGTTACACCATAGGTTCAGAGGCACGAGCTCCAGATTAGTAGTAGCATCCAACCGCAGAGTTGCAGTGAGTCCTCACCCATTCGAGGGCGGTATTATTTTATTTTCTTTATTATTTTATCTCAATTTTGTTTGATGGAGTTAGTTGGAGATATGTTCCTTCAAATACTTATTCATATAGTAGTTAGAGGCTTTCAGATTTAGTATTCAGATTTAGTTCAGATTTGATTCAGTTTTTAGTTGTTTTCGGTATCTTTCACCCATATGGATATTCTATTTTGATAGATTATTATTCAGTTGAACCTTATGACCTACATGTTTGTGTTTTCTGCACTATTACATTGTATATTGTAGTGTACAGGTACAAATATCAGTGAAGCGTTAGCTTATGGTCCCTCAGGGTCATAAGCACCGTGTAGCATTCTAGTTCAGATAATCGAGGCGTTGCACCCTTTTAATTCCCCTATCTTGAGACATTTTGATATGATTTTCCTACTTAGTGATGAGAGTTATTTTAACCTTTACTTCACTCCAAACTTAGGACTAAAAACCCTAAAAATGGTGCATACAAAGATCCTAAAGTTTTGACAATTTTTCGACCATTATGGCTACTTCTTCCGGCTGAACTAACCCACCAGAGGAATCTACTAAGCAGAAGAACAAAGGGGCGATAAAGTTGAATCCAACAGCTCCAAAATATGCTGATTTATTAAATTATAAGACGTATGTGCATGAAACTATTAGGGTTCCTCCAAAACCAATCATAATGATGCATGGGAACCAAGTGTTATGTGGAAATCCTCAGAGGTAAAGAGTTTGATAATACAGAAGAATTTGCAACATTCAATCATTGGTAAGTATCTCATGTGGAAAACTAGATGTTACTGAACTACAAAAATCAATTCTAGTTCAATGTGGAATAAAGGGAGATTGTACAATTGTAGTACTGGATACAAGACACATATTGATAAGATCAAATCAGTTGGAAGACTATGTGAAATTATTATCAATGCCTTCTTATTACTTTAAGGCCAAAGACATGTTTTGGTAAATTGAAACACACAAATGGGATCCCTGGTTTGATCCAAATATTGAAACCACGATAGGAATTTCATGGATTTCACTGCCTGACTTACAAATAAATTTATTTGCTAAGGAAGCTATATTTTCTATTACATATGCAGTACGAATCCACTAATGGTAGACATGGCTACAAAAAAATCACATGAGGCCATGTTGTGAAAAAGTAAAGATTGAGGTGGATCTCATTGCTAAGTTACCTCAGAGTAAAAATCAATGAAGAGGGTGATATAAAAGGGGTAATAAAGTCCAAGTAGATTCAGATTAAATATGATCATAAGCCTAAGTATTGTAAAGAGTGTTGTTTACAAGGACATGATAAATAATCTTGCTGGAATAATCATTTTGAGATATACACTAAGTTACAAGGGTAAAGAGATGAAAAAGATAGCACTAAAGAAGATAAAAAGGCTAAAAGAAATGGGTAGAAGTGTAAAAGCTGATAGCAACAAATATCAATGGTTACAAAGAAGAAATAAGTATAGAAGAGACAAGTATGGTCATATATTAGAAGAAGTGGATGAAAAGACAAAGGAAATTAAAACATATAATGCCATTGATGTATTAAATCAATAGAATGATGAATTACAGGAAAAGTCTAGCAATAATCACAAGAAGAAAATTAGAAAGGATTAGGTAAATAAGAGCTTTGGCAAATCAGAAGAAAAGGACGCATCAGAGGAACACACCAGTAAAGAGATTAATGTGGAACAAGGTCAAGTGCACATCATCAGTAGGGAGAATAAACAACTAGGATAATAATCAGTAGAACAAAGCAAGGCCAATGAGAAACATATGTCACATGTTCAGCAACAAAGGCAGAAATAATAGGATTCTCTAAATAAGATAAAGGAGTTAATGGTTTTAGATCATGATAAGGCTTACGCTATAAAAGACTATGATTTAATAACCAAGCTTACATAAATGTGATGCAACATTTCCATACTTCTGACACAGACCCCCTACGGTAGGCCATCTAATGATTATTTTAATTTGATATAGGCATAGGACATCACCTAGGAAAATTTCTAGGTGCCTTATAATGAAGACTAACTCTTAGGACACATATATAAACTAATAAGGTCATTTACATGATTCCTACCATAGATTTGGATAACTTTGGTCCATAATTGCTCATCCTTATTACTTGGATTATGACATAACTATTAGACTAGCGTGTTGGTCGTTATTTCATATTGTATATCCATTATTCGCATGCTCATAAGTCTTTTTTCTTAATCTTGATATTTGATTTGTATGATCATCCATACTTGTTACTTGATACTTTGTCTGCTTTACATGCCAGTACATCTTTTATGCATACTGGCATCCCTTTGCTACGGTCAGTATATTATCCTAAATATAGTCTCAAGTATGTCAATAAGTGGACTTTCATACTAGGCAGTTTTCCTATATTCTGCAAAGCCGTTGGTAAGTTTTTCTCTCATCTGGAGCTACTAGTTGTCTAATACTTGTGATTGTAGTTGCAGTTTTGATAGGTTAGGGGCCCTATCCAAACCATATTCCATTGTATGAGGACAAATTCTATAAGCATCTTCGTAGACACTTGTAACTTGTCACATGTAGTTATAGTTTTACTTATCTAGATAAGTAAAGTTCAATAGGCTAGAATTGTATTTACATAGGCCCTCATTGATGTTGAGGAATAGTAACTTTTCAATTTGGTGTACATATCAGTTATATAGCACCTGTTGATATGGTTCTTGTTCGTTCTGTTTAGGCAAAGGGGTGTGACACTCCGGTCCATCTTAGGCCTAGTTACTATTAGCTCCTTATAGACTCAATAGAAGTGTTAGATAACTTATTTACTTATTTGAGCCCGAGGTGGTTTTATTCATATAATGGTTCATTCTAGATTGATGCTAGAGAGATAACAGTTTTTGTTCTAGTTTGACGATTTATGATACTAAGACCAATTTGATTTTAGCATTATTGATGATATTAGTTCCAGTTCAAGTCTAGTACATGAGGTACTAGTTTCGGTTCAAGTCCATCACGAAAGATTATTTTGATAATTATGGGATCGGTTCAAGTGTGGTGTTTTAAAGTATGAAAAGATCCACATTTATCATTCTGAAATATGATTAATTAGCATAATTTCAGTTATTACTTCACATTGATTGCACCCTTCGGGGCTTATGGGGGCCCGCATTTGGTTATTTATTTTATTTGTACCTTTTGACTTATAAGGTCTAGTTATGTAGTGATAGTTATGTTTAAATTAATATTATTATTCCAATTATTTACTTTAGTATTTAGAGAGTAAATCTGAACTTTCCCACTTCCTTTGACATAGCGTATAAATCTCACACTTTTATTACCTTTATATTGCATTTTAGCTCGGATGGTCGATGATACTTACTGAACACCCATGGATTTTGTACTCATTCTACACTTCTGTACCTTTTTGGTATAGATTTGAGTACTATCTATCACCGTTGAAGTTGTGTCTCTGCTGGTCAGAGTTTGAGACAGGGTGACCTGTTGAAGCTAAAGTTAACTATTTCTCAATCTTTTGTTTTTGCATAGTCTTTTTTATTTTCAAGACTTCCATGTTTACTTGTATAGTACTAGTATTCTCTTGATTGTTGGCTCTTGTACTGACTATACTAGGTCACGAGGTTATATTACTTTTCTCGTATTCCTCTTCATTTTTGTTATTGTATATGTGATTTATGTCTTGTAATTTTGTTACTTGCATAATTCCATCATTTATGTCATTTTCCACCATATAGCCCATTACTTTAAGCTTCGAGCTATAGTTTGGCTTACTATTGGTAGAATGAAGTAGGTGTCATTGTGACTCGAGAAATTGGGTGGTGATAACAGAGCCAGACCCAGTGCACTATTTGATTAGAGAAATACTGAAAACAACTCAGAATCATCAGAAGTCCTATGCAGATGTAAGGACCAGGGATCGTAAGTATGTTATGAAGGAAATGAAGAGATTATGGAAGCAAGGAAATCTTAGTCCCTACTTTACTGGTCCTTATAATATTGTAGATCATATTGGATAAGTATTCTATGAGTCAGATTACTGGATAGACCTAACTGCAATGATCTAGACTACCGTGTTTCAATGATAAAGAAGCAAACTGGTGATATCTCTTCAATTGTGCCCTTAGAAAATATGGGTGTGACGGATAGTCTCTCTTATAAAGAAGTTCTTGTTGAAATCCTTGACTATCAGGTTTATAGGTTGAGGAATAAAGAGATTGTGTTGGTAAAGATTCTTTGGAAAAAATTAGTCATTTGAGGGAGCTATTAATGAAGCAGGACAAATATGATGACCAAATTGTCACAACCCGAGACTACCCCCTAGTAGTGACGTAGTGCTTACAACCACAAGTGAACCCAAGCCAACCCATGTACTAGCATGACACTTGAACAACTGATTTAATATAAATATAAATTCTAAAAAGTTGTGTGGAAGAATAATCAACATGAGATAAGTTGTTTTTTACATAACTGACCAAAGTTTAAAACACTGAAATCTGAGATAGAGAAAACTTATTTAAATTTCAAATACTGACTTTGAGTGACTATCTATGAAGTCTCTACTATACTGAATATAGGTAGCTGGGACATGCTGCCAACCATCCCAAATTAATACATAAGGATAAGAAATAACACTACAAAAACTGCAACTGACTTGAGTCCCTGAAATAAGAGAACTCATCACCTGCTGACTGGAAGTTACAATCTATCTGACCCTGGTGTATGGACTATATCTGGTACCTACATCATGAAGGAATGTAGCCACATAATCAAATATGTAGTGAATATTTTTGAAAGTACTGAGTACATGAAACATGAAGTAAGTCATGCAAATACTTAATTTACGCTTTAAAACTGAGGACATAAGCTACTTGCTGAAATATAAATTTAAATCTTGGGTGTATCTAAAATCTATAAGACTTGGTGAAATTTCTAAATCACGAGCTGAAAACATTTCTATAAGCTGGGAAGTAGTAGAAACATATGTGCCATATGTAAATCTCAAATTAGAGATAAATAGATTGCTAAACCGTACCGAGGGTCATGTATTAATAATGAGCATGAATGAATGAACATTTAAAACAAATGCAAGACCAAGTAAAGCATGTACTGAAATAATCTATAGAACTAACCAAACTGAATAGCGTGTAAACTAAACACTTGGTCAGGGAAACTTGAATTGATATAACCTGAGTACTGAACTAAAACTATGGGACCTATCATTTAATCTATATGCCCTAATGTGAGCTAACTGGGCTCCAACCTGCAACCCCAATTGGAAGTTTGGTGGTACCTTGCCATGGTATCAACACAATGTTAATGATGTGGATCCAACAAAGTTGATGTCCAGAAGGAATAGGGTGTCAGTCCTAAATTGTTGGATGACCCCTAAGAGAGCGTCAGTCCTAAAATGGTGGGTGCCATTGCATAACCTACACTAGCTATATAGTTCTTGAACTTAGGGACTTCTACTACAGGTCTCAGTCCGCTATTGGAGGGCTAGCCTTCATCCCTAGGTTCTCTCGATGCTAAATCCTACTCCCAACTAAACCAACACTGGTACTGATTAAAGTTAATGGGACTCACAACTTATAATTTCTTAGCATGAATATGATAATTTGAATACGTTGATTAAATCATGATCTGACTGACTTGTTTCTTGAAATTGGAAACATGTATAAAAATATTGGTATCGGGTGTTCATAACCCGCCAACACTGAATAATACATTAAATATGATAATTTCAAAATAATTACATGATAGGAAATTTCATGTCTTAAACTCAAGAATCCAACAATTTCATCAATACAACAAATTATCATGATTATAGTATGGGAGAATTCTTGAAATTATGAGGGAACACTATTTCATAGTAGATTTCAAGAAGTACATAGAGGAATCATGGAACTTATAATTTTCATGGAACCCTTAAAAATTAAAATAGGATTAAACTTGAGGATTGAGAAATTTTAAAAAGATAGGTATATCAATCGTAACTTGATCATATGTTTTAAATTCGGAATATTAACACGTAAATCATGCATGGACATGAGAATAGCATGAAAGATATATCATGTCCCTAAGAAGTCATTAATAATAATTAAAACATGATTATAAGTGAATTTTAAATCATGAGAGATTGTATACAAGCTTGTAGTAATAATTGGATAGAATCCTAGTTTATGAAATTCATAAAATTCATGAATAAAATCATAATTTGGTTATTGAGATGAAAGGAGATCCTCATTGAATACCCACATACCTTAATTCCTTATTTCCTTGATGAAACTTGGATTTGTGAACCTTGGGAAGCGAACTTGTGGAGGAAACCCTTGTTTCTTGGTCTTGAGAGCTTGGGATGAATAGAGGTCGTGTAATTAGGGTTATGGGAAGATTAATTAACGTTACTAATAGTTATAGGATAGTTTTGAACGTAAATGATATGTTTAACCTTGGAAAATTAAATAAGAAATGTGGGTTTTAGCATCTTTGAATAGGGTTTGTGCCATGGTACTTATCTTAGAGAATAAGGTCCATGCCACGCCTCTTATCACGGATCATAAGGTCCATGCCACACTGCCTATTGCAGAGCACAAGGTCTGTGGCACGTTGAAATTGCGGACACTCACTAGTTCCTCACAAAAATGCTCATAACTTTTTGCTCGGGTATCGAATTATGGTTAAATTGAATGAGTTGAAAAGAGTACACATATATATATAATTTGGTGGGTATTGAGCCCTAAAATTACATGTATTAAAGAAGTTATACAAGTTCAAAGTTTACCGTTTGGGATAGAATACAAAAATTTGGTCGAATTAAAAGCTCTTAACTCAACTTTTCTCTAAGTGTTTCCTATAAAAATTATTCAACTCAAAAGCACTCTTCGCACAAGGCTAATGATCATAACACATATACTCATATACAAATTATGGGATTAGAGTTTATACACATAAGAACAATGATTCAAAGTCTAGCAGGAAAGTATTGGATGTTACATTATCTTCTCCTTTAAATCATTCATCCTTGAATGATGGGTAGGAACTTATCAAAGCTTTAAAAGTATGAATTAAAGTAATTTCTAATTAAAAACTCTCCCTCAACAAGAATATGCATAGGAATCAAAAGAAAAAGCCTTCATGGAATCACCAAGTACATTATGTAAGCAGGAATAATGGGATTACGAGACTAAGGTCGTACAAGGGGTATTAAAATGTTTAAGCTGGAATACTTGGAAAACTAGATAAAAAGATAGAAACCATTGGAGCTTATCTGTCTTATTGCTAAACTGAATTGTTAGCAATACAGACTGAACCATATTCAAAGTTTATACTCAACTAGAGTATTTCCTCAACACTCTTACTAGGAATTCACTAACGCACTATGCATCCATCCACTTATTTACCAACATGACATTCAAGTGTATCATTATAACTACATATGAACTTATAGGAAACCAACCAACCTAGGAATTTTTCCATATTCTCTAATACCTTTATCAATAACAACTTTCTTGAACTATTACCAGAAAGACACACCTAGAATTTTCAACTAACCATGAAATAGACCAAAGGTTTGACTCAATCTTCCTTCACACTTATTGCCTTAGATAAAATAGGCATACAACAATCCTCTCCCAATAAGAAACATTTAATCTCTCCCATCAAAACCATTGTTTATCCATTTTCATCAACACTATCTTTACGTAAGGAGAGGGTACTAAAAAGATTGGTCATGAGATCCTAAAGCATGAATGGAAAATATGCACAACTTGGACACTTAACTGAGGCTTGAGGAATAGAGTATAAAATTTATGGATTCGTTAAAGAGATCAATACTAAGGGAATTCAAGCCATAATCTGAATTTCGCTGGTCATTGAGGGTTCACATGAGTACATGAGTTATGATCTTCATGACTTAAGCTTTGGAGTTCATAAATTTATTGAATATGATTTGTACTTCTAAGTGAACTATAACTCCATAAGCTAAGAGCTAGGAGCGTACACGAATCTATACAAAGTGCATGACTATGAGCTATGATCATGGAGTTGACTTATAAGGCATGAGTAGATGTCATGATGACTGAAGTACAAAAATTTACACTAACATAAGTTTATGACCCAAACTAGGGCCTTGCAATGATGGGTATCTTAAGTCCACCGTAGACCGAAGAACACCCCTGCACCTAGGAAAATAATACATTATTCCCAACATCAAAAGAATTCTAATATATAATAGAAGCGTACAAGATAAGTTTAAAGAATAAAATATATATCTATAATCGATAACTAGTGATCGGCTAAAATAACTGACCAACATCACCCAAGTCCACAGTAATCCAACCAAGCCTCTATGCAAAGAAAAACCAAAACCATTCTTGGTCATGTCCATGACTCCGACTAATGACAATGACAATGGTAATGTAAATTCTCAATTCTAATCTATGAAAAAAGATGATGAAATGTCTAAGTATTTCAGAGAATAAAAGCTCACCACGATAAAACAACGAGCCAAACTAATCCACCTAAATTTTCCCAAGAAAAGTAGAGGTATCTCCATTACCTACATCGCATGTGGATACAACATTCAGAGATGGTCAGTGGTTGTAGCACTAGCATGTAAATCAGGGATAGGGGATAAATAAGGTTACAAATAATAATTTGAAACTAGTACAAAACCCAGTACATATAATCATATACAAATACATACATATATATATATATATATATATCACGTGTTGAGGTAGGGAACAAGGCTTAGCATAAACCCTTAAAAATCTATCCTGGGTTATGTAGCTCAACCATCATACTATAAAAAGTGACCCACGGTCAATATGGGCTAAGATCTTCCCCAGCTGGTAGGGCCCTAGTGTGTGTGGTCATACGAACTAGAAGGTATACATATGCACTATAAGGGACTCAAACCTCCTTGCATATCAAGGTGACTTAAGAACCCAATCATGTAATATATTGTGAGGGGCTCGAACCTCTCAATCATACGATAATAATAAGGGGGACTCAAACCACCCAGTTATTCAGACCCCCTCATTGGCCACTGCAATTTCCAATAGAGATTTCTTAGGACTTCCACTTTCACGACTCACCTACACAACCCTCATAAAGCATAATTAAAAATATTATCACACATTCCTATTCATTTAAACATAATAAAAATTTAGCAATACATTGTTGGTATCTTCATACCAACTATACTCACAAGCAAACATCAACATGTTAAAAAAATTCATTATTTGGGAAAATTCATAGCCTCACTTTGTTGTATATTGTTTTGATAATGAGTAAATTAATACAAGAGACCAGGTAGCTGGATATTTAAGGATATAGTACAGCTGACACATATTCTTGTTCGTTGATAGTTAAAACAATCTTGATTTTAATATTGGTTTGTCATTGAATTACTATTCTATAAGAGTAATGTTTTTCTTGTTTTGAGAGTACTTAGCTAGAGTTTCTAAGATTAATACTGGTAAGATTTAATCAGTGTTGAGAGAGTCTTGACAAGGTTTTCAATTTAGGCTTATAGTAGAGTTATTAAAAGTAGGAGGAACCTAGAGTTAGGTTCAAGTCAAGTCTGTAATCAAGAGGTTGATTATTATGGATTTTTGAGAGCTTATGAGGGCAATTTGTGGTTTTTCCTTCATAGAGTAAGGTGGTTTCCACATTAAATTAGTGTGTTCCTTTATTTTGAGCAATTTTTTTACCTTCCTTAGTGTTTTACTGATTTATTTCTTATGACTGGCTTTGAGGGACCAGGTCCCTCGCAGTGTGGTGCAACCCCTTAGGTTAAATCAATTGGTATCAAAGTTGGTTCACTCTAAAAGGCTCACACCTAGAGTGTTTTGGATATCATGGATGGTTCACTTAATATGGAAAAATAGAAAAGGTTTCCTTATATAAGAAACTGAGAACAATTACAGGAGTTATTACGAAATCCTAGGATAGGAAAACAAATGTTATCACAAAGTAAGGAGTGGAGAGGAAGGAAGTAAAAAGGAAGAGATCCCTAAAATTGAAGACTTTAGAGCGTGACTCAAGTATGGAAGACACTAATATTTCCCTTCTGGCAATAAGGATTGTGAGAGCAATGAAGAAAAGTGGTCAACTTAGCAAAAAGGATGCAAGAATTGAAGTTTACCCCAAAGGTAGTAGTTCTGAATATTCCGTTGGGGACTGCCCAATGCACAAGATGGATCATCAAAAATTTCTTATAACAGGAGAAGAAAAAGATAAGAAGTAGGATCAAAATCCTAAAAAGTTAAGAAGAAAGGATGCGGCTAGCTATATAGTGAAGAAGGTGTTAGATGAATAGGTATACTCCTCCAGTAAATCTCTGAAAGATAAAAAGTATGGAGATAGTTTCATACTAAAACTGGATGATAGGAAAATCACCTATGGTTCCTTGTTATACCTTATGGCAACTACTGACGATAAAGAGGAAAATATGGCAGAATAAGAGGATTGCAGCCAAAACTATTTTATAGATAGTGGTTGTTCAAGGCACGTGAATAGAAGGATGGATTGTTATATCTTCCTCAAGACACTTCAAAAGGAAGGTGTCCCTTTTGTAAATAGCTGACAGGGGCATATCCAAGGTGATGGAAGGATTGGAATATCACCTAATCATGCAATAGAAGATGTGTCTTATATGAATGGCCATAAGTACAGTCTTCTAAGTGTATATCAAATCTATGACAAAGTAAATACAGTAAAATCCTCATCTGATTGATGTCCTATATCAAGCATGAAATCGGGAAGAATTATTCTGAAATTCAAAACGTTCAAAAAAATGTATGTAGCTGAATTGGAATCTATGGCTGATGGGGAATTAAATTTCTAAAGTATTCAAAGTGAAGATGTTGACTTATGGCATAGAAGATTGGGACATGTAAGTTCCTCCATGTTGAACAAGTTGATTTCAAAAGACCTGGTCCATAGCATACTAAAACTGAAATTTCCAGACAAAAAATTTTGTGATGCTTGTGTTAAAGATAAACAGAACATATCTTCCTTCAAATTAAAGAAGTAAGTGAGCGCTTCCAAGCCCCTTGAGATGTTGCATATGGATTTATGCGGACCTATTATGGTCCAAAGTAGAGGAGGAAATAAATATATTTTTTATATTATAGATGACTACTCCAGGTTTACCTAGACAATATATATAAGAACTAAGGATGACACATATCGCGTTCTGGTAGCTTTTATCAAGAAAATTTAAATAAAGATAAATTACAAAATTGTTGAATTCAAATTTGATCATGGAATTGAATTTGCGAACTCTTATATTGTAGAATTTTATGTTGATCATGGAATAAGTTATAACTTCTATGCTCACAAAACTCCACAGAAAAATGGATTTGTTGAAAGGAAGAATAATACAATCATAGAGATTGCTAGAACTATATTGATTGATAGTGGTCTTCCAAAGAGTTTCTGGGATAAAACTATAAATACTTCTTGTTATATGACTAATAGTTTCTTGATCAGATCACTTTTGAATAATCTTCCATATGAGCTGATGTTCAATAAAAATCCTAAGCTACACTACTTCAACTTTTTGGGGGAAAGTGGTGTGTTGAATAATGTCAAGAAAGAGTTGGGAAAGATTGACTTCAAAAGTAATAAAGCAGTATTTATAGGATATTCCTAAACAATCAGGGCTTACACAGTTATCAATAAAAGAACTCTGTGTGTCAAAGAAAATGTTCATGTGATCTTTGATAAGTCAGGAAATCAAATTAACAAAAGTGATGGCGATAATTCAGAAGTTGGAAAACTCATTCGTGTTCACAGGGATGATATTAATGAAAATGATGATTAAGGGATAAATAATGCCCATAAGATTGATGAAATTAATGATGATCTAGGATCTCAGTCACAAATCCCAGCTCTAGAAGAAAAACAATCGTAAGAAACTAGTCAGAATTCACAGGGACTTGGTTACAGTGGAATCAATCTCAGAAGGAAAAATTTGAGGCACAAATTTTCTCATCCCCTTTTGAATCTGACTACAGCTTTAAAAAAAAAGATTCTAAACAAGAGCTCAAGCCAAAAATACTATGGCACTTTTTTGTTTTTATCCCAAATTAATCCGAAGAATGTGAAAGAAGATCTGAAAGATGCTTATTGGATCAATACATTAAGAACTTCTGTGATTTGAAAGAAGAAAATTCTAGCATTTGGTCCCCAGGCCTATTAACAAAATAATTATTGGGACCAAATAGATGTATAGAAATAAGCAGGATAAGAATGGAACTATTAACGAAAACAAAGCAAGGTTTGTTGTTCAAGGTTATAACGAGGAAGAAAGGATTGACAGTGATGAGACTTTTTCCCTTGTAGAAAGAATAGAGGAAATAAGTATTCTTATTGCATTTTCTGCATATATAGGATTCAAACTATTTCAAATGGATGTCAAAAGTGCCTTTATGAATGGATACATTGATGAAGAAGTCTATGTCAAACAACCCCCAGGTTTTGAAGATATAGATTTTCCTCATCATGTTCTCAAATTGGACAATCTCCTTATAGTTTGAAACAAGCACCAAGGGCCTGGTATGAGAGAATCTCGAAGTTTGTCCTGGAGAATGGCTTCAAAAAAGGAAATATAGATAACACTCTATTCTTAAGGACTAAAGGTAGCAACTTACTGATTGTTCAGATGTATGTTGATGACATAATCTTTTGACCTACTTCTGAATCCCGATGTGATGAGTTTGCAAAGCTAATGGGGAGGTGGATTTTTTTTTATTTTTTTTTTATTTTTTTTTATTTTTATTTTTTTTAAATATAAAGTATCATCCGAGGTGCGAGAGTTTTTGGGCTCTCTCACCCGAGATGATCAGGGGTTGAGCCATGCACCCCCAAGCCTTATTATTAATAATCGAATTATAAAAAGCCAAAAGTACACGGAGGGGGACATAAACCTGACCTCCAAACCTATAGTGGTTTCAAGTCAACTGATCCACGAAAGTCAGTCGACTCGTCCCCAATACTAAAATGGAAACCTAGTGCTATGCACCTACAAACGAGGACTCCTCGCGGTACAAAGTAAACTAGGTATAAATAAATGAGGGAGACTCTCCCCTTACAAGTAAGAGAAAAATCAAAATA
Organism: Capsicum baccatum var. pendulum; assembly: GCA_030864225.1. Taxonomy (NCBI): domain Eukaryota; kingdom Viridiplantae; phylum Streptophyta; class Magnoliopsida; order Solanales; family Solanaceae; genus Capsicum; species Capsicum baccatum. Next base: position 206,195,682 of record CM061560.1, on the reverse strand, counting down.
AACATGACGACTACAAAAAATCTGAATTCCGCAGAAATACAGAACAAAGAAAAAATTCGTTTTTTTTTTTTTTTTTTTTTTTTTTAAAAAAAAAAAAATAATTTCGCGGAACTGCAGAAATGCTGAAGTCATTTCGATACCTGCCATGGAATCAGTGAAAGTAACCGCCTTCGTTGGAGGACTCAAGGTGGTTTCTTTATTCTCTTAAGCTTTCTCCGTCGAAAACTCATCGTGCCAAGCTTATCTAGAATAAAGTACCCTTTTGCTGCTCTAGGCAGCTGCTGATGAGTGTAGTACTGCTGAGTAATATCATAATGGTGACTACACTTAGACAAGGCATCCGCAGTGTAGTTAGCTTCCCGGTAAACATGACGACTCTGAAATGACTCAAGCTGACTAACGAGTTTTTGAAGCTCCAGAATGTCAGTATCAAGTCTCCAAGGTGGATGGATATGGTGAGTGAGCCAATGGATAAGTAGCGCGGAATCCACTTCTAAGATAAGCTTAGTATATCCATGTTGGATGCACCAAGTGACTCCGAAGATAGCCGCTTTTACCTCCGCCTGGTTATTCGTGCCAATGCCGAAAGGGGTGGAGAAAGCATAGATTAAGTTGCCATGATGATCGCGGAGAATACCCCCTCCACCAATGCTGCCCGGGTTCTGAAGTGCGCTCCCATCAGTGTTTAACTTATAAAAATCAGCCGCGGGTTTTTTCCAAGTAATGCTGGTCACTTTAACATCATGTCTGCATTTTTCAACAATGGAAACCAAGTCGTTCCAGCTGGTCGGCCAACTTATATGTGGGAAAGAAGCAGCAAGTAGGAATTAAATGTCCTTGAAAACTAGGAATTTAACTCTTGCACTATTGGACTTCTTTCCCCCATATTTGCTAGCACAGCGGTTCTTCCAAAGGTTCCAGCAGATGAATATAGGAGTGGCATGTATCAGCAGCATGTGGGCCTCATTTTTATGCTCCGTATCCCACCATTTAAGCAGAAAAATATGCAGCGGAGCTGCTGCATAGTTGCTGCCCAGGTTCCCGGCGAAAAACTGCCATATATGTCTTGCAAAGTGGCCTGAAACAAAGACGTGATCAATGGTTTCAGGTGTTGTTCGGTTGCAGCAGAAACAGTCGACCAGCGTACTCCCGAACTGAGTGATCCTATCATTAGTTGGGAGCTTTCCTCGCAATGCTCTCCAAAGCAGGAAGGATACTTTAAATGGTATGCTTCTATGCCAGATGTTTGTGTTGAGACGAGTCTTTTCCTTCTTCGCTCTAACTAACTCCCACGCCGATGAGCAAGTAAAAGTACCACTCTCATTCGGCTTCCAGATTGGTGTATCGGCTACGCCCTCCTGGAAATGAAACTGAGTGGACAGGATTTGTGGCACCAACAGGGGAGAAACATGTTGTCTGATCATCTCTTCATTCCATCGGCCATCGATTAAAAACTGAGAAACTTTGATGCTGCCAGGTCTGGTGATGGGTTAGTTGAACTTCTTCCTAGGGCTGCAGATGAAAAAAACTTATCAAGGGATAATGATTTGTTAAGAGAAGTACAACAAGAAGATATTGAAGATATATAACATCGGAGATGCCAAGCTAATTTATACTCCAATTGTAACTAGCTGAAAAAATGATAATAATGAACTAGGTCCTTTAACTATGGAGACAATACACAGATGGAATATTCGATCCTTGCTATAACTCACTGCAAGCAGGCCAAACATTGTATTTAGTATAGGAATGTGTGCAAGATTTCAATCCTGCCCAAAGGATTCTCATTTCAAAGCTACAAAAAAAAACTATTAAATATCTGAAGGGGACAGGGGACCTGCTCTTATATTATCCATCATGTGATAGTTTTAACTTGGTAGGCTATGTTGATGCTGACTATACTGGTATTTGGTAGATAGAAAAAGCACCTCAGGAATTGAACATTTTCTTAGCTCATCCTTAATTTCCTGGGGATCTAAGAAGAAAAACTCAGTTGCTCTATCTACTGCTAAAGATGAAAATATGGCAGTAGCTACTTCTTCTGCTCCATTGCTCTGTATCAAGCAGCACTTGAATGATTTTGGTACTTTCTCAAGCAATATCACTCTGATGTATAAAAATAAAAGTGCTCTAAACATGGAAAAAATCCAGTGAAACACAACACTTACCATATTGATTTGAGGCATCACTTCCTGAGAGATAATGTTGAGAAAGGGTCTACATATATGAAGATAGCATATATCTTCACTAAGGAACTTCACAAGGAACAATTTTTGAAGAACGGGTTAAAGATTTACTGTGGTACTTCACAATGAACAATCTTTACTAAGGCACTTCACAAGGAACAATGTTTAGAAAGGGGCTATATATATGAATCAGTGTTTCTCCACAAATTTGGCTATGATCAGGAGACAGGTATCCTTGGTAAAGTGTGTATTTTATAATTTAACGCAGTACCATACCATTGTAGGTATACACCCAAAAAACTCAGTAACATACCATTGCAGGTATATACCAATGGGAATAGTATTCAAATAAAACAGAAGAAATATGCAAAAGATTGAGAATTCACTCAAAAAAAAAGGACCTGGTCCCATCTCTTAAGTTAGTATCATGAATGAGCATGTTTTTGTTTTTTGTTCTGTTAAAAAAGGCAACATCTTCTCACTCCTTATTAGAAAATTTGTCTTATCTAAAATTTTAAACTGTTTCATCATTGCATTTACTTCATGGACCCTGCCCAACTCAGTTATCCTAAACATTTAAACCAAAACTATTACTTAATTTACCAGCCTGATGTAAATTTATTCCCGAAAACACATAAACCCACTAATAGTGTGATGATTTGTGATGCTTGGGTTGCTGAAAATCTCATTCCTCTGTTACATAACCCAAACGAATGTTTTTATAGTCCTAAAACAAAATGACATCTTGAAAACAAAAGTCTCCAGAGTGAAATCTAGAAATCCTACAAAAAAATACCAGACTACTGAGGGACATGGTACTAAGAATAAGAGAATCACTGATGATGAACCTAGTAAAGCTTCCAAATGAAGAAAAACAAGAGACTATTGTTAATGATACATAAAGTGAGAGATTAAAGTTATAAAAAGGGGACCCAAAGGTCTTTGTAGAACTTAGGAGTGAGAATGATATACTCAAGAAGATGGTTACAATTCTAATTAATAAGGTTCTGAACTAGAATACAGATATCAGGATGCTAACCAAAGAGTTGTTACACTATATTAAGATGGCCTTCCTTCTCCAAATTTTCTCCCTAAATCCTCCACTCTTTAATTCCTCCAACTTCTGTGGATTTTAATGAGAAGATGACTTCAAGGGACTAGGACCCTGGATGCTCAAGGCTACAGTATAGAGGCAAGCATCTGCACTTTTTTGTCCTTTTATGTAGTAAACTGCGCATGTATTGCCTGTACTACTTAGGACACCTGTTCTAATTTTCTTTAACCCTAATCATCAGTCAACTATTAAAGGAAAATAATTCTTCTCAATGAAGCATTTTCTGGAAACTCAAAAAGAGTGAAAAGAGAAAAAGGCAAAATCTCAATTTTAGCTCAAGTTCTTAGTCCTTGTGTAATGATAGTGAAAATGTTCTTGAGTTTAGTAGTGGTTTCTAATTGAATTACTAATTCTATAAGAGTAATACTTTTCTTGTTTGTAGAGTGCTTAGGTAGAATTGTGTAAGCTTAATGCTACTTGGAGTTAATCACTATTGAGAGAGTCTTGACAGAGTTGTCAATTTAGGCTTGTAGTATAGTTATTACAAGAAGGAGGAACCTAGAGTTAAGTTCAAGTTGAGTCTCTAATCAAGAGTTTGATTATAGAGGGTTTTGGAGAGCTTATAAGGGCAAGCCGTAGTTTTTCCTTCCTAGAGTGAGGTGGCTTCAACGTTAAGTTAGTGTGTTCTTTATTTTCAGCAAAGTTTTAACTTCTTTAGTTCTTTACTGATTTATTACATGTGGCTGACTTTAAGGGACCAAGTCCCTAGCACTGCGGTGCAACCCATTATGTTACATCACCATGGTTCAACTATTTATTAACTTGGAGAATCATACAACTCGATACAATTTGATTTAAAATCATCATGTTTCATTGACTTTTCGCATTACACAATAGTTCAAGAGAAGTTCAATACGCATACTTTTCGTATTCAAAACTAATTTCACAATATGAGGATGAGGTCATTACCACTTCAAAAGTCACAAGTGAGGTAAATCACAATCCCTTAGTTTATTCAACATACCCATGCATAAAATTTATTTTAAAACCACCATTCAAATGTAAACCATACAGGGATGACGAATATGAAACATCACATAAATAAAAGTTATTTAAAACCCTCAACCCAGTATTCAAAACTAATATCATATGAACAATAATTTAAAACTTAAGATTTTAACAAATTGGCAATTTGGGAAGAGTAACATGCCTGAAATACCCAAGATTATGGAGAGAATTCAACCCTTGAAGCTCTCCTTATCCCACTTCTTGAAAACTCTAAGTATGGATTCTTGAGAGACCTGAGAGAAAAGAAAGAATGTTTGGAGTGTGTTATCAATGAAAATAAGGCCCCAATTATGTTTATAGGTTGTAGGTTATTATTGGCATAAGCGGGAAATATCTAAAATATCCTCATTAAAAAGCTGGAAAATAACCTCTCATGACGACTCGTCTCAATGACTCATTGCCAAGATAGTGTCATATGGCACACACACACTATTGACCTTACGACTCATATACCATGACCTGTAGTAAGACCCTACAGCTCATAATGTTCAGTTGTAGTCATCACAGAACCCATTTGGGGTATATACTAGACATCCTAAATTTTCTCCCAACGACTCATAATGAGTCTTTACAACTCTCGGTGAGTCACTCGTACTCAGAATAGAACTTAGACACACATATACTATTTATTCTATAATTGGTTCCCTAGGACCCTTCAAGACTACTTATGAATTATAATGGAAGTCATAGTCAGGACAGTGAGGATAAAATTTAAGATATTTTCAAGGACCAAAAACTTGGGGTGTTACATACTCCCCCTTAGGATCATCCGTCCTTGAAAGATGGGTCAAGGCATCCCTTGGAATGATTTAACACAGAAATGCACCCATAATACCCTTTAACAAAGATAAAAAACAAAGATGTTAAGATCGAACATACCTTGAGCATGATTTTCTAGAATAAGGAATAAGAACGGATACTTGAACTTCGTGTCCTCTTCGGCTTTCCAAGCAGCTTCCTCAAACTTTTGGTTCCTCAAAAGGACCTCTACCAAAGCCGCATCCTTCGTTTGCTACCGACAAATTTCCCGATCCAAAAACTCCACCAGAACCTCCTCATAAGACAAAGAATTTGAATTGCCCACACCTTCTAAATGGACAACCAATGAAGAACCACCCTCACACTTTCTCAACATCAAAACATGAAACCCCGGATGAATGGAGCTATAACTAGAAAGCAACTCCAATTCATAAGCAACATTACTAACCCTCTTCAAACCCATAGTAGTTCCACAGAAGACTCTAATTAAAAGAATACCAAAATTTGGTTGGGACATGCCCCCAACCATATCCTAAGCCAATATATATAAATAAACCAAAGTATGACCTAACATTCATGCAATGGAGCCTTTTGGAAAGATGAAATCTTACTATGTCAACCTAAAAGCAGATCTCGAATATTCGATAGCTAAGCAGGAGGAGAACGACGATTCCTTCAACATGAGGGGATAAAGTCGCCCAAAGACGGGTTAGCAGGTGAATGCTAGCATAAACTCAGGATAAGGATAAAATAATGCCAACCAATAAAACCAAGAAAACAAACCATATGCATGCAAACCATACATAAATATATAACCATGTCGAGAAAGGGAATTTCGTTAAGCATCCATTTAAAACCATTAACATAGGTATGTGTATCATAACAATCCTTACCCACACACGGGTTATATGGGTCCAGTGTAACTCCTGAAAAGGCCTCGACGTGTAGCCATATGAACTAGAGATACCATTAGAGTAGGCGATTCTCAAGTACCCTTACCCTCTATGATACATATGTATAGTGTACTTAGAGGAAGCCCTTGTACCTTATAGTATCATATAAGGTCACAATCACCTACCCCTCATGTCAGCAAATATAAATTTCCAGTGTTTGTTCATTGAACTCCCACCTTCACGGTTAGCTATCACACTCCATCATTATTGCCCAATTAAAACCATTTCCAACTAACTAAATCACTGTAATTAACTGAGGCGATACATAGTGGTATCACCATAAAGACTATAACTTGCAAGTATTGTCCTTAGCCAAACCTTTTTGAGATCAAGGGATTTCCATGTACCCATAGTTCACATTATCCAATTAACTTAGGGGAGTCCCATGTACCCCACAAGTGTTCCATTAATTTGATTACCTGGGTGATTCCATTGTACCCCACAAGAATGATGGTTAAACCAAAAACCATTTTATTTTGAACATTCAAAACTATTTAACCATTTAGGGTTCCATTATTCACTTTAAACCATGCATAAGTTCCATTAAAATTCAACAATGTGATGAAAACATTCTCATAGTCATTTTATCAATCATATTGGGGGCATAGTATTTCCAAAACAAAAGCCAATTACAAAATAACTATGCAACCAATTATCTAAAACAACCATTAAAGCATATAAAAGAATAATTAAACATGATAAAACCATAACCAAGCATTTATAACCAAAACCCCCATATTATATTTGAAAACCCAAAACCATACAATAATCATGTCAGGAAAATATTGTATAAAACCATGTCTTTAGTTGGAACTAAAAATGAGGGAAGAGAACATGCCTTAAAATAAGAAGATGATGGAGATAAATCATCAACACAAGTCCCAAATTAATAGTTAAGATCAAAGCGCAGCCTTCCTTTACCCAAAAGCCTTAGAGAGAATTGTAGAGTATTTAATAAAAGTTTCTAAGTGTTAACAAATAGAATAATAGGGAAAATAACCTCCAAATAGGAATATATGCCGTGGAGACTTAATAGGTTAAGTGGGTAAATGTCTAGATTTCCCTCACTTAAACTCCAAAACATCCTGCCAAGTCAGTACGACTATCCATGCCAATTGTACCCTCCAATTGAATGGTACCCACAACTCATACCAAAGGCCACCTCCCTTAGACCCAACACTGTCCAAGGCATGACTCACCCTAAACCATGTCGTATCTAACTAGTACCTATGATCTAAACCCCTGGTAAAATTGAATACTAAGAGGACTGAACACTAACCATCATATGATTCCATGGTACAACTCGTACCCTATCTTATGACTCATGGTGAGCCACTCGTACTCATATCCAACTTAGTCTACCAAGTCTAAGATTAAGTAAAGTAACCGAACAACCTGTATCCACCAATATGATTTATACCACCTAAGTTGTATCCACTCCAAAAACAAAATCCAACCCACTAACTAACACTGGTAAGCATACGAATAAAACATACCACTCGTATACCAATGTATGAGTTATTTACCCTAGTCGTATCCCGTCTAGAGACCAAAAATCAAAGATATTTTCTAAGGGCCAAAAACCAACGGTGTTTCTATTTACCTTCGTACCAAACCGCACCTCTCCCTTCCTAGGATACACCTTCAAGAATACCCAATAAGAAGCATTGATCTCCAACTCCCTTCGCCTTGCATCCACGTAGGACATTTTCAACTTTTGGCGGCCTTAAGCGTATCCTAAATAACCTTTACCTTCTCCATGGATTGGTGAACCAAATTAGGAACAAATAACTTATTTTCACCAACCTAAATCCACCCAATAAGAGACCTGTACCTCCTACCATACAAGGCCTCAAATGGTGTCATACCAATACTAGAGTGATAGCTATTGTTGTAGGAAAATTCTATTAGACGCAAATGGTCAACCCAATTACCACCATAATAAAATTAACAAGCCCGAAGCATATATTCCAAGGCTTGAATTAACCTTTCAGCTTGCTCATCTGTGTACGGTTAGAAAGTGGTACTAAGCGTCACCTTAGTCCCTAAGCCTCGCTGGAACAACCTACAAAAGGGAAATGAGAACTGGATACCTCAATCAGACATAGTTGAAACTGGAGCACCATGCCATTTCATGATCTCCTTAATGAACAACTTAGCATAATACTTGAAAGAGAAATTATTTCTTACTAGCATGAAATAAGCGGACTTAGCCATCCTATCCCCGATGACCCAAATAGAATCAAATTATTGGTGACCACGGAAGGAAAGTAACAAAATCCATATTAATTATCGCCCATTTCTACACCGAAACCTCAATCTCTTGAGTTAACCCACTGGGCCTTAAGTGCTCCACTTTCAGTTGCTGACACACCATGCACTTTGCCATAAAATTAGCAACATCCCTCTTCATATTATTCCACAAATAAATTTCCTTAAGATCATGATACATTTTTGTCAAACCAGAATGAATAGTATAATATGACTCATGAGCCTTGGCCAAAATTAATTCTCGTAATCTATCAGCATCAAAAACACATAATCGACCTTGGTACCTCAAGACACCATCATCACCAATCTTGAAAGCCATCACCTTCTACCTATCCACATCATTCTTGAATTGCATCAGGATAGGATCCAACATCTATTTCTCTTTCACCTCAGCACTAAGAGATGACTTCTCTATCTCTTGAATAATTGCATTACCATCTTCAAAATCCAAAATATGAACTCCAAGATTAGCTAGACTATGAATATCCTTTGCCAAACTGTGTTTCTCCTCATCTATATGAGACAATCTCCACATAGATAACCGTCTAAGAGCATCAGCACCACATTAGCCTTACCTGGGCGATAGTGAAGACTCATGTCATAGTCCTTGAGCAACTCAAGCAGTCTTCTTTGCTTGAAAATAATTCTTTCTAAATGAATGTGTATTGAAGACTCTTATAATGGGACTAAATATCAACATGAACCCCATACAAATAATGTCACCAGATTTTCAATGAAAATACCATGGTTAACAATTCCAAATCATGAATCGGGTAATTCTTCACATAAATCTTCAATTGCCTAGAGGCATAGGCCATAGATCTACCATGTTGCATTAATACATAACTCACTCTCACCTGAGACCCGTAACTATAGACCACATAACCATCAGTACCCTCAGGTAGTGTCAAGACCAGAGCCGAAGTCAACTAATCCTTCAACCTCGCAAAACTACCCTCACAAATGTCAGACTACAAGAACTTTACCTTCTTTACAGTGAACTTAGCCAATAGGCCAGCAATAGTAGAGAAACATACTATGAACCTTCTTTAAAAATTGGTTTAACCCAAGAAACTCCCAATATCAGTTAGATTCATGGGTGTAGGCCACCTTTTAACCACCATAACGTTCTATGGATCTACCATGATCCCTTTACTAGAAACAACATATCCTTGATAAGTCACAACATCAATCTAGCATTCATACTTTGAGAATTGTGGATACAACCGCTAATCTTTTAAGGTTTACAACTCAAGGAAGAGGTGATCAGCATGATCTGCCTATCTCTTAGAATACATAAAAAATTTTAAATGAAGACAATCATGAAAAAATCCACAAACTAACAAAAAACCCAATTCATAAGATCCATAAATATCATTAGGGCATTATTCTAACAAAAAGACGTCACCATAAACTCAAAATGACCACACCTAGTTTGAAAAGGAATTTTAGGGATATCCATCTCCCTATTGTTCAACAGATATTAACCCGAATAAAGATCAGTCTTAGAAAAGAACTTAGCAGCGTAAAGTTGATCAAAGAGATCATCAATCCTCAAAAGCGGATACTAAATCTTCACGGTCACATTATTAAATTGGTGGTAATCAATACATATTTGAAGGGAACCATCCTTCTTATAAACGTGTAGAATTGAAGGACCCTATAGAGACACACTGGGGTGGATAAAACCCATATCTAGAATATCTTTCAATTGTTTCTTGAGTCTTTGTAACTCAGTTGAAGCCATTCTGTAAAGAGGATTGAAATAGTATGAGTGTCTGGAAGATGATCAATCCCAAAATCAATTTTCCTATCAAGAGGAACACTAGGAATATCACCAGAGAACACCTCGGGAAATTCACTGACCACAGGGACAGTCTGCAAAGAAGGACCTTTCCTTTTATTCTAAGGAACTAACTTCCCACTTGATTGTCGGCTCCTTTGGTAAGTGGAAACTGACCCTTTGGGTGTGACAATTAGGAGATGCATAGCATGAATGCAACCAATCCATCCCCAAAATCATATTAAAGTCTAACATGTCAAACTCTATCAGATCCACCAAGGTCTTCCTACCATAAATCGACATCACACAATCCCTATAGACCCTTCTAGACATAATTGAGTCACCCACCATGGTGGGAAAAGAGAAATGATCTAGAATATATTTAGGGTTAATACCAAAATAAATAACCATACAGAGGATCACATAAGAGAGAGTAGACTTAAGATCAAGAAGATAATATAAATCATAAGATAAAAGTTTAAATGTACCAATAACAACATTAGAGGGTGACTCAAAATCCTTGTAAGTGGAAAGAGTGTAGAGAAGATTCTATCCAGTGTCGAAGACAGAATTAGAAGTATCACCCTTTGGTGCAGGAGCTGATAAACTAGCAATAGGAATCTTATTAGCCCCAGAAACAACCCTAGAGTATAATTCCTCTTCATATTACCAACATAACAATATTTAAAGAACTTTTTCCTTCTTTTTTTACAAACACCATGATGCACCTGACAACAAAGTCTACTGGTGAGATATGATGGATCTGACTGAGCCATTCTAGCTTGAGGCTAGGCACTTAAGCTTAACTATTTATATTACCTAAAAAATAAGGAAGAGTTTGCATAAAAAGAGCAAAGAAAGAATATATATATATAAGTTTCTTAGATAACATCTCTACAACACGATCGGAGATATCAAAGAAGGGTTTTAAGCCATAATCTACCCCATTCCAAAAGACTCTACTAGACACGGTTTCAAAAGACTCTACTAGACACAGTTTCATAAATACCCTAGGAAAATTGAACCTTTTGCTTTGATACCAAGTTTTTCACAACCTGAGACTACCTCCTAGTCATGACACGGTGCTTAGAACCATAAGTGATCTCAAGCTAACCCATGTACTAGATTATAATTGAGCAACTGACTTAATATAAATATAAATGCTAAATAACTGAGCAAAAGCATAATCAACATGATATAAGCTATTTTTTTACATAAATGACCAAAGTTTACAACACTGAAATCTAAGATAGAGAAAACTTATTTTAATTTCAAATACTGACTCTGACTAACCTTCTATGAAGCCACTACTATACTGACTATAGGTAGCTGCGATATCCCTCCAACTATCCCAAATCAATACATAAAGATACAAAAAATACAATACAAAAACTACAACTAACTTGAATCCTTGAAATAAGAGAACTCATCACCTGAGGGATGGAAGGGATAATATATCTGACCTTGGTGTGTCGACTTCATCTTGTAACTACATCATGAAGGAATGTAGCCGTAAAAGAATATATGTGGTCAGTACGTAGAAATGTACTGAGCATGTGAGAAATGCAGTAAATAGAGAAATCATGGAATTTATAATTAGAAACATGTATAAACATACACGTATAGGGCGTTCAAAACCTGCCAGCACTGAATAATACATTAAGTACTATAATTTCAAGATAATGACATGATAGGAAATTTTATCTCTTAAACTCAAGAATCCAACAATTTCATTAATGTAATGAATCATAATGATTGGAGCCTAGGAGAATACTTGAAATTATGAGGGAACACTATTTCATGGTTTAATTCCAAAATTACATAGAGGAATCATAGAATTTAGAATTTTCATCAAACTCGTAAAATCACAATAGGATTCAACTTGAGGATTGAGATCTTATAAAACTTGGGTATATTATTCATAAATTGATCATATGATTTAAATTCAGAATAAAAACACATAAATCATGCATGGACATGATAATAGCATGAAAGATGTATTATGTTCCTAAGAAGTCAGGAATAATCATTAAAACATGTTTATAAGTGAATTTTCTACCATGGGAGATCAAATTCAAGCTTGGAGTAATTATTGGATAGAATCCTCGTTTATGGAATTCATAAAATTCATGAATAAAATTCATGAATAAAATCATAATTTGGGCCTAAGGATGAAAGTAGATCCTCATAGAATACCCGCATACCTTAATTCATTATTACCTTGAATGGAACTTGAATATTGGGACCTTAGGAGGTTAACTTATTAAAGAAACCTTTGTTTCTTGTTCTTAAGATCTTGGGATGAATTAATATCATATAATTGGTGTTATGGGAAGATATATTCAGGTTATTAATATTTACAAGATAGTTTAGGACATAACGACGTGTTTACCCTTGAAAACAGAAGAGAAATACGAGTTTTAGCATCTCTGAACAAGTTCTGTGCCACGGTACTTATCACAGAGCATAAGGCGCATGTCATGCTGCTTATCATAGAGCATAAGTTCTATTCCACACTACTTATTATAGAGAATAAGGTCTGTGCCACGCTAAAATCATGGACCCTCACTGGTTCCTCATGAAAATGCTCATAACTTTTTGCTTGGGTGTCGGATTAAGGCAAAATCGGATGCGTTGAAAAGAGGACACATTTATATATAATTTGGTGAGTATTGATCCCAAAAATTACACATATTCGAGGAGTTATACTCATTCAAAGTTAATCATTGTTGTATCAAATACAAAAATTTGGTCTAATCAAAAGCTCTTAACTCAACTTTGGTAAGTGTTTCATATGAACATTATTCACCTCATAAGCACTCTTCACACTAGGATAATGATCATGAAACATATATTAATTACAAATCATGGGATTAGAGTTTATACACATAGGAACAAAGACTCAAATTCTAGCCCAAAAATGGAGGGTGTTACACAAGTACCCCTATCTTTTCCCTTCAAACATAGTACCATCTTGAGGAAATATTTTTCTAAAATTAATCTATTCTTTATATTTCATGTCACCAAGTTATCCTCATTCATAGCATGCATGTACGAGTGAAATTCAGTTTATATTTTATTTATTGACTCAGTACCATATCAGTGTTCAACTCTTAGAATCTTAGAGTCGGAATTTCAAGTATGGATAGTGTGAATGAGTCCCAATAATAACAGGAGAAGTGGTGAAAAAAATATAAGAATTGAAACTCTTTTTCACCTAACCTTCCAGCTTAGTTAGTTTCCATTCGAGGATGAATTACCCCAAGGAAGAGATATTGTAACACCCCCAAAAAATCAAGTCAAGTCTAAAATCATACTTCAAGTATATGTAGGATTAAACATCAAGTTTTAACAGTATGAAAAGAAATTTAGAAATTTACAAAGGCTACAAAAAACTTCTAGCCCTTAACTAATTCAAAATCTCTCTTACCAATTGATTCCTTAAGAAATAATCGGCTTCCCATGAGTATAACTTCTGGATTATGATGCATATTTGATCTCTGTACCCACTAAATGATAGATATTTGAATTATATATCCAACATAAATAGGCTTTAATCTGATATAAGAATAAAATGTTATGTTCTTTTAAGTGAAGCTCTACTCTGTAGTGAGATATCACAAGCAAAATGATGATAGTGGTTACAATATACAACCGTACAATGGTATCTTAAGATCAAGAAAACTCCAAGATATAAAAGTTGAAAAGTGTACCTTCATACCAAGACAGGAACCACGATTGTGCTTTGGAACCACGATCGCGAGTCCCACAGATATCCTTGAATGGGCATTCAAACCTATGAACTAAGGTACGACTGTAGCTAGATCCCATGACTGTACCAAGGACCAGGTGATCATATTCTAAGATCTATCAACAAGATACAAGGATAAGGATAAGGCTGGGAGTAATTAAGCATTAAGCATTCAAGTTATTATTGTCATTGAGCAATCTAGTTATTATTGTCATTGATCTAGGAGTAATACTTAGCATCGAGCGGACACAAGGATAAATCTCATCCATTAATTAGGCTAAGGCCTTTAGTAGAAGTCTCCAATTCCCAAAACTATGGCACCACCATATGTTCTAAAGGATCACCCATTATATTAGTCTTGATATCTTAGTCCTTTTGGATATCAGTTAAGTAGATCCATGTCAGTTAGTGTTCATAACCTTGACAAGGTACTAAAAACCCTTCAAGAAGTGGTAACAGGTTAGACCTTGATTAGGCCAGATTAAGTACGTTGGTTATTAGAAGCTTCCACATTCTAGTCCACTGTGTATAGTTCAGGGTTAGATTGTTGCATGACCTTGTATTCAATTATCCAATTTATTATACAGTACATGTTCATTACTTGGTGTTGCATTAGTTCATCATGTTGTATATGTCATGTTCAATTCTATAAATTATTTCATATGTAACATGCTCAATACATTCAAAGTATTGATAACCCACTTCCTTTTATGATATATTGTGTCATAATATAGGTTCTAATACTCCGCATTTGGATCATGCCTAGTACGACCTCTCACCACTTCAGCAATAACTTTTTGGTAAGTCCTAATCATACAAGCTCCAGTGTCAGTATTTCAATTTGTGTTTTTCATTCCTAGATATTAGATCTTTAGAGATAGATGGGGGCTAGTCTCAGCACCTCTTCTTGGTAGAGGCTTTCATAATTATAGTTGGGTCTTTATCTTGTGATCTTGTATTAAGTTACTATTGATTGTTTTTCTTTAAATATTTATTTTGTTATTTGCTTCAACTTTTGCGTAAGGGTTTTTATTAGTTGTCTTTGATATTCTTATTGTCTTGCTAGGCCATGGTTTTCCTGGGGTCACTTGTGACTTTAAGCGCCATGTTATGACTATGGGTAATCTCGAGTTACAACAAATAAGCTTTCTATTATAAGCTTTGACAATCTCAGGTGATAGTATAATATTATTTGAGATCCTTCCATAGAGATAAATCTAAATTGAGCTTCACAATGATAGAATCTATAGCATCACAGAGTCTATCTACTAATATCTTACATATGATCTTATACACTACAAAACAACAAACAATGGTTCTAAATTCTTTAATAGCTAAGGGATTATTCATTTTGAGTACAAGAGAAACAATAGCACAATTAACTAGCTTATAGAAAGAACTAGACTCAAAGAAATCAGTGGTAGAAGCTATATTGTCATTTTAAAAATAAACCAAGTATTTTTAAAGAAACAATCATTATAACGATTAGGAAATGCTTCTTTGTCATCTCCAACTTCCTACGGTGCTTTAAGAATATCATCTTCAGTCACCTTAGCAAATTATTTCAGCATTTGTTGATGCTTGAGCAGTGCACCATTTTACATCATGTTCGTGTTCATAGCAGGTAGAGAATTAGAGGATGATCCAATAAAGCTCTAATAAAATTCAACAAATCCCCTTTTAATTTCCTCTAGATTGTGTAGCTTATGGCTAGTTAAAGAGATAATTTCACGAACTAAGACTAGGACCTGGACATAAAAGGAACTCGTAACCACGTAAGCTTGAGATGAACTCATGGCATTCATCATAAGCATCTAGTATAGTTTTCCAAAGTAAAACTTGATAGAGAATATAAATATATGAATGAAAAAACTAATCATATTGAAAATCTCAAAGGAAGTATAACACAAAAATATGGAAACTTCTATTGAATGTCAACATTTGTCTATGAAGCCTCTAAACAAAATAAGCTATCTAAATTGGGACAAGGCCTCAACAATACTATAAAAGAAATAGCTAAATATTCAAATAAAATCCACCTTCTAAAGAATGGGGCCTCAATATATCTGAAGTTGTTTCGATGATCCTAAAACTTTACAAAACCAGTATGTCTTCAAACCTTCATCACGAAATGGCTCCAGGAGAGGGTCAATACATAAAATATATTTACATGCAGAATTGAAAAACAATAAGATAAGCTTTATGCAAAATAATAATGAGAGTAGAATTCAACGAATAAAAGGATATAATGGAGACATGAAAGTGAAATTGAAACATAAACATAGTCCTTGTCTTTATTTCTAAACTAGATAGCATTACCGAAACCATTTGCACCACTGACTATATGGATTCTATCAACATTCGATCGGTAGAGCCTCGATCCATATTTATCACACAGACTGTGATAAAACATATCATATACTGAATATGACTAAGCAAATCAAGCATTCAACGGTTATCCATATATCAGGACAAAACACACCCACATCAACAAAATATGGTTTCGAATAGTTAAACTTATGAACTCACACCTTCTTGATTAATCAATTAATTCTATTTAAGCCCATATTCTTAACATCTTCAAATCATAAATCATCCTTTAAAAATATTTCTCATTCATTAAGGTAAATTCTAAAACAACCTCTCTACTTCATCTGAGGTGGTGGGATAGACTGCATACACTTTACCATTCCCAAACCACACTTTATGGGAATATACTGGGTATTATTGTTATAGTTGTTTTATTTATTAAGGCAACATAAAATAATTGATATCTTCATACCAAGACTTAAAAGTTATTTATTTCATCATTTCATTATCTTAAGGTCATTCATAAGACTCATATGCTCATAATGTCTAAATTATATTTAAAGAAAAAAATTCTTGAAAATCATAAAAACTACTTTAATACTCAATAAATCTTTGGGAGTCCCCAAATACTCAAAATTCATGGAAATACTTGAACCTCGGTCCATTCATTACATTAAGGGAACATCCTAGTGACATTAACACGTAGTTCATCAATTTGATAAAGAATACCACAAGTTGTCAACTCAATTAATTTAGAAGCAATAAATTCAGAAGTCAAAATTGTAATCTCAAGAAGAAAAAAATGTGTTTTTGGTTGATATATTTGTGATTTAGGAAACTTTTAGTTGAGCTTGGGATTGCTTAGGTCAATGAAAGGACCAAAAAGTTCATTGATTCACATAATACTTTGGAGAGGAGTTGGATTTGATCTTCTATCAATTGCACGGACCCATCACAGAGTCTAAGGTTTATGCCGAACTACTGTCAAGGATCCTTATTGCTTAGGCCATAACATTAAACTTCAAACTCTAACTGATGAACGGTTCATGGAAGTAGAAAGAAGACTTGAAGACCTTTAATTCGATAAGAAATGGACTATATTACTATTTCTATTATAGGAAAAATGCTTGTTTGAAGTTGACCTATGTAATAACATTTACTAAAACTCAGTTGATTAAAATACTCACAATTCAACTTTATTCTAGAAACGTCTTATCATCCTGATTTTCACCAAAAGAAATTATCACTCTAAAAATTGATCTTAACATTTATATTCTATTATAAATCATCGAGCTTGGGGCCTATACGCATACAATAAATAGTTCAAATCCTACTTGAAACTTTGAGGTGTTACAATATCTTTCCCTTGGGATCAGTCATCCTCAAATGATGGCTAGAGACTTATAGAAACTCTACAAGCAAATCAGATGGAACTTATCATCCAACTTCACTTCTAACCCATATATATCCTGGAAGAATTTCATGATAATATTATCTGATTTGGATAAGAAAAAATTATTTGGTGTTAAAAGATCAACATAGGCATAGTTTAAACATAAGTATCAAGGAATATCATTTCAATTGACGCAGGACAAATATTTGAGAACGAAAATATATAAGAATTATATTGATACATGACATGAAATAATATTATGTCTAGAATAGGATATAAGAGTACATTCCCTTAATAATTCAACTAATTACCTTTAAGCTTATCCACAGTTATTTCTACAATGCTCATCCAAATACCACCTTTATTCTTGCCACATATGATAGTCAAGGGTACATATAACTAGAGGAATAGGAGTTCTTGTATATTGTTCCCACATTTAAATCTAACATAAGGATACAATGGTCTACCCATAATGTGATCATGTTGTCCTAGGATAAGAAATTTTAAACCCTATATCCCTCTAAAATATTTATTCCCCAAAAATCCTAATCCGTGTTACCGCAACAATCAATTGTTTCCTAAGCTCAACTACTGAAGTACTAGCCACATAAAGTAAAGATCCACATATTTATCGACCACCATATTCAAGCCAATGACTACACTCACTTTATGAACTCCCACACCTAGAACCAAAAATTTCAATCACTATCATAAGTATTTGCACAATATATCCCTTTCTACCATTATAGAAAGGAGTATGTTTGGCTTATGATAGTGAAATCAGAAGCATGATGTGTGCAAAAAATCTGATTTGAACATACACATGGTATAACATTATTTTGCTAAACTTTTAGGATATGTCATGAGTCATGGTGTAGAGTATGCTAAGAAACATGAATTGTACCACATAAGGCTGAAACATCTTGTTTTCAGGGAGTCAAATTGGTATTATTGAGTAATGCTATAACTTTTATTCTAGGAACTAAGTATAAACATAAATCAGTATAAGAAGTATAGGCCCTGGTCAAAATTTTAATGCTAATATGCAAGATAAGAGTAAGTACCACCTTGGGCTTATACATATCCCAACACAAGTTGGTAATATACTATACTGCAAGGTAAAGTTGTTTTAGGTTTGATCATAATATAAGACATGAGTTATGGATTATGAATGTCATATTATAGAGTTTAAACAGTTGGAAGCGACTTAGACAAAATTTATATTAATGAGAGACGTTAGTGCTTCTAGTTCAAGATTCAAAGTATGTGCATGAGTTTTCATATAATTAGTGGCATCTGAAATAGGCATGATTCAATACATAAGACGTTGGTACAAAGTTCTCTTAAGCTAAAGTATGAGAAATTTGCTAGAATAAGAATGGATCACATCATGACACTTTTTTAAAACTCGCCACCATGACAAATTTCAGATCTGCCTTAGTCCATCATCTACCTCTTAGCTCAAAGGTCATAATCTAAGATATGCATACCTATCCTCTCAACAGAGTTATAAGCTGTAATACCCCATACTTATACCTAACTTAAAATCATTACAAAAATGTTAAAGTAGTCAGTAACCAGTAAAGGACTCAGATAGTCCTACAGAACCATGGCTTTTAGCTATTACTTATTTAGCCATCAGAATTTAGACCTCCCATACCAGTCTAAACCTCAATTATAGAAAACTAGCATCCAGTCCCAGTTATAGTCTTAGTTACGATTGCAGTCTCAATTACCGTCTTAGCTATAATCTCAGACCCAGTCTTAGTTCAACCAGATTAAAAACTCAGTTCACTTTCAGGATTACCTGAACATAGCATATAGCTATCAGTTACTGAGTCATTAGTATTTTAGTACCTCAGTTATGGAATATTTTTGAATTATGTCATACTCTTGATCTCATAATTTCAAGTAATACAGTTTTTAAAAATCCAAGACTAGTCAGGATTTAGTCTGTTGGTGCCCTATGCATTATCCCAGTTTTCCTCAAAATCACAGTCAAGTCAGTATTCTTCTAGGGACCTAGTGTCCCAAAGGGGAGATACACTATAATTCCCCAAAACTTTCATAACATAAACATGTCTCTCTCTTCTCGTAATGAATCCAATTTAAAGTAGGGGATACCCATAGGTTGACCCTCTAGTTCCAATCCGAGTCTTATGATACATATTCAAGGTATTTAGTTTAGATCATGATATTTATCTTATGTATCACATTCCAAACCAAGTTACGTTCTCATATTTCTTCTCATATATATTTAGTAATTAACCTTATACTCAGCCCAAGGTAAAATCTTTTCTTAAGCTTATCTAGTTTTATGTTCAAGTTTCAGTTAAACGTGAGGCATTTAGTTCCACGCTTAGTTTTTATTTCAAACTTGGTATTGTTGCCCTTACATGTTCAGTCGTATGTTCATAAGTCAGTTCAGACATATATTGATGCATCAGATATGTGTGATGAGCTTATTAGTATTCTCATCCATGAACTTATGCATCAGCCCAGTCTTAAAATCATGCATCAGATATGTATTCTCAGTATGAATCTCAGTAATGTCAGTTAGGTAGTCATGTTTTAGTTGTTCCTGTTCAGTATGTACTTCAT
Source organism: Capsicum baccatum var. pendulum (assembly GCA_030864225.1). Taxonomy (NCBI): domain Eukaryota; kingdom Viridiplantae; phylum Streptophyta; class Magnoliopsida; order Solanales; family Solanaceae; genus Capsicum; species Capsicum baccatum. The sequence goes on along the minus strand of CM061560.1, from coordinate 206,175,553 downwards.
CTTATCATTTCTCTCATCTAAATTAGTCTCATTTACGAATGAATGTTCCTAAGGGGGAGATAGAGTAATACCTCATACTTCTACCTAGCTTAAAATCATCCCAAAATGTTAAAGACTTGTTGCAGAGATGAATCCACTTTTATACATGTGGTATTTTAAAGATTTCACTTTTTATCATTTTGGAAATTGATTAATCTTTTAATAGATAATCCTACAGAACCTCGATGAATCTGTAGTGTTATTGTTCCATTCCGTAGGCCTCGGTTGCAGCGTCATGCAATAGTTAGTATCCAGTAAAGGACTCAGATAGTCCTATAGAACTTTGGCTTTCAGCTTTCAGTTATTTAGCCATCAGAATTTAGTGCTCCCATAACAATCTATACCTCAGTTGTAGAAAACTCGCATTCAGTCCTAGTTATAGTCTTAGTTATAGTTACACTCTCAATTACCGTCTTTGCTACAATCTCAGTCCCAATCCTAGTTCAGCCAGACCAGAAATTCAGTTCACTTTCAAGTTACCGAACATAACATAGAGCTATTAGTTACTCAGCCGTTAGTATTTCATTACCTCAATTATTATTCAGAAATCCATAATTTAAAGTAATACAATTTTCATAAATCCATGCCCAGTCATGATTCAGCTCGTTGGTTCCATATGTATCATCCCAGTTTTCCTCAGTATTGCAGTCAAGTCAGTATTCTTCTAGGGACCTAGTGTCCCAAGGGGGAGATACGTTTTTATTCCCTAAAACTTTCATGCCATAAACATGCCGCTCTTTTCTCATAACAAATCCAGTTTTTAGTAGTGGATACCCATAGATTGACCCTTTATCTCTAATCTCGATCGTATGCCATGTATTCAATGTATTTATTTTAGATCATGATATTCAGCTTATGTATCATATTCTAGACCCAGTTATGTTCTCATGATTACACTCATGCATATTTAGTAATTAAGCTTAGACTTAGTCCAAGGTAATAGATTTTCTTAAGCTTATTGATTTAAGTGTTCAGGTTTAAGTTACAAATGTGGTATTCAGTTCCATGCTTAGTTTTTACTTCAAAATTGGTATCGTTACCCTTACATGTTCAGTCACATGTTCATGAGTAAATTTAGTTATGTATTAATGCATCAGATATGCATGATTAGATTATCAGTTCTCTCAGTAATGCACTAATGTATCAACTCAATTAAAAAATCATGCATCAAATATGCATGATCAGTATGAATCTCAGTAATGTCAGTCAGGAAGTCATGTTTTATCTGTTCATTTTCAGTATGTACTTTAGGTTATCATTTTTCCCATCTAATTCAGTCTCATTCAAATACGAATGTTCCCAAGTGGGAGATATTATAATACACTATACTTCTACCTAGCTTAAAATTATCCTAGAAATGTTAAAGAGTTGTTTTAAAGATGAATCCACTTTTATACATGTGGTATTTTCAAGATATTCACTTTTTATCATGTAGGAAATTGAATAAGTTTTCCATCGATAGTCCTATAGAACCTCAGTGAATCCGTAGTTTTAATGTTCCATTCTACAGGTCTCAGTTACAGTGTCATTCAATAGTAAGTATCGAGTAAAGGACTCAGATTGTCCTACAGGACCATCGCTTTCAACTATCAATTAATTAACCATCAAAATTCAGGGCTCCCGTACAAATCTAAACATCAGTTATAGAAACGAGCATTTAGTCTCAATTATAGTCTTAGTTACGGTTATAGTCTCAATTACCATCTTAGCAACAATCTTAGTACCATTCCAAGTTCATCCAAATCAGAAACTCAGTTCACTTTTAGGATTACCCGACCATAGCATATAGCTATCAGTTACTCAGTCATTAGTATTTTAGTACCTCAATTATGGAATGTTTCTGAATCATGTTATACACTTGATCTCGCAATTTCCAAATATATAGTCTTCATAAATCCATGACCAGTCACGATTTAGTTCGTTGGTGCCTTGTGCATCATCCCAATTTTTCTCAGTATCGCAGTCAAGAAGTATTCTTCTAGGGACCTAGTTTCCCAAAGGGGAGATACACTATAATTCCCTGAAACTTTCATGACATAAACATGCCACTCTCTTCTCATGACAAATCCAGTTTGGAGTAGCGGATACCCATAGTTTGACCCTCTAGATCCAATCTCGATCGTAGGCCACATATTCAAGGTATTTAGTCCAGATCATGATATTCAGCTTGTGTATCATGTTCTAGACCTAGTTACATTCTCATGTTTCCTCTCATACATATTTAGTAATTAAGCTTAAACTCAGCCCAAGGTAATAGGATTTATTAAGCTTATCTAGTTTCATGTTCAAGTTTCAATTACAAATGAGGTATTCAGTTCTATGCTCAGTTTTTATTTCAAAATTAGTATCGTTACCCTTACATGTTTAGTTTTATGTACATGAGTCAGTTTAGTCATGTATTAACGCATCAGATATGCGTGATTAGCTTGTTAGTACTCTTAGTCATGCATGCATGTATCAACTCAGTCATAAAATAATACATCAGAGATGCATACTTAATATAAATCTCAATAATGTCAGTCAGGAAGTCATGTTTCAGCTATTCATGTTCATTATGTACTTTAGCTTATCATTTCTTCAATCTAAATTAATCTCATTCGAGGACAACTATTTCCAAGCGGGAGATATTGTAATGCCCCATACTTCTTATTAGCTTAAAATCATCCCAAAAATATTAAAGACTTGTTTCAAAGATGAATCCACTTTTATACATTTGGTATTTTCAAGATTTTCACTTTTTATTATGTGGGAAATTGAATAAGCTTTCCATTGATATTCCTACAAAACGTTGATTAATCTATAGTATTAATATTTCATTCTGCAGGCCATAGTTACAGTGTCATTCAGTAGTCAGTATCCAGTAAATGACTTAGATAGTCTTACAGAACCATGGCTTTCAGCTATCAGTTATTTAGCCATCAGAATTTAGTCCTCCAGTACTAGTCTAAACCTCAGTTATAGAAAAATAACATTTAGTTCAAATTATAGTCTTTGTTACAATTACAGTCTCAGTTATCGTCTTAGCTACAATCTCAGTTCTAGTCCTAGTTCAACCAGAACAGAAACTCAATTCACTTTCAGGATTACTTGACCATAACATATAGCTATCAGTTACTCAGTCATTAGTATTTAGTACCTCTGTTATGGAATATTTCTGAATCATGTCATACACTTGGTATCATAATTTCAAGTAATACAGTTTACATAAATCCATGACTATTTACGATTCCTTTCATTGGTGCCCTATGCATTATCCTAGTTTTCCTCCGTATCACAGTCAAGTCAGTATTCTTCTAGGGACCTAGTTTCCTAAGGGCGAGATACACTTCTATTCCCTAAAACTTTCATGACATAAACATGCCGCTCTCTTCTCATAACAAATCCAGTTTTTAGTAGTGGATACCCATAGATTGACCCTCTAGCTCCAATCTCGGTTGTATGCCATGTATTCAATGTATTTATTTTAGATCATGATATTCAGCTCATGTATCATATTCTAGACCCACTTATGTTTTCATGATTCCACTCATGCATATTTAGTAATTAAGCTTAGACTCAGTCCAAGGTAATAGCTTTTCTTAAGCTTATCCAGTTTCATGTTCAGGTTTCAGTTACAATTATGGTATTCAATTTCATGCTAAGTTTTTATTTCAAACTTTGTATCATTACTATTACATGTTTAGTCGCATGTTCATGAGTAAGTTTAGTCATGTATTCACGCATCAAATATGTGTGATTGGCTTATCAGTACTCTCATTCATGCTTATCAGTACTCTCAGTCATGCATTCATGTATCAGCATAGTCATAAAATAATTCGTAAAATATGTATGCTCATTATGAATCTTAGTAATGTCAGTCAGGTAGTCATGTTTCTATTGTTAATGTTCAGTATGTACTTTAGATTATCGTTTCTCCCATCTAAATCTGTCTCATTTGAGGTTGAATGTTCCCAAGGGTGAGATGTTGTAATACCCCATACTTCTACCTAGCTTAAAATCATCCCTGAAATGTTAAAGACTTTTTTGAAAGATGAATCCACTTTTATACAGATGGTATTTTCAAGGTTTTCAGTTTTTATCAAGTGAGAAATCGAATAAGCTTTACATCGATAATCTTATAGAACCTCGGTGAATCTGTAGTGTTAATGTTCCATTCTGTAGGCCTCAGTTACAACGTCATTCAGTAGTAAGTATCTAGTAAAGGACTCAGATAGTCCTACAGAACCATGGCTTTCAGCTATTAGTTTTTTAGCCATAAAAATTCAGTGCTCCCGTACTTGTATAAATCTTAGTTTTAAAAAACCAACATTCAGTCCCATTTACAGTTCTAGCTATGGTTACAGTCTCAATTACTGTCTTAGCTACAATCTCAGTCCCATTCCTAGTTCAGCTAGATCAGAAACTCAGTTCACTTTTAGGATTATCCGACCATAGCATATAACTATCAATTACTCAGTCATTAGTATTTCAGTACCTCGGTTATGAAATGTTTCTGAATCATGTCATACGCTTGATCTTGCAATTTCAAGTAATACAGTTTTCATAAATCTATGCCTAGTGATGATTCAGTTTGTTAGTGCACTGTGCATCATCCAACTTTTCCTGAGTATCGCAGTCAAGCGAGTATTCTTCTAGGGACCAAGTGTCACAAAAAGGAGATACGCTATAATTCCCCAAAACTTACATGACATAAACATGCCGCTCTCTTCTCATAAAAAATCTAGTTTGGAGTAGTCGATACCCATAGGTTGACTCTCTAGCTCCAATCTTTGTCGTATGCCATGTATTCAAGGTATTTTTCTCATATCATGATATTTAGCTCATGTATCATGTTCTAGACCAACTTACGTTCTTATGCTTCCGCTCATGCATATTTAGTAATTAAGCTTAGACTCAGCCTAAGGTCATAGCTTTTCTTAAGTTTATCCAGTTTCATGTTGAGGTTTCAATTACAAATATAGTATTTAGTTCCATGCTCTGTTTTTATTTCAAACTTAGTATCCTTACCCTTACATATTCAGTCACATATTCATGAGTCTGTTTAGTCATGTATTCATATATCAGACATGCATGATCTGCTTATTAGTACTCTCAGTCAGGCACTCAAGTATCAGCTCAGTCCTAAAATCATGCATCAGATATACATGAAAAGTATGATCCTCAGTAATATCAGCTAGGTAGTCATATTTCAGTTGTTCATGTTCAGTATGTACTTTAACTTATTATTTCTCCCATCTAAATCATTCTTATTCGAGGATGAATATTCCTTAGGAGGAGATATTGTAACACCCCATACTTTTACCTAGCTTAAACTCATCCCAGAAATGTTAGACTTGTTTCAAAGATGAATCCACTTTTATACATGTGGTATTTTCAAGATTTTAACTTTTTATCATATGAGAAATAGAATAAGCTTTCCGTTGATAGTCCTACAGAACCTCGGTGAATCCGTAGTGTTAATGTTCCATTCCATAGGCCTCAATTACAGCATCATTTAATAGTCGGTATCTAATAAAGGACTTAGATAATCCTTCCAAACCATGGATTTCAGCTATTAGTTATTTAGCCATCAGAATTCAGTGCTCTCGTACCAATCTAAACCTCAGTTATAGAAAACTATCATTCAGTCCCAGTTACAGCCTTAGTTATGGTTACATCCTCAATTACCCTCTTAGCTACAATCCTAGTCTCAGTCCTAGTTCTGTCAGATCAGTAACTCAATTCACTTTTAGGATTACCCGACCATAGCATATAGCTATCAGTTAATCAACCATCAGTATTTAAGTACCTCAGTTACAGCATGTTTCTAAATCATTTCATGCACTTGATCTTTTCATTTCAAGTAATACGGTTTTCATAAATCTATGCCCAGTCACGATTTAGTTCGTTAGTGCCTTTGCATCATCCAAGTTTTCCTCTGTATCACAATCAAGTCAGTATTCTTCTAGGGACCTAGTGTCCCAAGGGGCAGATACACTATAATACCCCAAAACTTTCATGACATAATCATGTCACTCTCTTCTCGTAATGAATCTAGTTTGGAGTAGTGGATACCCATAGGTTAACCCTTTAGCTCCAATCTCGGTCGTATGTCGCGTATTTAAGGTATTTAGTTTCTCCCATCTAAATCAGTCTCATTTGAGGAAGAATGTTCCTAAGGGGGAGATATTGTAATACTCCATATTTCTACCTAGCTTAAAATCATCCCAGAAATGTAAAAGACTTGTTTCAAAGATGAATCCACTTTTATACATGTGGTATTTTTCAAGATTTTCACTTTTTATCCAGTGGGAAATTGAATAATCTTTCCCTCGATAGTCCTACAGAAAATTGATCTATTAGTAGTATTAATGCTCTATTCTGCATGCCTCAGTTACAGCATCATTCAGTCGATAGTATACAGTAAAGGACTCAGATAGTCCTATAGAACCATGGCCTTCAGCTATCAGTTATTTAGCCATCAGAATTAAGTGCTCCGATACTGATCTAAACCTCAGTCATAGAAAACCATCATTCTTTCTTAGTTACAGTCTTAGTTATAGTTACAATCTCAATTACTATCTTAGCTACAATCTCCATCCCAGTCCTAGTTCAGCCAGATTAGAAACACAGTTCACTTTTAGGATTACCCCATCATAGCATATAGCTACCAATTACTTAGCCATTAGCATTTCAGTACCTCAGTTATAGAATAATTCTAAATTAAGTCATATGCTTGATCTCATAATTTTAAGAAATGTAGTTTTCACTAATCCAGGCCCAGTCATGATTCAGTTCTTTGGTGCCCTATGAATCATCCTAGTTTTTTCTGTATTGTTGTCAAGTCAGTATTCTTCTAGGGACCTAGTGTCCTAAGGGGGAGAGAAACTATAATTCTCTAAAACTTTTATGACATAAACATATCACTTTCTTCTCGCAATGAATCTAGTTTAGAGTAGTGGATACCTATAAGTTGACCATCTAGCTCCAATATCGATTGTATGCCAAGTATTCAAGGTATTTATTTCAGGTCATGATATTCATCCCATGCATCACGTTCCAGACCCAGTTACGTTCCCATGTTTTCGCTCATGCATATTTAGTAATTAAGCTTAGACTCAGCCTAAGGTAATAGCTTTTCTTAGGCTTATCCAATTTCATGTTTAGGTCTCTACTACAAATGTGGTATTCAGTTCCATGCTCAGTTTTCATTTCAAACTTTGTATCGTTAGCATTAAATGTCCAGTCGTATGTTTATGAGTTAGTTAAGTCATGTATTCAGGCATCAGATATGCGTGATCAGCTTTTTAGTACTCCCACTCATGCATGTATCAGATATGCATGCAAAGTATGAATCTCAGTAATGTCAGTTAGGTGTACTCATAGTCATGCATGTATCAGATATGCATGCAAAGTATGAATCTCAGTAATGCCAGTTAGGTAGTCATGTTTTAGCTGTTCATGTTCGGTATGTACTTCATCTTATTATTTCTCCCATCTAAATCAGTCTTATTCAAGGACAAATGTTCCCAAGGGGGAGATATTGTAGTACCCTATACTTCTACCTAGCTTATAATCATCGCTAAAATGTTAAAGACTTGTTTCAAAGATGTATCCACTTTTATACATATGGTATTTTCAAGATTTTCCCTTTTTATCATGTGGGAAATTAAATAAGCTTTCCATCGATAGTCTACAGAACCTTGGTGAATCCATAGTGATAATTTTCTACTCCACAGGCCTCAAGTACAGTGTCATCCAGTTGTCAGTAACTAGTAAAGGACTCAGATAGTCCTACAGAACCATAGCTTTCAGCTATTAGTTACTTAGCCATTAGAATTCAGTGCTCCCATACCAGTCTAAGCCTTATTTATAGAAAACCATTATTTCGTCCCATTTATAGTATTAGTTATGGTTACAATCTTAATTACCATCTTAGATAAAATCTCAGTCCCAGTCCTAGTTTAGCAAATCAAAAACTCAGTTCACTTTCAGGATTACCTGACCATGGCATATACCTATCAGTTACTCAATCATTAGTATTTTAGTACCTCAGTTATGGAATATTTCTTAATCATGTCATATTCTTGATCTCGTAATTTCAAGGTTTACAGTTTTCATAAATCCAAGACCAGTCACAATTTAGTTCGTTGGTGCCCTGTGCATTATCCCAGTTTTCCTCAAAATCGCTGTCAAGTCAGTATTCTTCTAGGGATCTAGTGTCCCAAGAGGGAGATACACTTTAATTCCATGAATGTTTCATGACATAAACATGCCGCCCTTTTTTCATAATGAATTTAGTTTGGAGTAGTGGTTACTTATAGGTTGACCCTCTAGGTCCAAACTCAATCGTATGCCATGTATTCAAGGTATTTAGTTCATATAATAATATTCAGCTCATGTATCACATTCCAGACGCAGTTACAATCTTATGTTTCTGCTCATGCATATTATTTATTAAGCTTAAACTAATTCCAAGGTAATAGCTTTTCTTAAGCTTATCCAGTTTCGTGTTTAGGTTTCAGTTACAAATGTGATATTCAGTTCCATGATCAAGTTTTATTTCAAACTTGGTATCATTACCCTTACATATTCAGTCGCATATTCATGAGTCGGTTCAATCATGTATTCATGCATCAGATATGTGTGATAAGCTTATCAGTACTCTCATTCATGCATTTATGCATTCATGTATCAGCTTAGTCATTAAATCATGTATCAGATATGCATTCTCAGTATGAATATCAGAAATAATAGTTAGGTAGTCATGTTTCAGCTATTCATGTTTAGTGTGTACTTCAGCTTATCATTTCTTCTCTCTATATCTGTCTTATTCGAGGATGAATGTTCCCAAAAGGTAGATATTGTCATACCCCGTACTTCTACCTAACTTAAAATCTTCACAGAAATGTTAAAGACTTATTTCAAAGATTAATCCACTTTTATGCATGTGTTATTTTTAAGATTTTCACTTTTTATCATGTGGGAAATTGAATAAGCTTTCCATTGATAGTCCAACAAAACCTTGGTGAATCTGTAGTATGAAACTTCCATTCCACAGGCCTCAGTTACATCGTTATTTAATAGTCAGTATCCAGTAAAGGACTCAGATAGTCCTATAAAACCATGCCTTTTAGCTCTAAGTTATTTATCCATCAAAATTTAGTGCTCCCGTACCAATCTAAACCTCAGTTATAGAAAACTAGCATTCAGTCCCAGTTACATTGTTAGTTACGGATACAGTCTTAATTACCATCTTATCTATAATCATAGTCCCAGTCCTTGTTCAGCTAGATCAAAAACTCATTTCACTTTTAGGATTACCCGAACATATCATAGAGCTATCAGTTACTAAGTTATTAGTATTTCAGTACCTCAATTACAGAAAGTTTTTGAATCATGTCATACGCTTGATCTCAAAATTTCAAGTAATACAATTTTTATACATCCATGCCCATACATGATTCAGTTTGTTAGTGCCTTGTGCAGCATCCCAGTTTTCCTCAAAATTGTAGTCAAGTCATTATTCATCTAGGGACCTAGTGTCCCAAGGGGGAGATACACTATAATTCCCCAAAACTTTTAAGACATAAACATGCCTATCTCTTCTCGTAATGAATCCAATTATGAGTAGTGGATACCCATAGGTTGACCCTCTAGCTCTAATATTGGTTGTATGGCACGTATTCAACGTATTTAGTTCAACTCATGATAGCTCATGTTTCACGTTTCAGACACAATAATATTCTCATGTTTCCACTCCTGCATATTTAGTAATTAAGCTTAGACTTAGCCCAAGGTAATACCTTTTCTTAAGCTTATCCAGTTTCAGTTACAAATATGGTATTCAGTTCTATGCTCTCTTTTTTCAAAAACTTGGTATCGTTACCCTTACATGGTCAGTCGCATCTTCATGAGTTGGTTTAGTCATATATTCACACATCATATATGTATGATCATCTTATCAGAACTCTCGGTATGTATTCATGTATCAGCTCTGTCATAAAATCATGCATCAGATATGCATACTTAGTATGAATCTCTTTAATGTCAGTCAGGTAGTCATGTTTCAATTGTTCAAGTTTAGTATGTACTTCAGCTTATCCGTTCTCCCATCTAAACTAGTCTCATTCGAGGATGAATTTTCCCAAGGGGGAGTTATTGTAATACCCCGTATTTATACCTAGCTTAAAATCTTCACTTAAATGTTAAAGACTTGTTTAAAAGATGAATCAACTTTTATACATATGGTATTTTAAATATTTTGACATTTTATCATGTGGGAAATTGATTAAGCTTTCCATCTATAGTCCTACAAAACCTCAGTAAATCGGTAGTGTTAATGTACCATTCAGCAGGCCTCAGTTACAGCCTCATTCAGTAGTCAGTAGCCATTAAAGGACTCAGATAGCTCTATAGAACCATTCTTTTCAGCTATTAGTTATTTATCCTTTAGAATTTAGTGATCCCATACAAGTCTAAACCTCAGTTATCAAAAACCAGCATTCAATTCTTGTTACAGTCTTAGTTAAGGTTACAGTCTAAATTTTTGTCTTAGCTATAATCTCAGTCCTAGTCCTAGTTCAGCAGTATCAGAAACTCAATTCACTTTTAGGATTACCCGACCATAGAATATAGCTATCAATTACTCAGTCATTAGTATTTCAGTACCTCAGTTATGAAATATTTCCTGATCATGTCATACGCTTGATCTTGACATTTCAAGTAATACGGTTTACATAAATCCATGCCCAGTCATGATTTAGTTCATTGGTGCCCTCTACAATATCCCAATTTTCCTCAGTATCGCAGTCATGTCAGTATTCTTCTAGGGACCTAGTTTCCTAATGGGGAGATACACTATAATTCCATAAAACTTTCATGGCATAAACATGCCGCTCTCTTTTCGTAACAAATTTTATTTGGAGTAGTGGATACCCATAGGTTGACCCTCTAGCTCTAATATCGGTTGTATGCTACGTATTTAACGTATTTAGTTCAGATCAGGATTTTCAGATCATGTATCACATTCCATACCTAGGTATATTCTCATGTTTCCACTCGTGCATATTTGGTAATTAAGCTTAGACTCAGCCCAAGGTAATAGCTCTTGTTAAGCTTATCTAGATTCATGTTCTAGTTTCAGTTACAAATGTGGTATTCATTTCTGTGCTTAGTTTTTATTTCAAACACAGTATCATTACACTTACATGTTTAGTTGTATATTCATGAGTTGGTTCAGTCATGTATTCACTCATAAGATATGCGTGATCACCTTATTAGTACTATTAGTTATGCATTCATGTATTAGTTCAGTCATAAAATCATGTATTAAATATGCATGCTCAGTATGAATCTCAGTAATGTCAGTCAGGTAGTTATGTTTTAGCTGTTAATGTTTAGTATGTACTTTAGCTTATCATTTCTCCCATCTAAATCCATCTCAATGGAGGATGAATGTTCCCAAGGGGTAGATATTATAATACCCCATACTTCTACCTAGCTTAAAATCATCCCAAAAATGTTAAGGACTAATTTTAAAGAGTAATCCACTTTTATACATGTATTATTTTCAAAATTCTCACTTTTTATCATGTTGGAAATTGAATAAGCTTTCCATCGATAGTCCTATAGAACGTCAGTGAATCTGTAGTGTTAATGTTCTATTATGCAAGACTTAATTATAATGTCATTTAGTAGTCTATATCCAGTAAAGGACTCAAATAGACCTATAGAACCATGGCTTTCAGCTATCAATTATTTAGCCATCAGAATTCAGTGCTCCCGTAATAGTCTAAACCTCAGTTATAGCAAACCAGCATTCAGTCTTAGTTATAGTCTTAGTTACGGATACAGTCTCAATTATGGTCTTAGCTACAATCTCAGTCCCAGTCCTAGTTCAGCCAAATCAGAAACTCAATTCACTTTTAGGATTACCCGACCATAGCATATAGCTATTAGTTACTCAGTTATTAGTATTTCAGTTCCTAACTGACAGAATGTTTCTAAATCATATCATACGCTTGATCTCATAATATCAAGTAATACTATTTTCATAAATCCATGCCCAGTCATGATTCAGTTCATTGGTGCCCTGTGTATCATCCCAGTTTTCCTTAGTATCGCAGTCAAGTAAGTATTCGTCTAGGGACCAAGTGTCCCAAGGAAGAGATACACTATTCCCTAAAAAATTCATGACATTAACATACCGCTTTCTTCATGCAACGAATCCAGTTTAGAGTAGTCGATACTCATAGATTGACCCTCTAGCTCCAATATCGATCGTATGCCACGTATTCAACATATTTAGTTCAGGTCATGATAGCTTATGTATCATGTTCCAAACCCAGTTATGTTATTATGTTTCCACTCATGCATATTTAGTACAGGTAATAGCTTTTCTTAAGCTTATCCAGTATCATTTTCAGGTTTTAGTTAAAAATATGGTATTCAGTTCCATACTCAGTTTTTTTAAAGAAAATGGTATTAATACCCTTAGATGTTCATTCGTAAGTTCATGAGTCGGTTTAGTTATGTATTAATACATCGTATATATGTGATCATCTTATCAGTACTCTCAGTCATGCATTCATGTATCAACTCCATCATATAATCATACCTCAGATATGTATGCTAAGTATTAATCTCAGTAATGTCAGTCAGGTAGTCATGTTTCAATAGTTCATGTTCAGTATGCACTTCAGCTTAACAATTATTCCATCTAAATCAGTCTCATTCGAGGATGAATAATCCTAAGGGGGAGATATTGTAATACCCTGTACTTCTACCTAGCATAAAATTATCTCAAAAATGTTAAAGACTTGTTTCAAAGATGAATCCACTTTTATACATGTGGTATTTTTGATATTTTCACTTTTTATTATGTGAGAAATTTAATAAACTTTCTATCGATAGTCCTACAGAACCTCAGTAAATTTGAAGTGTTAATGTTCCATTCTGCAGGCCTCAGTTACAGACTCATTCAGTAGTCAGTATCCAGTAAAAGACTTTGATAGTCCTACAGAACCATGGCCTTCAGCTATCAGTTATTTAGCCATCAGAATTTAGTGCTCCTGAATAACTCTAAACCTCAGTTATAAAAAAACAGTATTTAGTCCCAGTTACAATCTTAGTTACAGTTACAGTCTCAATTTCCGTCTTAGCTATAATCTCAGTCCCAGTCCTAGTTCATCCTGATCAGAAACTCAATTTACTTTTAGGATCACCTGACCATAGCATACTGGTATCAGTTACTCAATCATTAGTATTTCAGTACCTCAGCTATGGAATGTTTCTGAATCAAGTCATGCATTTAATCTCTCAATTTCAAGTAATATAGTTTTCATAAATCCATGCCCTGTCAGAATTTAGTTCATTGGTGCCCTGTGAATCATCCCAGTTTTCCTCATTATCGCAGTCAAATCATTATTCTTCTTTAAACCTAGTGTCCCAAAGGAGAGATACACTACAATTCCTAGAAACTTTCATGATATAAACATGCCTCTCTTCTTGAAACGAATCTAGTTTGGAGTAGTGGATTCCCATAGGTTGACGCTCTAGCTCCAATATCGGTCGTATGTGATGTATTTAAGGTATTTAGTTCAAATCATGATATTTAGCTCATGTATCATATTGCAAACCCAGTTACGTTCTCATATTTCTGCTCTTACATATTTAGTAATTATTCTTAGACTCAGCCCAAGGTAATAGCTTTTTTTAAGCTTATCTAGTTTAATGTGCAGGTTTCAGTTACTAATGTGGTATTCAGTTCCATGTTCCATTTTTATTTCAAACTTGGTATCGTTACCCTGACATATTTAGTCTCATGTTCATGATTCGGTTCAGTCATGTATTCACGCATCAACTTTGTATGATCAGCTTATCAGTACTCTCAGTTATGTATTTGTGTATCTGCTCGATCATAAAATCATGCATCAAATCTGCTAGCTTAGTATCAATCTCAGTAATGTTAGTCAGGTAGTCATGTTTCAGCAGTTCATGTTTAGTATATACTTCATCTTATCATTTCTCCTATCTAAACCAGTCTCACTCAAGGACGAATGTTCCCAAGGAGAAGATATTGTAATACCCCGTACAACTACCTACCTAAAAATCATCCCAAAAATGTTAAAGATATGTTTGCAAGATGAAGCCACTTTTATACATGTGGTATTTTAAAGATTTTTACCATTTATCATATGGGAAATTGAATAAGCTTTCCATCGATAGTCCTACAAAACCTTAATGAGTCTATAGTGTTAATGTTCTGCTCCGCAGGCCTCAGTTATAGTGCCATTCAGTAGTCAGTATCCAGTAAAGGACTCAGATAGTCCAACAAAACCATGGCCTTCAGCTATTAGTTATTTAGCCATCAGCATTAAGTGCTCCCATACAAGTCTAAAGCTCAGTTCTAGAAAACTAGCATTCTATCTTAGTTATAGTCTTAGATACGGTTACAATCTCAATTACAGTCTTAGCTACAATCTCAGTCCCAGTCCTAGTTCAGCCAGATCAGAAACTCAGTTCACTTTCAGGATCTCCCGACAATACTATATAGCTATCGGTTACTCAGTCATTAGTATTTCAGTACCTCAGTTACAGAATGTTTATGAATCATATCACATGTTTGATCTCCAAATTTCAAGTAATACAATTTTCATAAATCCATGCCCAGTCACGATTCAGTTCGTTGGTGCCGTGTGGATCATTCCAGTTTTCTTCAGTATCGCAGCCAAGTCAGTATTTTTCTAGGGACCTGGTTCCCTAAGGGGGAGATACTCTATAGTTCCACAAAACTTTCAAGACATAAACATGTCGCTCTCTTCTTATAACAAATCAAGTTTGGAGTAGTGGATACCCATAAGTTGACCCTCTAGCTCTAATCTCGGTTGTATGCCACGTATTCAAGGTATGTACCTTAGATCATGATATTGATCTCATGTATCGTGTTCCAAACCCATTTACGTTATCATGTTTCTGATCATTCATATTTACTAATTAAGCTTAGACTCAACCCAAGGTAATAGGTTTTCTTAAGCTTATCCAATTTCATGTTCAGGTTTCTATTACAAATCTGGTATTCAGTTCCATGCTTATTTTTTATTTGAAACTTTGTATCATTACCCTTACATGTTCATTCACATGTTCATGAGTCGTTTCAGTCATGTATTCACATATTAGATATACGTGATTAGCTTATCAGTAATCTCAATCATGCATTCAAGTATTAGCTCAACCATAAAATCATGTATCAGATATGCATGCTCAGTATGAATCTCAGTTATGTCCGTCAGGAAATCATGTTTTAGTTGTTCATGTTCAGTATATACTTCGGCTTATCGTTTCTCCCATCTAAATCAGTCTAATTCAAGGATGAATGTTCCCAAGTGGGAGATATTGCAATACCTTGTACTTCTACCTAGCTTAAAATCATCCCAGAAATGTTAAATACTTGTTTTAAAGATGAATCCACTTTTATAAATGTGGTATTTTAAAGATTTTCACTTCTTATCATGTGGAAAAATGAATAATCTTTTCATCGACAGTCCTACAGAACCTCGGTGCATCTGTAGTGTTAATGTTTTGTTTCACAGGCCTCAGTTACAGCGTCATTCAATAGTCAGAATCCAGTAAAGGACTTATATAGTCCTATAGAACCATGGCTTTTATCTATTAGTTATTTGGCCATCAAAATTTAGTTCTCCTGTACTAGTCTAAACCTCAGTTTTTAAAAAACAACATTCAGTCCCAGTTATAGTCTTAGTTACGGTTATAGTCCCAATTAACGTCTTAGCTACAATCTCAGTCCCAGTTCTAGCTCAGCTAAATTAGAAACTCAGTTCACTTTCAGGATCACCCGACCATAGCATATAGCTATCAGTTACTGAATCATTAGTATTTCAGTACCCCAGTTACAGAATGTTTGTGAATCATGTCATACGCTTGATCTCACCATTTCAAATTGTACAGTTATCATAAATCCATGCCCTATAATAATTCAGTTCATTAGTGCCTTGTGTATTATCCCAGTTTTCCTAAGTATCGCAGTCAAGTTAGTATTCTTCTAGGGACCTAGTGTCCCAAGGGAGAGATACACTATAATTACCCAAAACTTTTGTGACATAAACATTCCACTCTCTTCTCATAATGAATTCAGTTTGGAGTAGTGAATACCCATTGGTTGACCCTCTAGCTCCAATCTCGATCATATGCCACGTATTCAAGGTTTTTTGTTTTGATAATGATATTCAGCTCATGTATCACATTCCAGACCCAGTTACATTCTCATTATTTTGCTCATGCATATTTTGTAATAAATCTTAAACTCAGGCCAAGGTCGTATCTTTTGTTAAGCTTATCTAGTTTTATGTTCAGGTTTAAGTAACAAATGTGGTATTCAGTTCCATACTCAATTTTTGTTTCAAACATGGTATTGTTACCTTTACATGTTCAGTTTCATGTTCATGAGTCGGTTTAGTCATGTATTCATGCATTAGATATACATGATCAGTTTATCAGTACTCTCAGTCATGTATTCATGTATCAGCTCGATCATAAAATCATGCATCAGATAAGCATGCTCAGTATGAATCTCAGTCATATCAATCAGGTAGTCATGTTTCAGTTGTTAATATTCAGTATATACTTTATCTTATTGTTTCTCCCCTTTAAATCAGTCTTATTCGAGGATAAATGTTCCCAAATAGGAGATATTATAATACCCCATAGTTTTACCTAGCTTGAAATCGTCCTAGAAATGTTAAAGACTTGTTTCAAAGATGAATCCACTTTTATACAGGTGGTATTTTCAATATTTTCACTATTTATCATCTGGGAAATTGAATAAGCTTTCCATCAATACCAAATTTTCCCAAATCTAACACCTGGGCGAAGAGTTATATCCATTTTAGTAAGATAGTCTGTCACCTGAGCCATCAACGTGAAGCTAGCCAAAATAGAAATCATCAAAATCTAGTGATGCTCTATGATTATGGAGTGTCACGCCAAGGCTCAGATTCACAGTTGGCAAATTCTAGTGACACGACACGATAGCACCACATTGAGCCAGGGGTCTTGGTCGAGAAATTTTTACTGAATTAAAATACGCGTCCAGTGGTTAAAAGGGTCAATTTCTCACCCCTATATATACCCAATAACACATGATTCATCCATAATTCACCCAAAATATATTTTTTCTCTCAAGTTTCTCTTAAGAACTAGCTAGGGTTCTCACTTGGTGATTCCAATCCAAGACTCAAATTAAAGAATTTCTCCATCAGTCTTCATAGAATCAAGAACAAAAGTATGCACCGCGTTTATTCATGGATTCCTTTCATCCATAAAGCCCAAGAATCAAGCTTTAAATCTTGTATTGTGAATATTTTGTTGTGGGTTGATTATGTTCTTTTGATTATGGATGTATGATTCCCAAGTTGGAATCTTTATGTGTTGTTCATGAATCTATGCTAGTATGCGGTCTAAAACATGTGAAATTGAGTTGAAATATGGAGTTTTGTTGTATTAATTTGATGGTCATTCCTATGCCCTAAGTCATGCATCCTAGGTGTTTGATAAAATTCCTAAGATAATAGAAATCATGCGTTATTGCTTAATTATGACCCAAGTTATAAGTGTATGCTTTACCCTTTGACTAAGAATGATTTCCATGATATTGTGTGCATTATGAATGGTTGAGGGAATGTCCATGAGATTAGGTTGATGAAAGTATGACATGTTAATATGCAATTCCATTCTTGTACGATACTGTAATAACCAGTTAGTTTCATGCTATTGAATTCTGGGGGAGAGAAGGCACCAGTCAGACCGGCAAGCACCTGCTAGTATGCAGCGGCAGTTTGGCCTGTCTGAAGAATACGTTTTAAACAACAGAGAGAAAATTTGTGGATTCATATTTTATCCTCATGGGAAGCTTCAAAAAGAGAAGCTTGTACCAGACAATTTAGTTGTGTGCCTAGAGCCAATATCATGTTTTGATGACAGTCTCAGTTAAGCCATGATACTTAATATTCAGTCAGTCTCATGACTCAGGAAAACTCAGTAAATTCAGTATCAGTCTAGTCCTACTCAGTAATCTAAGTGACTTTAGTGGTCTCAGTAACATCAGTTCTCAGTAATCTCGGTAACCTCAGTATTCCCAGAAACTTCAGTCCTCTCTATCTTTCCTCAGATCTTAGTAGCATTTCGTCAGTCAATGGAACTCAGTCAACTCAGTTTAGCTACACTAAACAATACCATTAGTATCAGTTTAGTTCGGTTAATCAGTTCAGTTTCTATTCAGTTGGGCACAAGATTCAGCAATGAGTGAACCGAGGGATGAGGACACATACTACCAGCCAGTAGAAGGTATGATCCTTAGTAGCAATCCCTGCGTTCCAGAACTATATAGCCAGTGTAGGTTGAGATATACCCCTACGAGTCTAATTACTATACATCTCCTTTTAGTTTTCCTTACAGGTGGGGTTTACGGAAGAGCTCCCTGTAAGAGAGGGTTTACTCACAGCTTATCTTTACCCGTGGCATAGTACTGACACCCTTCTAGATGGGGTTATAGGTTTGACCACACCAGTTTAGATTCGGGGCATGTCGATTAGATGATTACCTCCCATAGTTTTAGTTTTAGATCCAGTTTCAGTAATACAACTCAATTTAGTTCTACAGAAATCAAAGACTGTCAGTATAGTCAAATCAGCATAATGCAGAACGCAGCTAGTTCCATCAATATTAGGACTGTCAGATGCAGTCACTCATATTATCAGTATTCAGAATGAGTAATCATGTTATCTAAAACCTATTTAATAGTATATTAATTATACAAAACTTATACTATCAGTATTCAGTTTCAGGACTATCAGATATAGTCAATCATACCAATTCTTCATAATTCAAACTGTCAGAAATAGTCATTTCTTTATTTATAATATGTAATTAGTTCCTCAGTATTCAGTAGACTCAGTCATTTAGTATCCCATTATCAATACTCAGATATGAGTAAATCCACATTATCAGTGTTATCATGATCTAAATTACAGTTATGTATTCATGCATATGTTCTCACGTTCATATTATGTAGTCAGTTATAATTGTTCATGCATATGAACCCTTGCATTTACCCTACCTCACTTCTATACCAGTAATTTCAATATACTAACGCATTTGTGCTATGGTGTTTTATACCATAGATTTAGAAGCACGAGCTCCCGAGCATTCTTAGTAAATCAGACATTCAGCAGCCAAACTAGCAGTGAGTCCTCATCATTTGAGGATAGCATGATTATTTAATTACTTTATTATTTTGATAGTTCAGAGTTAGTTGGGGACATATCCCATCAACTCCACTTTTTTCAGACAGTTTAGAGGATTCAGACTACAACATATTTCAGACAGTTTATCTCAGTTTTAGGTATTTTCAAACCCCACTACAAATATTGTTTTATATTTAGTATAAGTTCAGTTTTGAACCTTATGGCCTTACAACTTATATTCTACATATTTATAATATATTATTCAGTGTTCAGATATAGATATTAGTCATGGGTTAGCTTGTGATCCTTCGAGAACATGAGCACTGTGTAGCATTTCGGGTACCAAATTTAGGGCGTAACATAAGCATAACACACATCATAATTAGGTATCACTATGCGCATGAGCACTAAACTTACCTGGATAAACTATAATACAAGGACATAAATTTTTTTATATGACATTTCTTATTGGGATACTACTCTTAACTTTACCTAGCCTCTATAGTACTCCCCCTATAACTTACTCTCATTGGAATACATATTCGTTCCATCTAACCTCTTATTCATAGTCTACAAGCATTACACCTCTAATATCATATCCACCTATCTCAAAGGAATTTAAAGATACATTAAGAGTTTTAACCTCATCCATCAAAAATCCCATTAATTCAGCTTCATAAACCACCATACGATATTTCCCTATCCTTCATCATATGAAACAACTCAAGAACACTAAGAGAATCTAGCATTTATATACTTAAAATCAAGTACATATTATTCGTAAGGATCTTATCCATCAAGTGAATTTTCCATAATTCATGGTCTCAATACTAGTCCTTGTGTATATAACATAATTACACATTCAAATGTTTTCATACGTGATCAACCTAAGCTCTTTCGTGCATCATATTAAGCCTACTAAATCTATTTTCAAAACTATCTCTATCACAATCATACTATTATTCATTTTATCATGGTGATCATCTAAAGTCCATGCTTAGTGTCTATTAGCTAAGATGGATTTATATTGAAAATCTCACCTACTATACTAGCTCATAGCTACCAGATAAATGTTAGACTCTAAAATTTCTATGATTTTATTTTGGTATCTCCTTCATATTTTACTGTGATTTATGAGTTTAATTATGATATGGAATGATAACAAGACCATTAGGAAGTGTTTCAAAATTTTTGAAATGCATTTTGGGAAATTTTGGGTCCTAAAAATAGTAAGGGTCCATGTTAAGTATGTCCCACAGAGGGGAGGAACACCCTTATACAGAAACTAGTAAAGGTCTATTATAAAAGTGTGAGAGGCTCTGGCGTTCTGCAATAATGGAGTGCCACACCCTTTGAGTGGCATGATAAGCGCGTGCTAGGCCCTTTCAGTTGCATAATAAGGTCGTGCCAGGTCCAAGGGCAAAAAAATGCCAGTTTTATATTTTCTATTTTAGTCAAGGGATTTTTGTTCTTTTACATATTAAATTACTTTCCAATCATATCAAATTTAGTTCCCATCCTCATAACCCATATTAAAATACCCTCTCCTCCCAAACCCTCAAAATCACAAAGAAAGAGTGTTCTACGTAAATTCTAGCTTGAAAGGTTCTAATTTGAGTTTTCCTCAAGAAATTCACTAAGTCCAGGTATGTGAGGTTTAAAAAAAATATAATATTGAATCCTTGTGCCCAAAAGCTATGTTTGAACCATTAATTTGAGATTTTTGTAACTAGGGTTCATGCATATTTTTCATATACTTGAGTTTATGATGTTTTATCATGAATTGCACATTGTTTTGTGTATGTTTTCATGATTATTTAAGTTTATCTACTAAAGTGATTTCAAGCATTGAGTTATGACATCTTGATATGAAGTTTCCACAAGTTGATAAAAGATAAAAATTTAAGCATATAGTATTCAATTTATATGAAGTTCAAGTTTACCAGTTTGAGTTTCAAAAGTATTGCATTATAATCACAGTTGTAGTTTCGATATGAGATTTTAGACAAGCTATGAAGTTCATATAAGAAATCAAGATTTTGAGATAGAAATAGAAGCACAATGTATTTTCATACTTACCAGCTTATGTGCTTATTTTTAAGGTGAGCTTCATAGATAGAGTACAAACACTATTATCAGTTTTGGGAGTAGTATCTAGAAAAAAGGTGAATGTGGGTTTAGTGCATCCGATTTCCTAGAAACTACGTCTCACCGTAGGTTATTTTATCTTATCCACATAGGCATGTAGCATGTCCTAATAGGAATGTCATTTACATTATTCAGCTTTTCCAATCATACATGTTTAGGTGATTACCACAGTTAGTTTTTATACCCTGGAAAAGTATATTACACCATTGTGATAAGGGTATGAGTCATCATGCCCTTTCGATGAGGGTTTAAGTCATCAAAACTCTATGTTTATTTCATGGCTTAAGTTTTTTATGAGAATCTCCCAAATGATTTTGAAAAGATGTCCAATGACTCACAGCTTTAAAATTATGAGATTTTACCTTCAGATTTTACTTATGATCAAGGTGAGTCCTTTTACACTTAACATCCATGATTTTAAATTATATTTAGCTTCAGTTTTATTTATTGCTTTTACCCCCACATACTTAGTAAATTATAAAATTACTGACCACATATATGTCTGTGTGGATACATTGTTTTGTAATGTAAGTTCTAGTGTTTGTCCTTAGCAGAACGGTTAACTGCAGGCACCACTTCCTACATTCAGATAGTTTGGGCTCTTCATATTTTGAGGGCCAAGTTTATGATGGTTCCAAATTATTATTTTACTTATTTTAGATATTTAGATTTTAGTTTGGATCAATTAGGGTCAGTCCAAATGACTTTTTAGTTTTAGTTAGAGGCTTGTCAAGATTAGTCAGACTATGTGTTTCATTTAGTCTTTCATATATTTGAAATTTATTGTGTTACAGTCCTTTGAACTCATTTACATTAATTATCTATTTGAACTTTGTTATATGTTTCTTCAGTTTTCGCTCATGTTTTAAGTTTACATTCACGAGAGTTAAGTATTGAGTAGATATCATGGGTTAGCTTAGGGCCATTCTTAGTCTTAAGAATCGTGTGGCATAAAGAGGGTATCTTCATGGAATTACAAACATAGTAAAAGAGCCTTAGGTCTTAGAGAGTCCTAGGGAGTCTGACAAGCTATGCTATGGAGTCTTTATCATTAGTGTGAAATGTACCACAGTTATGATCAAAAGGCTATGGAATGTATTATAAACCATTACTTTTTTCATGATCTCTATCATGATTTGAGTTTATCTGTATTTCATCTTATTCATGTTTTCATGTGATAGAGAATGCCTCCTCATAGATCTTACGCACGCAGAAATGAGGATCAATTAATCCCAGTCCTACCTACAGACCCTCTAAACCAAAATATCACTCATGTTCAGTTTTGGGTTGCTTTCCAAGTGTTAGCTCTAAAAGTAAATGCAAATGCATAGGGAAATCAGCTAGCATGAGCTCCACTTCAACAAAATGGTAACTTAGCTTCAACCAAAGTTCGGGATTTTTTAAGTATGAATCCACCTGAGTTCTTTAGGTTGAATATGAATAAGGATCCTCAATTTTCTATTAGATGAGGTGAAGAAGATTACAAGATTATGCACATTACTGAAGAGAAAAGTGTGGAATTAGCCTCTTAAAATTGAACTATATTTCTTATGATTGGGCTACTATGTGAAAGAAAGGTTGGGATGATAATGCAGCTCCTATGAGTTGGGATATATTTCAGACAGCTTTGTTAGATTGGTTATATCCTAGGGAAATAAAAGACTCTTAGGTAGAGATGAGAGAGGCTTAGGTAGAGAAGATTATGAACCCGAGGCAGGGTTCTATATCAGTGAAGGAGTATGCCTCAAGATCACTCTGCTATGTAAGTATACTCCAGATTTGTTAACAGATTCTAAAGCTCGTATGAGTAAGTTTGTCAGTAGTATTTCAGATTTGGTAGTCAAGGAGTATAGGAAAACCATGTCGATTGGAGATATAGTTATTACCTATTTGATGACTCATGATTAGCAAATTAAGGCAAAGAAACTAAAAAAAAGAGGAAGAATAAGAGGGATGGGACCAATCAATTTGATTATAGTCAGTAGAGATCGAGAGAGGGGAAAATATAACGGCCCAAATCTAGTACCCGAAATGCCACATAGTTCTCATGACCCCGAAGGACCACAAGCTAACCCATGATTGATATGTGTACTAAGAAGAACATAACATACTGTATAAATGTGTAATAAAAGATTGAAGGGACATAAGGTTCAAATATCTAATAAAACACAACATCTAAATAATACAATATCACTATACCAAAACTGAAATAACTATCTAAACATGCAATAGTCTGGAAGCCTCTAAACTGTCTAAAAATTGTGGAGTTGATGGGACATGTCCCCAACTAAATCCAGACATCTAAAAAAATAAAGTAATTAAATAATTATGCTATCCTCAAATGATGAGGACTCACTACTAGTCTGGCTACTAAACGTCTGATCTACCAAGGAAGCTCTAGAGCTCGTACTTCTGAACCTATGGTATAAAATACCATAGCATAAATGCGTCAGTATGTTTGAATGTACTATTATGCAGGTGAAGTAGGCTGAATGCAAGGGGTTTATATGTATGCACAATAGTAGCTGACTGAATAACAAGAGCGTAAGAATATATGAATGAATACGTGAACTGTAACTGAGATCATGATATCACTAAATTTGAATAATTTTATAATAAGTTTCGTATAACTGATATACTATTATCTGAATGACTGTGCCTGATAGTCCTTTTTCTGATGGAACTAGCTGAGTTCCGTACTGAGTTGTGTGACCGTATGTAATAGTCCTAAATTTTGTAGAACTATATGAGTTTTATTACTGAGACTGCGAGTGAGACTTTAACAGTGTGAAGTAGTCATCTAACTGGAATGCCTCTAATAAGCTATTATAGTTAAGTTAGGGTCCAATCAGCAACCCCAATTGGAAGGGTGTCAATACTGAGCCACCTATACGGACAAGCTACGAGTAATCCCTTATCTAATAGGTACTCTAACAAGAATGGTGGGATAGTCATATAATAGGTTAAGCCACCTTATCTACCCTCAACTAGCAGGTTTGATGTCTCAATCTACGCTGGCCACGTTTTTCTGGAGCGCAAGGATTTCTTCTAAGAATCACAACCTCTACTAGCAGGTGACTTCCCATACTAGAGCTCACTCTGTACTGAATCCTAATCCATCTAATTTAGAAACTGAATTAATTATACTGAACTGAATGGACTGAGTACACTGAGTTTCATTGACTGACAAAATATTACTGAGATCTGATAACTGACTGAGATTACAGAAATTACTAAGTTTTTCCTGAGTCATGAGACTCACTGAATTCTACTGAACATGGCTTGACTGAGAGTATCTTGAAAACTGACACTGACTCTAGGCACATAGCTAAATTGTTTGGAACAAGAACCCCCAGGACTCAATAGGGTGAAACTAACAAGACATGGCACTTCTTGACACATGACCATAGTCAACAATTCATAGTACAATCATTGGGGATTTTCATGAAGTATTCGCATGTGATATGCTTACACATGATTAGAAATGCATGTAAACATATCATGATTTCATAAGCCTAATCTCCTGAGCATTACGTCAATCTATTACAAAGCATAACAATAACGTGGGAGTCATATCGAATATAAGGGAGAAACATGAACTCATCAATTTTGTTCACAAATGAGTCATAAGGCATAATTCCTATTCTCTTAGGCGTTTTATCAAATACCTTGTATGCATATCTTTAGGCTAAGGAACGAATATTGAAATAATACACCATGGCAATATTTTACACTTCCAATGCAAGAATTTAAATCACATACTAACATATTTTCAGGATAGTCATTAAAGACTTCAACTTGGAAATTAAACAACAACATAAACATGGATATAATTCAATTAATACCACAAAATCCAAAGTTTATATTTTAAATAGGGTTTCTTGAGATTTTTGGATGAAAAGAACCCATGAATCAACACTTGACATACCTGGGTGGATAATTTCTTAAAGATTGGTAGAGGAAATCTTGAATTGTTGCCTTGGGATTAGATATCTAGGGTTTCTTGTTCTTGGGGATTGATCTTTGTGAGAAACCCTAATTTGGTGTTTTGGATGAATAATGAACTTATGAGCTCTGGTATGGTATAATTAGGGGTCAAAACGGGTGGAAAAGGACCCAAATACCATTTTAAAAAAGGGTTAAAATTGTTGATCGAAAGTGGCAACGGTTTGGCCAATGGTCCACCGCTGGCTCGATGGTCCGTCAGTCCTGACCACCGTATTTATCAGAAACAGAAATTTCTACCTTTTCTGCAATTGTTTGAGTGATGGTCCGTCGCTATCTTGACAATCCATCGGTCCTGGCCATCGCACTTGACCAGAAGTCGGGTTCACTAACTTAGTCACGATGGCTTGGGCGATGGTCCATCGGCCTAACCATCACTTCTGGGAAGTTTCAATAGTTTTCGGTAAAACATCCATTAATTTTTACTCAGATACCGAATTTGGACAAAATTGGAATCGTTGGAAAGATAATTCAATTTCCCACATGATAAAAAGTCAAAATTAGGGAAATTCTATTTGATTTAAACATTAATAATTTAGTATGTCATCATTAACTCTTCTAGAGACTAGATATGACTTAAAGAAAGTTTGGGGTATTACAATATCTCCCCTTGAGAATATTTGTCCTTGAATGGGACTGACTAGACTGGGAAAGCTGATAGACTAATCTTACTTAAGGGATATGAATATTTGAGCATGTCTATATGACTGGAACTTCTGATATAATGAAAACTCATACTAAATATGCATGTATGATGCATGGATATGTATAGTCTTCATGAATGCATGATTGAACTTACTGAGAAGCTGAGTTTCTCGTAATAAGAATGCATATCTGATGCATGAATACGTTACTGACATGATACATGAACATATGAATGGATATGTGTTTGATACCAATTTTATAACTGAAATCTGAACATGAAACTAAATAAGCTTAAGAAAAGCTATTACCTTGGGCTGAGTTTTAGTTTGGGGAGAAAAGGTAAGGATACTTCTTCTGCATGTCTGCTTATGCTTCCCAAGTATCTCCCTCAATGGAATGATTCCGCCAAAGAACTTTCACTAGAGGGACTTCTTTGTTCCTCAATCTGTGAGTCTGGTAGCCAAGAATTTTGACTAGGATCTCTTCAAAAAAAAGGTTGTTCTGAATGTCTAAGCCCTCTACCGAGACTACAATTGTTGAGTCACCTATGCACTTCTTAATCAAGGAGACATGGAACACTGGATAAACCAAGGCTAGATCTGAAGGCAATTCAAGCACATAAGCTACCTGCTGAAATGACTGAGAATTTTGAAGGGACCGACATATCAGGGACTGAGCTTTCCCTTATTGCCGAACTACTTCATTCCCTTAATGGGAGATATTTTCATGTACACAAGATCACCAATCTAAAACCCGAGATACTTTCTACGCACATCGGCATAAGACTTCTGTCGGTTTTCAGCAGCCCAAAGACTTTCTCCAATCAACTGGACTTTTTATAAGGCATCAAATACTAAGTCAGGTCCTATAACTGAGGCCTTACTAACTTTGAATTAACCGATTGGATATCTGCATCTTCTACCATAGAGAGATTTAAATAGAGCCATCCAAATGCAGGATTGATAGATTTCGTTGTATGAAAATTCAATCAAAGGTAAATGATCATCCCAATTAACCTTTAAATCAATTCCATATGCTCGCAGCATATCTTCTAAAGTATGAATGGTCATTTCTACTTGATCATCTATCTAGGGATTAAAGGTTGTACTAAGACGAACTCGGGCACCAAGTCCCTTTTGGAACGCTTTCCAGAAATAAAAGGTTAACTAGGCACCTCTATCTGAGAAAATAGACAACAAAACACCATGCAATCTAACCAATTCCTTAATATAGAGTTTCGCATAATCCACGGCTAAATAAGAGGTATGGACTAAAAGGAAATGATTTGATTTGGTCATCGTGTCTATAATGACCCAGACTGAATCATGCTAGTGATGAGTACGAGGCAAACCCATCATAAATTTCATGTTCACTTTTTTCCACTTCAAAGTAGGAATACTGAACTCCTGCATGAACCTACTAGGCTTCTGATGCTTTATCTTGACCTATTGGCATATAGAGAATTTACCCATAAATGTTTCCATATCTGTCTTCATCCCACTCCACCAATAGATTTCCTATAAGTCACGGTACATCTTAGTAGCCCCTGGATGAATAGAGTAGCGCGCACCATGCACTTCTGCAAGAATTTATTGCCTCAAGTAATCTACACCTAGAACACATATACGACCCTAAGAACGAAGAACACCATCTCCCTCTTGGGAGAAAATCTCGACTTTCTGATCTCTAGCTTACTCTTTCAACTTGAATCGGTTGGGATCTCTATCTTGCTTTTCTTTCACCTCGGTTACTAAGGATTATTCTAAACTGTTCTAAACCTATATACTACTTTCTGTTGAATCGACTAAGAGGACACCTAGTCTAGAAAGTAGATGTACTTCCTGAGCTAACTTCTTCTTACTATCCTCAACATGAGAAACACTACCCATAGACAACCAACTGAGAGCACGAAAACTATATTAGCCTTACCCGGGTGATAAAGGACACTCATGTCATAATCTTTCAAGAGCTCTAACCACCTTCTTTGTAAAATATTAAGTTCTTTATAACAAAAAACATACTGAAGGCTCTTATGATCTATGAACAGTTCTACATGAACACCGTACAAGTAATGCATCCAAATCTTTAAGGTAAAAACTATGGCTGCTAACTCAAGATCATGAGTAGGATAATTCTTCTCATCAGATTTAAGTTTCCTGGAGGCATAGGTTATGACCTTACCATACTACATAAGGATACAACCCAAACACACCCTAGATGCATCATAGTATACTACGAACCCATCTGAACCATCTGGAATAGCTAAACTGGGGTTGAGGTGAGTCGGGTCTTCAACTTCTGAAAACACTTCTCATAAGGATATGACCACTAAAACTTGACTTTCTTCTGAGACAATCTCAACATAGGGGATGCAATAGAAGAAAATACCTCAAAAAACCATCTGTAATATCTAGCCAAACCTAAGATACTCTTGATATCTAATGAAGATAAAGGGCAAGGCCAGTTTCTTACCACTTCAGTATTTTGAGGATCAAATCTAATGCCATCACCAGAAATGATATGACCAAAGAATGCTAATGAGTTAGCTAAAATTTGGAATTACTAAATTTGGAAAACAGCTGATGATTTCTAAGAGTCTTCAATACTATTCTGAGATGATCTGCATGATCATGCTTACTACAGGAATAGACAAGAATATCATCTATGAAAACTATGATGAACGTGTCCAAGTACAGCTTGAACACACTGTTCATCAAGTCCATGAAAGTTTTTGGGGCATTGGTAAGACCAAAATACATGACTATGAATTTGAAGTGACCATACCGAGTTTGGAAGGCTATTTTTGGAATGTCATATTCTCTGAGTCTGAGCTGATGATAGCCTAATTTGAGGTCTATCGTGGAGAAGTAACTGGAACTCTAAAGTTGGTCAAATAAGTCATCAATTTTGGGAAGTGGATACTTGTTCTTGACTGTGACTTTATTGAGTTGACAATAGTCTATACACATTCTGAGAGAATCATCTTTCTTCCACTCTAATAATACTGGTGCACCCCATGGGAACACACTAGGTCTAATGAATCCCTCGTCTAGGAGATATTTTAATTGTTCCTTCAATTCTCTGAGTTCTACTGGTGCCATTCTATATGGTGGAATAGATAGAGGCTTACTATCTGGAAGAAGATCTATGCTAAAGTCTATTTCCCTTTCTGGAAGAATTCCTGGAAAATCTTTGGGAAATACATTTGAATATTCATTCACTATAGGGATTGATTCAATACTGGGAGTTTTAGAACTAGTATCCTTAACTCAAACATGATGTTAGACACATACCTTATATATCATTTTCCATGCCCGAAGGTAGGAAATAAGTTGACCTCGGAAAACTGACGTACTACCCTTCCACTCTAGGACTAATTCATTTGAGAACTAAAAATGGATACCTCTATTACTACAGTTGACTGTGGCATAGCAAGAATAAAGCTAATCCATGCCAAGAATGATATCAAAATAAGTCATCTCAAATTCGACTAAGTCTGCTGAAGTGACTTTCTGCGATACTATAACCGGACAGTTCCTGTATACTAGTCAGGCTATGATAGTTTTACACCCTGGGTAGAGACTAAGAAAGGCTCTGCTAGAATTTCGAGACTGACTCCAACATAAAATTCTATATAGCGAGTAACAAAAGACAAAGAATCTCCTAGATCTAGAAAGTCGTAAACATGTATATGAAAAATCTATAATGTACCAGTAACCATATCATGAGAATTTTCCTAATCTTGTAGGTACTGAAGAGCATAGAACCTATTTAGGTGTTGCCCACTGGTTGCACTGCAAGTTGCACCCTACTAATTCGGGCAGCCAGACTAAACTGAGAAATGGTTCTGCTGACCCTGAAATCCTGACTGGGAATAATCTTTAACTCTATGGCCTGGCTTTCCACAACCAAAGAAAACATCACTGCCAACTCTGCAAGTACCCTGAAGGTGCTTGCCACATGTCTGACTAAGCGGATAGGTTCTGGCACTGCTAACACTGCCCTGAGATTTAGAGCTTGGCACCCTATCTCTATTGTCATCTCTAAATTTTAGCACTGCAGCACTGGCTGAGGAAGGAGCTAGAACGGATGAATTTAGGCAGAATTAAGAATGACCTCCACCTTCTAAGTTAGGCTAAGAAAGGTTGAAACTACCTATCCTTTCTCTCTTATTCTTCTTCTCTTTCATCTTAATCTTCTTCCCTTCTATCTGTTTAGCATGGATCATTATCCGGGATATATCCATCTTGCTAATCAACATTGCAGATCTTCACTCGTTGACCACACTATTATTCACTCCAGAAACAAACTTACTCATCTTAGCCCTGCTATCTATCACCACTGAGGAGCATATCTAGCTAGTTAAGTAAACTTAAGAGAATACTCTTTCACTATCATATTGCCCTACCTGAGGTTGATAAACTCTAACAACTTATCTTTTCTCATCTTTTAGGGAAAAAATCTATCTAGAAATATAGTGGCAAACTCCTCCCATTTTATGGGTCCTACATTTGCACCCCTCTCGCTTTTTTATTATTTGAACCATGGGTGAGCCACATCGTACAACTGATATGCAGCTAGCTCAGCCCTCTTAATAGCTGACACCCCTATGATATCTGTAACCTTCTAATCTTGATCCAGGAATTCTTGAGGGTCCTCGTTGAACTTAGACCCAAAAAAGGATGGAGGATTCATTCCGGTGAAGTCCTGAATCCTGGCTGTAGCTGAATTGGCCACTATGTTGGCCGGAACGATAGCTGGTCATTCATTCTAGGCAGCAACTAAATTAGAAAGAGTAGTGAATGCAGCTCTGAACTCTGCATGAGAAAAATGTTCGTCCAAGGGATCTGCTTAGACAGACTGAGGGGCTGACTGATTTCTGTTTTTTCTCTAGGGAGACATATTCTGTAGAAGAAAGGAAGAAATGAATTAGGCTAAAATTTAAATTTGAGCTCATGCTCACTGGCACGACATGGATACTGAAAGAATAGAAATTGTTCCTAAAACATCTAATAGCCTTTTGTACATAAATGTGGCATGCAACACACCATTGCACAAGACAATACTAGATGCAGCTTTCACACTTTCTAGGACACAATTGAACCTTAGGCTTTGATACCATATTTCAAACGCCCCAAATCTGGTACCTAAAATTCCACACGGTACTCATGAACCCGAAGGACCACAAGCTAACCCATGACTGATATCTATACTAAGAACTTCATAACATACTATATGAATGTAGAATAAAAGAGTAAAGGGCCATAAGGTTCAAATATCTGATAAAACATAACATCTGAATAATACAGTATCACCATACCAAAACTGAAATAACTATTAGAATATGCTACACTCTGGAAACCTCTAAACTATCTAAATATTGTGAAGTTGATGGGACTTGTTCCCAACTAACTCCATACAACTAAAATAATAATGTAATAAAATAATCATGCTATCCTCGAATGATAAGAACTCACTGCTAGTTTAGCTGCTGAACGTCTGATCTACTAAGGATGCTCTGAAGCTCATGCTTCTGAACCTATGGAATAAAATACCATAGTAGAAATGCGTTAGTACGTTTGAATGTATTGGTATGAAAGTGAGGTAGGCTGAATGCAAGGGATTTATATGCATGAACAAGACTAACTAACTGAATAACATGAGTGCGAGAATACATGCATGAATACGTGAATTGTAACTGAGACCATGACATCACTAAATCAGAATACTGATAACATATGTTTTGTATAGTTGATATACTATTATCTGAATGACTGTGCCTGACAGTCTTATGTCTGATGAAACTAGCTGAGTTTCGTACTGAGTTGGGTGACTATTTCTGACTCTCCTAAATTCTATAGAACTATCTAAGTTCTATTACTGAGACTGAAACTGTAACTGTGGGTAGTAGTCATCTAACCGACATGCCCCTAATTAGCAATTATAGCTGAGTTGGGGTCTAATTCATAACCATAATTGGACGGGTATCAATACCTCACCAATGGTAAGGACAAGCTGTGAGTGATCCCTCATCTAATATGTACTCTAAGGAGAATGGTGGGACCCTTAAATAATAGGTTAAGCCACCTCATCTACCATCAACTAATAGTTTTAATGTCTCAACCTACGCTGGACACGTAGTTCTGGAGCGTAAGGATTGCTTCTAAGAATCACACCCTCTACTCGCAGGTAAGTTCCTATCCTTGGGCTCACTCGGTGTTGAATCCTACTCCCATCAGATTTAGACATTGAATTAATTATACTGAACTGACTGTACTGAGTCCACTGAGTTCTATTGACTGACGGAATATTATTGAGATCTAATAACTAACTGAGATTACTAAGTTTTTCTTGAGTCATGAGACTGACTGAATTCTACTGAACATGGCTTGACAGAGAGCATCTTGATAACTGGCACTGGCTTTAGGCACACAGCTAAATTATTGGGTACAAGTACCCCCAGGACTTGATAGCATGAAACTGATAAGATATGATATTTCTTGACATATAACCATAGTCTATAATTTATAGTACAATCATTACGGATTTTCATGAAGTAGTCACATGCTATAAGCTTACACATGATTAGAAATGCATGTAAACATATCATGATTTCATAAGCCTAATCTCCTGAGCATTACGTCAATTTATTACAAAGCATAACAATAACATGGGAGTCATATCGAATATAAAGGAGAAACATGAACTCATCAATTTTGTTCACAAATGAGTCATAAGGCATAATTCCTATTCTCTTAGGCATTTTATCAAATACCTTGCATGCATATCTTTAGGCTTAGGCACGAATATTGAAATAATACACCATGGCAATATTTTACACTTCCAATACAAGAATTTAAATCACATACGAACATATTTTCAGGATAGTCATTAAAGACTTCAACTTGGAAATCAAACAACAACATAACATGGATATAATTCAATTAATACCATAAAATTCAAAGTTTATATTTCAAAAAGGGTTTCTTGAGCTTCATGGGTGAAAGGAACCCATGAATCAACACTTGACATACCCGGGTGGATAATTTCTTTAAGATTGAGAGAGAAAATCTTGAATTCTTTCCTTGGAATTAGACATCTAGGGTTTCTTGTTCTTGGGGATTAGTCTTTGTGAGATACCCTAATTTAGTGTTGTGGATGAATAATGAAGTTATGAGCTCTGGTCTGATATAATTAGGGGTAAAAATGGGTGGAAAAAGACCCAAATACCCTATTAAAAATAGCTTAAAATCTCTAAATCGAAGTGGCGATGGTTTGGTCGATGGTCCATCACTGGCTCAATGGTTCATAAGTCTGACCATCGTATTTGGCCAGAACCTCAAATTTTTGCCTCGTCTGCGACAATTTGAGCGATAGTCCACTGCTAACTCAATGATCCATCGGTCTTGGCTGTCGCACTTGACTAGAAGTCAGGTTCACTAACTTAGTCATGATGTCTTGGGCAACGGTCCGTCGCGAGCTCGATGGTCCATCGGCCTCACCTTCACTTCTAAGAAGTTCTTACAATTCTCTATAAAATGCATAACTTTTTATTTCCATACCGAATTTAGACGAAATTGATATCGTTGGAAAGTTAATTCAATTTCCCAAATGATCAATAGTCAAAATTGGGGAAATTCTATCTTATTTAAAGATTAATTAGTTAGGAAGTCATCACTAAGTCTTTTGGAGACTAGATATGACTTACAAAAAGTTTGGAATGTTACAATATCTCTCCTTAGGAACATTCATCCCCGACTGGGACTGACTAGACTGGGAAAGCTAATAGACAAATCTTACTTAAGGGACATGAGCATTTGAGTATGTCTATATGACTTGAAATTCTGATATACTAAAATCTCATACTGAATATGCATGTCTAATGCATGAATATGTGATGGATAGTCTTCATTTAATGAATGCCTGAAATTACTAAGATGCTGAATTTCTCATGATGAGAATGCATATCTGATGCATGAATACGTGACTGACATGATACATGAACATATGACTGGATATGCAAGGTATTCAATACCAAGTTTATAACTAAAATCTAAACATGAAACTGAATAAGCTTAAGGAAAGCTATTACCTTGGGCTTATTCTGAGTTTTCAGAGAAGAGGTAAGGATACTTGGTCCGCATGTCTACTTCTTCTTCCCAAGTATCTTGCTCAACCGACTAATTTCGCCAAAAACCTTTGACTAGAGGGACTTTTTTGTTCCTCAGTTTATGAGCCTGGTAGTCAAGAAATTCAATTAGGATCTCTTCGAAGGAAAGGTTGTTCTGAATGTCTATGCCCTCTACTGGGACTACAATTGCTGGGTCACCTATGCACTTTTTTAGCAAGGAGACATGGAATACTGGATGAACTTAGTCTAGATCTAAAGGTAATTTGAGCTTATGAGCTACCTTGCTAAAACAACTGCAAATTTTGAAAGGACCGACATATCATGGACTGAACCTTCCCTTCTTTCTGAACCACTTCACTCTCTTCATATGAGAGATTTTCAAGTACACATAATCACTAATCCCAAATTCAAGATCTTTTCTACACATATCGGCATAAGACTTCTATCAGCTCTGAGCATCCTGGAGTCTTTCTCTGATCAACTAGACTTTTTCTAAGGCATTAAATACTAATCAGGACCTATAACTGGGGCCTCAGTAACTTCAAACCGACCGATTGGAGATCTGTATCTCCTACCATTGAGAGCTTTGAATGGAGCCATTCAAATGCTGGAATGATAGTTGTTGTATGCAAACTCTTCTGGAGACTAACTCTTCTCAAACCATCCAAATCTAATTTAAACATTAATCATTTAGGAAGTTATTACTAACTTTTCTGGAGAATAGATATGACTTAAACAAAGTTTAAGGTATTACAAAACAAATTCGTATAAAGGGCATTTGTCAGCCCATGCATCATCCATAGCTATTTCCCTTGCACACAGAACTAAACAAGAGCAGTAGGGAAAAACACCAACTTCTAAATCACAAGATAGCATTGCTGGTGGATCTGGATATGTGACCTGTAAGAAATATGGAAAAAATCATCAGTGTGAAAGTTGGCTGGAAGAATAGGGTGCTCTAGATTTTTTAAGATATACTAAATGATGAGGGATAACAGCTTCACAATGATGGGCATTAGGGATGCTTCCTCTCAGGCTCAGCCTACTACTTTAGCAGCTCAATCAGGATGCCCAGCAGAACAAAAGGACCCATCTTCTATTATTGGTGTCGTTCAATGTCAAAACTAGTATTATGTTATATAATCCTGCTAGGACCAGGAGGGATCCTCAGATATAGTCACTAGTATGCTTCGTGCCTTTCACCTTAATGTTTATATGTTATTAGATCTGAGGTCATCCTTCTCTTCTGTTACCCCATTTATTGCCTTGAATTTTGGTGTAAGTCCCAGAGTCTTTCTAAACCTTTTTCAATTTGTACTTCAGTAGGTGAGTTAGTTATCTCTAGACGAGTATACAAAAAGTGCCCTTCTACAATCCTCTATAGTGTTACTTTAGAAGATTTAATAGAGCTAGAGATGATAGATTTCAATGTTATTTTTGGCATGGATTGGCTAAATTCATGGTATGCATCAATTGAATATTTCCCTCGTGTGGTGAAGTTTTAGTTTCCTAATGAGTCAGTCCTCGAGTATGAGGATATTTCAGTATCTCCTAAAGGTCATTTCATCTCTTATCTAAAAATCCAAAAAGTCAATATCAAAAGGGTTTATTTTCCACCTAATTTGACTTAAATCTACTAAGTTTAAAGCCCCAACCATTCAGTTAGTTTGTGTAGTCAATGAGTTTCCAGAGGTCTTCCTAGAGGATCTACCCGAGGCACCTCGCAATAGAGAAATTAAGTTTGGGATTGATCTCATTCCCAATACTTAGTCTATATTAATTCATCCCTATCATATAGATTCAGCCAATCTTAAAGCTTTAAAAGAGAAGATGATGTGCCACTTAGATAAGGGGTTCATCATGTATAATGTTTCCCTATGGAGTGCTCCAGTTCTATTCATACGTAAGAAGGATTGTACTTTAATAATGTCTATACATTACATATAGTTAAACAAGTTCACTATTAAGAATAAGTACCCCATCCCTAGAATTAATGATTTATTCGATCAGCTTTGGGGTGCCTGTTGATTTTAAAAAGATTGATATCAAGTTAGGGTATCACCAGTTGAAGGTCAGAGAGTGTGACATCCCAAAGACTTCTTATAAAACTCGGTATGGTCATTTTTTTCTAACAAATACTAATGCAACCTTTATGGATTTAATGGATAGGGTCTTCAAGCAATGCTTAGAGATGTTTCTGATTATTTTCATAGATAACATAATTGTATATACTCAAAGTGTGGAGAAGCATATAAACCATTTGAGAATAGTGTTTTAGACCCTTAAGGATTGTCAGTTTTATGAAAAATTTAGTAATTATTGATTTTGGTTGGATTACGATACCTTTTTGGGGCATGTGATTTCAAGACCAAGTATTTATGTAGACTCTCAAGAAACTGATGTAGTGAACCACTAACCTAGGCCCATTACTCCATCTAATATTTAAATCTTTCTAGGTTTAGATTGTTATTATAGGTGGTTTATTGATGCTTTTTTGTTAATATCTACACCATTGACTAAATTGATACAAAAGAAGGTAAAGTTAATATGGTCAGATAACTGCAAGAAGAGATTCTAAGATTTAAAACATAGATTGACTTCAGCCCAGCTCTAGACTTGCCAGAGAGGTTAGATGGATTTGTAGTCTATTATGATGCTTTCAAAGTTGGGTTAGGCTATATTTTGATGCAAAATGAGAAAGTAATAGCGTATGCCTCCAGACATCTTAAATACCATGAGAAGAATTATCCAACCCATGATTTAGAGTTAGTAACTATTATGTTCACACTGAAGGCATTGCTTGTATGGTATGCACGTTGATATTTTCACTAATCATAAGAGTCTCTAATATGTATTTATGTAAAAATTGGGAAATTTTTTAATTATGAGATTTTAAGTTACAAGGGTCGTTTGGTCTTTTCCCATGGTCCCAAATCTATCTAAACACAGGATTTAACCCTAAGAGAGCACTATTTGCTCACTTTTGCATTATTCTGTCAAATTAAATTCAACTCTCTTCAAGAACAAGAACCCTAACTCTCAAATTCAAGGCCAAATCTCAAAAGTTATCCATCAAGCCTCCTAAAATTAATATCCCAGGTATGTGAGGTGTTTATCCATTGATTCCTTTCATCCATGGAGTCCAAGTATCCTATTTAAATTATAAAATTTTGATCTTTACAAGTTAATTTATTTTAAATTGTGATTTCACCCATGAATCTCCATGTACTATTGATTTTATACAATGATTCAATGAACTTATTGTTGTTATTCAATCCTCCATGTTTTATTGTTGTTATTCAATCCTCCATGTTTCAATATCATTATTTATTTAATTAAAACATAATTTAATACTATTATGTTGAATTCATGCTATATCTACAAGTTCAATGACATTCCTATGATTGTTTTAAACCAT
Source organism: Capsicum baccatum var. pendulum (assembly GCA_030864225.1). Taxonomy (NCBI): domain Eukaryota; kingdom Viridiplantae; phylum Streptophyta; class Magnoliopsida; order Solanales; family Solanaceae; genus Capsicum; species Capsicum baccatum. Next base: position 206,137,926 of record CM061560.1, on the reverse strand, counting down.
GAACTAAGAGTGTTTGATAATATGCCTAAAAGAGTGATTGATTTAATAAAAGCCTTCATGCATTGTCCCCCAAGCTTTAGTTTCATTTTACCATAGTTTTTTTTGAGTCCTGGGGGTATTGAATACATGAAAACCATAGATGTTTATGTACTCTAGTCCCAGAACATTACAATATAGTCTTCAGAACATACTATGAGAGTTATCAGAATAGTCAAATATCAGTCAGTTAAACTCAGAATAGTCTAGTATTTTAATGTCTTTCAGTTAGAAGTAGGATTTAGTACCGAGCGAGTGTAGGGAAGGTGGCTTCCCATCACATAGGCAGGGTTTCTAGTAGCAGTCTCTACATTCCAGAACTACGTAGCCAGTCTAGGATATGAGAAGTCACCCATTGGATTAGGCTTGATTATCTCGCACGGGTCACCCATCAGTTTAGGCTTAACTTCCTTAGTATTTTGGATATTATATTAGTTTAGTGGATCCACACAGCTAGCATTAGTACTCGTGGAACGGTATTAACACCCTTCCAACTGGGTTACAGGTTGGACCCCGATTAGCTCAAATTAGGGAATGTCGGTTAGAGAACACTTCCCATGGTCTCAGATAAAGTCTTAGATATGATCTCTGTTACAGTATTAGTTCAGCTATTCAGTCTTAGTGTTATTTGACCAAAGCATGCAAATTTCAGTTATTTTAATATTTTAGTTTTACAAATTTTACTCAATTCATGTTATATGCTTGGTTATGCATCCTCAGTATCTACAGATTTTCACATATCTGTAGTATTTATGGATTTTCATGCATACTCAGTATTTATAGATTTCCATATATTCCCAGTACCTATAGATTTCATGCTCTCTATTCAGTACTCCATGTTTTACAGGTTTATTCAAATAATTTATTATTCATGTTCATGAAACCATGCATATCATCCTACCTTATTTAGTATACCAGTATATTGAAAGTACTGATTACATAACTTTACTTTTGATCTATGATATATTATATCATAGGTTCTGATGCTCAGTTCTTAGTTCGTGATTAGGCTTTTTAGATCCTCAGCAGTAGAAGTGGTGAGTCTTCATACTTTGAGGACAGGCTTAATTTATTTTATGTCTCAGTTTAGTATTTAGTTGAAGTTAGTTGGGGTCTGTCCCATCAACGCAAAGTCATCCAATTTTATAGGCTCATCAGACATTAAAGTCAGTTATTCACTATTCAAACATTATAGTTAGTTATCCAGTTTATCAGTATTTTTTTAGATTCAGTTAGTTATTTCTATATACTTATATTTCAATCTTGAATTTAGTTTTTAAAACCTTATGGCCAATCAGTAATTCTTCTACATTTATGATCATGTTATCTAGTGCTCATAATAGGTACCAGCTCATGGGTTAGCTTATGGTCCCTTGAGACTGTAAGTACTATGTAATGCCCAGGGTGTGCTCTCAAGGCATTACAAACTTGGTATTAGAGCCTAAGGTTTAAAGTGTCCTAGGAAGTCTGAGAACCACATCAAGTAGAGTCTTCTACATGGGTGTGTAGTGCGCTACACTTATAGGCAGAAGGCTACAAGGCATTTAGGAAAAGTTTCCCTTATTTTAGTATTCATATCATGTGAGTGAGCATGAGCTCAAGTTAAACTCCCTATCTAATCTATTTCCTCCTTTCCTTTATAGAACATGCCTTCCAAAAAAATAACAAAAAAGGAGCAGGAAACTAGCCAGGACCTCAACCCATCCAGGCAGATTCTCTGGACGAGCATGTGTCTCACATAGAATTCAGAGTTGTGTTCATCATTCTAGAAAACTCTATAGTAGCTCAAAATGAATGGACAACTACTATTCAGGCCAACCCAGTGGCCAATACTACTACAACCAGAATTTAGGACTTCACTCAGATGAATCCTCCTATTTTCATGGGATCCAAGTCTGAAGAGGATCTACAGGAATTCTTAGATATGGTTTAGAAGGTCATAGATCCTATAGGGGTGACATCTAGTCAGAGTGCTGAGTTGGCCGCGTACCAGTTGCAGGATGCAGCCCATACTTTGTTTAAGAAATGAAAGGTTTATAGGGGTGTATATGTAGGGCCTATAGAATGGGAAGAGTTATCTTTAACTTTTTTAGATATATTCTTCCTATTGGAGTTAAGGAAGTCCAAGGTGTTAGAGTTTATTAAATTGAGGCAGGAAAGCATGAATCTAAGGGAGTATTCCCTCAAATTAACTTAGTTAGCTAGATATGCTCCTCATGTGGTAGCTGATAACAGGTCCAAGATGACCAAGTTTATGTCTACTATATCTTATAGTTTGGTCAAGGAGTGCTGGACCGCAATGCTGATTAGTAAGAAGATCTTGACTAGGCTGATAGTCCATGCTTAATTGATTAAGGAGTAGAATAATAAGGAGAGGAAGAGAGGAAACAAGAGGGCTAGGACGGATAGTTTTAACTTTAGTCAGCCAAAGTCAGAGGGTGGTAACCATCCTCAGTTTCATCAAAGGTTTTCAGCCCCAGCACCCTCTTCAGCCAGTGCTTCCTTACCCAAATTCAGAAATAATAATAGGGATAGAGCACCAAGCTCTAAGTATCAAGGCATTGTTAGCAGTTCCTGTATGAACCCTCTAAGTTAGAAGTTTGGCAGGCACCATCGAGGTGAGTTTAGACCTAGTAGTGATGTGTGCTTTGGGTGTGGCAAGCCAGGCCATCACATTCGAGAATGTCGGGTAGATACTCAAGAAAGTAGGGATGTGTGCCAATAGGGCTAGTCCCATCAGTCGTCAGTTCCGTTGGATCGCCCAACTCAATAAGGTGTCATTTCTAGTGCTACCAGTGAGCAACGTTCGAATAAATTATATGCTCTTTAGTCCTGCCAAGATGAGAAAAATTCTCCTAACTTAGTTACTGGTATGTTGTAGGTCTTTCACTTACATATTTATGCTTTACTAGACCCTAGAGCTTCTCTTTCTTTTGTCACTCCAAATATAGCTGTCAATTTTGAAGTCAGTCCTGAAACTCTAGCAGAGCCCTTTTCAGTTTCTACCCCAATAGGTGTTTTCTTTGTAGCCAAATAGGTATACAAGAAGTGTCCGATCACAATATCTCAGAATGTTACTTCAGTTGTTCTTGTGGAGTTAGAGATGGTAGATTTTGATGTTATTATCGATATGGAGTGGCTCCACTCATGATATTCCTCAGTTGATTGTAGAAATAGAATAGTTCATTTTAAGTTCCCAAATGAACTAATCATTGAATAGAGGTGTAGTACTATAGTGCTTAAGGGTCAGTTGATTTCATACCTTGGAGCGAGAAAGATGATATCCAAGGGGTGTATTTATCATCTCGTTCAAGTCAAATACTTAAATTCAGAGACTCCAACCCTTGATTCAGTTTCATTAGTCAAGGAATTTCTAGATGTTCTCCCTGAAGATAAGATCTTCCCAGTGTTTTTCTCAAAAAGGAAATTGACTTTGGAATAGACTTTCCTCCAGTTACACATCACATATCTATTTCTCCATACAGAATAGCTCTAGATGAACTAAAAAACTAAAAGAATAGTTGAAGGATCTCCTATATAAGGTATTTATTAGGCCCAACATCTCCCCATAGGGCGTACCTGTTCTATTCGTGCGTAAGAAAGATAGTTCTCTTAGAATATGTATTGTTTACCGTCAGTTGAACAAAGTCACCATCAAGAATAAATATCCACTTCCTAGAATTGATGCTTTGTTTGACCAACTTTAGGGAGCCAATTATTTTTCAAAGATAGACCTCAAATCAGGCTAATATTAGCATAGAGTCACGGAATATGACATTCCAAATATAGCTTTCCAAACCTGGTATGGTCACTTAGAGTTTCTAGTTATGTCCTTTGGTCTCATGAATGCCCCAGTAGCCTTTATGGACTTGATGATTTGAGTGTTCAAGAAGTACTTAGACATGTTCATAGTCTTCATTGATGACATTCTTCTTTACTCGCATAGCGAAACTGATCATGCAGACCATCTTAGAATAGTGTTATAAGCTCTTAGAGCTCACTAGTTATTTGCTAAATTTAGTAAGTGTAAATTCTGGCTAAGATCAGTAGCTTTCATTGGCCATATTATTTTTCATTGATGGCATTAGAGATGATCCTCAAAAGACTGAAGGGGTGAGAAACTAGCCTAGACCCATCTCTCCATCAAACATTAGGATTTTGTTGGGTTTAGCTAGCTATTACCGTCGGTTTATTGAAGGATTTTCATTAATTACATCCCCCATGTCCAGATTCACTCAGAAGAAAGTTAAGTTTTAGTGGTCAGATTCCTGCAAGAAGAGTTCTCAGAAGTTAAAGACTCGACTCACCTCAGCCCTAGTTCTTACCTTGCTAGATAGTTCAGATAGGTTTGTTGTATACTATGATACATCTAGAGTAGGTTTGGGTTATTTCCTCAGGCAGTGAGGTAAGGTTATAGCCTATACCTCCAGACAACTTAAACCCCATAAAAAGAATTATTCAACTCATGATCTTGACTAAGCAATAGTAGTATTCACCATAATGATTTGGAGGCATTACTTGTATGGGGTGCACATTGATGTTTTCACTGACCATAAGATCCTGTAGTTTTGTTCTCTCAGAAAGATTTAAATGTGTGTCTGAGAAGGTGGTTAGAGTTGTTAAAATATTAAGTGTTCTGCATCATCTGCGTAAGGACAATGTAGTTGCTGATGCTCTCAGTAGAATGTCTATGGATAGTGTTGCTCATGTTGAGGATGGTAAGATAAAGTTAGCTCAGGAAGTTTATCAGCTTGCCCGACTAGGTATCTACTTACTCGATTTGGCAGAAGGTAGTTATAGGTGTAGAGTAACTAAGAATCATCTCTAGTTCCCAAGGTGTATGAAAAGTATGATAGAGATCCTAGTCTAGTTATGTTGAAATAATCAATCAGAGATCAGAATGTATAGGTTTTCTCCCTAGGGGGAGAAGGTGTGTTGCGTTGTCAGGGTTGGATATATATTCCTAGTATAGATAACTTGAGGCAACAAATTCTTGAAAAAGCACATAGTGTGCATTACTTTATTCATCTAGGGGCCACAAAGATGTACTGTGCTTTGTAGGAGATCTATTGGTGGAGTGGGGTGAGGAGAGATATTGCAGAGTTTGTAGCTAAATGCTAAACATGTCAGCAAGTTAAGATTGAGCACCAGAAGCCTAGTGGATCCATGCAGTATTTTAGTATTCCCACTCGGAAATAGGAGGAAGTTAACATGGACTTTGTGATGGGTTTACCTCGTACTCATCATCAGCATGACTCTATTTGGGATATCATAGATAGGATGACCAAATCAGCTCATTTCTTGCCAGTCCATACCTTTTATTCAGCCGAGGACTATGCCAAACTCTATCGCAGATAGTTTGTTAGGTTGTACGGTGTTTCCATATCTATCATCTTAGATAGAGGTACCCAGTTTACCTCTCACATTTGGAAAACATTCCAAAAGTATCTTGGTACCAAGTCCATATTGTACAGCTTTCCACCATCAGATAGATGGTGAAACAAAATGGACCATTCAGACTCTTGAAGATATGTTGAGAGTATGCGTATTTGGATTTAAAGGTAGTTGGGATGACCACTTGGCTTTGATTGAATTCGAGTATTCGTATGGCTCCATTTGAGACTTTCTATGATAGAATATGTAGATCTCTAATTGATTGGTTTAAAGTAGGTAAGGCCATAGTAGTAGGGCCTAACTTTGTGTTTGATGCATTAGAGAAGATTCAGATGATCAGAGAAAGTCTTAGGACTGCCTAGAGCCAACAAAAATCATATGCATATGTGAGGAGAAAGTATCTCGAGTTTAAGATCAGTGATTTTACGTACTTGAAAATATCACCCATGAAGGGGTAAAGAGTTTCGGCAAGAAAGGGAAACTCAGTCCCCGCTATGTTGGTCCTTTCAGAATCCTCAGTCGTTTTGAACAGGTAGCTTTCGAGCATGAGTTTCCTTCAGATCTAGATTCAGTACACCCAGTGTTACACGTCTCATTGTTGAAGAAGTATATTTTTTATCAAGCTATAGGTGTTCCCTTAGAATGTGTGGGTATTCAGAATAGTCTTTCCTACGAGGAAGTTCAAGTCAAAATTCTTGATCATCTTGTTCGTAGACTAAGGAACAAAGAATTTCCACTAGTCAAAGTTCTTTGGTGGAATCAGTCCATTAAGGGAGCCACTTGGGAAGCTGAGAAAGATAAGCAAACCAAGTACCCTGAACTTTTCTCCGCCAATCCAGATTCAGTATAAGGTACTAATCTTCTTAATATTTCTCACTATCATGCTCTGTTTTAGTTGCATATCATGTTCATGTCATCTATGCATTCATGAGTCAGTTCAGTGTGTAAGCTCAGTCCATCAGTTTTCCCTCAGCTTAAGCAGTCTCATACGAGGACGAATAATCCCAAGGGGGAGATATTATAGTACCCCACATTTTGTTAGCATAATCTAAGTCCCAATACATGAGTATTCATATATAAAATTTTTGAAAATCTAATTATTTGTCAATTTAGAGCCTACCATTGCGTAGGAAATTGAATTAACTTTCCAACAATATAAAATTTGCCCAAATCTGATAACTGGGTAAGAAGTTATGGAAATTATAAGTTTCAGTCGTTAAACACCGTCATTTTAACCCTTATCGCAACAAAGATCCATTAATAATGACGATTGGCAAATCATAGTGAAGGTGCGCGATCTTGGCGCATCGCGCCAAAGGCCAAATTGGCATTTGGTAGTTTCCATTGTCTCTCTGCAATTCCACCGCGTCACGGTAAGCTTCCAGGTAACAAACAAGGTGTCAACGCGATTACGCCACATCGTGCCACTATGTATTTTCCTAATTGTCCTTTTTCCAGTGGCTTGGTATGATATTGGCGCGTCGCACCAAGGGTTAAAATCGGGATTTTTTCTAAATTTGCAATTTTAAATTACAGGGGCCATTGGATTTTTCCCATGGCCCCAAATCCGCCTAAACACGGGATTTAACCCTAAGTGAGCATTATTTGCTCACTTTTACATTATTCTCTCAAATTAAAATCAACACTCTTCAAGAATAGGAACCCTAACTCTTAAATTCAAGGCCAAATCTCGAGAACTCTCAATCAATCCTCCTAAAATTATTATCCCAGGTATGTTAGGTGTTCATCCATGGATTCCTTTCATCCATGTAGTCCAAGTATCCTATTTAAATTATAAAATTTTGATCTTTGCAAGTTAATTGATTTGAAATTGTGATTTCACCCATGAATCTTTATGTACTATTGATTTTATACCATGATTCAATGAAATTATTGTTGTTATTCAATCCTCCATGTTTCAATATTATTATTTATTGAATTAAAGCATGATTTAATACTATTATGTCGAATTGATGATATTTCTATAAGTTCCATGACATTCCTATGATTGTTTTAAACCATGAACTACAAGTGTTTGATAAAATGCCTTCAAGAGTGATATATTTAAAAAAATCATTCATGCATTGTCCCCCAAGCTTTAGTTTCATTTTACCATTGTTGTTTTTGAGTCCAGGGGTTATTGAATACCCAAAAACCATAGCTATTTCTATAGCCTAGTCTCAGCACATTATAGAATATTTTCTAGAACATACTATGAGCATTATCAGAATAGTAAGATATCAGTCAGTTAAACTCAGAACAGTCTAGTATTTCAGTGTCTTTCAGTTGGGAGTAGGAATTAGCATCGAGCGAGTGTAGGGATGGAGGCTTCCCCATCAGATAGGCAGAGTCATTGGTATCAGTCCCTATACTCCAAAACTACGTATCCCACGTAGAATATGAGAAATCACCTTTTAGATTAGGCGTGACTAACTCACAGGGGTCACCCGTCAGTTCAGGCTTGACACACTTAGTCCTTTAGACTTTATATCATTTTATTGGATCCACACAACCAACGTTAGTACCCATGACATGGTATTAACACCCTTCCAACTGGGATTACAGGTTGGACCTCGATTTGCTCAAATTAGGGAATGTCGGTTAGATGATACCTCTTACAGTCGCATATACATTCTCAGTTACAGTCCCAGTTCAGTTATTTAGTCTTAGTGTTATTTGACCAAACCATAAATATTTCATTTATTTTAGTTTATAGATTTTACCCAGTTCATGTTATATGCTTGGTCACACATCCTCAGAATCTATAGATTTTCACGTGTCTTCAGTATTTATGGATTTTTATGCATACTCAGTGTTTATAAATTTCCACATATTCCCAATACCTACATATTTCATGCCCTTTATTGAGTACTCCATGGTTTACATGTATATTAAGATAATTTATTATTCCTGTTGATGAAATCATGCATACCAGTACATTTAAAGTACTGATCGCATACCTTTTCTTTTTCGCTATGATGTATTATATCATAGGTTCTGAAGCTCAGTTCCCAATTTGAGATTCGACTTATCAGATTCTCAACAGTAGCAGTGGTGAGTCCTCATAGTTCGTGGACAGGATTACTTTATTTCATGTCTCAGTTTAGTAGTTAATTGGAGTTTGTTGAGGCTTGTCCTATCAATTCACAATCATTCAGTTTTAGAGGCTTATCAGAAATTAAAGTTAGTTATTTAGTGGTCATACATTACAGTTAGTTATCCAGTTTATCAGTATTTTATCAGATTCAGTTAGTTATTTCTATAGACTCATACTTTAGTTTTGAATTCAGTTATTAAAACCTTATGGCATATTAGTTATTCTTCCGCATTTATGATCATGTTATCTAGTGCTCACAGCAGGTACAAACTACTGTGTTATCTTGTGGTCCCTCAGGACTGTAAGCATCATGTGATGCCTAGGGTGTGCTCTCAAGGCATTAAAGTTATGTTTATGAGTCGACCTACGATCCGTATGATGTACGAGTGGTATGCTGACTTGTATCATCTACATACTCCATCTTTTTCAGTGGTTTTTCTTCCAATTTCATTTTGAGGCAATTATTTAGCAACTTTACCTACAACTACCTCAAAACGACATCATATATACTAAAACAACCTAAGTCCAAGAATAAATTATTTGTTTTAAGCATCTAAAGTGTCGTGTTTCCATGATACATCATGTGGCACGCTACACACCCTTAAAAGAGGCTTTACTCGACAAGGATTTATGGAACCCTAATTGAACATAAACCTAGGGATCTAATACTAATTTGACAAGACCTGAAATAGGGCGTAGTTATGTCGGGCATCTCAAGTCCAACCTGGATTGGAGTCCTCCCCCAATACCCAACTATAACCTCATGCACCCTATGTCGGAGGAATTTCGAACATATAACAAAATAAAACAATAATAGTTCAAAGACATTAAACAAAGTCTATAATCATAATCCAACATCCTCAACCTAATATCTAACTGGTGTCAACACCAATGCCAATACCAATACCAAGGCTGTCATATATACCTACACCGCCCATGCCTATAGTAGTCTAATAAAGGCTCTAACTAGAATCAATAACATCCAATCAGAACCCGACCATACCCAAAACCAAACCAAGGAAATAAGAAAAATAAAACAAGTTCCTAGATTGAAATGGAGCCATTTGGAGTATGGAAGCTAACAAGTTTAACCTGACTCAAGCTGTCCCCGAAGTCTAAGTCTCTGAGTAGGAGGAATCGTAGTATGGCTGATTCTAGTATCGCATGGGGATACAACACCCAAAAATAGTTAACGGAGTGAATGCTAGCATGTACCCAAGTATACATATAAAATAATGCGATTATTCAAAACAAAACCATATAGCCATATTCAATCACCCGTATACATATATATAATGCCGGGATAGTAAGCCGAGTTTAGAATTTATTTAAAACCTTAACCTGAGTTGTATAGCTCTGTCATCCTAAATGTCTACCCACGGTCTATATTGGTTCATCTCCCCCTACTTAAAGGGCCTCCGTGTATGTTAGTTGCACGAAATAGAGAGAAAAAACCTGAGATGACTAGTACATCTCAAAAAATATAAAGTCTGACATTATACAAATGGTCACCATGACCAAACCTCACATCAGCAAACCTGAATTTCTAGTACTGCACCCCTAGGACCTCCACCTTCCATAGCTTTGATAAAACAACCCTCTTTAAGCCCCTATTAAGACCAAATTCACATTTCATCGATTTACTAATGAGTCTTTTATTTAGGCATTAACCGTTGGTATCGTCATACCAAAATTAAAGCTTTCAAGTCTATCCATTTATGCCATACCAAAACCATTAAACCATGTGGACTCCAAAGTTTCTAATTAAATGAAAAGCATGGACAACAAGGCCTTTCCAAAACCATATAGAATCAACCAGAATAATTCAGGTTTCATTACAATTTATGCAGTGCAAAGATATCATGAGTAGTCAAACAATGTGACAAGATCCTTCTCATTGGAATTTTAACATTTAGGTTGAGGGAACATAAGTTTCAAAATCATAACCAAGTAATTTGGGGAATCCATAATACCCTAAAATCCATTTACCATTAACATGCATCCCACAATGTCAAAATCATACTAAAACATGAACGAAAACATAAATAAACCATGAGAACCATTATTCAACCATGAACATCCAAAACCCCAACCATTATTTCAAACCATAACAATATCATGCAAACCATACATTAAAACATTTGTCCTTTGTTAAAACAAAGAGGAAGGAGTAAGATGTCGTAGACACCAAGAAAAACAAATAGAAACAACCATTAAGAGAGTGTTTGAGAGAGATTTTAAGAGTGTTTGATTGAGAATAATAATTTAATGACGTCCCAAAACGTGTTTTATGTCGTGGTATCAAAGGGAGTTACTAAAACAGAAACATCCAGAATGCCCCCAACTTAAAACTATAAAAATACCACAGGTGGTTACGAGTCGACCCTATGACCACACTATACGACTTATCTCATTGATTCATCACCAATACGGTGCGTTAGACACCCATACACTGTCCACCATATGAGTCCTTGATAGCCATTCATCACCAGACCATACGACTCATATGGTCCAATCGTACCCAAGACAATATCCAAAGGGATTAATATTGGACAATATAAAATTTATCCCAATGACTTATAACCTATCCTTATGGTTCTTAGTGAGCCACTTATGCTCAAAACTATGTCAAGTCACTATGTTACTGATTTTATTACGGGACCTACCAAACGAACCATCACCATGCCTAGCCACCTGTACCACCAAACCATAAGCACAATTGAAACCCAACCACCCTTCACTGGACTCCTAACTACTAGGGTCCCCTAACTGGTACCCAATCCCTGTTACTCATATAATGAGTCATTACATGGACAAGCAACTCAAAGCTCAGGAAATTTCCAAGGGCCAAAACCTAGTGTGTTTCAAGAGTTGTCCATTAAAACTTATACAAATTCTTACCTGACTTTAATATACTATTTATGCCTACTTTAAAGGTGATAGAAGTGTTAAAGCTTAAGTACCTACTGATGAGAACCTTTATGGTAGAGTTATCATAAAGTTATGAAATTACACAAGAGCTTAAGAAAATTTCTTTGGGGCATTTAAGTTTATGAATTCCATGCGTATACCGCTTCCTACATTATTCGTGCAATGATTCAAATTAAGAAAAGTATCTTGGCCTATTCAAAAACTCCATTGTAGAGGTCAATCTTAAGAGAGAGGGAGGTAGACGATTATTTGGGTAATAATTCCACCCGATGATATAGTGTTAAATTTGAGTGTTATAGGCTATGAGTAGTAAGATAGATCCAGATCCAGAGATATAAAGTCATAAATTTTGAAGCCTGACAATAAAGGTAGTTTTTTTTATAGAAAAATATAGCTAGAATCTTGTGCTTATTAAGTGAGTGATGGAGGTGGTAACAGACTCGAATCAATCATAACATTTACTAAATTTTCCATAAAGCTAATGATCCTCAAGGGTATACAACACTATTCTCAAATGGTCTGCATGCTCATCCTCGCTCTGAAAATATAAAAGTATGTCATCTAAGAAAACAATGACAAACATGTCCAAGTACTTGTTGAAGAATTTGTTCATTAAATCCATAAGGGTTTTAGAAGAATTTTTTAGTCGAGAAGGCATAAATACAAACTCAAAAAGACCATACTGGGTTCTAAAAACAATCTTTGGGATGTCACGCTCCCTGACCTATAACCGGTGATGCCCCAACCTGAAATCAATCTTTGAAACCAATGGGCGCCATAAAAATGATTGAGTAAATCATCAATTCTAGTGATGGGGTATTTATTCTTAATGGTGACCTTATTTCTCCATCTATAATCTAAACACATACGAGTTGTAGAATCTTGCAATAACTTTGGTACAAACTTAGCTAACTGAGTGAACTTGAGGAAATACTCTTTCATTGACAAAGAGACCCACCTTATGTTCATAAACTCCTTTACCTAAGCCTTTCTCATCTCACTAAGAAAAAACCTATCTAGAAAATCCATTTGAAACTCATCCCAACTTATAGGAGCAGTATTCTTACCCCTTCCTTTCTTTACATAGTAACCCAATCATAAGCAACATCCTTCAATCGATAAGAAGCCAATTCAAAACTTTTCTCTTGAGTAAAATGCATAATCCAGGTAATCTTCTTCACCCCATTAATGAAAAAATGAGGATCCTCATATATATTTGACCCAAAGAGATTAGGTGAACTCATCCTCATAAAATCCCAAAATCTAGTTGCAGATAAGTTTCTATTCTACTAAAATGGGTTTTTTGTTGGATCATTACCCTGAGAATTTTCATTCACATCCTGAGCTAAACTTTGGAAAGTAGCTTGAAACTCAACATGAGAGACATTTTCATTTAGAGGGTCTATAAGTGGGGGTGGGATTGGCTGATCCTCTGTCCTGTGTGCATAAGCTCTATGAAAAGGCATTGTCTATTATGTGAAAGCATGAACTAGAGTAGATAAAGATAATCTCAAAGCACAAAAGAGATTAGGAAAGAAGGTATGGTTCCTAATACATTCTGTTGCCCTTTGTTCATAAGTGCAGAACTCTTCACACCCATGATCAAGACTCTGCGTTATGATACTATTCAAACTCCCTAGGACTCTTTAAAACCATATTATCTTTTAGCAAGTTTGTAATACCTTGAAGATACCCCTTGGAAATCAGCTGGTGCTTAAGACTTGAAATAGCCCAAAGTTGCCCCATGATATCTACTCAACACTGAAGTCTTATGAATGAAAACTTAACACATATGTAGAAAATAAAGGAACTTATAATTGAGTTCAAATATCTGAATAATCTCAACCAAAATATTATAACTTAATAACTTTAAAATCTATGAAATACTTAAAAAACACATAGTATGACAAGTCTTAACAAGCCTCTAACTAAAACTAAAGATTTACTGGGATAGACCTATGTGACCCAAAGTAAAACCTGAATAACTTCAATAAGCATCTGGAACCACTATAAACTTGGCACTTGATAACGCTCAAATTACACTCTTAAATGAGTGTAAGCGATCATCGTCAATATATTTACCCAACTTTGGAGGCGGGGTCGAATCCACAGAGAATAATGTGATTGGCTATTAAACTTGTTTGAACCTAAGCTACAAGTCAAATTCAAACAACTGGCATGAAAATATAAATGGGGGTTTTGAGTTTAACAAGTAATTGTTGGTCACCTTGGTTTCAGTTTGTAATCAAGAGTTTATGAAATAACCAGGATTATGTTCACTATGTCTTACGGTACATGACAGATACTGAAATTTACTCAAGGTTCTCATGGTAGTTAGGATGATAAGCTATCTTTATCAATGGTATGCTCAATTGTCTCTCGACCTATTCAAGCGTCTAATTCCCTAATCCTCTCGTACTTAGGGAATCGCTTATCGTTACACAGATTTTACCTCAGGTTAATCAACCTTGTTACAATGCTGATTATTAAACGAAGCCTTTTCGAGTCCCTGTTAATAACTCACTTCCTACTGTTCATAATTTCTTTCTCAAGCAAACCAAAGTAGGCACGCCTATTGTTTGCAACCAACAAACATAAATAATAGTCTCAAAATTATCAAAAAATCCTATAACCTATTAAATCTTGAGTATTTAACACCTTATCATGACCTAACCCTAGATCCCATAATCCAGGTTAATGGAATTTAGCCACTCATGATGTAATGAACAAAACACATAATTAAATTCATTATTTGAAAGATAAACTTACAGAGATAAATAATAACAAAAGAATCACAGATTAGATCACAAAGGAAATTCCAAAGTAATGATATTAATCTCTTCAAAGGATTTGCTTCTTCAAGCCAAGAAAATTAAAGAGAGAAAATATCAATGTGTTGTCTAACCAAAACACTCAAGTGTGGTTGTATCCCCTTCTGTGGAATAATAATATTAGAAAACCCTCCTATAGATATTTAAATTGTCAGCCCTAAATAAAGAAATAAAATTAAAATTTAAGATTTTCTTCGGGATGGGTGATGGTATTCTTGACGGCACGTCATAAGTATGACAGCGTGTGCAGGATGCCGTCAAAGTCTCCAGTGAATTACTATTTTCTAATTTTTCTGACGGCAAATCTAACGGCATGTAAAATATGTCATGGCCCATAAAAAATGTCATCACATCTTCACTGGAAATCAGCATAATCTGCTTCAGGTTGACGGCCACTTTGACAGCCCGTCCCATGCTTGACGGTGCTTCTGAAACATCATCTCATTTAATCTCAATTCCTCAGGTTCTGTCTAAGTTTGATGCCAACTTTGACAGCCTGTCATATGTCTGACGGCGCTTCAAAAATGATGTCAACTTTAGTATAGCTCATTTGTACCAGATTTCAGCTGATTTATTCTTATTTTCTTTGGTTTCCTCCCCGATCACATGTATTTGCATTAAAAAAAATAAAATAATAAAAAAACAACAGAAGTTGCTGAAGACTTCATAATTATTTGGAGCTAAAAAGCATTAAATATGTTAGCTTTTGCTCACACATCAAGACCCTCAACTTAAAATAATTGCTTGTCCTCAAGCAACAAACTAACTAAGAGAATACATAGAACATTCAGCAGTCAACAACCATTTTAGCTCAAAACTCTGTTACCACCTCCAAGGTCAACCAATTTTAACTACTGTGTATCTTATTAAAAAGTAGCAATGTAACACAAATGATTCTAGCCATGGCATCAACTAAGTACCAACAATCATGCTTATATCAATATGACACTACCCAAATAACTAAGTCACCTAGCAACATACTAGTGTGCCCTCAGAATAAAATATTTCCCCTTTTTCTCTCATAATAGAAATCAAAGTATAAAGATGGGGATCATCACAAAAACACTTACTATCAGAATGAAGTTCAAACCAATATATGCTAAATACCATATGCTTGCCCTTATATTCATTACTAAAGTGTCTAGACGGGTAAGCTAACATCACTATAGGTCTTTCTTAGGCTTGTAACGTAGGCTAAGGGCTGGTATAATATTAGATGGCATTTAGAGTGACTAACCTCCTTGGCACTACCTTAACTTGTGGGGTCCACTTATTAACCTCTTATTCTTTTCTTTTCTTTTTCTCTTTACCACATATTCAGAATAGGTGTAGTTTGTCTTTTTATTCAAACAAACTTCTTTTCTTGCTCTTTTTTACCAACACCCAATTTTCTATTTCTTTTCTACTTATTCTTTTTCTTCTACTCCACCTTCCTTCATACCCAATTTACATCACTTACCTCTATGATAGCCACCCTCAACTTGGGTTGTTTTCCTAAGTCAAGGTGCACAGTGTCCAAGGAGGACCAGGGCCAAAACAAGTTCATTATGATAAAACAAAGGAAGGTGATAGGTATCATAGAAAGAAACTAGTCAATTCAGGCTCAAACAGGGATCAAGGGATATCATGCATTACGAGAATGTCATTTAGTCTAATAGTGACTTAAATTAAAAAATGGCCTATGATCCTTTCCTAACCCCTACCTTTCAACTAAGTAAGATGAACCGGGCAAGTTTTGGATTCTGTAGCACAAAGGGAACTCAGTAAAATCTCACACACACATGGCACACAGGTACATCACAAGCTATTACCTATTCAGTTAATGTAATTATTAGCAGTGATTATCATGTCACTTGTACTAATACCACAACAAGATGCACAGTGGTCACACATGAATGTGTGTCATGCAGTTATAAAATAGATCATTGGAGAGGTGTTCAAAAAATCAACAAAAATATGTCAACTGCACCAGATACTTATTTTCTCCCAATTAAATGAAACACATCAAAAAACAAAATACGATACTCCTAAATATGTCGAATCTACTAGGAACGTGACTCCAGGGAATAGAGGAACGGCAACAAAAAACCCAGGAGGACATCAATACCCACAAGTAGCCCCGCCCTCAACTTAAAATCATGCAAAGTCCCCAATGCGTCAAACCAAAACAAGAGAGTCAGAAACATACCTGTGGCACCATGGGTGCAAAGATCACATGTCAATCACATAATACGAATACAAACAACAAAATACCTTGGGTTGCCTCCCAAGAAGCGCCTGGTTTAACATCATAGCATGACTCAGTTATCTTAACTACTCAGAATTAATCAAGATACCTTATTGGTAATTATTTATGTCTCCACTTGGAGGATTTGAAATGCCAACCCAACTTTTGATCAATACATATTTGAGGTGCATTGGACAAATATGAGGGCATGATGAGGAATGTTCTATCACGCCACTTCGAAGACTTGAACTGCTTGCCCAATTTTGCATCAAACTTTTGTGTGGGCTCATTTGGCAGTGGTGAGAATCTTAAACAACCACTAAATGGACAGTGATCTTTAAGCTCCTTGGCCTTCAATATTGGGATTGTAGTATTCCCTTTTGGAAGGATAAACTCCAAAATGTAAGAATCTTCTTCCTTATTTTCAAAATTTATCATTTGCTTAGGTGATTTGAGTTTCATCAAATCCACTAAGCATCATGTTGAAAAGTAATTTGAATGAGGACTAACCCTCAATTTTGGAATAACTTCCCTATTAGTAATTTTACCCCAAAATGAACTAGAGTCTTCACGAGGATTGTGCTTGATTTCTTCTTTAGACTCTAATGCCATTTCCTCATCCTTGGAATCTTTATTTATGAATGTTTCTGTTGGTTGGGGAATCACCGAGGGTTGCTCATCATCAACATCGGATTCTTTCTTTTCATCCTTACACTATTTCATTATTTTAAATAATTCCACAGATAAAATATCATCTAAATATAATATGGAAAAATATTTTAGATGATTGACCTTGATATCCATATCTTCTATCCTTTCTGTTCCCTCATTAAATTTTCTTATATCTTGATGTATGTCACATATGGTATCATTCATTGTGTCTATACGATCCAACATTAGTTGAAGCATTGCTTCAATGTCACTCTTTCCAGTGCTTCGCTCTTCCCCTTTTTGACTATAAGACCTGTCATGCTTATAAGAAACACTAAAACTTGGGTTAGCATAATAGGGGGCTCTTCCCCTTTTTGACTATAAGACCTATCATGCTTATAAGAAACACTAAAACTTGGGTTAGCATAATAGGGGGAGGGGGAATTTGTGCAATCACTCCAATGTCCATCTTGACCACCATATAAAGAACATTTATACTCCCAGTAGGATGGAGATGGTGCACACATCTCTCTCCAGGGAGCATATCTATAATCTTCCCAAAAGTGGGGTCCATCACAATATAGACATGGATCATCCAGATAAGATTTCCAACCATCAAACTCACATTCATTCCATGATGCCATAGTAAGAAAAAAACAAAAATAAAGAAAATCTACCTAACACAAAAAACAGAGGAAATCACAAAAAAATATTTAGAAGTTTGAATTAAAGCAAGTAAGCTAAAATTCTAAATCAACTAATACGCCAAATTGTTCCCCGACAACAGCGCCATTTTTTATAATGCTCAAATTACACTCTTGAATGGGTGTAAGAAATTATCATTAATATATTTACCCAACTTTGAAGTCGGGGTCAAATCCACAGGGAACAATGTGAGTGGCGATTAACCTAGTTTGAACCTAAAGCTACAAGTCAAATTCAAACAACTGGCATGAAAAGATCAATGGGGTTTTGAGTTTAACAAGTAATTGTTGGTCACCTTGGTTTCAATTTTTAATCAAGAGTTTATGAAATAACCAGGATTATGTTCACTAGAGCTTACGGTCCATGACAGATACTAAAATTTACTCAAGGTTCTCACGGTACTTAGGATGAAAAGCTATCTTTATCGATGGTATACTCAAATGTCTCTCGACCTATTCAAGAGTCTAATTCCCTAATCCTCTTAGACTTAGGGAATCACTTATCACTACACAGATTTTTCCTCAGGTAAATCAACCTTTTTACAGCGCTGATTATTAAACGAAGCCTTTTTGAGTCACTATTGATAACTCACTTCCTACTATTTGTGATTTATTTCTCAAGCAAACCAAAGTAGGAACGCCTATTTTTTGCAACCAACAGACATAAATTATAGTCTCAAAATTATCAAGAAATCCTAACACCTATTAAACCTTAAGTATTTAACACCTTATCATGACCTAACCCTAGATCCTATAATCCAGGTTAATGGAATTTAGCCAATCATGATGTAACAAACGAAACACATAATTGAATTCATGATTTAAAATATAAACTTTTAGAGATGAATAATAACTAGTGAATCGTAGATTAGATCACAAAGGAAATTCCAAAGTAATGATATTAATATTTTCAAAGGATTTGCTTCTTCAAGCCAAGAAAATTAGAAAACTCAAGTGCGGCTCTCTCCCCTTCTGTGGAATAATCATATTAGAAAACCCTCCTACAAGTCTTTAAATAGTCAACCCTAAATAAGAAAGTAAAATAAAAATTTAAGATTTCCTTCGGGGTGGGTGATGGTATTCTTGATGGCACGTCATAAGTATGACGGCGTGTGCAGGATACCGTCAAAGTCTCCAGTAATTACTATCTTTTGATTTTTCTAATGTGAAATCTGAAGCCGTGTCAAATATGTGATGACCCATGAAAAATGTCATCATATCTTCACTGGAATCATCATAATCTGCCTCAGGTTGACGGCCACTTTGACTGCCTATCCCATGCTTGACGACACTTTCAAAACGTCATCGTATTTCATCTTAATTCCGCAGGTTTTGTCTAAGTTTGACGGCAACTTTGACATCCTTTCATATGTCTGACGGTACTTCAGAAATGTCATCAACTTCAGTATAGCTCATTTACACCAGATTTCAGCTGATTTATTCTTATTTTCTTTGGCTTTCTCCCTGATTACTTGTATCTGCTTTAAAAAAACAAAACAATCAAGAAAACAACAAAATTTGCTTAAGACTTCGCAATTATTTTGAGTTAAAAAGATTTAAATGTGTTAGCTTTTACTCACACATCAGCACTCAAAACTATTAGGACTTACTAACTCTTTCAATATAAGAAGTGGTGTCTGTGGTTAATCGTGCTACTGAGGACGAATACAAAAACTTACATTATGAAATAATGTAGTCTCATAGATTTATATGTGGTTAGTACTTATGAAATGTACTAAGTATGTGGAGGTGAGTATAACAAGTATAATTGAAGCTGAACATAATTTCTAATCATGCATGCTAAATGTAAATGACTCACCATGTTCATAAGTAAGATTGAAAGATGAAATATCATAAGGAATGACTCATAAAAAAATATATGAACAACAAATATGAGTCATTACATGTAGTTTATTAAATCCTAAATCCTATGAGAGAACCAATATAGACCATGTGAGCATCATGGAGTTCGATGACTTAAACCCTTATCAAAAGGGCATGATGACTCAAATCCTTATTGTAATGGTCCAATGTACTTTGCCAGGGTATAAAGCATAACTCTAGTGATTACCTAAATATGTTTGATTGGACAATCTTAATAATATAAATGACTTTCTAATTAGGACATGCTACATGCCAATTTAGACAAGCTTAATTAACATATGGTGGCACATAGTTTCTAGGAAATAGTATGCTCTAAACCCATATTCCTCTCTCTGTGCTAGATACTATTCCAGAAACTCATACTATTGCTCGTACTACATCTATGAAGTTCACCTTAAAAGTAAGCACATGAGCTGATAATCTTTAAAATAAAATATGCTTCTATTCTATCTCAAAATCTTGATTTCTTATGGGAAATTCATACATTGTCTGAAATCTCATAACAAAACTAAAACTGTGATTATAATGAAATGCTTTTGTAACTCAAACAGGTAAACTTGAACTTCTTGTAAACTAAATACTTAATGCTCAAATTGTAATTTTTTTTCTACTCATGAAAACTTCATATCAAATGTCATAACTCAATTCTTGAAATCACTTTAGTATATAAACTTACATAAGCATGAAAACATAAAAACAAATAATGTACAACTCATGATAAAACACCATAAAATAAAGCATAAGAAAATGGGTATGAATCCTAGTTATAAAAATTTCAAGTTTATGATTAAAACTTAACTTTTGGGAAAAGGGATGAAAGGTTATCCTTGTTCAAACCCCAATACTTGGACTTAGTGAATTTCTTGATGAAAACTCAAATTGGAACCTTGCAGGCTTGAATTTTAGTGGGAAGCTCTTTTTTTGTGCTATTAAGGGTTTGGGAGAAGAGAAGATGATTTAATTTGGGAAGTCATTTAATAGGTAAAATCCCAAAAAATCCCTCAACATAAACTAAAAAAAATAAAACTGGCATTTTAGCTTCCTTGGGCATGACATGCCCTTATCGCACCAATCCAAGGGCATGTCATGCCCTTGTTGCGAAACACCCAGAGCGTTGCATGTTATTATTATGGACCCTCATTGGTTTCATTGTAAGGGTGTGCCTCTCCTCTGTGGCACACCTTTAATGCAGAATCTTACTATTTTGGTGTCCTAAAATATCCAAAAATGCATTTCAAAAATTCTAAAGTACTTCTTAATGGTCTAGTTATGATTCCTTATTAAAACTTAGAAATAATCATAAAACAAAAAGGAGATACCAAAATAAAATCGTAGAAATTTTAGGGTCTACCATTATCTCCCTCTTGGGATCATTCATTCTCAAATGAAAGTTGGGAAGGAAAAGCGAATGAAGTGAGTCATACCTTATGTCGACATTACTTTTTGTATTACATTCAAATTAGGATTTCTGGATGATTTTGAGATACTATAAATACCTTGGTTTTATTCCTTTATTAGGTTACCCATTATTACAATACTTTTACTACTTTTTACATACTTTTTATATGTGGGTGGCAGCTCAAGGGCAAAATCCTATCATGGGCCAATCCTAATATTTATATATCGATGACAGCTTAGGGTCGTAAGCCAAGCATAGGCCAATCCCAATTTATGTATTGACCCCTAATCAGCTGGTTATTTGTAATATCCTACAAAATTAGTAATGCAAGGAATTGTAAAGCAAAGAAAAGCAAAGGATGTAATGTACATTATTCTACAAGTATAAGCAAAGGTGGTCTTCTATCAGTATTCATATAGTTGTACCTGGTTTCACTTGAGTTCTTATTTTACATATACTTACTTTATGCCTTACATATTCAGTACATTCTTTTGTACTGGCATCCCTCCTGCGGGACATTATTTTTCATGTCACCGGTATAAGTATTCCAGCTAATTGATCTCCCTAAAACAAGCATATTTTACTCAGTGGCTCTTGGTGAGCTCTAGATTAATTTGGGGCTTTGCCTAGTATCTCGCATGAATTTGATATTATATTATATTTAAGTGTATGGTGGGGTCCTATCCCAATCTAAGACAATGTTATTTATCTCTTAGAGGCTTTGTAGACTATTGTTAAAGTAAAGTGCACTGGTGTCTTATTCTCCAGTAATCAAGGCCCCAATGGCCAAGTCATGTATATCCATTACGAGCCTGTCTATGTTGGTCTATTATCAAGGTGTCTTACCTATACTTGTCAGAGCTTTATGATTATTATAGTTACATACACAGTAATCCCAAGTTATAAGTTAGTTCTATCGGGCCTTTAGGGCGTTGAGTGCCTGTTCATCTCAACAAGATAGGAGGTATGATAAAAGTGATATTATAGAAGTTCACCTTAGGGAGTCTACAAATCCATTTCTAGTAGAGCCTTACTTATGAATGTGTTATGCGCCATATTTATAATTAGGGTACTACTTGGACATTTAAGAAATGTCCCTTCTTTTACGGTCTAAATTGTGCGATAGTATTGAGTTGAGAAATTTATCCCCATTCATGCCATAATCTATGTCATTCAGGTTATGCCTATTATGATTAATCTCAAGAGAAAAGTTTTAAGTTATTAAAATTCAGAGCAAAACCTGTTGAGGTTTCTGCATTACTTGCATCTATATTTATATTTATGCCACTTGCATTATTTTGGTTCTTCTGAGTAAGATATAATAAGATTATGCAGGTGATATATAGTAAATGGTTACCTAGTCACAATGATGGGCTATAAAATTTCCTAATACAGCCTCTTGGGAGGATGTGACTAATTCATGGGATTAAAATTTCCTCAAAAATGACTCTTCTAGTGGTTATAGGATCTAATCCTGTGAAGGGACATTTAGCACCTTGTTAGAAATATTTACATAGAATCTTAAGGAGTTAATTAGAGATAGAGGTAGTTGAACTAGCTTTATATTAGTTAAAAGATGTGGTAGTAGTATTGTTCAGTAGGTGAACCTCAAATGGTAGGCTACAGATACTCTTAGTTGGTCGATAGAGCCCATGCACTTATTCATAATCTCGGGTATGTTAGTAGTTGAAATTATAACATATGTACATATGAAAACTATATATAAGTTAAAATATATGATCTTTTTTATGGGTTAGAAAACTTATGGGATAAGTGTTTCACTTATTTCATACAAGAGTATGAGTATAATAGTATCCTATTGTGATCTATATTTTTTATAGCTTTAATACGACTAAAGATTTGGGTTGAAAATGTTGAGGAGTTAGATGTAAGTTATGATATGCTAGACAATTCAAAGTTATGGAAGGCTCAGTGTTAGTAAATCACTAGTACGAGTGTATGTGATTATCGATATAAAGGAGGACAACATTTGTTTACCATGGAATTGAAAGATAAGTTGGTGAAGCTCCCAGATAGTATAGGAATACGATAATATAAGCATCAGAAGAAAATGTGATGAAGGTTGTACCCCTATTATAGAAATGCTTATTAAGAATTTGTTTATAGACGAAGATATTGATGATTCAATCTTAACCAAAGAATCCACTTCAGATAACCATGTCTCTGCTAAGTAGCATGTGGAATGGTCGAGAGTGGACCTTTTTGGATATGTTTTAAAGGCATACTAGAAGCACTCCTTAAACGACTTCTCATTAGACAAATTAATCAATTTAGTATTGATATAAATTTGGGGTTTATGCATCATCTATGTAAAATAAAGGTCATGGTGTACTATAACTATAAGATAAATAGTGATGGTGTACATGGGGGATTATCTGCCCACGTACCTCAAGAGTACCCATTCTAACGTACCCTTCCAATTTTTATTACCTAGTAAGAATTTATTGTACAGTCCAAACCTCTTTAATTGAGAAGTTTCATGCCTCCACTTGGTATGCACATAATCCCCCATTTGAAACATCTAAATTTCTACACTAAAATCTGCCACAAATGTTATACACTATGTGTAAGATCACTGGAATCTGCCGCAACCTGTATATGCTATGTAATGTCACTTCTAACTAGTTAAACACCTTACTAATTTACTGCATGTCTTCATCTTCTCACTTGTAACATGTCTTCGTAGCTCATTAGTGAATGTGTCTTATGCCCATTGAGGTTCATGGTGTCATATAAGTTCTAAAGTATTACTTTATTGGTGTTACACTTATTTCCTATATCATTGTTCTTGTCTCGATCACATTTCTTATTCTATTGGTCCATAGATATATAGCTCAATAATATTATAACCACCAACGTAACAATCTCAAAGGCTAAATAAACTAAGTAACACAATCTAAACTGAACGGGTGGAAGCTCAGGGGCATAAGCCTAGCATGGGGCAATCCTGATACCTTTATATGTGGGTGGAAACTCAAGAAAAAAAACTATTATTGGTCAATCCCAATGTTTATATGTGGGTAGCAGCTCAGGGGAAAAAGCCTAGCATGAGCCGATCCCAATGTTTATGTATGGGTAGCAGCTCAGGGACGCAATCCTAGCATGGGCCGATCCCAATTTGTCTATTTACCACTAATCAGTTGGTTATTTGTAATACCCTATAAAGTTAGTTATGCAAATAATAGTAAAGCAAAGCAAAACAAAAGGATCTAATGTACATGATTCTACATGAATAAGCAAAGGTGGTCTTCTATCAGTATCCATACAGTTGTACCTAGTTTCACTTGAGTTCTTATTTTATAATTGGTTACTTTATACCTTATATATTTAGTACATTCTTTCTTACTGACATCCCTCCGGGAGGATATTATTTTTCCTATCACAGGTACATGTATTCCAGCTAATAAATCTCCCGAAAACAAGCATATTTTACTCAGTGGCTATTGGTGAGATCTAAGTTGATTAGAGGCTTTGCCGATTCTTTAGCATGTATTTGGTATTATATTATATTATATTTAAGTGTATGGCAGGTTCCTATTCTGATCTAAACCAATTTTGTTTATCTCTTAGAGGCTTTATAGACTATTGTTAAAGTAAAGTGCACTAGTGTCTTATTCTCTAGTAATCAAGGCCCCAATGACGAAGTCATATATATCTATTACGGGTCTGTCTATGTTAGTCTGTTATCAGGGATTCTTACCTATACTTGTTAGAGCCTTATGATTATTTAGGGCAATAAGTGCTTCTTCATCTCAATAGGATAGGAGGAGTGACAAAAGTAGTATCAAAGGAGTTCATCCTAGGAAGTATACAAAACCATGTCTAGTAGAGCCTTACTTATGAATGTGTTACATGCCACATTTATAATTAGGGTGTTTCTTGGACATTTATGAAATGTGCCTTCTTTCACAATCAAAATTGTGTGATAGAGTTGAGTTGAGAAATTTATCCCCATTCATTCCATAATCTATGTCATTCAGATTATGCCTATTATGATTAATCTCCTGAGAAAAGTGTTTTGTTATTAAAATTCAGAGGAAATCTTGTTGAGGTTTCTGTGTTACTTGCATCTATATCAGTATTTATGCCACTTGCATTATTTTGGTTCATCTGAGAGGGATATAATAAGATTATTCATGTTCTATATAATAAATGGTTACCTAGTCACAATGATGGACTATAAAATTTCCTAATACAGCCTCTTAGGAGGATGTGACTAATTCATGGGATCAAAATTCCCTCAAACATGACTCTTCTAGTGGTTATAGGATCTAATCCTATAAAGGGACATTTATCACCTTATTAGTAATATTTATATTGAATCTTAAGTCATGTATTAGAGATAGAGGTAGTGTAACTAGCTTTATATTAGTTAAAAGATATGGCAGTAGTATTGTTCAGTGGGTGAACCTCAAATGGAAGGTTACAGATACTCTTAGTTGGTCAATAGAGCCAATACACTTATTCATAATCTCAAGTATGTTAGTAGTTGAAATTATAACATATTTATATATGAAAACTCTAAACAGGTTAAAACATATGATCTTTTATATGGGTTAGATAAATCATGGGATAAGTGTTTTAGATGTTTCATGCAAGACTATGTGTATAATAGTTTCCTATTGTGATCTATATTTTTGTTATAGCTAGCATATGACTAAAGATTTGTCTTGAAAATGTTGAGGGGTTAGATGTAAGTTATAATATGCTAGACTATTCAACGTAAGGGAAGGCTCAGTGTTAGTAAATCACTAGTACGAGTGTATGTGATTATCAGTATAAAGTAGGACAACATTTGTATAACATAGAATGCAAAGATGTGTTGGTAAAGTTCCTGATAGTATAAGAATACGATAATATGAGCATCAGAAGAAAAGGTGATGCAGGTTGTACCCCTATTATAGAAATGCTTATTAAGCATTTGTTATTAGAAGGAGAAATTGATGATTCAATCTTAACCAAGGAATCAACTTCAGATAACCATGTCTCTGCTAGGTAGCGTGTTGAATGATTGAGAGTGAACATTTTTGGATATGTGTTAAAGGCTGCTAGAAGCACTCCTTAAACAACTTCTCAAACTCTCATTAGACAAATAAATCAATTTAGTATTGATGTAAATTTTAGTTGCATGCATCATCCATTTAAAATAAAGGTCATCTATTATGAAAATGTATGATGGAGTCGACTAAATAAAGCGATATTAGAAGGTTTATTTGGTGTATGCCCATAGTAGAGCAATTATTTTTTTACTAAAAGAGGGGATAATTAATTATATACTAGTTGTTCTTATTGGTTCCTTTACCTAGAAAGGGAATGGAACACTTTCACTTATTAAGTTACAGGATGGTAAATTTGATAGCATAGACAACCTAACATGTTTAGCCAAAGTGGCTACTTCTTTTGTGCTACAAAATCAAAATATGAGTTCATATATACTTAACATTACTTGTAATTGTCAATGGGTAAAAGTTCATTAGTTATGATGCCCTCGAGATTCACTTGTTCATTTTCTTATTTGATCTTTAACCTAGGAATCAGACTTTAGCCTCGATCCCCTATTTCTCTCATACACTTGTTCCAAATGTTTGGATATAATCAGAAGTTGCTTGATTTTAATGGTCAAAAATTTGTGAAAAAAATTCTCAGAAGCTAGAAACAAAACAACATGAGAAATTAATTACATATGTTTAAAAATAGTAAAGAACATACACAAAACTATACCACCTATAATTTAGGACTAATAGTCATGTTCTTGTACTTAAGATATGGAAAAGAGGTTCTATAAGATGTCTCAAGTTCTTAAAGATTTTAATTGCTTATACATTTGTACAAGCTACATGTAATATAGCCCTTCTACTTGCAGGACATGTGCCCTTTGTGGATTACGTTCATACATGTTACATATGTCATAGCCAAACACTTTCATGAAGGTGTTATTTGCTTCATAAAACTCTTACTTATTGCTATATGTTTTATAGGATATTCCATTCATCAATCACTTGCTACAAATCACTAGGCCATACTTTATATACATTATAAATTAATGCCTCACGAGCTGTAAGGAGTATATATTACTTGCTCATGGATAATACATATCATAAGTTACTTGTCTATATGTCACGCTCTTCATAAACTATCTTCCCATATCTTACATGCCTCATAGACTATTTGTTTAAGTGACATGCCCCATAGATGACTCCATGCATATCATATGCTCGCTTTCTTATATATGATGTATTGGTGAAGGTGTCTAGTTTCATCTTTCCTATATATTTTTTGATATTATAATACGAAGTAGACTTTCAAGTTCTAATTATTTAAAGAAGACCATATTTGGCTACAGGTAGGATGTTTATTAATTTGGAGCTAGGACATCCGATACTTAGACTTAATGATGAACAAGTGATAGTTAATGTACACAAATCCATGAAGCAGCCATATGAGTTAAGAGTGATATCTGTGTTTGATGTGTAAGATTAGAAGATGGATTTATTTTATGATGTTGATTTAGTTACTATTTGGGATAATGCTTTTAATGTTGCTCCTATTTAAGAATGGTTGGGTGTTGAATCTTTGGTAGTCGTGATCATAAAATTTGATAGTGTTGGTATTGGTGACTATGATGAGATGTTACGTTCACTCTATAGGAGTGGTTCTTATACTTATGCCCCAAAAAATCTTGATTTGCATCTGAAAAATAGAACTACTTCACCACTCACACATCTATTGAGGAGCCACCCATCTTAGAGTTGAAGGCCCTCCATTCTCATTTGTGATATACATTTCTAGGTGCCAATAGCACTTTGCTTGTAATCATTATAGCTGACTTGATGAAGACAGAATCAGAATCTTTAATATCAGTACTACAAAATTTAAAGAGGTCCATTGGTTGGTCCATTATGGATATTGTAGGTATCTCGCCTGGTCTCTGTACTTATAAAATCCAACTTGAGTCAAATTGTATCCAAGTATAGAGCATCAGCATAGACTTAATCCTCCTATGAAGGAGGTGGTGAAGAAAGACATAATCAAGTAACTATATGCTGGTGTAGTATATTCCATTATTGATAGTAAGTGGGATAATCTGGTACACTGTGTTCCAAAAAAGGGGGTATTAGTGTTGTGCCTAATGAAAAGAATTTGCTAGTGTTAATGAGGTCATTCACAGGATGAAAAATGAGTAAGGATTACAGGAAACTAAATGCATGGACTTAGAAGGACTTTTTTCCCATGCCCTTCATGGACTAGATATTGGATAGACTTACGGGCACGGGATGGTACTATTTTTTGGATGGGTAATCAGGATATAACCAAATCACAATTTCACCTGAGGACCAAAAGAAAACAACTCTCACTTGTCCTTATGGGGATTTTGCAATCAGACGTATGTCATTCGAGTTGTGAGGCTCTAGTTATATTTTGGAGATAAATGATGTCAATCTTCTCTAACATGGAAAAAGATACCACCGAAGTCTTTCTGGATGATTTATTAGTCGTTGGTGATTCTTTTGATGACTGTTTTATTCACTTAGCAAATGCACTACGAAGATGTAAGGAATGCAACTTGGTTCTTAATTGGGAAAAGTGTCATTTCATGGTTAAATAAGGTATTTTAGTTGGGCATAAGATTGAGCATTGAGGTAGATAGAGCAAAGAATAAAGTTATCAAGAAATTACCTCCATCAATTTCTATGAAGGGTGTTTAAAGCTTTTTGGTACATGCTGGGTTTTATAGACGATTCATCAAGGATTTCTCCAAGATTGACAACCCTCTTTTTAGGCTTCTTGAGAAAGAGGTGAAATTTTTTTTACTGAAGCATCTTTGAAAGCTTTTGAATGTCTGAAATAAAAGTTGATGAATTCCTCCATCATTGTATCTACTGATTAGTCCTTGCTATTTGAGATTATGTGTGATGCAAGTGGAGTGGCATTAGGTTCTATACTAGGCCAACGACAACAAAAGATCCTTCATCCCATTTACTATGCTAGGAAGGTACTAAACCCTGCTTGAAAGAACTACACAATCATTGAACAAGATTTGTTGGCAGTAGTTTTTGCCTTTGAGAAGTTTAGGTCTTATTTGATGGGGACAAAGGTGATTGCACATTGATCATGAGCATTTAGGTATTTAATGGCGACAAAAAAATGTAAATCCAAGACTGATTAGGTGGGTTTTGTTGCTACAAGAATTTGATTTCGAGGTCAATGATAGAAAAGGCACTGAGAATTAGGTTGGGGATCATTTGTTTAGACTTGAAGAGAAAGCTATGCAAAAAGTTAAAGATGGGCTTAATGATGACAATTTTCCAGATGAGCAGATATTTGCAGCTTCCCAAGATCAAATTCCATGGTTTGAAGACTATGCAAAAATTTTAGCAAGTGATCTAGTTCCAAAAAATCTTTCCTTCAAGTATAGAGAGAAGATCATGCATGAGGTAAGGAAATTTTTGTAGGATGAACCTTATTTATTCAGAATTTATGATAATGGAATTATTCATAGATGTATACCTGAGGTAGAGATGTGAGCATACTTGAGGCTTGTCATTCTTCACCAATTGGGGGTCATCATGGAGGAGCTTGCACAGCCCACAAAATCCTGCAATGTGGGTATTATTATCCAATAATTTGTAAAGATAAACATGATTTTGCTTCAGCTTGTGATCAATGTCAATGCCAAGGTAACATATCTAGACACCCTGAACTTTATATGACTCCTATTTTAGAATTGAAATTGTTTAACGTATGGGGTATGGATTTCAAGGGACATTTTAAGAGTTCGTTTTGCATGAAGTATATTCTTGTGGCTATGGATTATGTTTCTAAATGGGTGGAAGAGGTTGCGCTCCCCGATAATGAAGAAAGTGGTGTCACTTCTTTCTTAAAAAAGCATATCATTTCTTGATTTGGAATGCCACATACAATCTAGTGACTATGGGTCACAATTTTATAATTGTCTATTCAAGAGTCTGGTTGAAAAGTATGGACTGAAGAACAAGGTGGAAACACCTTATCATCCGTAGATTAGTGGATAGGTTGAGGTGTCAAACAAAGAAATCAAGTCTATCTTTGTGAAGACGGTGAATACGAATAGGACTCATAGGTCACGAAAGTTAAATGATGCATTATGGGCATATCGAACAACTTTTAAGACCCCTATTGGGGCTTCCCCTTATCAGCTGGTATATGGCAAGGCATGTCAGTTGCCTATGGAACTTGAACATAAAGCATTGTAGGTGTTGAATAAGTTGCACTTTTCGTGGAAGGATGCATCAAAGCCAAAGATAAACAAGATGAATGAGTTGGAAGAATTTTGAATCCAGACATATTAAAGCTTTGCACTTAACAAAGAAAAGATGAAGCTGCACCCTACACCATGACGCAAGATTGAGAAAAGGATATTCAAAAAAGTTGACCGGGTATTGCTTTATAACTCTAGACTTCTCTTGTTTCCATTTAAGTGGAAGTCTAGGTTGTATGGTGCATTTATGGTGACAAGATTTTATCTATATAGTGATCTGGATTTAAAGAGGGATGATAAAGCCCTGTTCAAGGTGAATGGGAAAATAGTAAAGAATTATATGGGTAACACTGAAAAAGTAACTGTGATCTTTGAGATGGACCTTGGTGAAGTCTAAGTAACCAAGGCAATTACGTTGGGTAGCAATGTTAAATAACGTGTTGCATGAGAGGCAACACATGAGGCTAGTTAGTGAAATCTGACTTAGCCACGTTGTGCCGCGACATTAAATCACGCATTGCATGGAACCCATGTTTTTGTACTTAATAATCTATAGGGTAATAAGTGTATTCGGTGTGTAGGATTAAAGATTGCATAAATATCCAGGAATTCCAAGAAGTTAGGTCGTACGAACACTTCACGAGTCACATCTTAAAGTAACAACTCATAAGTAAGAGTCGTAAGGACCTGGGAGTTGATTCAAATATAGGTAAAAGATTTTGGAGTCTTTACAACTCTAAAAATGAGTCATAAACTCAGTTTACGACTCATCACACTAAGTCGTATCAACCTCAAAACTAAGTAAGAAGTTCCCAGTCTTTACGAAAGGAGGAAAAGAGTCGTAAGCAGTATGTACGAGTCATAAACATTACTCATAACCAAGCTTAGCAGGTTGAGGGTCGCGGGTAAACCCAGTCCAGTTCCTTGGTTTTTAAACACAAGAGGGTACGTGGTTTGAGTACCCAACACTTCAAACAACGACCCACCTCTGTTGATTCTAAATTAAAAGCTTTAAACGCTTGATTTCACTTTGAAAACACACACAAATTAGTTTGGTTCTCTCATATTGCACGAATTTCACAAGAATTTAGGGAAGATTAGTGATAACTTAAAGAAACCTAAAATCTCACGAATTCAGGTGATAACTTAAAGAAACCTAAAATCTCACCAATTCAGATAAGTATTTGAACATAAATTCTATGTATTTTGATGTAAAGTTGAAATTGAGTGAGATTTTATACTAGCTTTGAGTTGAATATATTTGTGTATGAATATGTGAACCATAGTTCTTACGAATTGAGTTTGAAATAGGATTAGAGAATGAACTTGTAATTTTTATATTGAATCTATGTGGTTTTGACTGATATGGGGTGGAAATATTGTACAATGGAAGGGTAAATTAGGGATTGTGTGTTGGAATCAACTCATAACCTAACTCTTTATGTTACAGTGGATACGACACTCCTTAAGACTCGTACCCATAAGTAATAAGTCATGACGTAACTCATAACCATTGATAACTTAAAGTTATAGTTGGGTAAAGGTTCTGATATGGGTAAGACGTGCCTATGTAAGTTGTATCCAACTCGTACAACACATAAACATAAGTCTAATGACCTAGGAGTAACACATTTTAGAGTTTTATTTCTGGTCAGCTTACGAGTGTTGATAATGAGTCGTAACTTACCTTTACAACCGGTTAGGAGGAATAGTAAGCTGACCAATGAACGTTCATATACACACCATTGATCATATTACTCGGGAATTTGAGTCATAACCAGCATATACGACTATTACCCCCCAATCATAACATGAACAGAACATGCACGCTGACACTTAATTCTCTTTGTTTTCTTTTATTTCCTTAGTAATTACTAACTAGGGTATTTACACAGGTACTATAGTTCCAAAAGGTAGCTCCTCCAAGAAGGGAAATAAGAAGACGCCTGCCCCAAATTCTGATTATAATTTGTTGAACGATTCCACAAAGTTGTCTAGTTTTAGTGGTGACCTCATTGAGTTCCCCATAAAAGAGAAAGCTAACCCAAGGAAAATATGACCTTGAGGAAAGACGATCGCCATACCAGAGGACACACAACCAAAGGTAATCAAAGATATGAATCCTTACAAGTCACTACCCCGAATATTGTCCTAGTCTAAAAAGGACAGTGGAGATAATGACAATGTCGTGTTTGAGGATGATGAAGAAATAGTAGAGCTGAGCTTAGAGGAAATAGAATCAGAGAATGAAAGTGTGAAAGAAGTAAAGGTGAATCCTATTGATAGACAGGAGCCATCTCTGAGGATAGAGCCTACTTTGGTGCAACCCGTTTCATAATAGCGGTACCCCGGTATATAGGAAATGTATAATGAAAGGTTAATCCTACTCTTTGCTAATGAAAGGATCAAGAGGGATCTCTACCTTGAAAGAAGGGTAACCACTATCGGCATGTCTAAGATGCCTAGATTTGAGGACAGGTTTCGGCAGTATGGGTTTGAACTTATTAGTAAAGCACCAAGGAAATATATTCCTACATTAGTAAGGGAGATTACACAGTGTATAAGGGCGAGTTAAAGAGGTAGTATCCGCTGGGTAACTTGTAGAGAGGTGGTGATGCCATTACATCATTGACTATTTGAGGAGTGCAAGTGAACATCTCCCCACTTACTTTTTTCACAATTTTTAAATGAACTAAACTTCCAACCACTACTGAATACCAGAGAGATAGATTACCGCATGGATGAAATGTGAAAGATTACAAGGAAGCAGTTGGGCTCGAAAGACAAAATGAGACATTTTTTAGGGATTGTAAGTTTGATTTCTATGAATAGTAAAGATGTAATTTTGGTGGTAGGTGGCCCAGAAGTGGCCTCGCAAAAAATAATAAAGCATACTTTTAATTTTAGGGCTAAGGTAGGGTGGACACTGGCCAGACATAGACTGTGTCCCACTACTGGAGACAACGTACTCAGTTTAGTTCATGTTATGTTGATATCTAGTTTTATGGCTGGGTAAGTTTGATGTGGGCAATTGTTTTGAAAGATCGAGCTTTGGGCGAATAAAAGTTACTTTTAGATTTTACGTGTATGATCACCTAGATTTGTTTTGCTGCAGAGGTGCAGGAACTTCCACAGATCAACAAAATCACTAAGCCCACAAATATTATAGAATTACGCTTAATTCAGGATATTACAAGCCCTATGGCTAGGCAAGCTAGGATAGGATCTGATATAATAGCTGAGATATTTAAAATTTAGGGTGGATAGACCAATATTGTAGGACAAACTGAGATAGGAGACACCACAGGTGGAGAAGTACATATTGAACCACAAATATATAATGCAGTGGGTACTTCCAGTGCCCCTTCTCCTACACGATCTGTACCACCTTGACCCATATCTACGAGAGCGATACTAGCTGGCTTGATAGTGATCTCACAAGCCATATGGGAAGAGGCCAAGAAGATATTAACTATGTTAAAGGCAAAGATCTTGTATATAGAAGGGGTTGTGAAGCCTTGGGTTGAGACTAAGCTAGAAAACAAAGACAAATAAAAGCAGGGTAGATGGGATTCATTTGATTAGTGGATGACTCATTAGTTGGGGAGCAGCCAAATCTTATATATTATGGAGTTAAAAACTGAGGAGGCTGAGATAACGAAAATTATGAGTGAGTTATGTGACACTAATTTTATCCCAGCACCTGTGGTAATAGAGATGGAGCTAGAAATACATGTTCAAATTATCTGGAGTATTTTAGAACTGGAGGAGAAAGGAATAAGAGATATAAAGAAAAGAAAGCTCTAAATTATAGGAAAAAAAGCCCTAAAGAAAGCAAAGTATAATAGTACACAAAGTTAGCAGGACCAGCAGGTGAGGGTCCACTGAGGGGGCAGTGATGTACCCCCCAAAACGGATGTACCACTGAGCTCAATGGCCACAACTGGTGCCACTACTATAGAGACAGCCCTAACAGTCGATGGGACTACAGTTGAGGATGGTAGGACCCGAGCTGAAGGTGCATGTGATGATGTTGCATAGGCTGGTGCCTGAAGTACCCAGTTATGTCCCTGGTCCCTTGTATTACATTGTTATATACACGTGGAAAATTGCATATGATTTAAGTTGGGCCACTAGTTACACTTGTCGTGTTTTGAAACTCGTGGCCACGATCTAAAAAACTAAGAACTAGCATGCTTTTGTTCTGTTGTTGTTTTTGGTTTTGGTTTTTGTGTGATGGAATAGATGATAATAGGGAGAAAAATTGTACTTGTGGTAGTAGAAATGATTTTTATTTTGATTTTGAATAGTTGTGCTAAAAAATTGATACATCTCCTAAAATTTTATTGATTGTGTGATAGTGTATGTGTGAGAGATGGCTGTGAATCTGATAATAGCATTATAATTAGGGATAAAACAACTAGGTCAAAAAATTTCATAACTATATAAGTAGTACCAAGAAATATGATCTTGTGTGAGTGTGTGTAATGCCTTACCCATTTCCTCGTGTGCGGAATCTACAACTTGCTAATTTCTCTTACCTAGGTTTCAGGATAGTAGATAGGATTGATCATAGCTAATTTTTGTTTTAAGTCCACTCGAGCCTAAATGCCAAACCAAACGTATTATGAATCCTTGATCCAATAGGTTGAGGCTAATTGACCCATTTTTGTTGAATACACCAATTTCACTTCTCATTTCCCTTACAATGAACTTGTATTAGCACTGGTCCTCCTTGGACACTGTGCACCTTAACTCAGGCAAATTGCCTAAGTTGAAGGTGGATATTATAAGGGTACATAGGTAAAACAAGTAAGAAGAAAGATATGTTAGAAATGAAAAAGGACAGATGCGGTGAAAATAAAAGAAAATTAAAAGAAAAGAAAAGAAAAAATATGAGAAAAGATAACCGCACCTGGTCCAGTTTGACGGTGCTTTAGAAGATAAAGGGAGACATAAGGGCAAAAATAAAATAAAGCAAAAATGAAAAATAAATAGAACCTAAATAAAGAGTAGTGTCAAGGAGGCATATTCACTAAGAAATCCGAAAAATATACCATACCAACCCCAAACCTGTGTTACAAGCCGAATAAAGTCCTTTAGTGATCCATCTCAACTGTTTGAAAACTCATGAAGAAAGCATATATGCAAGCTTATGGTATTCTATATACACGGATCGATACTTCTTTGTGAGCGAGAGCGTCTTCTGTAATATCCCCCGAATAATTTGGTTCATCTAAAATGATTGAACGAGATTTCTTTGATTGTGAGCGCACATGGGTTATGTTGTTTAGTTTCTATACTGTTCGGATAATGTGATTTGTGTCTATGCCTGGTTGCCAGTTACTAATGTGATGCCATCATCGGATTTCTTTATGTCACTCCGTGTACCAAATTAATATACACAGTTGGATTTTTGAAAAAGATAAACTAGGATGGGAAACAAACTGTTGATAAATGAAACGAACACACTTCCATATGTATCATAGGATCTTCCTTTTTAAGCATTGTTAGTGTGTTAGAATGTTAATTTCTATTCTGCCCGATGAAATGCAAACTTTCTAAGTTCAGGGTGTTGACGCATCATAAAAACATGACCCTTTTGATGCTTAAAACAAAGAATTTATGCAATGAGTTAGGTTGTTTTTAGTAGATATGATGTGGTTTTATGGTTGTTTTAGGAAAAATAGGTAAATAATAGCCTTTGAATAAAATTGGAAGAAAAAACACTAAAAAATATGGAGTGTGGAGATGATACAAGTTAGCATACTTGTTGTCCACACATCTTACGAATCATAGGCCGACTCGTAAACACAACAGTGGCAAAGCCATGCATACAAGCTAAGTAAAAATAATATTTGAATATATAGTACCAATCGTAAGTATAGGATACGAGTCATGACAAGGAACCGTAAAGAGAATAGAAACTTAAGTAGCCATTCAATGTTTAAGTCACAGAAGAAGATCCATCAGAAGGCTATGTATGACTTATATGGATAAACTATAAGATAACC
Source organism: Capsicum baccatum var. pendulum (assembly GCA_030864225.1). Lineage (NCBI taxonomy): Eukaryota > Viridiplantae > Streptophyta > Magnoliopsida > Solanales > Solanaceae > Capsicum > Capsicum baccatum. The sequence continues at coordinate 206,101,499 of CM061560.1, read as the reverse complement.
AATGTTCATAGCAATCGAAGACAAATGTCTAGGTGGTAACGAGTGAAGGCCACGAGTCATATGATCCAGGTGGCCATAAGGTTAACAAAAAGTTGAAGTCCAAGTAATTATCTACTGTAAAGCAAATTACTAGCATAGGTACAACTCATAAGAATACCTTATGAGTGGATGACGTGAGTCGTATATTCTACCGATATTACTTTTCCTATTCCATATTAATTAGGATTTTTGAGTTATTTTGAGATAATATAATTATCTCATGGTTATTCCTTTATTAGGTTACACACTTTTACAATACTTTTACTACTTTTTACATGCTTTGATTATTACGATTGTGTTCTTGAGAGTTTCTAGGTTTTGATTCAATCAAAGACTTTGGATTTTCTTCCTCTTACTTTTGTACAATTAATTACATATTTTGTTTATTAATTATCATGGATTGTTGCATGAATATGAGCGTCTAATTCCTTGATTAGGATTATGGGAACCCTATTGGATTAACTACGTAAAGGAAGTGGGAAATTCATCTTTTCTAAAGTAGTTGCATGTATCAAAATCTTCTTCATATTAATTGACCTCAGAGCTTATACAAAAGATTAAGGATTGCTTATATTTGAGAACTCCCTCCAAAGGGAGTTAGGGATTGGGAAAGGGGGACTGGGATAGTAATTTGAGATTCACATCCATCTTATTATTCTGCCATCTCATCTAATCAACTCGAGATTCAAAAGGTGAGAGTGGAACTAAATTCATAGAAATGGAGTAATAAGGCGACGCCCTAAGACTCACAAGGTAAAGGGTGAGATTTATCAATTATTTACAAGATGGTTGATAATATAGAGCTTGTCAACTTTACATGCAGACCAGTAGAATAGGTGGGTTGAACATGAGAAATGAACAGAATTAAGAAGCCAGGGGAACACACTCCTAGCATTCATCTTCTATTGTTTACAAACTCAAAGCATTCAAATTTGGTTACTACCTACGATTGGTTTCCAAATTCCCCCATTTAATTTTCCGCACTGCTCATGGATTTCAGTAAGTTAAGCAACTGTTCAATGCTTTCTCTGTGAGTTCGACCCCAACCTAGTTAGGTTACTATTTTGGCATCGCAGCATACTTCTTTAGAGGTTAGTTTTAGGTGACATCACCACACTCATAAGGGAGAGTCTATGAGGCATTTAGGAATATTTCTCTTTCTTATGTTCTATTTTTAAGTTGTAAAGTATAAGGTCCTAAAATCTTCTCTAATACTTGTTTGTTCACTTTTTTATCATGCCTCCCACATAATCTGAAGTTCAAAGAAATTCCTCTATCCCATCTAAGGATATTATTTATGGGACCCATCCTACTTATATAGTCTAAACTCAGTGTAGGGGTCCAATTCCTGATTGTCCTTCTAGAGTTCCACCAGTTCCTTTTAGTCTTTCTCGGACTCCTTAGTCTTATGTGATAAATCCTGAGTTTGGCCAATCTATCCTTATAAAGGATCAATTGATAGCTTCTTAGGCTGAGTATGCTACTTCTGTTGTTCTATCTTCTGAGGCCACAAAGTTTGGCCAATTTATGAGGTTGAGTCATTCTATATTCATTGGTGTTAAGTTTAAGAAGGATGATCAAGGCTTTATTAGTGCGATATAAAAGATCTTCTACGTTATTAATGCTACTAACATGGAGGGAGTGGAGTTTTCTACCTACCAACTGGAAGGATATAGCAAACCAATGGTATGATGAATAGGTGCAAACAAGGGGTGACGAAGCTGAGTCAGCCCTGTGGGATTATTTCTCTAGTTCTTTTCAAGACCCATTCTTTCCTTATGAGTTGAAGGAGGCTACGATGGAAGAGTTTGTTAACCTAAAGCGGGGAAAGATGTTAGTCCAAGAGTATTCCTAGAAGTTTCTCCAGTTTATCTCGGTATGCTCCTATGTTGGTTTCTAGCATGAGAGCTAGAATAAGAAAGTTTGCTTTCAAATTGTCTCGAGACTTGATTTTGGTAAGTAAGGCTACCTTGATGAATAAGGAAATGTACATTTCTAGGTTGGTTGTGTACATGCAATAGGTTTAGAAAGAAAAAAAGAAACATGTGGAGATTAAGGAGAGGTAAAGCAAGAAGTTTAGATTCATTAAGTAGGGTGGTGGCCAATAGCAGAGTAGTAGGAGTAGTGGAAAGTGGTCCAAAAATAATAGGGTAATTCTGGGTTATACTAGAAGGATAGTTCTCCCTACCCAAAGTAATCGAGTGATAGGCTCTTCTATGGTGGCGATAGCTTTTGGGCATAGGTGCCGTGTCTCAGGTTAGTAGGTCCCATTCAGCTTCATCATATCATCTTCAAAAATTTTAAGGTCAATTGTATCGAGGTTACTATGATGAAAGAACAAGTGCTTCAACTGTGGTCAGCTAAGGAACATGATTAGGAACTGACCTATTTATTAGGTTTCTTCTGGGGCAAACAAGGTTCTTGTTGCCTCTTTTTTAGCTCTGTAAATAAAAGGTGCACCATCTGGTTCTGGCACTGGTCAAATATGTCTTTATACTCTTACTACCCACTAAGAGTCTAAGGAATTGTCTGATGTCATTATTGGTATATTGAAATTCTTTTCCTATGATGTGTATTGTTTATTTGATCTAGGGCCCACTCTCTTTTATATGACCTCATTTGGTCCAAATTGTATTATGGACCCTTTTTATATCTCTACCCCAATGGGTGACTCTACAGTGGCTAAAAGAGTTTATAGGGTTTGCGTGGTGTCCATGGGTAGTCGGGAGACTTTGGTGGAGTTGTTTGAATTAGACATGGTTGATTTTGATTTTATATTGGGGATCGATTATTTATACTCGTGCTATACTTCTTTATATTGTCAAACCCATAAGGTTGTCTTTAAATTCCGTAATGAGCTAATTATTGAGTGGGAGGGTGGTTCCTTAGCTCCTTATTAATATCATATGTTAGAGCTCGAGTCTCTACCATTTGGTCTGGGAAACAAATTCTAACTCGGATGATCCTTTTTTGTATTTAATCGCGATGGTGAATGAATTTATGAAGGTCTTCTCTGATAGCCTTCCTGGTGTTCCTCCTAATAGGGAGAATTCTTTTAGGATAGATCTTGTTTTGGACACTCGTCCTATTTTTATTCCCACAAATATAATAGTTCTAGCTGAGTGGAAGGAGCTTAGGGAGAAATTAAAGGACCTTTTAGTTTTATCTTTCCTAGTATATCTTCATGGGGTGCACCGGCTTTATTCATTCATAATAAGGATGATTTCCTTCGGATGTGTATCAATTACTGGCAGATAAATAAGGTGTTGGTAAAGAATAAGTACCCTCTTCAAAAAGGATAGATGATCTATTTGATCAGCTTTAGGGTGCTAAGTTTTTCCCCAAATTAATCTTCGACCTGGGAATCATCAGTAAAAGATTAGGGAGGTGGATAACCCTAAGACAGCTTTCCATACCCAGTATAGGCATTTTGAGTTCCTGGTTATGTCTTTTGGATTAACCAATGCCCCGGCGACATTCATGGATTTGATGAATAGAGTCTTCCACTGTTTCTAGATTGTTTGTGATTGTCTTCATAGATTATATTTTGGTATTCTAAAAGCAGGGTAGATCGTTTTAATCACCTTCGTATTGTATTGCATACCCTGAAAGATCAGCAGTTGTATGCTAAATTTTCAAAATGTGAATTCTAGTGAAATGTTGTCACTTTTCTTGGTTACGTCATTTCTAGTGAAGGGATCATGATGGATCCACAGAAAGTTGCAGTGGTTAAGAGGTAGCCTATACCCATGACTCCAACCAATATTCTGTTCTTCTTAGGTTTAGGTAACTCCTCGGAAAACGGATCCTAGAGCGTCATACAGTGCTTGAGACTACGAGTAGCCCCAAGCTAACCCTTTGAGCTATTTTTATTCAGTTCAACACAAATCAATGGGGTTTCCATAAATAACCCTTAAATATCAATAGAGTAATCATCATCCAAGAATAAAAGAATTTCAGAAAGATACAAAATACGACTTATTAGTCAACTCCCAACATCTATTCTAGTTTGACAAGCCTTTAAGAAAATCAATAAAACCATCGAGCCATTGAGACATGCCTCAACTGACTCATAATCAATTATCAAATGTAAACAATTCCGTGAAACCAACATCAGGCATCACATCCTCGGAACAAGAGGACTCACCACAATAAAGGATGTAGAACAGCATGCCCGAAGAATCACTGTCGAACCTGGAACTGAGCACCTGAACCTACATTCTGAGAAAATGCAGCCCACATCCGAAGATGTGGGTTAGTACCATAGAAAGGAACCGAGTATATGGGGGTTTATGCAGTTGTATAAACATCATCATCATAAATATTTATAAGAAATATGCAGGATGTATGAAAGGCTCACATAGCCCAAAGAAAACCATCATAATCATGAGAGGATGAAATAAGTACAATAACACATGTGAGTCATCATATAATTTGTCAATCACTTTCAGTTCATCAAGAATATCAATTCTCATAATGTAAATATCATTTAAATCTTTAGAAAGAATAACTTTCAAAATTTCACTTTCAAATCACTTCACCATTCACCATAGACACAAGGAAACACACACACTGGGAGATCCTATAACCGACATAAACCATGTGAACTACATGGATTCCAATGTACAACCCACGTTGGGGAGAGCCTTCCTATCCTTGCCATCAGAGTAGGACTATCGATATCAAATCCATACAAACTAGTGATCACTATATAAATCAGCCTCAGGCTCACTCCTATGAGGGCACGTAGTTCTAGAGAAGTAAGGTCGCTTTATACCTCCCAATCGGTGCAAAAGATTTCTCTCAGACTTAGCTCAGATCATTTCAAAGACAATCCACAACAAAACAATTTTAGTAATATATAAATATCATTGGGAGCCATCATGCTTCCCATCAATCAAAATCATCCAGTTGTGGATTTCCTTCACACTCGAGTTCAAAACAACTCCATTAAGATCAAAAGGTAAAATTATTCAAAATATCTCAAATATTCAACATCAACGTGTTTATAACACATTCTTTCTTAAAAAAATATAATTTCTAATGGGGATTCACGACCCAAATATCAAAATCATAATAAATATCGTTCAAGATTTATGTTTTATAACTCCACACATGTAAATTCATCTTTCAAAATCATAAAAATCAAGATTTCATAATAATCATCATAAGATATGGGTTCATGCTTCAAATTCATAAAAAATCAAATAAAAATCATGCCTTTGTAAAGAAAATTCCTTTTGGCCACAAGAACAAAAGAGAATTCTTGTTGAAAAACTCGACATACCTTGAATGATGAACTTTAGATTGATACTCATTTTTTAGATATTAATTGTACCTTTCAATGATGGTTCTTGGAGTTCTTGAACTAGGAACTTGGAATCTTGAATATATTTGCAGAAATAATAGTGAACTTTGGAGGTTCTTGAAGATGGATGTAGGAGCTTAGGGTTTTATTTTTGAGTAAATTAGATGAAATATAACATATAATGCTTCTAATAGGCTTTATTATAGGGTTTGGACGTATTTTGGGTGAGGAAGAATGACCAAAACGCCCTTAAAAATCAAAAAATTCTCTAATCTGTCCTTTGGTGGACTATTTTGATAGTCTGAAGTAGATCAACCATAACGTTTTACTCCTATACCCAAATTGGATGAAAATAATTTCATTATAAAGAGGACTCTCATATATTTCTATTGATATATAGTATCTCACCCAGCTCATTGTGTACGAGGATTTAGGATCGTTTGAATTTGACCCAAAAATTCACTTTTGCTAGGCTGAAGTAGATCGACCATAACTTTTTTCTCCAATAGACAAATTGGATGAAACCAATTTCGTTGGAAAGAGGACTCACAGAGCTTTCCATTTATATATATTAGATCACCCAGATCATTATGTACAAAGAGTTATAATCATTTAAAGTTGGATCAAAAATACACCATGCCTCAGTACTTTTTCCTGCATGTTTTACTGTTCACTACTATTCATGGTTCGATCGAAATGTTCATAACTCATCGCTCGGGTGTCTGTTTTGGATGATCCATATATCGTTAGAAATCTTATTTGATACTCTACGTAATGGTGGGTCATAATCTAAGACATTCTACATGGAAAAATTATAATTCATTCTAAAAGATAGAACCCAACACGTTTACGCACAAAATTTCAATGAAAAATTTCTTGGGGTATTACAGTTTCGCTTATTATTACAGGAGATTCGTGGAAAGTTTTTCTTCTATAGCTGGCCCGTTGAATAAGTTGACTCATAACAAGGTAAATTTCTTGTGATATGATGCTTGTTAGGTAGTTTCAAGAAGCTGAAGGATAAGCTTACTTTGGCTCCAGTCTTGACTTTGCCTGAAGGCACTGATGGTTTTATTGTATATCATGATGAATCCCATGTGGTGATTAGTTGCATCATGATACATCATGGCAAGGTGATAGCTTATCCCTCTAGACAGTTGAAGGTTCATAAGTAGAACTATCCAACTCATGACTTGGAGCTATTGACTATGGTGTTAGCATTCAAAATCTAGCATCATATCTCTATGGTGTGAATATGGATATCTTTTTTGATAATAAGAGCCCGTAATACGTGTATATTCAGAAAGAGCTTAACCTTAAGCGAAGGAGATGGCTTGAGCTGCTCAAGGATTATGACATGAGTTTTTACTACCATCCAGGTATAGCTATTGTGGTTGCTCATGCCTTTAGTTTAGGTTACCTTTGGGAAGAATAGTTCATATGGATGAAGGTAAGTGGGAGTTAGTGAAAGATATTCTTTATTTGGCTAACCTTGTAGTTCCTCACTTTGACATAGAGGATGGTGGTGTGCTTGTGCAAAAGGTAGCACAATCGTCTCTTGGCACTGAAATAAAGAAGAAGTAAGCATTGGATCCAGTCTTAATGAGGATCAAGGGTGATGTAGGTTAGCAAAATGTCATGGCTTTTAAAATTAGTAGTGATGTTACCTAGCAATACTGAAAGAGGTTATGCATTCCCAACATAGATGGATTGTGAATGAGGATCTTGGATGAGGTGCATGAGTTACGCTATGCTATTCATCCTAGTTCGATAAAATTGTATAATGACCTTAAGGAGATGTATCGGTGGAATAATATGAAGCGAGATATGGCTAGTTTAATGTCTAATTTCATGGTGTACCAACAAGTAAAAGTTGAGCACATGAAGCCCGAAGGATTGTATCAAGAAATTGAGTTTTCTGTTTGAAAATAGAAGGTGGTCAATATGGATTTCATTAACAATTTTCTCGATATCGGAATCAGTTTGATTTAGTGTGGGTCATCGTGGATAGGATGACAAAGTCTTCTAATTTTTTTCTAGTGCGGACAATTTTTTTGTCAAAGGATTATACAAGGTTGTACCCATGAGATTGTGAAGTATATGGGGTGCCTGTTTATATCATCTCAGATTGCGGCATGCAGTTTTTATCTAACTTTTAGAGGTTATTTCAAAATGGTTTGGGGATCAAGGTGAGTCTTAATAGATCTTTCCACCTACAGTCGGATGGGCAAGTGGAAAAAACTATTCATACATTGGAAGATATGATTGGTGCTTGCGTTATTGATTATGGTGGTAGTTGGGATGAGAATTTTCCTCTTATAGAGTTTACATATAACAATAGCTACCACTCTAGCATTGTTATGGCTCTGTTTGAGACATTGTTTGGTAGGAGGTGTAGGTCTCCTTTTGGGTGGTTCGAGGTTGGTGAGGCAGAGATGTTTGACCCAGATTTAGTTCACCAAGCCATGGAGAAGGTGAAGGTAATTCAGATAGGCTTAAAGCTACCAAAAGTTTCCAAAATTCATATGCGGATGTGAGGCATAGAACTCTAGTATTTGAGGAAGGGGATAGGGTATTCTTGAAGGTGTCTCCCATCAAGGGAGTGATACGGCTTGGGTAGAAGAGGAATCTTATTCCCCGGTATGTTGGTTCGTACTTGGTTTTGAGAAGGGTTGGTAATGTTGCATATGAGTTGGAGTTTCCTTCTAGTTTAAGCTCCATTCACCTGGTATTCCATATTTCCATGTTGAGGATTTGTATGGGTGATCCTTTGTAGAATATACCTTCAAGGATATTGGTATTTCAGATTCCCTTTCTTATAAGGAGGTCTCTGTTGAAATCTTTGATCGGAAGGTTCAGCAGTTGCAGACCAAGTACATAGCTTTGGTAAAGGTTCTATGGAGGAACTACAAGGTGGAATAGGCTACATGGTAATTTTAAGAGGACATGAAGTCCAAGTATCCATTCTTGTCTTTCGCTCCAGAAGATAGTGCATAAGGTATTGTTATCCTTAACATTTTTGTTTTCTTACTTAGTTAATGGTAAGAGTGGATTGTGAATTCTTTAATAATTTTTTCTCTTTCTTAAAGGTAATCTTAGGGGTGTTTGGGGGTTTAATCATGCTAGTCACTTCTCTGTCCCATTATTCGAGGATAAATGTTCCAAGTTAGGCAGAATTAAAACACCCTGGGTGTTGGCCCTTGGAAATTTTTTGAGCTTTGAGTCACTGCCCTTGTAACAACTCATTATATAAGTCATAGGGTATGGGCACGGGTCAGGAGACCCTAGACCTTAGGATACCAGTGAAGGGTGGTTGGGTGTTTGTTGTGGTTGCAGTTTGGGGGTATGGGTCGTTAGGGGTGTGGATGATTCAATTGGTCAGTCTCTTAATCAAATCAGTAACTTAGTGACTTTACTTGGCTCTGAGTACGAGTGGCTCACTAAGAGCCGCAATGATAGGTTACGAGTTATTAGGAGAAGTCGCATGTTATCCAGTGTCAATCCCTTTGGATTCTATCGTAGGTACGGCTGGACCATACAAGTCGTATAGTCTAGTAATGAGTAAGGATTAGGAAGTAGTATGGTGGATAGTGTATGGGTATCCAATAGACTGTCTTAGTGATGAATCAATGGTATGATTAGTATGTTGTAGTCATGAGTCACGAGGTTGAATCATAACCACCTGCGGTATTTTTGAATTATAAGTTGGGGGCATTATGGACGTTTCCCCTTTAGTAACTACCTTTGATACCACGACATAAAATACCATTTGGGACTTCATTAACCTATTATTCTCAATCAAACACTCTTAAAATCTCTCTCAAAATCTCTCTCAAACAAATGTCTAGGGTTGTATTAAGGCTTTCAAGGGTGGTCTCTCTTCATCTTCCTTAGTGTATAAGGCATGTTACTCCTTCCTCGTTGTTATTTTACAAAGGACATGTGTTTTAATGTATTATTTTCAAGATATTGTTATGGTTTAAAATAATGGTTGGGTTTTTTGGATGTTTATGGTTGAATAATGGTTCTCATGGTTTAATTATGCTTTCTTTCATGCTTTTAATATGATTATGACATTATTGGGTGCATGTTAATGCTAAATGAATTTTGGGGTATTACGGATTCCCCAAATTACTTGGTTATGGTTTTGAAACTTATGTGCCCTCAACCTGTTTGTTAAAATGCCAATGATAAGGATCTTGTCACATTGTTTGACTACTCTTGATATCCTTGCATTCCATAAATAGTAATGGAACCTGAATTGACCTGGTTGAATCTAAATGGTTTGGAAAGGCTTGGTGTCCATGATTTTGGTTTAATTGGAAACGTTAGAGTCCACTTGGTGTAATGGTTTTGGTTTGGTATAATAGTATAGACTTTCAAGCTCTAATTTTGGAATAACGATACCAACGGTTAATGCCTAAACAAAAGACTCCAACCATGGTAGGAAATGTGAAATTGAATTTAATATGGTCTTAAGGAGTGTAAATTTAGCAAATCCATTAAAGGTGGAGGTCCCAGGGGACCAATACTAGAAACTCACATTTGTTGATGTGAGGTTTGATCATAGTGACCGTGTGAATGATGTCACACTTTATATTTTGGGAGATGTACTAGTGATCTCAGGTTTTTTTCTCTCTGGTTAGTGCAACTAACATACATCGAGGCCCTTTCAGTAGATGGAGTTGAACCCATATAGCCCATGGGTGGACATTTAGGACGGAAGAGCTACACAACTCAGGTTAAGGTTTTAAAGGCATTCTAAACCTAGTTCCCTATCCCGGCACGATATATATGTAAATGTGTAATTGAATATGGCTATTTGGTTTGGTTTTGAATAATGGAATTATTTTAGGGAGCTTTATGCCAAGTGATGTAGAAACCATCCATAGTACCATTACTCCTGCTCAGTGACTTGGACTTGGGGGATAGCTTAAGTCAGACTGAAATGGTGAACTTCCATACCCCGAAAGGCTCTATTTCATGTTACGGACTTCTTTTATAATTGTTATTTTCAAAGTTTGTTTTAGGAAATGGTTGGAGGCTTGTTTTGATCGGATGTTATTGATTTTGGTTATAGGCTTTGTCAGACTACTATGGGCATGGGTGGTGTCGGTATTGGTGTAAGCCTTGGTATTGGTATTGGAATTAAGGTTGACACCGGTAGGATATTTGGTTGAGGATGTTGGATTATGATTATAGACTTTGTCCAATGTCTTTAAACTATTATTGTTTGATCCTGTTATATGTTTGAAATTCATCCGACATAAGGTGAAGGCAATTATGGTTGGGTATTGGGGATGGTCTTTAGTACTAGTTGGACTTGAGATTCTCAACGTGACTAGGCCCTGGTTTGGGACGTGTCAACTATAGTGTATGCTTTGGAGAATGGAAGAATGGAAAACATTTCCTTAGTGCCTTGTCACTTCCTTCTTATAAGTGTGGTGCATAACACACCCATAAGCAAGACTCTACTAGACATGACTTCATAGACACTCTAGGACACCTGAACTCTATACTCTGATACCAAGTTTGTCACGATTCATGACTATGTCCTTGACGTAACAAGCACCTAGAACCACTTAGGACTCGAGAAGGCCTCTTAGCATTCATCATGAGCATGATATTAAAATTTATGAAAACAAAACTTAGATGAAAATATAAATATCTGAATGAAAAACACTAATCATCTTAAAAATCTAAAATGAAACACAACACAAAAATATGAAAAATTCTATTGAAAATCAATATTTATCTATGACACCTCTAAACATAACGAACAATCTAAATAGGGAAAAAGCCCCAAAAATATTATTAAACTAATAACTAACACTCTAAATAAATGTTATCTTCCAAATAATTGAGCTCTCTCCACCTCTGAAGCTAACATGATGATTATAACTCTTTACAGAACCACGAGAATGTATCTTTGAGCCTAAATTATGATATTATGTAGCTTTCGAGAATGGAAAATATGTAAAATGTCTTGGTATGCAAAACAAAAAAATAATACAACAAACTTTATACAAAATAGCCATGAGAGCAAAAGTCAAGGCATAAAAGGATATAAATAATGACCTCAAAGTGAAACGAAGACATGAACTTATTTCTTTTATTTAGTTATGAACCAGATAGTATTATAGGAAACATTTGTACCATAGGCTATATGGGTAATGTCACAACCCGAGTCTACCCCCTAGTCGCAACAGGATGCTTAGGGCCACAAGTGACCCCAAGATAACCCATTATCTGGTACCTGCTGTGAGCACTAAATAAAATAATGGTAAATTATCACATATGGAAGATGAACTGATAAATGTACTGATAAAATAGAATACTAGAAGGAGAATAAAACCAATTGTTTGAACTACTTATAAAATATACAAAAACAAATCTGAATATCCGAACATCTGAACATCTAGTCTGAATATATAAAAGCCTCTAAGACATGAGGAGTTGATGGGACAAACACCCAACTGAATCCGACTAACTGAGCATAAATAAATACTGAAATAACTAGAATAATAAATATCTTGTCCTTGATGGATGAGGACTCACCACTAATGTTGCTAAGAGGTACTGAATTGTCTAAGGATGATCGGGAAAGGGGGTGTTCGAACCTATGATATAAGACAGCATAGAGCAAAAGAAGAATCTGCTATCAGTACTTTAAATATACAAGTATGTGAGATAGGGCCTAGTTGTAACACATAAGAATATTGAACATAAATACATAAATATATAAAAACAATGCAAGACCAAGTAAAGCATGTACTGACATAATCTATAAAATTGACTGACTGAATAGTTGATAACTGAATAGTTGGTCATGCATACCTGAACTGATATATCATGAGTACTGAACTGAATCTGTGGGAGGTATTATGTAACCGACATGCCCCAATCTTAGATAATCGGGGTCCAACCTATAACCTCAGTTAGAAGGGTGTTAATACCTTTCCATAGGTACTGACACTAGCTGGGTGGATCAACTAAGCTGATGTACTTAAGGACTAAGGAGTCATCATCTACTGGCAGGTTCCCCTAAGAGACTGTCAACCCTCAACTGGCAGAATGACCTCTGAAAACCATTGTTGGATAAGTAGTTATGGAACTCAGGGACTTCGAATAAAGGTCACACCCTCTACTAGAAGGTGATCCCCCATGCCTCGGTTTGCTCGATGTGAAATCCTACTCTCAACTAAACGGACACTGCTTAAGACTAAGGTCAACTAGACATCATAACTGATAGTGCTCAACATGATCATAACAAACTTAGTATGATGATAAAATCATGATTTGAGTGACTGATTACTTGAAAAGCTGATATCCATGTAAGCATATAAGTATTGGGCATTCATAACCCGCCAGCATTGAATGACACTTTAAATATGATATCATTATTTAAAACACAGGTAGAAAGTCATGATTTAGAGACCAAAAACATAACACATTTCAATAAACCGATGAACTACATGAATTTGATCATGGGAATGTGTTAAACTTTGGAGAATAGCATGTTCGCATGATTTAATTTATAACATGTTAAATTGGCGTGGTATTGACTAAACATGACATGGATGACTGGAACTTAAATCATATAAGATCATAATTCATATGATACAAATTATTGACATGGATTGAATTCAATGCTACTAAGAAAACATGGATTAATATTATAATCAACATGGATATTTTCACAAAGAGGATAAAATTTCATACTTGAACGAAAAGGGATTTTTGGGACTCAATGGGTGGAAGGAACTCATTGATGAATACCCCACATACTTTAATTTCTTGAGTTCTTGAAGAAAGATATTGGAATTTGGACCTTGGATGCTTGAATTCTTGGTAAGATTCTTGAATTTACATTCTAGGGAATGGGGATAAGTTTTATGTGTTAACTGGTAAAGAATTGGGCAATTGATGCACATCTTCGGGTATTAATTCATCAATTAGGTATAAGGGGGGTAAGGGGGAGAGATTTATATGCCCCTTTGAAATTTAAATAAGGTTGCAGAAAAATACAGCCTCCGTGGCACGGAGGCTATCGCGGAGACTAGCCTCCGTGACGTGACATGTATTGTATAGACTAACCTCCGTGACATGCCATGTATCGCGAAGTTCAATCCTCCATGACACACCCATATCACAAACGAATTCTTCCAAATGCACTTCATGTTGAATATGTGCTACATGCGGTCCACATGTTGACTTAGCAAGTGCCAAAAGTTATTTTTTTAGCTCACTTCAATTTCTGCACATGCTTTGGTCACGAACAATTCGGAAACTATCTCAAATATCCATAATCTCTCACATAAGAAGCAAAAAACACATTTTTCATATTTTTCATGAACTTGATAACGCTCAATCTACAGCTCTCGTAGGAGTGTAAAGCGGTCGTTAGAAAATATAGAACCCAACCTGGGTTGGGTGTCGATCCCACAGGGAATAGCTTGGCCAACAAGTAAGTAAAATTACTAAACTTTTGGTGCAAGTCTCGTAAAAAGGGGGGATTCTTGTCGTGCAAGTAAAGTAAACAAAAGCTGAAAATAATAAAGTAAAAAGAGAGAGGTTGTTACGTAGGTTGTAAACAATGAGAATTGAAGCGTTGGGGTTATGTCCACCTTCTGAGGTATACGTCTCTATTGACTATGAGTGTGTAGAATTGTGACATGCATGTGCTTATAGAGAATCGTAGTCGATGGTAAATCCAAGCGTCTCTCGACCTGAACAAGGACTATTTCACTTTAACTCTCTCGAGCTTAAAGCGTGTCTAACGGTACGAATTCTCCAAGAGGTTAGTCCAGTTACGGCACTAGCTTTTTAATAGGAAAGGGTGTCCTACTACCTTGACATTATCTCTTTTCCAGACAAATAACCTTTCTCTCGAACAAGTTAAATGTTAGACTGGCGTATTCTTGCGTTTGCAACCGCAAAGAATGTGGATTAAGATGAAGAGAATAATGATATAAGCAATATACGTGTCATGAACTCACAAACTCACAGCAATAGATAGTATCTCATTCGGCTTCCATAACCCCAATAGAGAGGTTTAGTTACCCATGAATGCGAAGGAGATCACGATTGACATTGTTGTTATACCACAAGATTGAGTAATTTTCGTGTAGCTTAGGTGGTAGGCGTGTGGCGTGAATTCCAAGGCAAAAGTAACAATTCTCTTGTTGCGGTAAATAAGAATAGATGAATAGAAGAAGAAAAATAGAATTAATGGAAAGATTAGAAGAGTTGTAGAATTATTGTGGTGGAAGAAGAGAGGGATGGAAGAATGTATTGTTGAATGTATCTCTCCACTAAGGGAGGAGTTGCCTCTCCACTAAGGGAGGACTTAATTAAAAATCTCTAGCATGATAGGGTATTTATAATACCCATATCCTACTCCTACTAAGCTAATGAAATAAATAACCAAATCCTACTAGACTAATGAAATACTTAACCCATTTGTACTAGGTTAATGTAGCATTCTCTTAATCCAAATAAACTAATGAAATACATAACCCAATTGTACTAGGTTAATGTATCATTGTCAAAATCCAGATTTGTGTCTGTAAGTCCCAAAGTCTTCAGAAATGTTGTTTTATCCCGGGACAGATTTTCCATGCAGCAGTTTTGGTCCTTAGGCGTGTAAACTCCCTTTCATTCCTTCGTGAGCTTTCTTTTGCATCAAGTAAGCCATAAAATGCTGAATTTTGCATCATTTATACCTGAAACTTTACTAATCATGTTCGTTAGCTCATTCATAGGAAAAAGGACTAAAAGTGCATGAAATATATAGTTTGTTCTCAAAACTAGGCTAAAATATGGGCAAAGTATATTGATATAGGCGTGTAAATTCGCCTATCATCAACACCCCACACTTAGAGATTTGTTCATCCTCGAACAACATATCATGTCCTTCTAAACATCAACTTAGGGTTTTTACAACAACAACACAAAACATTCTTCAAGACAAGCACAACAATTATCAACAAAGAGTAGCTTTCCGATTATAAGTAGAAACAATTTAACCTCTAGCATAGACTCGTGATGGTGATCAACTCACATGCAAACATTAAGGTGCATAGAATCATATACAACTATCCAAAGCTCATCAACCATGTGTGTCTCACAATATAGTACCCATAATCACTCACAAATATAGCATATTTTTCAAACATGGGTATTAAAATGTCCTTGCTCTCACTCTCACAAAGAATTCATATGTAGCAACTGATGACCATAGGCTTGCCCTTAGTGTAGTACTCCACTAAATGTTAGAATGTTAAGATTAGGATCAAGTAGGTCTTTTGATGGTTGTAATGTAGGCTAAGGGACGGGTAGGACTATTTTGGCCAGGAATAGTGACTAAGCTCCTAAGCGCTTTAATACATCACATTGTATCATTGACACTTTTTTCTTTCAACCTTTCTTCTTTCTTTTATTCTACCACCCTTGTTCTCCTCTTTTGTTTTTCAATTTTAAGAACAACTCACTTTTCAGCTTTCTTTTCCTTTATCTTTTCACAACATACCTCTTATGATAGCACTTTCTTTTTCATAACACATTCAAGCACCATTACAATTTAAAGCATCATACTCACCCAATTTCCTCTTATGTTGTCACATGACTTTTTTAATTTAAAGCACTTAGGAATTTGGATCAAATTACGGTCTTGAAAAAAATGGATTAGGCTTACATACAAGGTTGTCAAAGAAATAGGCTAAAGGCTCAAAAGGGTTTGACTAGGATGATGTTCATGGGTAGGTAAAACTAAAGGTAAACAAATATAGGTTGCCAAAGAAATGCCTAAATCATATCCTAAACTTACACTCCTTATTTTTGCTTTGCATACATACCAGGCAAGTTCTAGCATCAGCCACATACATAGAAGATACTATTAATCTCACACACACAAGGCACATGGTCGACTTGATTGGAAGTAATATAGACTCTCGACCCAACAAGTGAAGGAATTGAATCACACAATATCACATAATGAGTCACAACTAGGGCCTAAATGTCTCAATAGTCACAATTGTAGCACATACTCTTGTTATAATCTCATGCTGCCTATCAAAATAATTTCATGCGAAGCTAGAAAAAAATTTTAACTACTAACGAAACAAAAATAAAACAAAAGCAAACAAACATAGATGCGAATAGAGAAGTATAGCATGCAATACCACCACCCCACACTTAGTCGGGACACTGTCCTCAGTGGAAAATAAATACGAGGAACCTGGTCAGTCGGACTCCTCCTCTATGTCTGGGGTCATACCCCTTGCGTTGGGATCATCATAAGAGTCATCCTCCTCATAAGTTCCGCATAAGTATCCCACTTAATTCCAGGCGGGAGTCAAGGTGTTTGCAGCGGGGAGGGTTCTCCTTGCTTTTTGCGGCCTCTTTTCTTGCCCTTTTGGGAAGTGGTAGCCTTCTCCTTGCCTTGTCTCTCTTTAGGTGCCATTGTACCTGAGACTTGAAATAGTGTTAATGGTAGCACAATCTCAATGGATACAATCTATACATAAGCAGTAGGGGTACCACCCCACACTTAGTTTTGTTAACACAAATCAGTGAATCGAAAGTGGTCGATTACTCAGATTTCGTCGACATACGTTTTAGGATTGTATTCCGACAAGAAAATCAGCAATGCATCACTTACTTGCAGCCATTGGACTACTTTCATGGTAGATATAGAAACACTACTACATAGGGGTTACCACATGGAATAGTTATTCTTACAACAATCACAACCTCTTATGTCGGTAGGCACTATAAGTCTTATCCCGATGGCCGGGATAGTCTAATATGTAAGTATCCAAACAACAATCTTAAGCACTATTCATAGCCATAGTAATTCCGTAAATAGTATAACAATGCTATTAAAACCAAAATCAAGTCGGAGACTGGTCAAGATTATCCTAACGTATATGTTCACTCACATGGTTGTGTATCAACAATCCAAACACATTAACATCACCAATGATCTTTGAAGATGTAGCAATTCATAATAGGCATAGGAACGTAGTACTTACTAGAAATAGATGAAGAATAATAGAGTACTTACGTGATTGAAGCCTTTGGAGATGTTCTTGTGAATTGGAAGAGCACAAAGAGAAGTTTTGAGATGATTTGGATGGATGTGCAGCGCCTTTGGGTCAATTTTTAGTGTGGTTATGTTTCAAGACTAAGTCCCCTTTATATAGGAAGAGAATGGGTCGGGTTATGACCCATTTACAATCGGTTTTGGAGACAAAAATGCTACATATGCGGCGCATAATGCTTGGCATAGTCATGACATATGCGGCGCATTATCTATAGCATAATGGGACATATGCGCCGCATAGTCTATGGCATTTGTAGATATATGCGCCGAATAGCCTATGGCATATGAGATACTGAGACCAAATGCCATAGCATAGGCGGCGCATAGTCAAAAGCACACTTAGGAATAGGCGGCACATAGTGTATAGCACACTAGATTCCGAGACCTTAGGCTATAGGATAGGTTGTGCATCATTCGTGGCCTAGTTTTTCCAAGGCCTAGCCTTCCTCGATGCCTATTTGGGCACGATAAACAATAAATGAAAAATGATAAACGATGGGTTGCCTCTCATCTAGCGCCTTATTTATTGTCGTGGCTCGACATAGTTACCTCGAGTACTCAGACTTCATCGAGGTAAATGGTGGATCATTTTCTGAAAGGATTTAGACGACGATGAGGCTTACCTATGGGTATGTGATCTTCTTCGAGAGGGCTCTTACATTTTCCCGGAGAATATCCAATTATATCATCAATAGTCCAACCCATAGCTCTCTTGTATCTCTTCAGAGCAGAGATGAGAGCTTCTACGTGCTGTTTACTTAAATCATCTGTACTCTCCGGAAGTATATTTCTACTTTCCAAGAACACATACCTTAGATAATCGGGGAGCTCTTGTGATTCTAGCGTTGGTAGCTCGTCAATGGGAGTCTTCGCTATTGGTTGATTCTTGAGATCACAATCCGGTTGCTTAGGAGTATAAGGCTCTATTTCTATTAGAGCACTCATAAGTTCTTCATAACCTTCATTATCTTCATGCTCAACATTCAGCGGCACAGCAGACAATGGCTCAACAGTAGGCTATTTCTCTATAGATAATGCTTTCGTATCCTCATGATGAACATCAGCTACAGATGACTCATTCATATCGCTGGGATGCTTCATTGTTTTGCATATATCAAACCGTACCACTTCGTTATTAATTCGAAACAAAAGCTCATTATCTTTCATGTCAATAAGTACACTTCCAGTTGCAAGGAAAGGACGTCCCAAGATTATGGGAACTTCAGAATCCTCCTTACAATCCAGAATAACAAAGTCTGCAGGAAAGATGAATGAAGAAACTTTCACCAACACATCATTCAAGATACCCACAGGTTACCGACCTATCAGCCATCACGAGCCTCATATTGGTTGGTGTCGGATTGCCTAGCCCCAACTTCTTATAGATGGATAGTGGCATTAAATTGATGCTAGCACCTAGATCGCACAATGCCTTGGCAAAATCCAACGATCCAATTGAGCAAGGAATAGCGAAAGCTCCAGGATCTGCCTTCTTTTGAACTAACGACCTTGTAGCGATTGCACTATAATGATGAACATTATCCGCCAACTCATAACTTGCTGCCCGCTTCATTATCAATAGTTCCTTCATAAACTTCGCATATCCAGGCATTTGATCATGTGCCTCCACCAATGGAACATTAATGGTCAGCTGCTTGAGCATAGTCATGAATTTGCTGAACTTTGTGTCATCCGCCACCTTCTTCAATCTTTGGGGAAAAGGTGGTGGTGGGTATGGAAGTGTTCTCTCCGCGGTTTTCTTCTCCTCTTGCTTCCTTTTTTCCACTTTTTCAGGATGCACAGTGCTGGATGTGGCGTCCTTGATGTCGGGGGTAGTGGCTAGGGCATCTTCTCCTTTTGCATTGTCATCCATTTCCGCAACTTCGTCAATCACTTTCTTGCCTTTTGCTGAAGTTTCCAGCACCTTACCACTTCTGGTAGTGATGGCCATGCATGACCCATCATTCCTTGGGTTTTGCACAGTATCGCTAGGTAAAGTGCCAGCCTTTCTTTGGTACAGTGCTGCTGAAAGTTGACTGAATTGCTGCTCTAGTTGTCTAATTGAAGTGGAATGTGAATCTACTAATTGTTTCATGGCGGACAAATCATTAATTACCTCCGTAACTCCCGCGCTCGTTGCTTCCACTCCTTTCAATAATTTAGCCATCATGTCTTCCATACTTCCAGAATTAGATATGGTGGTATCACGTCTGCCAGGGGGAACGTACAAACCACTCTTTTCATTCTTGTTCTTCCAACTACCTTGGTGTTTGTTTCGAGATTTATCATAATAGTTCCGACCTTGGTTTCCTTGGGTATTCCCTCGGAAACGCCCCTGATTGTTCAAGTAGTTGGCCTCCTCTTCCAAATCAGATTCGTCTCTTCCTTTTGACGCAATCGCTTTCACTTTTTCAGTCTTCCCTAATAGATGCTTTGTAAGAAGATCCATTTGGGTTTTCATGTGCGCCATATCTTGATCACGTTCTTCTTCTCTTCTTTGTTGGTCTGCAGTCATGCCAATAGATAAAGTGGGGCTTGCTACCTCAGAATCCCTGGTATGCCAAGCTCTACTTTGTTTTGTCATACGATCTAGCATATTGCTTGCTTGACCAAAGGTGAGGTCCATGAAAGAACCTCCAGCTGCGTTGTCCACCACTGGTTTAGTTATTGAATTCAAGGCTCTATACAAGATCTCCATGAGGTGAATATTAGTCATGTGATGGTTTGGGCATCTCGCTAGCTTTGTCTTGAACCTCTCCCATGTTTCATGAAGAGCTTCAGAGGGAAGCTGACGAAAGTTGCTGATTTCATCTCTCAATTGAGCCCTTTTGGATGGCGGAAAGAATCTTTCTAGGAAACCGTCTCTCAATTGTCTCCAATTTGTAATTGAATCAGGAGTCAGCCCATTCAACCATAGTGTTGCCTCCCCATACAGAGACAATGGAAATAGACGTAATCGAATAGCATTCTGACCAACACCAGGATTGTCAAAGGACTTGTATGTAGAAATAAAGTTGATGAGATGCATATTCGGATCATCGCCTGCTAGTCCACCAAATAATCCCTTGAGTTGCAATAACTGAATCATGGTGCTTATGATATTGAACTTGGCTCCGGGCGCTAATGGTAGTGGAATTATTGCTCCAGTGGATCCGGCACCATCAAGATCATCATCATCATCATCGAAAGCTGGCTGCATGGGTCGGCGATCATACCTATACTGCGCTTGTCGACCTCTTCTGTTGGCAGGTGTTGTAGTTTCAGCAACATGCCTTGGGTTTATCAACTCGTCGTCACCTAAATCCTCATCGTCAGGATTTGTGGCTCGCCCAGGATTATCAATATTTTGTTGTTGGACTTGAGCAGCGGCAAGAGCAGCTAATCTTGCTTGCTCGTGTTGAGCACCCATCCTGTCGATTTCAGCTTGTGCTTCCATTCTTCTAATTCGTTGTAGTTCAGGATTGATTGGTAATAACGGTTGACCAGAACTTCTAGTATGGGGCATGCACGAAAGTAAAAACCTGCAATAAACAAAAACAAAAACTAAAAGTAAAAGTACGAGAATCTATGACCAAAGGGTCTAGTAATTATCACGAACTTGATTGACACTCGTATTCCCCGGCAACGGCGCCAATTTTTGATAACGCTCAATCTACAGCTCTCGTAGGAGTGTAAAGCGGTCATTAGCAAATATAGAACCCAACCTGGGTTGGGTGTCGATCCCACAGGGAATGGCTTGGCCAACAAGTAAGTAAAATTACTAAACTTTTGGTGCAAGTCTCGTAAAAAGGGGGGATTCTTGTCGTGCAAGTAAAGTAAACAAAAGCTGAAAATAATAAAGTAAATAGAGAGAGTTTGTTACGTAGGTTGTAAACAATGAGAATTGAAGAGTTGGGGTTATGTCCACCTTCTGAGGTATACGTCTCTATTGACTATGAGTGTGTAGAATTGTGACATGCATGTGCTTATAGAGAATTGTAGTCGATGGTAAATCCAAGCGTCTCTCGACCTGAACAAGGACTATTTCACTTTAAATCTCTCGATCTTAAAGCGTGTCTAACGGTACGAATTCTCCAAGAGGTTAGTCCAGTTACGGCACTAGCTTTTTAATAGGAAAGGGTGTCCTACTACCTTGACATTATCTCTTTTCCAGACAAATAACCTTTCTCTCGAACAAGTTAAATGTTAGACTGGTGTATTCTTGCGTTTGCAACCGCAAAGAATGTGGATTAAGATGAAGAGAATAATGATATAAGCAATATACGTGTCATGAACTCGCAAACTCACAGCAATAGATAGTATCTCATTCGGCTTCCATAACCCCAACAGAGAGGTTTAGTTACCCATGAATGCGAAGGAGATCACGATTGACATTGTTGTTATACCACAAGATTGAGTAATTTTCATGTAGCTTAGGTGGTAGGCGTGTGGCGTGAATTCCAAGGCAAAAGTAACAATTCTCTTGTTGCGGTAAATAAGAATAGATGAATAGAAGAAGAAAAATAGAATTAATGGAAAGATTAAAAGTGTTGTAGAATTATTGTGGTGGAAGAAGAGAGGGATGGAAGAATGTATTGTTGAATATATCTCTCCACTAAGGGAGGAGTTTCCTCTCCACTAAGGGAGGACTTAATTAAAAATCTCTAGCATGATAGGGTATTTATAATACCCATATCCTACTCCTACTAAGCTAATGAAATAAATAACCAAATCCTACTAGACTAATGAAATACTTAACCCATTTGTACTAGGTTAATGTAACATTCTCTTAATCCAAATAAACTAATGAAATACATAACCCAATTGTACTAGGTTAATGTATCATTGTCAAAATCCAGCTTTGTGTCTGTAAGTCCCAAAGTCTTCAGAAATGCTGTTTTAGCCTGGGACAGATTTTCCATGCAGCAGTTTTGGTCCTTAGGCGTGTAAACTCCCTTTCCTTCCTTCGTGAGCTTTCTTTTGTGTCAAGTAAGCCATAAAATGCTGAATTTTGCATCATTTATACCTGAAAATTTACTAATCATGTTCGTTAGCTCATTTATAGGAAAAAGGACTAAAAGTGCATGAAATATATAGTTTGTTCTCAAAACTAGGCTAAAATATGGGCAAAGTATATTGATATAGGCGTGTAAATTCACCTATCATCTGAACTTAGCATCCACAACATGATTTTCTACAAAACATACCCAAAGCGTATCATATCTAACAAAACAACCTCAGAAACTTGTATATTTTCCTCGTTTTAAGTGTCGAAAGTTTTATATTTCTGTAGCATATCAACACCCTGAACTTATAAATTTTGCATGTGCTCAGTAAATTAAACGAAACTAAACTAAACATGATGCTTAACTAGGTGAATCTACGTTATTTAAGGCAGGAAGTCAACACTTTAAGTTCAAAACACTACACCCCCTCTTATCCCAATTTTCAAAACCAATTATGTATAAATATGAATCACAACAATGTGACACAATGGAATCAGGGTATGGCATTACATTAGAAATCAGAAACGATGCATATGTACAAGTAACACTACCCAAAACAAGCAAACAACTAGCACTATGACTCGTGTACCCTCATAACAAAGATATCCCATTCATTCATGTAAAATAATGCATGTCAATACAGGGATAGCCAAAAGTCATACACACTCAGATGAGAAGTTCTAATCAATGTGCAACAAATACCATAGGTTTACCCTTATTTTCTTTACCTTAACATTTAGATAGTCAATTTAGGATCACTATAGGACTTTTCTCGACTTGTAATGTAGGCTTGGGAGGATGGTACACATGGACTTATCAAGTGACTACGTCTCCTTGTCACTATGCTAACCTTGGGGTTTCACTTACTAGAAAATTTCCTTTTTACTCCACCCATATTTCTCCTTATTTTTATTCTTTATTGCATACTCCAATTAGGTGTGGTCTTTTATTCTTTCTTTTTGAATTTTTTTCACAATTTTTCTTTTTTTGTTTCTTTTGTTTTTCTACCACACCTAGCTCTACTAACTTTTTATCTTATTTTACCATTCTACATACCCACTTTACGCTATACACCCCAACAATAGCCACCCATAACTTAGGCATTTTTCCTGAGTTGAGGTGCATAATGTCCAAGAATGACTAGGGCCAAAATAGGCTAATTGTAGCAGAAATAGAAAGGTGAAAGGTGTAATAAGAAAAATAGTCTATAAGTCTCAAGACATATATCAAGGGATACTATTTCACAACGGGAAGGTCATTTAGGCTGAAAGTGGACTAAAATCAAAAATGGCCTATGATCATTTCCTAATCATTATCATTCAACATAGGTAAGACTAAATAGGAAAGTTGTAAATTCAAAACACATACGGTACTAAGTAGCATCTTATATACACATAGCATAAAGTCAATATTACAAGCTACTACTTATTCGGTTCATACAACTATTGGCAAGTGATTATCATATCCTAAATCCTAGTGCCATAATAAGATCCACAATATTCACATGCATATACATTCACACAATTTTAAAACACAAAATTTGGAGGGATATGAAAAATCAATCAAAACATGAATACTACCTTGAATACTTAAAAATCTCCTAATTACACAAAAACACATCACAAAACAAAACAAAATCTAGATATGTCAGATCTAAAACCATACCGCGGTCAATAGAAAAAGAAGCATGGTAAAAAAAACATATGGTGGTTATGGTATATCCCACCTCGAACTAAAAAATTATGCATTGTGCTAAATACATAAAAATAATATAAAATAAAGGAAAGTGAGAACATACCTGGGATGCTCTAAGAATACGTATTAGGAACATCCCTAAATGGGTGCATATCAGTTAGTGGAGGCAGTGGTGGTGGAAGTGCACAACAATAAGATGCACATGCACCCATTGCTATAGTAGCATGCCTTTGTCTATCAATGACTGCATAATCCATCAAAGAATATTTGTCCCTTTTAACTATTAGGTCATATGGCATATCTAGATCCTGTAGTTCCCCCATGTAACCTATCTTGGCCCCAACTATAGGTACCGCCTCATTATCCACAGTGAAGAAATCAAAATATCTAGGAGAGTATGGAGGTGATATCTAAAGCATTGGGGGTATGACTGAAAAAGTGGCTACCTATGCTTGCAATATATCAAACTCCTCCCTAATTTAGGTTGCATCTGGTGTCTCAGTCTTTTTAAATTGATAGATAACATATCTCTTAAACTCATTAAGACTTTCCTATAAATTAGCACGTAGCTCAGACAGGGCAGCTCTCGGTGTGGTATCCTATCTATCCTTTGCCTTCTCAAATTTTGTCTGAATCTCTGAATGCATTTGCTCATATAGAGCAGTCATCTAGATCTCAACAACCCATAATCGAGCATCAGTAGCCCTCTGACCAAGAAATGATCTCGAAGTCTAGTAATCATACATGTAGCAAAAGGTGAAGTAGATGGGTGAGTGGGCTCTAGAAATAGGTCAATCAACTTTGATGTCAAAGTCGAGGCTCATGAAGTAGTGGTTGGTTTCCCCTTGCACTGTGTACTCAAATCTGGGTCCACTCTCTGCTCCCCGACCTCAATATCGACACTAGCTTCCACATCACCTCCCTATTTATAACCAAGCTCTGTGGAAATTTATGAACCCTCAGTATCAGCCCGAGGTACTGCTGCTGGCTCACTAGACCTCCTAAGAAGGGTCGAATATGCCAAATCCTTCTTACTCTTAGTCTGTGTAGTGACTGTCACACATACTTTCTCTTTTATTTATAGTATATCTGGTACACCATCCTCATCACATAACCTCTAAATCAGGTAGAGGAATAGAAAAATTAGTCTTCTCCACAAATACTTTATCATAGATCTCATGCCAGAGCATAGTTACAAAATCAATAGAATATTCATCCATCAAACTAGCAACCAGGGTTGCTCCATCCCAAGTTAACACATTATTTAAGGCTGTGAGGAACAGTTGGTATCAAATGGGCAACCACCAAAAATTGGCATCAAAAGTTAACTTACCCTTCTTTATGACACCATGACCTTCGATCCATGGGGCCTCATCACACAAAGAACATATATAGTTGGGTATCCACCTAGCTATCTAAACCCTCTCTATTCTATCTTTAACCTCTTACATAATATATCAATCTAGTATAACTCTCAGTATATATTCACACTCTGTTGTAGATGTGGGAGTGATATAATATGGACCAAAAATGACTCGGCTGATAGTTTCTACTAAAATATCAACTCTAACCCCTCTCATAAGTTTATAATCAAGTTGTGACTACTCCATGTGACTCATAAGGCCTTGATCTATGTGCATCATAGTAATTGTTGTGGTGCAATAGGATGCATAAAACTCCTGCACCATAGTCGGGTGGTAAAAAACAAGTGGTCTAGTCATCCACTCTAATTGATATCGATTAAAAGCAGCTCGTAACTATGGTGCTCAACTCAGCCCAGATAGATCAATCTGGTGCTCTTTATATATAAGCTTCTGAGGATGTCCATCTACTAAAATATGACTGACCACATCAAATATCTCCTGCATCCCCTCTACATACCACCTTTAATTTTTCTCCTTAATAGGTGCCTCTGAGTCATGTGTGGTACGGGACTCTACCCCTGTAGTACTGGTGCCACGTGGGAAGCCTGCTCTGTACGCTTCTCAGACTAGCGCATATCTGACTACAGTACATGAGTGTCGGTACTTTTCTTAGACTAGGGTACCGATGATTACTCCTCCTGCTCTGCATCCTCGAATGAATCCTGGGATCCATCCTCAAGTTTGAGGTCCTGAGATACTCTTTGTGAAGATGACTCAGAATATACCTCCTTAACATCATCATGATCACTGCAGGACGATAATGTGGCCGTATTTCTGTGTTGATTTTATCGTTGACCGAGATTGATTTTCCCATATAAACTCGACAGCCTGTGTGGCCTCAGTTCGAGACTTAGGTCTAGTAAAAGTTGACCGACTACCCCACTATAACTGCTCAAGTTTCAAATTTCCCATTATCCCTATTAAAATAGTCTGTCCATATGGCATTCTTTTCTTATGGTCATACTGTGTGTCATACTACCGGTAACTTATGTAAATACTACAACCAGATACACCTCTACCCAACCACTGGGCTTGAGGGACTCATCCTGTTTCCTTGTTGAATCCATCTTTTTCTTCGTAGTAGCTTTTTGTGCCATATGTACCTAAAGAAACAAGTTGTTAGCCTCCAACAAAAATGAAGGATTACAAAAGTTGAAAAAAACTTAAAAATTGAAAAGCCCAAATTTGTCCTCAATTTTTACACCTATATAACCTATTTGAAGTCCCAACAAATCCAACGTGCACACACATGTCAAGAACCATGATTTATAAAGAAAACTAACATGCTCAACCTTGGTATTACTCTATTTGTTCAAGTTCAACTTTCGGTTAGGGCCTAACCTTAAAATTTAATTCAAAATGAGGCCCTACATTATGATTTAAGGCTACTTCAGGTCTCCTACATACAAGTATGATAGATTATATATATTTTGCATGGGAATACACATACCAACTTGATTATTCAATAAATAAATCATTACATAACCGTTGGGAGCCGAGAAAGTTATCTCTTTTATGAAAATCTGGAAGTGAACAATGAAGAAATCAAGCAAAAACAAAGTTGGAACTTCTTTTTAATATGTTGGAACAAGTTGGTACCTTATACAAGTTTCAGTTTAGCCTTTCTTTAAATGTAGGGTTAGTTTGTGATTTAAGAGGGAAGTTTGAATTTAAATAAAAAAGTGAAGTTTTTGAAGATTGGAATGAGTTAAAATGAGGCTAAGGATGGTTAAATAAGAATGGTGGGATATTTTAGGTCTTAAATATGAGTTGGTGGTCCTAAAATTTAAATTAAATTTGGGATGACAAGTGACCTAGCTACAGCACCCACATGCGTCCAAGCATAGGGAGAATATGACATTTACACCCCGCATGTGCAGGGTGCATATGGGCCAAACTTTTTGGTCCACTTTCCTGTATTCTAGACTCTGTATTATAATATACTCTCTGCTACCTATGTTCTTGTCACTAGAGTTTATGGTCCTAAAAGTAAAAATATGTATCAAAGTCCACAACTTTCCAT
This sequence comes from Capsicum baccatum var. pendulum, assembly GCA_030864225.1. NCBI lineage: Eukaryota > Viridiplantae > Streptophyta > Magnoliopsida > Solanales > Solanaceae > Capsicum > Capsicum baccatum. The sequence continues at coordinate 206,073,919 of CM061560.1, read as the reverse complement.
TCTCATCCTCAAATTTCATCTTTTCAACTTAATGATCAACTTACCTGGCCTGTATGGGAACTGGACCACAATAGATTGGTCATACAGTCCCCTTACCTGGAAATTTATGAATGTTTCAATCCTACCATGTTTCGAGTAAGTTTATAAGATCAAAACCTACAGAAACAAAACAAACAAAAGTGAACACTAAAATAGTGGGTTATCTCTTACCAAGCGCTTGATTTAACATCACGGCACAACATGGCTATGTTGGTTACTAATAATTCACCAACAAGACCATGGATTACCTCTCATGTAGTACTTGATTTACATTGCAACACGATGTGTGTATCTTGATTACTCAGAATTCATCAAGATACCCATAATCGTACCCTTCGGGGTCATCAATACAATAAATCACCGACACCACTATCATGTCGTTAGGTTGCTTCATCCATTTTTGGATGTTAAATATGGCTTCCTCACCATTGTCTCTAAATTTTAGCTCTACTTTCTCCATGTCAACCATTGCTCTACCTGTAGCCATAAACAGTCTCTCTAATATGATGGGCATGTTGGTGTCAACCTCACAGTCAAGAATGACAAATTCAGCCATGAAGTTGTCCACTCTCACAATTATATCAAATAAAATTTTTATGGGCTTTCTTACCATCATCCATTAATACTTATATTGAAGTCGATTCGGAAGGGTTTAAGCCCAATTGCTTGAATATCGCCAGCATCATCAAATTTATGTGGGCTCCTAAGTCACATAAGGCTCTAGCAAATCGACATGATGCAATATTACATGGTATAATGAATGCTTTGGGGTCCCCATTTTTTTGAGCTAGAGATCTAGTAGTGACTGCAATACAGTGGTGCAAACCGTCCACATCCTCAATAGTAGCTCCTTTCTTCTTTGTGACCAACTGCTTCACAAACCTAGCATATCAAGGCATCTTCTCCAACACCTGAAGAAGAGAAATATTTAAGCTTAACTCTTTCAGTATCTCAATATATCGTGTGAATTTTCCTTTCTCTCTTTTCTACTTCAATCATTGAGGAAAAGGTGGGGGTGTTCATGGAATTTGTCTTATTTCTTGCTAAACAACCAAACCCTTACCTCTTTCATTACCAATGGTTTTATAACCACCTGTTCCTTTTTTTGACTCTATAACAAGTGTCTCATTAATAGAAACCTCATCATTCCTTGGTGCTTCCATAGCAGGTAGTGGGGGATCCATAGTAGTTATACCACTCCTCGTGGTAATAGAAAGAACATGACCATTATTTTTTAGATTTTGCACAATGTTGCTCAGAAGGGTACCTGGCTTCCTCAAGTTTAGAGTTGCTGACATCTGCCCGAACTGGTGCTCCAAATTCTTAATAGCAGTGGCAAGATATTTGACATTTTGGGTCAACCTTGAAATGTCAGCCTTAATATCCTTAAGTCTGATCTCTTGATTTTCTTAACCCTTTACCATCTTATTCAGTATCTCTTTCATTCTTGATTCTGCATCTCTTTTGCAAGGTGGAATGTACTTGCCTCCCCTCTCTCTATAGTTATCTTTATTTCTCCAGTCACCATCTCGCTTCCTACTACGATCTCTGTATATGTCATAGTAGTTCTGACCTTGGTTCCTTTGACATTAGGCTACGAAACCTGCCAACTGAGGATGCAAATAATTTTCTTCCTCCTCCAATTATGATTCATAAGCTTTGGAAGCTAAACCTTGTTCAATAAATGCGTTCACTTTCTTAAAACTAGTTGATGCAAACTAATTGGCCAGTATCCCTAGATTTATTCTTATCAACGTAATATCTTGAACTACCAAATCATCATCTACTTTATGGTCATAAGAAACACCAATAGCTTAAGTGCCATATCCCCTCTCAGCCTCTCGAGTTTGCCACCTTTAGTTAGTGAGCAAGATATAAACTAGTATCTCTGAAGCTAACTTTCAGCGTAGTCTCATAAGATCTCCTCCAAATATGGTGTCTGTCATGGCTATGGAACTAATGGTAATGGATTGGTGAAATATCTCCAATAAGCACGTCCCTGGCATCCGATGGCTGGGACCCATACTCAGCTTCTTTTTGAACTTGAACCATGCCTCGTACATAGATTCTGACTGCAGCTACCTGAAATTATAGATCTCATCCTTAAGTTGCAATATTCTGTATGGAGGAAAGAACTGGTTCAATAATTTCCTACACAACTCATCCTATGTAGTGATATATCCTCTAGGTAATTCCCCTAGCCATAAAAATGTTTCTCCTGTAAGTGAGAATGGGAAAAACCTCAGTCTAACTGCTCCTTGATTTACCCATGGAATAGTACATAAACTGCATATCCAAATGAAATTAGCAAGGTGCATATTTGCATCTTCCGCAGGCAAACCCACAAATACACCCTTCAGATTTAGGAGTTGGATCATTGCGCTCGTTAGGTCAAACTTGATGCCTAGGGGTAAAATAGTAGGGATAATGGCTTCACTCTCTGCCAGCTTAATGTATCCCATATCTTCTTCATCATCTATATATATCTTCATAGACTGATATGTTGGAATCACTTGAAAACGACCACTTCTAGCTCTATTTTTATTTCCGCTGAGTGTTGCTCAATGGTCTACTTCTTATCTCTACTCAACTAACTCTGCCTCCCTAGCTATCCACTGAGTTTATTATATTTCCCTTCTCTCATTTGTAGCATGAGTTAAAATTTGATTAGTCTTTCAATCAATAATATATTAAACTCCTTCAGGAGTAGGGGAAGGCACATCATCACAAACCCCTTCTAGGAATATCATCTCTTTTTTGTTCCATTATCCTACTAGGTGTTTGTAGGATCCTATCTGGATTTAGATTCACTAGGAATAATGGATTGCCTGTACTTCGTGTGTCAGGAATACACCAGGGTATACCCAAATAAGAACAAAAACAAAAAGAGAAACCCAGAAACTACAACAACTTCAATTCACAAATCAACACCATAATCCCCATCAATGCCGTCAAAATTTAGTGACATCTAAGTTACACCTATACTTTGAATATGATACAGTCACTGCCAAATATAGTAACCCAGCAAAGGTTAGGGTTGAATCCCAAGGGAATATATGGAATCATGGCTCTCAGCTATTATACTTAACGGTGGAACTGGAAAAGTAAATAGGGGGTTTTAGGTAGTAATATCGAACAAGTGGAGAATATCAACTTCGGTTGTAATCAGTCATAAGTGAACACTAGGATTGTGTTCCCCTGGCTTTTCCACTCCATAGTCTTATCGTACTTTATTGAACAAACTTAATACCTTGCATGAAGAATCAATAAGTTATGTACCTTCGATGATTTTTTGGACAATAGAAGGATTTCACCCTTTACTTTTCGAGTCTCAGGATGTCGCCTTACGAACCATTATCTTAATCCCAGTTAACTATTACCTTTTGAGTCTCTAGTTATTAGATGAAATCTAACCATCTTACTTAGATAACACCTTGTAGCCTGGATGACAGTTAAACTCCAAATTGTTGTTGTCATATCTTTTCCTAGTCACTACTCCATTGTTGGATTAAGTATCAATAATCTAGGCAGGATCCGAACATTTAAAATCGCTAAAATAACTATTAAAGTGAAAATAATACAAGGCATGCATGGGTATCGGTTTAGAACAACAATAGCACTTTTCCTATTTCGTCAATCCGTCATGGTTTCCATAACCCTAGCTAAGTGTTTTTAGCCGCTCATGCTTGTGAAGTAATTAACAACATTCATGATTGAAAGCATAATATGAAATCACAATAATCACAAGTAAAAACACAAAACCAAAACTAAATTAATCAACCGAAATCAATACAGGTGAATTCCAAGACTAAAATTGAATCTCAGAATCAAAATATATTTGTAAGTAGCAAGAGTGTGTAACCTCTACTAAAAACATATAAGGGTTATTTATAGTACATGAGGAAATCCTAAAACCAAAGCCCGGATGAAATAGGAGAAAAAATGATAGATGGCTACATGTGGTCTCTACATGGCCTTGGGTGTATGTGGCACATGCGGCGTAAGGCTAGGCTCAAGTAGTGACCGTATGTGCTTAGACCCAAAAATTTTGTAGCTCTGCTCTCAGGATTTTGGGCTTGTGACACAGGCTTTGCCTACATGCGGTCCACATGTTACCTTAGCAAGTGCCGAAAGTCATTCGTCCAGCTCATCTTTAGTTACCGCACATGCTTTGGTTATGAATAATCCAAAAAGTGTCTCAAACATCCATAATTTATCACATAAGTATCCAAAATACCTTTTTTATCTTTTTCACAAACTTCGCATCAGAAACCTGATTTTCTGCAAAACATACCCAAAATGCATCATATCTAACAAAATAACCTCAAAAACTTGCATATTTTCCTCGTTATAAGCATCGAAAGTGCTAGATTTCCTTAGCACATTACCTACTCCAAAAATTCAAAAACTCTCTTGGATGACTCTATTAACATCACTAAACATATTTCAACTCAAAAATCAATGTTTCAGATTTGAGAAGGCCAAAATATAAAACCTTTGAAATCTTGGTGTCTTAAAATGGTTTAAGTCCTTTGTACTTTGTGAATAATTTATGCCTTGGACCCCTTTAAACAGATACCTAATAACTATAACATCACTAGGATCTTAATGGGTATTACAATATCTGCCCTTGGGATTATTCGTCACCGAATAAAACTGTTTAAGCTAAGGTACTAAGAAAGTTGAGATTGTACACTGATTACTTATGAGTTGAATCATGATTAAACAATTGAATATGAAACATGATACATAGACTGAACTGAATTCATGAATGCATGCTATGACATAAGGATGGTTATATAGTTAAGATAGAAGACGAGACAATCCATTAAGGTAAACCATTACCTCACGCTGGATCTGAATTCATCTAGAAAAGATGAGGATATTTGGCTTGCATATTTGTTTCTGCCTCCTAAGTATCTCCGTCAACGAACTAATTTCGCCATAGGACTTTAACCAAGGGAACTTCTTTATTCCTCAACCTACAAATCTGGCAGTCAAGGATCTCAACTAGGACTTCATTATAAAAAAGGCTTTAACATCCACACTTTCCAAAGGAACAACAGAAGTTGAGTCACTAATCTTTCTTTAACAGGGAGACATACAACACTGGATGCATTGATGCTAAATTTGCAGGCAACACTAAATCATAACCTACCTTTCCAAAATGGCTCAAAATTTTATATGGGCCAATATAGTGGGTACTAAGTTTCACCCTCTTTCCAAATCTCTTCACCCCTTTCATAGGTAAGATTTTTAAATAAACCAAGTCACCAACATAAAACTTAAGATCTCTTCTACTTGCATCTATATAACATTTCTAACGAATTTAGGTTGTCTTCAGCCTTTTACAGATTAATTGAACTTTCTTCATCGCCTTAAATACTAAAGTTGGCCCTACCAAAGAAGTCTTACCTACTTCAAACCAACCAATAGGAGATCTACATCTCCTTCCATGAAGATCCTTAAATGGAACCATCTGAACATTGGAGTGATAGTTGTTTGTTGTAAGCAAACTCAATCAAAGCTAAGTGGTCATCCAAACTACCCTAAAATTTGATAACACGTGTCCTTTAATGTCTAAATGGTCTACTCTTCCTGACCACGTGACTGAGGATGAAAAGTTGTACTGAGATAAACTTGGGAACCAAGACCCTCCTAAAAAGCCTTCCAAAAGTGAGAGGTAAACTGAGTACCTCTCTCTGAAATTATAGTCAATGGAACTTGGTGCAACATTACTAACTCCCTGACATAGAGTCTAGCATAATCCTCAACTAAATACAAAGTTTGAACTGTCAAGACATCGGCTGACTTAGTTATCCTATTAAAAATAACCCAAATCAAATCATATTGACGATGAGTATACGGCAACCCTATCACAAATTCTGTGTTCACCACCTCCGAATTCTAATTAGGGATACTGAACTCCTAAAGCATACCACTAGGATTTTGGTGCTCAACCTTAACTTGCTGAAAAATCGAACACTTATCCACAAAATTTGCCATATCTTTCGTCATACCACTCCACCAATAGATTTCCCATAAATTATGGTATATCTTAGTGTCTCCTAGGTGAATAAAATATCATGAACCAAGATCTTCAGCTAATATTCATTATCTCAAATCATTAACACATGGAATACATAACCTGCATTAATAATGAAGCACACTATCTCCCCCTTGGGAGAAAACCTCAACGATTTTGATCCCTGATTGTCTTCTTTAACTTGACCAAAATAGGATCTCCAACTTGCTTTTCTTTCACCTCAGCAACCAATGAAGATTCTGAAAAATTCTGAACCCATATACTACCTTTGTCCAAATCTACCAACAAAATACCTAACCTAGCAAACTGATGAACCTCATGCGCTAACTCATTTTTATCATCCATAACATGCACAACACTTCCCATAGACAATCTACTAAAGGCATCAGCCACTACATTAGCCTTACCCAGGTGATACAACACACTTATATCATAGTTTTTCAATAATTCAAGCCACCTTCTCTGATGAAGATATAGGGATTTCTATGTGAACACATATTGTAAACTCTTGTGATCCATCAAAACATCAACATAAACCCAATAAAGGTAATGCCTCCATATTATTAAGGGAAAGACAATTGTTTCTAACTCAAGGCCATGGGTTAGGTAATTCTTCTCATGGGGTTTAAGTTTTCTAGAGTCATAGGCAATGACCTTACCTTGTTGCATTAACACACAGCCAAGACTAACTCTAGAAGCATCATAATAAAATACAAACCCATCTATGCCATCTAGTAAAGTCAAGATAGAAGTAGAAGTGAGTCTAGTCTTAAATTCCTAAAAATTCTTCTCGAAGGAATCTAACCATTGAAATTTGACTTTCTTCTAGGTTAGTCAAGACATGGGAGAAGAAATAAAAGAAAACCTTTCAACAAAACATATATAATAGCAAGATAAACCTAAGAAAATCCTGATGTCTGATGGGGAGAGGGGTGTAGGCCAGTTTCTCGATATTTTGGACTTTTGAAGGTCAACTGAAATGCCATCACTAGAAATTATGTGACCTAGAAAAGCTATTGATCTCAACCAGAACTCACACTTAATAAACTTAGTCAATAAGTAGTGATCCTTAAGGGTATATCGTACAGTCTTCAAATGGTCTATATGATCGCTCTCACTACGAGAATAAACAAGGATGTCATATATAAAGACTATGACAAAAATATCCAAGCACTGCTAGAACAGCTAGTTCATCAAGACCATAAAATCTGTAGGAGCATTCGTTAGTCCAAAAGACATAACTAGGAATTTGAAGTGACCATATCAAGTTCTGAAGCTTGTCTTCGAGATGTCACATTCTTTGACTCTAAAATGATGATAGACAAATCTGAGGTCTATCTTTGAGAAATATCTTGCACACTTACATTGGTTGAACAAGTAATCAATCCATGGAAGAGGATACTTATTCTTGATTATGACTTAGTTGAACTGATGATGCTCGATGCACATTCTGATGGAACTATCTTTCAAGCGCATGAAGAGGACTAGAGCACCCCACAGAGAAATACTAGACCTGATGAAACCCTTATCTAAGAGATCTTTTAACTGTTCCCTTAACTTTTTAAGCTCAACTCGAGCCATTCTATAAGGTAGAATTGAGATAGGCTGGATATCTGGGATGAGATCTATTTCTAAGTCAATTTCTATTTTGGGAGGAACTCCGGGAAGATCTTCAGAAAACACTTCTGGAAACTCATTCACTACTAAAACTGACTCATGACTTGGATTCTTAGAATTTAAGTCTTTGTCTTGGACAAGATGGTAAATACATCCCTTGGATATCATCTTTCTTGACTTAAGGTAGAAGACAAACTAACCCTTAGGTACTGAAGTATTACCCCTCCATTTAATAATGGGCTCATTTGGAAACTAGAATTTGGCAATTCTATTTCTACAATAAACTAAGGGATAGCATGAGAGAAGCCAATCCATGTCGAGAATGACATCAAAATCAATCATCTCTTACTCTACAGGATCAGTTCAAGTAACTTTCTGCAACACTAGGATTGGGCAATTTTTGTATACTTATTCAGCTATAATAGAACTATGCACTGGAGTAGACATTGAGAAAGTTTCTACTAATATGTCAGGACGGACACCGAATTCTACCGCTATATAAGGAGTCACAAAGGATAGTGAATTTCCAATGTCTAATAATGCTTAAACTTAAATATGAAATATTTATAGTATACCCATAATCATATCAGGAGAAATTTTCGATCAAGTCGATTCTGGAGAGCATAAAGTCAGTTCTGATTCTGCCCACTAGTAGTGGCACTGGAGGTGACACCCTACTGAGTTGGGTAGCCTGTTGGAGCTGATGAAAAGTTGAACTCACCCTTATGATGAATATTCTTTCCCTTATGACCAATCATAGGGTAATCGCTAATCCTATGGCCTGTCTTGCCACATCTAAAACACACACTATTACCTGTCCTACACTCCTAATTATGATTTTTACTATATTTTCTACAAAGTAGATTAGTACAACCATTGTTTACACTACCCTGGGACTTACATCCTGGCACCCTATCACTATAATCCTACCTAATCTTAGGCACTAACATACTGATTAAAGATGGAGATGGAGCTAAAAAATTTTGGCAAAAATATGAACGATTACCACCTTCCAACCTTTGTTAAGAAAAGCTGAAACTATCTATTTTGGCCTACAAATTCTCCCTTTTATTCTTCTTACTCTTATCCTCCTTAATCTGTTGAGCATGGACCATGAACATAGAGAGATCCATCTCTTTAATCAACATAGTTGTCCTGCACTCCTTAACCACACCCTCAGAATCTCCCGACATGAAATTACACATCTTAAACCTCGAATTGCCACCATAGTCGGAGCATACCTCGCTAATTAAGAAATTTTGAGTGAGTACTCCTTCACATTCATGTTATATTACTTCAGATTTATGAACTCCTAAACTTTAGCCTCCCTCAACTCAAGTGGAAAGAACCTGTCTAAGAAGGTTGAGGAAAACTCCTTCCACTCTATGGGTTTTATCTCAACACCCTTGTCCTCCCTCCACTACTTAATCCAAGTATGAGCTACCCCCTACAACTGATAAGCAGCTAAGTCAGAACTCTCACTCAAAGTGACACCCATAATGTTGGTCACCTTCTACAGATGATCTAGAAACTTTTATGGATCCTCCTCAAATTTGGATCCATAAAACAAAGGTGGATTTATTCGAGTAAGGTTTCGAATCCTAGATGTAGTTGTATTCATAACTGGATCGGCTAGGCAACAACCTGTTGGTTATTTTGAGCATCTACAAAATGGGCCAAAGCTGTGAAAGCATCCCTGAACTTCATGTGACTAACATGTTTGTTCAAGGGATCTTCCTGAACATGTGGTGGTGTGGGCTGATCTCTGTTCCTTATTATGTTGTTTCTTGTCAGAGGCATTTTCTATAAACAAATGAAGGACGAGAGATAAAAAAGGAATTCAATAGAGCTCGTGCTCTTTCACACGATATGAATACTGAAAGAAGGAAAAGTTTCCTAAAATATCTTGTAGCCTCTTGCTCATAAGTTTGGTGTGCTTCACACCCATGCACAAGGCTCTACTCAATGTAGATTTTAAACAACCTAGGACTATTTAAAATCTTAGGTTGTGATACCATGTTTTTTCATAACCCGCTACCCCTTAGTCGCGACATAGTTCTTAGGGCCACAAATGGCCCCAAGCTAACCAATGATATGGTACTTACTATGAGAACTAAATAAAATAATGGTAAATTATCATATGTGGAATTTGAACTGATAAATGTACTGATAAGATAGAATACTAGAAGAAGAAGAATACCATATGTCTGAACTACTGATAAAAGATACTAAAACAAATCTGAATATCTGAATATCTAAAAGCCTCTAAGACATAAGAAGTTGATGGGACAAACCCCCAACTAACTCTGACTGACTAAGAATAAACAAAAACTAAAATAACTACAAACATATCTTATCCTCGATGGATAAGGACTAACCACTACTACTGCAGAGAGGTACTGAACTATCTAAAGATGATCAGAAAATTGAGCGTCTGAACCTATGCTATAAGATAACATAGTTCAAAAGAAGAGTGTGTGATCATTATTTTGAATGTATTAGTACGTGAGATAGGGACGGACTCTAATAAAAAAGAATACTGAACATAAATACATGAACATGTAAAAAGAATGCAAGACCAAGTAACGCATGTACTGACCTAATCTGTAAAACTAACTAACTGAATAGATAATAACTGAAGACTTAGTCATGCAAAACTAAATAGATATATCATGAGTACTGAACTGAAACTGTAGGAGGTATTATGTAACTGACATGCCCCAATCTAAGATAATCAGTGTCTAACTTATAACCCTATTTTGAAGGGTGTCAATACCTTGTCATGGGTACAGACACTGGCTGTGTGAATTCACTACTCTGACGTCTCGAAGGACTTAGGAGTCACCCTCTACTTGAAGGTGCCCCTAAGAGAGTGTCAAACCTCAACTGGCAGGAAGACCTCTCAAAACCTATTCTCGTTACGTAATTCTGGAACTTAGGGACTGCTATTAAAGGTCACACCCTCTACTGGTAGGTGAGTCCCCATCCCTAGGCTCGCTCGATACTAAATTCTACTCCCAATTAAACTGACATTGGTTTTGACTAAGGTCAACTGAACATCACAACTGATAGTGCTCGACATGATTATCACAAATTGAGTATTATGATAAAATCATGATTTGACTAACTTATTACTTAAAAAGATAAAATAAATGTAAACATATAGGTATCAGGTGTTCATAACCCACCAGCACTGAATGACACTTTAAATATGATAACATTATTTGAAAACACAAGTAGGAAGTTATGATTCAGAGACCCAAAACATAATGAATTTCCCTAAACCAATGAACTATTTAAATTTGGACATGGGAATGTGTTAAAATTGGGAGAATAGCATGTTCATATAATTTAATTCATAACTTGATAAATTGGCATGGTATTATCTAAACATGACATAAATGATAGGAACTTAAATCATATAAGAGCATAATTCACATGAGAAAACTTATTGACATGGCTCGAATTCAAAACTACTAAGAAAACATGCATTAATTTTAGAATTAACATGGATATTTTCTCAAAAAGGCTAAAATTTCATACTTGAACAAAAGAGGAATTTTGGATCTCAGTGGGTGGAAGGAACCAGTGATGAATACCCCACAAACCTTAATTGCTTTAGTTCTTGAAGAAAGATATTAGAATTTGGACCTTGATTACTTGAATCCTTTGGAAGATGCTTGAATTTATGTTCATGGGTATGGGGATGAGTTTTACTTGTTAACTGGTGGAGAATGGGGAATTGATGCCCATCTTGAGGTTTTAATTCATCAATTAGATGTCTGGGGTAAAGGGAAAGGTCTAAAATGCCCCCTTACATTTTCAATAAGGTTGCAGAGAAACACAACCTCCATGACACTAAGACTAGCCACCGTGACATGGTGTGGATCGCAGAGACTAACCTCCATGACATGCCTTGTATCACGGATGTCCACCCTCCATGACATGCCCATATCGCAGAGGCATTCTGCCTCTGTTTTCCAAAAATACCTTGAACCTACTCTAAAAATTTCAAAACTCTCCTAGATGACTCTTTTAATATCTCTAAACATAATTCAATTCAAAATCAATGTTTCAGACTTGAGTAGGCCAAAAATAAAAGCTTCGAAATCCTGGGATCTTAAAATGGCTAAGTCCTTTGTACTTAATGTAAAATTTATGCCTTGGAACCTTTTAAACATGTAACTAATAGTTAAAACTTGACTAGGATCTTGCTGGGTATTATAGGTAATCAGCAGAATCTCGATCCATGTTTGTTACACAAACCAAGATAAAACATATCATATATTACATACTGTTAAGTGAATCAAGCTTACGGTGGTTACCCATAATTTGGGATAAAACCATACCAATGTCGGCAAAATATAATTTTTAGTAGTGAGCTTTATGAACTCACACCATCTCAATTAACCATCTTATTCTCTTTAAACCCATATTCTTAATGTCTTCATGTCATAATTAATCCTTTAGAAATATTTCTTTATTAATTAAAGACACATTCAAAAATAACCTCTCCAATTCATCTGAGGTAGTGATATGGACTGCATACATTTTACACTCCCCAGACTCTACTTTATGAAAATACACTGGGTATGATATTGTTGTTTTTGTACTTATTAAGGGCACTGAACATAATTGGTATCATCATACCAAGACTTGCAAGTCATTTATTTCATCATTTCATTATCTTAAGGTTATTCATAAGTCTTTTATACCCATCATGTCTAAACCATTCTTAAAGAAAATAATTCTTGAAAGTCATAACAACTACTTTAACAGTCGATTAATATTTGGGAGTCACCAAATACTCAAAATTCATGGAAATACTTGAACCTCGGTCCATTAGTTACATTATGGGTACATCCTTGCGACATTAATCCTTGGTTCATCAATTTTAGAAGGAAGATCACAAGTTGTCGGCACAATGAATTTAGAAGTAATAAATTTAGAAGTCAGAATTATAATCGCAAGAATTACACTCAACTAAGGGTTGAGGTTATGAGTCATAGGAAAACTTTTATAAAAGTTTCATTCTTTAAAATCTTTCAATAAAGTAAATCACAACCAAAGTTTCAAGAATTTTAATTACGTATAGTAAAGGTTGATAAAAATATTACCATTTCTACATAGTTCTCAAATAAATAAGTTACGAAATTTTTCATGAAGAACCTTCCAAGTTTTGAACTTTCCACTTTTCAAGAGATTCAATTTTTGTAAACATAAATCACAACTTAAAGATAAAAATTAACATTAGAAAATATGGCTTAAATATATTTGAAGTACGGAAGTTCTACATACATTTGGTCAGTAGATTAGTAAGGAAATTTTTATAGGAGAGCCTTAAACTTTGAACCTTATGATTCTTGACCTTGGAGTTTTGGAGAAGAAAAGAACGCGTTTTGGTGGATGAATTTGTGATTTTGGGATTAGGAAACCTTTTAGAAGAGTGATGGATTGTTTATGTCAAGTAAAGGACTAAAAGTCCTTGAATTCTCATACAAAATTAGAGAGGATCCAGGGTTGACCTTCCATCTGTGGCACGAACACATCTCGGAGGCTAAGTTTCATGCCATGCTATCATAGTGGACCCTTACTCTTTAGGTCATTACTTTTAACTCCAAACTCCAATTGACCATTAATTAGTGAAGTTGGAATGAAGACTCAAAAACTTTTAATTTGGTTGGTGAGCTACATGTAACTCTTTATACTCTAAGAAAAACGCCCATTTGAAATTCACCCATGTAAGAACATATTATAAAACTCAATCGATCGAAATGCTCTCAATTCAACTTTATGCTAGATGCTACTTATGACCCTAATTTGCATCAAAAGCATGTAACACACTAGAAAATTAATCTTAATGCTTATATTCAATTAGAAATCATCGAGTTAAGGGTCTATACAAGTAAAAAAAATGATTCAAATCCTTTTATAATATTTGGGAAGTCATACATGACTACTATAATGTACTTTCGCTGTGACTTTCTTTATAGACTGTAGGAGAATATTTTGGTTTTAGAGTCCGCAAGTTTGATCTATCGGACTCTTGCTTAATTGCACTCTGTTCCAGTAATGACCATTTCTCTAGATTGATCAATGTGTACTCCAGTTGAAGAATACTATTAGTAGCATGGGTGGCCAGTATTTCCTAGATATTCAAGAAAACATACCTTGCTTTTTCAAGCCTCACTCTGATAAAATTTAATCTTTTGGTTGTTATCCTTCTCAATTTAGGTTTCAGGTTTTGGAGTTTTAGCCATACATCTTATTCTATTAAGAGATAACATATGTGCCCAAGTATCCTGAACTGTATTGATGAATAATGGGAGGTGCACCACTTTATAAGGGACTAGGTGCCTTAGAGTCAGATACAGGAAATAAAGCAGTTAAGTAGTAAGGAAATAAAACTTTGTAAGAAAGTAAAGAACATAATAATTTAACGTGGAAACGTCCTTGCTCAATGGAGGAAAACCACGGCTTGCCGAGTACTCAAGAATTCACTATAATCAAAATAATGATTACAGACTCTATTGGAACTTAACTTTAAGCTCCACAAATTTGTAATAACTCTATTACAAACTCTCCTTGACAACTATGTCAAGATCTCTTCTCAGTATTAATTAACTCTAAAGAATATCAACTCAGGTAACTCTACCTAAGTACTCTACAGACACGGTCACTCTTATTAGATGAGTAATACGGTTACAGACTAAGACTTAAGTCAAGAACAATTAATCTCCCAGCACACAGAAACTTGGAACTTGAGCAATATTGAGTTTTCATTAATTCTTCTCGAATAATCAAATTGCAAACACTATTAAATTGAGAAGCGTTCTTTTCTATTCATAGTAGGATAATGATTAAGGTAGAATTATGACTAGGCCAGGAGTCCTGTCTAATAAACTGCTCACTTGCGTGGTTTGGTACACTAACAATCAAAATTGTGTAGAGATGTGATAGTTGTATGTTTTCATAAAGACCTAGGGACCTGGTCCCTTATTGTCAACTGATCATCATCGAAATAATATATAGCAATTTTTCCCTTTTTGATGATGACAAACCACAGATTTTGGAGCATCAAAATTCATTTACCTCATTCAATCAGAGTGATCACCACTACCGTTAGTGAATGTTCCCTCTATCACTATGCACCAGGCTCTTCCCCTATCAATATACCAACATGCTAACATGTTTCCCCTTGTCAACATACCAACATGTTATCAATATACCTGCACTTCAACATATCATTCAATATAAGCGTCATACTTGGCACCTGGTCCCTTCCACATGAATTTAGTATTCACTCTTTTGATATCATTGTAAAATAAGGACAGTAAACTAAGAGTAAAATATGCACAAGTCAATTAACTCATGGCCACTAGGGCGACACTAACATGAAGAACAACTTTTAAAGTAAAAAAAGACTAATAAAACACACATACAAGGATGCATTCATATTAAATAGGATCAGTTCCATTACAGCATACCAAAAAAACATAAATCATCTAATAAAAGACACATCAGAAGCAAAAATAGAAAACTGACACAGGGATAACAAAGGGACAAAGGTGATAGGACTTAGGTAGAGGGAGGTTTAGGGGAGAGAGATTTGATAAACATATCTATTTTGGAACTTTCTACAGCATGAGCATTCAGTAGCTGCTTAGTGAGGTCCATAACTTCTATATTCATCCCTTGAACCTCCTTAGAGAGTTCTACAACATTAGTTTAGGTTCTGTATTTTCAAATGTAAGTGTTTAACAGCACCTGGTCCCTCTAAGGATAAGTTTTGGTTATTCATCCTTAGGTGTAGAATTTTTGCATCCTTAGCAGCCAAATTTAACCTCATCTCCTCTATTTCTTTGCTCAAGTTTTCCTGATAGCTAATAGTTATTACACTTGGGACACAGTCCCTACTTTTTCTTCTACACACTTATTTTCAACAAAATTTATTAGACTAAATATTTGTTTCACTATTCTAGGAGTCCCTTTGGTCCCCACAATTCCAAAGTTATTAAATACCCTATTTAGGAAATACCTATAAGACATACCATGTTTTTCTTCCTTCTCCTGGATAACCTTATACATTTGCTCTATCATTAGAACAAAAAGCCTTATCAACTCAAATTTATTGAGACATTCTATTATAAACAAATCAACAGTAGAAGTTATATTCCTTTTCTTTGACCTTGGCGAAATGACCTTGTTGACAAATTCAAACACCAACTGAAACTCACTTATGAGAAACTTTTTTCTTACAGCAGCTACTGATATTCCTCCCGCTTTTAAGACATCAATCATAAACTCAGTTGAGTCTTTTTAATTTAAAACAGTCCTCACACCCATAATAGGTGTATCCAGGATTTTCCCTAGTGCCTCTTCATCTAATTTTATTTGCTTTCGTTGCACCTGGGCAGTTAAGCTTAGATCGTCATCCAAGAAATCCATAGTACAATAGAATTCTCTTATTTCTCCTTTAAATACCATAGGAGATGGTTCCTCTAGGAGATGTTATCATCCCTGGTGTCTTACATACTTCACCAACTCTACCATACCAGGTTTTTTATAAATCTTAGGATCAAAAACTCTACCAGAAAACACTTTCTGGGTTTTCCAAATCTCATTTCTTTCTTCTCTAGACACAGACATCTTTTATTCCTCCTTATTTTTTCTCTTGGAATCACTGTTTCATTCTTCTTTATGAGTTTTTCTTCTTAGAACCAGGTCCCTTAGGGACTTTTTTCTTATTTATAACAATGTGTTGTATTTTATCCCAGTGAGACTTCTTGACTTCAAAGTGAAGGACCCAATCCCTTTTTCTTTGTGGACTTCAATTCTCAATTTTTCTGTTGCAGAAGCAACATCAAGATTAATATCTTAACCATCCCCAATGTCTACAACTTTGGCATTTTTACTCTCTACAATAATATCTTTCTTCAGTCTTCTTTTCCTAGCAGTAGATGATTTTCTATCCTTAATATCATCCCCCATCAACTTCTTCTTAGAACTCATAGTTGAGTATGTTCTAGTAACCTTCACACCAGTTTTCATCACCTTTTGTTTTCCTTTACTACCGTTCTATTTTTGAACTGACCACCGTAGAAGTAATTTTTTATCATCAAATTCATCTTTCTCATTTGGAGGTTGCACAAACTCTCCAACCTTTATGACATCAGCGTTTTTACCTACTATTTTCTTTTCAACACCAAAGGAGATTTCCTTAGGATCATTGCCAAGCAGAAGTAAATTCTCAACTACCAAACTCTCACTGTTATAAAGGTCAGACCTTTTTACTGGAATTTCTTTATTGAACAATTGAGCAAAAATAAGGTTTGACTTTGAGAGAGTAGGGGAACCAGGTATGTTAAGCGTTTAAGAGGTTTCAGGTCTTTTTTGTTCTTCTGAGGAAATATAAATATTAGGTTGAGATACTTCGGGTTTAATTGGTGAAACAAAGCCTTGATTTAGGTCCACCACCATGGCTGACCCAGCAGGGGTTTCTATGGTTGGAAAAAGATACATCTAGAGTCTTAGTTGCTTCTAAAAGGTTGCAGTAAGTGGAATGGACTCAAATTCTTATTAAGGGTTTTAGGAGAGGTCTTCTATAATTCTGGGTATTGAAGAATCAGAATGTTTGATTTGGGGATTTTCATACAAAATTTCTAGGCATTGACTAATTTTTGGATCTTTAGTTGGGCTCAAGTGAGTGGGAATTATATCTATTTGGAGCTTTTGTGAGAGAGAGAATGAAAATAGTTTGTTAAAGAGAGGACAAATGATTAAGGGAGATGATTTATGAATTAATTTTGAAGAGAATAGAATGAAATGAGTTTGAGAAAAGTGACAGTTATCATTGAGAGTCCTTTTGAATGAAATGATATGTCTGGTCCTAATAGGTGCAACCCTTCACCTTACTAAAGATTTGACAGCTTTTAGTCACAGAAAGAAAGACGTGTGGATTTATTAGATAGAATTTTATGATTTTTAAAGCACATTATTTTGGTACTAACCTAAGAGATGGGACCAGGTTCCTCTCTTTATTGAGTGAATCCTTAAATTTTTGTCTATCTCAACTATTCTCTTCTAAAGTTATTCCCATACGTCTATACCTATAAAGGTATGGTATTGAGTTAGACCAATAAGTACATACTTTATCAAGGATACTTGTCTCCTGGCCATAGTTAATTTTGTGGGGAAAAATTGATTCATCTTAGTAGGTCAGGTTATTTTGATCAACCCCAGCCTCAACGTGTTCTTCATAAATTGTTCATTGTAAAGAGCCTTAGTAATGACGTCTGCTATCTGATCCTCAGTTTTGCAAAAATTTATACAAATAGCTCTTAGAAAATTATGTCTTACATCAATATGCTTTGTCCTCTTAGTTTCACTAGATTCTTAACTATGTTAAGAGCACTTGTATTATCATACATTATAGGGATAAGGTCTGAAACAATCCCAAAATCCTTTAGTTGTTATTTGATCTATAACAATTGAGCACAATAAGAAGTTTCAGCCATATACTCAGCATCAGGAGTAGATAAAGCAACTAGATTTTGCTTCTTAGAACCCCAGAAGATTGAGAAAGAACCTAGAAAATAATCCATTCCTGAGGTTTTTTTCTATCCACTTAATACCTAGCATAATTAACATCAGCATATCCTATCAGATCAAAATTGTCTCAAGATGGATCGTACAAGACCAGGTCTCTTGTCCCTTTCAAATACCTGAGAATTATTTTTATAGCTTTCAAATGGGACTTCTTTGGGCAAGCCTAAAATCTAGCACACATTTCCATACTCAAGACAATATATGGTCTACTTTTAGTGAGATATAGTGAGGATCCAATAATCCCTCTATACATGGTCTCATTAACTGAAGGACTAGTTTTATCATTATCCATCTTTGAATTGGTTCCAATTGGAGTTTTAATTGGCTTGGCATCTTCCATATTGTATTTATTCAGTAGATCCTTGATGTACTTCTCTTGATAAATCATTGTCCCTTGAGAAGTTTGCTTGATCTAAAGGCCTAGGAAGAAGCTTAATTCACCCATCATGCTTATTTCAAATTTACTCCCTATTAGCTTTGCAAACTCTTTACATAGTGATTCAGAATTAGCTCCAAAGATTATGTCATCAACATATATCCGAACAATTAGTAAGTTGCTATATATGTACTTTAAAAGAGAGTATTATCAATTTTCCTACTTTTAAAGCCATTTTTTTAGAAGGAACTTTAAAAGTCTCTCATACCAAACCCTTGGTGCTTGTTTTTACCATAAAGAGCTTTGTCCAATTTAAGCACATGATGAGGAAAATCTGCACCTTCAAAACCTAGAGGTTGCTTGACATATACTTCTTCAAGTTTCCCTTCAGAAAAGCACTTTTGACTTCCATTTGGAAGAGTTTGAACCCAATGTAGGTAGCAAATGCAATAATAATTTTCTTAGCCTCTATTCTTGCTACCGGGGCAAATGTCTCACCATAGTTAATTCCTTTCTCCTAATTATAACCTTAAACAAACAGCCTTGCTTTATTTCTTTTGATAGATCCATGCTTATCCTGCTTGTTTCTGTACACCTATTTGGCCCCAAAAATGATTCTATCAATAAGTCTAGGGACCAAGTACCAGATTTTACTTTTATTAAACTGCTGAAGCTCATTTTGTATTTCATTGATCTAGTTAGCATATTTCAAAGCTTCTTTCAAATTTGTAGGCTTAATTTAGGATAAGAATGCTGAGAATGCCATGAAATTTCTAGCTTAAGCTCTTGTTTGGACTCCAGATTCCAATAGTGAAGTCAGAGTCTCAAGTGGGTAAGAAGATTTGTGCCTCCAGTTTGAATATCTGAGATGAGTAACACTGTGACCAGGTCCCTAAAGATTTTGATTGGACCCTTCTTGATGTTCTTCAACTAGAGCAAGGGCCTGTAACTAAGATCCTAGATCACCATCACCTTCATCTTTCCCAACTATATCACTTAGTCCTTAACCATCATCTTTAACAATATCATCCCTTTGAAAAGGAATGAGTTCTTCAATATCAGAACCTTCATCATCACTTAGATTCACTAACTTTCCTGACTTATCAAAGACCACATGTATACTTTCGTCCACATATAGAGTTCTTTTATTAAAAACTCTTTATACTTTGCTTGTTGAGGAGTAGTACATAAATGTTGCTTCATCACTTTTGGAGTCAAACTTTCCTAGTTCATTCTTCCCATTATTTAGAATAAAGCACTTATACCCAAAAGGTCTGAAGTAGTCAAGCTTAGGCTTTCTATTAAACACAAGCTCATATGGGGTCTTGTTATGAGAGATCTGATCAAATACCTGCTTGTCACATAACATAAAATATTAACATCTTCATCCCAAAAGCTTTATGGAATCCCACTATCAATCAACATGGTCCTGGCAATCTCTATGAGGGTTCTATTTTTACTTTCAACAACTCCATTTTGTTGAGGAGTCTTATGAGCAGAAAGTTGTGACTAATTCCATATTCAGCACAAAATCCTGCAACTTAGGAGTGCTCAAATTCAGTTCTATGAACAGATCTGAATTTATCAATCTTACAATTCATCTTCATTTGAATTTACTTGGCAAAAGTTACCAGAACCTCATAGGTTTCATCCTTGTTTCTCAAGAACATTTTCTAGGTAAACCTAGAGTAGTCATCCACAATGACAAATACATACTTCTTTCTTTCTCTACTTTGCACTTTAATAGGTCCACATAGATCCATGTGTAGTAACTTCAGAGGTCTAGAAGTATTCACGTTCTTCTTCAGGTTAAAGGAAAACCTAGTTTGTTTACCCTTAACACAAGCATCACAAACCTTATTGTTTGGAAATTTTAGCTTTGTCATGCTACGGACCAGGTCCTTTGAAATCAACTTGTTCAACAAAGATAAACTTACATATCCCAGCCTTTTGTGCCATATATCAGTATCTTCACTTTGAACACTTAAGTAAGTTAATTCCCCATCAGCTACAGACTCTAAATCAGCCACATACATATTTTAAAACATTTTGTCTTTGAGAATAAATCTCCTAGACATCAATCTTGACACATTACATCCATCAGATAAGAACTTCACCTCATTATCTTTATCTTAGATTTGAGAAAAAGTTAGAAGACTATACTTGAGGCCATTCACATAGTAATTATCTTTTATTGCTTGATCAAGTGATTTTCCAATATTTTCCACACCATAGATATAGCCTTTTTTACCACTTCCAAAAGAGCTACCTCCACCTTGAAGTGTCTTGAGAAAGACAAAATAGTTAGTTCTCCCAGTCATATGCTTTGAGCATCCACTATCCATAAACCAGTTCTGACTGCATTCCCTTTCTCCTACCTACAATCATATTTATTAGTTTTGGGAACCCACTTGAGTTTGAGTTTCCATAAGGAAGCTAAAGGTGTGGTCAAATCATTATTGACCATCTAGGTAGAGAGTTATTCTTCACATTTTTAAAGGTTATGGAACCCTTAGGGTAACAATTCTCCTACTGGATGTATCTAGTATTGCTCATTCTAGCTCCAAGCCAACATTGGCAGTTTTCTTTAAGTGCCCATCTCTTCCATAATGGGGGCATAAAGGTTTATGGACCTTGTTTCTAATACCATGAACGGCTTTCCTAGGGACCCAAGTGATTGGGTTTTATACAGATATCCAAGGCCTTTACTATTATCGATACCTTGACCAATTAAATTATAAGGAATTTGTCAGGATACGGTCCATTTAGTGATTTTTTAAGTTCTTCTCTTATATGAACCAGGTCCCTTTCTAGTTTCTCATTCTTATTGAGAGAAGTCACGAGATGATTTTTAGAATCCCTCATTTTTTTTCTTCAAGCTCAATTTGAATCTAGAGGCTTCTTTCTTCCATTTACCATCATAATCATACACTTTTTTTAGTTGGTTCATTAAATTTAGATTTTTAGATTTCAACTTAGTGAATTGTTTCTCTATTTCAAATAACTAGAGAGTTTATTCAATTTATTTAAGCTCTTGATTTTCTAATTTCTCTTCTAACATATTTTTCTCAGCAGTCAATTCACACGCAGAATCAATCAACACATTTGCAAGTTTTTTTTATATTTCTAGTGGAGTAGTTATTTAAATTTTCCTTAATGATAGAAAGAGTTACCTCATTTTCTTCTTTATCTTTAGTGTTTGATATAAGAGAAAACAAGGAGTCAAAGGTGACATTCCCATCCTCCACTACCAGTGTAGAAACATCTGTAAGATTTTTATCCTTCTCAAATTCACTAGAGGAATCACCCCAGACAACTAAAGCATGTTTCACTGTATAATCAGTTGCATCCTTTCTTCTTGACTTTTCAGGTACCTGGTCCTTCTTTTTTCCTTTTTCACCTCCAAACTTTAGACATTCTTGATAATTTATTTTGTGCATTGGGCAATCACTGATAAAATGTCCAGGTTTTCCACATTTGTGGAAAACTTCAACTATACCTCTCTTTTTGCTGTTACTTCCTCTTCTTTGAAATTAACCACTTTTCTTTGTTTCTCTAATAATCTTTTTTTTACAAATAAGCAACAACAGAGTTCTCCTCACTTGAATGATACTTTGAAGCCTTCAATGCCAGAGATATTTCTCCTTTTGCTTCATTCTTCTCTTGCCCTTACTGCTTTTGGAGTTCGTGAGTCTTCAGATTACCATTGAGTTCATCCACAGTGATATTTTTTAGGTTTCTTAAATCAGTTATAGTATCTACTTTTCTTTCCTGCGATTTAGAAAGAACTCCCAGATTGTTTCTCACCGATTTATACAAAGGGACTTCTCTTAAATAGTACAACTCATTAATGATTAAAGTGAATCTGGTATGCATCTCTTAGATAGTTTCTCTTTCTTTCATGGTGAAGGTTCATACTGAGTAGTCAGCATATCAAATTTTGAATCCTTCACATCATTAGTTCCTTCATAAGCATTTCTCAAGCAATCCTAGATTTCCTTAGCATTTTCACAAGTAGAAATCCTGTTATATTCATCAGGTCCTATGCCACAGACAAGTAATTTCTTAGCCTTCTAATTTTTCTCAACTTTCTTTTGATCTTCATCATCATATTCTCTCCTGGTTTTGACAACCATCCTCATTATGTCTCCTTTCTTGATCTCCTTAACAGGCATATGAGGACCATCAAGTATAACATCCATTGGCTCGCTGTCCTCAGCCATAATGAATTCATACATCCTAGTTTTCCACCACTCATAGTACTTTTTATTAAGGCAAGGTGGTCTAGTGGTAGATTAACCTTCTTCTAGATAAGGTGGAGCAACCATGATCAATAAATTACTCTAGGTGTGAACCTTTTAGAGTGTCCTTTCTTTAATACCAACTGATGAATCGTGAGGGTGCATTACCTTATAAGGGACTAGGTCCCTTAGAGTCAAATACAGGCAATAAAACAGTAAAGCATTAAGGAAATAAAACTTTACAAAAAGTAAAGAACACAATGATTTAACGTGGAAACCTCCTTATTCAGGAAAGGGAGTAAAAACCAGGGCTTGCCCTCACAAGCACTCAAGAATCCACTATAATCAAACTCATGATTATGGACTCCAATAGAACTTAACTCTAATCTTTACTAATTTGTAATAACTCTATTACAAACTCTCTTTGACAACTCTATCAAGATCTCTTCTCAGTATTGATAATTCTAACAAATATCAGCTCAGGTAACTCTACCTAAGCACTCTACAAATACAAGAAAAATATTACCCTTATAAGATGAGTAATTCAATTACATACCAATACTTGAATCAAGAACAATTACTCTCTCGGCACACAGAAACTTAGAACTTAAGCAATATTGAGTTTTCGTCGTTTTCCACTTGAATAATTAAATTGCAAAAACTATTAAATTGAGAAGCATTTTTTTATTTATAGTAGGATAATGATAAAGGTAGAATTTTTATTGGGCCAGGTGTCCGGTCTGGAACACAGCTCACCTGCGCAGTTTGTTACACTAATAGATAAAACTGCTCAGAGATGTGACAGTCATATGTTTTCATGAAGACCCAGTGACCTAGTCACTTGTTTCCAACTAATCATCATCAAAACAAGATATATCATATATCAGTCCATAAATTTCTCATGTTCAGACCATACATTAAAATATTTAAAGGGGACATTTTGGACACTTTGTTAGTTCTGAAGCTTGATCAGCATGAAAGCATAATCTGATATAAAAAGTATATCATAGATAGTAGTCACTTGACCCCGAAAAAGTATCCTTTCATTATTACCAAATACTATAAACTCTACTTCTAACTCTTTTATCTCCTTGTTGTTTATTTGACCAAGTGTAAAAATCACAATCTGAAAAAATCTTATATTTCATCTAGAGATACTGGATGAATATAAATTCTATCCTATTAGGATAACGTAGCATTAAAATCACCAGCAAGTAATCAAGGTTGATTAATACCCTGGGCTAGTAGTGTTAGATTAGACCACAAATGGTTTCACTACTCAATAAAATTAAAGAAATTAAATCCATAACAATTAAGATGAGAAATTAATGGTCAACAAACCTATCTCTAACTAACAGTGAACCACCTGAGAAGATATATGCAGGAAAGTTACTTCATATCAATTAGGATCTAACTTAACCCAAATTCTACTATTAGTAGCCTCTTGGTAGTTAGTGTGAACCTCCCAACCAGGTGCAATATAATATAATTTGTTCTTTACATTATGTTCCTTGACTCTAGTTTCAACAATACCATCTAGCTTGATCCTTTTATTTTGTAAAAACTATTTAAACTATTTTTGCTTGTATTTTTTATTTATTTTCCTAAGATTCTAAAATAACCATGTTAGCTAGAGTGTTTTAGGAGCTCCTCCTCTATCTACAGGAAAGAGTAGATATACCTCATTTCCACCTTCTCAACACATCATAACTATTCATAGTACTCACAATAGATAAGGCTAGAAAATATTGCGAATCAAGTAAAGATACCTCAGCCTGGGGTGTAGTGAGACTTATCATAGCTTTTCTTTAAGGTAAAATGAAAACTATAAAGTAAATTATTTCATGTATAAAAATGTATTGTTTTTTGAATGGACTATGAGCATATTTAGGTTAGTTGATTAAATGTAGCTAATAAATATCAAGTGTTGATAAAAACACTTTTAATTGTTGAAGTTGATTTTGTAAGTAAGTATAATGTGTTTGGAAAAAAGTGCTGACTGGTAACAAAAAGTTAATTGTCTGGCAAAAGATGATGATAATTACTGTTTTATTGAAGTGATAGAAGTATCTTGAAAGTTATTTTTTTAAAATTAAAATATTTTTACATAAAATGATGAAAGATTGAAAAAGAATAGAGAAATAATTTAAAGTTATGTTTTAGAAGAAGTATTTAGAGCTTACAAATGAATTCACTGGGTATATTGTTATTGGTTTAGATCTTACAAATGATATAAGGATAAAATCGTAAAAAAAATATGATTAAATAAAAAATGCTTATGAGATCTTAAATCATATGTTAGGAGTGAAGACCAACATATGACTTACAAACACATAGTTTAAAAATACTTTTGATGTTTATCAAATGTGTAGACAAAAAAAATTTAAAAAAATACGTAAATAACCAAACATTCTTATTGTAACTATTAAAGCTCTCTTTACTTTAAAATAAAGTATAAATTACTTAATACCATAATTTAATTTATCCTAACTATTTAAAATTTCTACTTTTTTAAATAATTACTTAAATTCCTTATTTACTGTTTCTCTCTTAAAATATCAGATATATCACAAAAGGGGAAAAGGCATCCTTCTTTCTCGCATAAAGATCTGCATAATCCTTTATTTACTGCTCCTTCTTTTATTTTCAATTTCTCCTTTAGGTTTGAAATTTGTCAGAGAAATTTCTTGGATTTTCTTTCTTCTTTTTTTAAGAAAACGATTTCTCGTTGTCGCATCCCTTTTCCTCCGTCACCACCCAGTTACTTTCATACATTTTGTTTGTCATTTGATGCCTGAAATGTGAAGTAAATGGGTCTTGTTCTTTGATAGTTTTTCATCTTTTTCTCCACCAACGTCTATTCATTCAGTTTTCCACCATCAACAACAAAAACTTCTAGAATACCCTAATCACCAATATCACCACACCAACACCATCAATGAAGAAAATTAATTCAGATTTTGATACCGCAAGGAAGATTGGAGAGGAGGCATTCGCTGTTATTGAATCTACGACTGACGATAACTGTGACGACATTGATATATATGAGATTTATTCAAAGTAGATACATTATAATGACGTAACTGTTTGAAAATATGAAGAAAATTATGTATCAAAATGCTTTGTGCATTATTGATACATATGATTTATGTATTGGATAAGATTTGTGAAACTAATTGAGAAATGGCATCATTTTTGTTGTTGAGATACATAAATGGCATCATATTCATGCATAAAACATAATTTTAATTATGTATCTCTCTTCAGTCTAATTACTTTATAATGTATGTCGACCAAATAGATTAAAAAATGAATGTATCTTAGTAATAAATTTTGATGTTAAGATGTATAATTAATATTAATTTCATGCATGAGACATAATTATAATTATGTATCTCTCTTTAATATTGAACAGAAAAAATGAATGTATCTCACTCAATATGACTACTGGCCAAGCCAATTACTAACTATTTTATTTTTTATGTATCTCAATGTAAGATATGCATTATATTGTCAAAGAAGTTTCACCACATCCATTAAGGTTTGGCAGTTCTTGTAAGCTAAAATTTTAAAAGATTTTAAAGCAATTCTGAAAGACGGAGAGGGGTTGAGTTGTTTGGTCAGAGGAAGAGGTGATATTCTTTTGAATTTTAAAGTGAGGAAAAGAATGTTTTATCAAGATTAATAAGGGTCCTCTTTTTTGAATATCAATACTATAACTAATTATGATTTTAATGGGATTTTGACAATAATTTTAAAGTTATGAAGCCTGATTTTCTCCTCAATTAAGTAAATTTTCGTTATTTTTCTTTTTTTAGGCATTCCATACCTGTTTTGATGGATGCATCAGATAAGATATATCGCTTGTTAATAGATATATTAAAAAAAATAAAAATCCAAAATTTTATGAAATTTTATTAAATATTGAAATAGGGTGTGATTAGGGTTAAAAATATAGAAATTTATGTAAAAAACCCTAAAATAATTGCATGCTCTCTTAGTTTCTAATAATTTTCTACCAAATTTCAATTCAGGTACTCTTTCTCTATTGTTTCTCACTCTCTCTTCTCCCCTTCAACTCATCTTTCCTTTTTCCTCCAACTTCGACAAAACCCTACTCCTCTCCTCTCCTCTCCTCTTTCGATTTTCTCTATTAATGAGTTCTTACTTACTGTTGGACTCTGTGTGTGTTTAAGATATGATCAGATCTATATTTTTTGGCAAACTCTGGTACCCTCATGATTTCTCGAGCACTGATCTGATTGGTTCTACGTTCTCTACAAGCTTTGGTGTCCTCATGATTTCTCGAATATTGATCGGCATGCCCCCAACGTTCTTGACCATTTTTTTTCTTTGAGTATATGCATGGATACAACCTTGTCAATGTGATATGCATGTATATTTTATACCATATACATGTATTGACACATAGATATACTAGATATATTATATGAATTTTCTTCAGATACATTATATCCTATACAGAATACACTAGACATTTGATTTCGGATACAATATTCTATGAAATTTATATCTAATTCACAGGATAAAATTAATTTTTGATACACTAGATACACAGCGGTGCGGATAACTTGGGTAATTTGCGTGGATAACTAGTAGATAACTAGTACTTACTAGTTCTATAATGATAGTTGAAATGCTATGTCATAGCATTCCTTAGTTATTTGTTTTAACCTTATTAATTCTTCTATATTATATTTAAGGTATAGTATATGTTCCATATTTCTAGTTTTTATATAGTCAAGTAGATTCTTTTTCATAAGTGTTTCTATTAATCGTATTTGCTTCATATCTTGTCTCCAATATTTTAAGTATTCGTAGTTTATTATTTTATCCTATAGTAGTTGTGATACTATAAATTTCTTTGTAATAATTTATTATAATTGTACTATATCTGATATTAAATTCTAGGTTATCTATTTCGTTAATTATCCTGTCTTTTTCTTCTATGAATAATTCTATATCTAAATCATAATATAAACTATCTTTTAATTCTAGTTTTTTCAAGGTTTTATCTATCCAAAATTAATCTTTCTTTTAATTGTTTTCTTCCTCTTCTAAGCTGGTTTCTATAATTAATTTCTTCGTATAGCCAACTTTATTTTTCTCGAATTCTTCTTATATAGTCTAACATTTTTAATCTGTATAATATTCATTTGAATAATAACTATCTAAATATGAGCAGTAACTTTCATTATATAAGTGTAGGTTTTTTATAGAACTTAATAACTCTTCATTTTCATCCTCAAAATTCCATATTTTTTTCCATATTATTTTCTTTACGTCTATGATTTCTTTATCTCTAAGTATATATAAAACAAGTATTTTAAGATTATCTGTCATTTAGGCTTGATTAAATGTTTTTTCATAATATTCTTCTATATTTTCATTAAGGTATTCTATGTATTTTATATTTTTAGTTCTCATATATTCTTCTAAATTTGTTTTCATTAGTTTTTTCATTAATTGTATATTTTTCATATCCATTTTTCAATATCCGTAGTTTATCATGGTTGATGCGTAGGTTTGGCATGTAGGTATATGTAGGAGTAGGTAGGTAGGTAGGTGTGGTATGTAATTTATTCTAGTCATAATATGTTTATCAAATATTTTTTTCCATATGGTCTTTCTTATATCTACTATTTCTATATCCTTAAGTACATACAAAACAAGTATCTTAAATTTATCTATCATTTCATCGGATAAGTAGGTAGTCATTCTTTTTCATATGATGTTATTTCAAAATAATCCTTTCAACCATATACATAACAAAATATGATCATCTTAGATCACTCTACTAGATTATTCTTAAATAACACGTTCTTCGGTCACTATTAGCATGATAATCTGGATACTTTATACTTAGAATATTGGAGACAAGATATGGAGCAAATAAGATTAATAGAAACACTTATGAAAAAGAATCTACTTGACTACATAAAAACTAGAAATATGGAACATATAGTATACCTTAAAAATAATATAGAAGAATTAATAAGGTTAAAACAAATAACTAAGGAATACTATGACATAGTATTTCAATTAACATGATAGAACTAGTAAGTACTAATTATCTACGCAAATTACCCAAATTGTTCGCATCCTCCTATAATTGATATCAAAGCTATGCTATTTAAATACATTGGCTATTAATTTATCTATACATAAATACATTAGATACAGAGAAGTAGAGTGAGGAGAGAGGAGAGAGGCGAGAGAGAGGCTAGATACATTGTTGATACATGTTTCCAGTGGCAAATACAGTTTATCTGACAAAATGTGTAGGCATTGAACCGATTGGTATGCTGAGTAGTTAACACGTATATTAATGTACTTTTATGAAAATTACTCTAAAGGAAAAAGATGTTTAGAACTTTAGCCAGATACCCTTTAAAAGGAAAGAGTGTTACATAAACTTGAATGAAGAGTATAACTAAAGAATCTTAAAGAAAAGGACCACAAATATTCTTACACGAAAGAAATTAACATAGTAGAAAAATACCAGAATACATACGTGCACAAATTGTATGCACAACAAAAAATAAAAACAACATAGAAATTTTAAATCGGAACATCACATATGTGTTTACACACAACAAAACGTAAGTTGACACTTACCCTCATAATTTGTGGCTCTTGGGGACCTTAGCTAATGTAAGTGGCTATGAAGATGACAGTGTAGGTGTGCTAGCTAGATTGTGAATTCATTATAGTATCATGTGCTTGTTCTCTTCTGTTATATTGGCCTTGTGGGTCAACAAACAAAAAAAAAGTTCGACATAAACATGCAATATTTTGGACTATTTGGATTCCCGTTTAAAAATAGGATTTTGAAAAAGGTAGTCTAGCGAAATGAAACTTTCTGCGCAGAATCTGAGAAATAACCGAATCACAAAATTTATTATAAGCATTCTTATTTTGTAATTCTTCAAAAAATTATTTTCACAGATAAAATACGTGACATCTAAATTCATGACAACAACATAAAGAGTTACCGTAGGCCCATTCCACTTGAAAATTGGGTCTACATAGCCAAAACTTGTGGCTACTCGAAACAAAATCCGTGAATGCTCGTGTTGTGCCCACTGCTTACGTATTGTTGAATACAATGGGATTGGATTTCTGAGCCATCAATGTTCATTTCATTAAACTTAAATTCAAGTTAAATATACAATTTTAATCGGAAAATTGATATAAAGGACAATTGGGATATAATAGGTAGAATACGGGCAAATTTAAATCATTTTCAACACGTAAGCAGCTGACCCCGTTATCTTTTTCCAATTCTGAACTCATTATTGTCTCGTCGAGGACTGAGCTGGGGAGCTGCAAATGTTCATCCCAACCCTTCTTTGTCAGAAAATTACAATATATATATAAGATTAAAATTATTTATATATATAAATAATAAATATTGAATCCTCATAATTTTTTATGCTTTCTTTGTATTTTAAGTTGTCATGACAATCCTGACTTCATATATTGTTAAAAAAATAATATACAAAATACAAAGAGGTGGTGTGAAAAAGTTTGAGTGGATTGCTGTCCTCGATTTCTCCATGGGAATGCTATAACAGAGAAGGAAAAGGAACAGGAAGATTAGACTCCGTGTATTGTAATTTTGCCTTAATAATTTATGTAGCATAATTTGAATTTTAACAAACAAACAGTTTAATTTTGAGCATAAATTAAGACGTGAAATTTTTATTTTTTTAACATATTTAAAAATTACATAAAAAATAAAAATTATAGTAATTAATAATTCAATATATTTTATAAAAAAATGCATGAAAAATTTACAATTAATAAAAGGACTGCTCGAATTTCAAAAAATGTTAATTTATGACAGGAGTAATATAATAAAATCAAATTGTCCACCAACATGGGTTGTAGTACGGTGGGTGGAGGGCTTCTCTACCCTTAACCAGAGGTCGAAGGTTTGATCCTAGGTATCGAGAAAACTCTGTTGGGAGCGCTGTCACCTTAGTGGGTCCTGCAACGCGAGATCCAGATTAGTCAGGGCTCCAATACGGACATCGGACACGAGACACCCAGAGGCAGAGCTAAAGGGTATTTGGGGGTTCAGCCGAACCCAGTAGCTTTTACGTAAACCCTGTATTTATACTATAAATTCAGAAATAATATATAAAATATATAGATGTGAACCCACATACAAACATGGGACGCTGGTATAGCGGAGAAGAGGTAAGAGTAAAATGTTTTCACCTCAGAGACGTGGATTAGAACCCGACTAGCAACCTAGTGTTTTTATTTTTTACTTTTTGTTTTAAAATTCTGAATCGACAGACTTAAAATTCTGACATCACCTCTGCGGACACTACATAGAAAACCAAAAATAAAATAAAATAAATTGTCCAACTTAAAGTTTCACATGTCCAACAAGGATATTAAGGAATCATTTCCATTGGAAGCTTAGGATGGGACAATCGATACCCTTATAGCTCCGCTCAAACTTTTTGCTGCTACTCCGTTCTACTTTTGTGTCTGAATTTACAAAGTTCTAGGATGATCCGTGAACCAGCCTTAATGTCATCTCCACTAACTATAGCGCTCATATTCTACTGCAGGTTCAGACGGACCTAGAACTTCAGGATACGATTTGATGGGGGTGTATATAAATATCTTTTTTCCGTCTCATTTTACTTATCTCAAATTAATTTAATATATTAATTAAAAAAATAATTAATAATATGACTATTTTACTATAGTATTCCTATTAAATAATGTCTACATTTTAATTTGAAGAAAAAATAATTAATGCAAAGGACAAAACATTTTTAAAAATGTCTATTCTTGATTTGTAAAAAATGAAAAGTAAAATGATAAATCAAATTAGAAAATTTGGGACACGTAAAATAGGACAGAGGGAGTATTAGATATTGATGGGTCCGTACTAGCATCGGCCCAATAGATACTATTTTTTATCTCAATTTATGCGATAAGAATAAAATTTAGATAATAAATTATTAAAATAATTTAAATTTTTTATTATTGCGATTTATAATATTTTTACTTCTATTCCAATTTAAGTGACATTGATATAAGTTTGAGAATCAATCAAATATTTAATATCTCTTAAATTTTTTAAATTATTAATTATGTGATTTATAATGTTTTTACATAATTTTTCAATAAAATATGAATACTCTCTCTATCTCAATATATGTGACATAGATAAATTTCGACAGTCAATCAAATTTTCTTTATATTATTATTATTTGAGAACTTTTCTTCAGCTGCTTCAATCGTGATTTTATTGTATCACCTCTAATTAATTATTACAATTTATTTATGTATTAGAAAATTAATAATATTTAATTAAAATATAAAATAGACATTTCTGACATGTCTGCTTCAGCTGGTTCAATCATAATCTTACTATATCACCCCTAATTAATTATTATAAGTCATTTAAGTATCACAAAATTAATAATATTTAATTAATAAAAAGTAAAATAGATACAAAATGATAAATTAACTCTTAATTATACTCATTTTTAAATAATATATGTTACTTTATGTCTTTCTCAGTCCCATCCCAATTTATGTTGCACTAATATAATTTTGCTAGTCAACCAAATCTTTTATGTTGACAATTCGTTTTGTGTCTATTTTACCTTTTTTATGAAATTTTCTTAACTTTCGAATACTTAGATGACCATAATAATTAATTAGGAGTGATATAGTAAAATTATGATTTAAATAGCAAAGCAGACATGTCTTATATGACTTATAATAACTAATTAGAAATGATATAGCCAAATTACTATAAAAATTATTTGTGAAAAAATGTAAGTGGACCTTAAATAAGACGGCAAGTTAATTTAAAACATCAAGAGTTAATTTTATTATTTTATTTTTGCTTTACCTTTTTTTATTCAATATTATTAATTTTTTAAGATTAATAATAATTAATTAGAGTGATATATTAAGTTATGGTTGAACTAGCTGAAGCAGACTTTTATTTTATTTTATTAAATATTATTAATTTTGATACTTAGATGACTTATCGTAAAATTACGATTGACGCAGCGATACATGCTCCATCATTTGTGCAGGCTCACGTCAATTCCTTTTAGTTTCGGTCTTGCAATTAATTTACAATAACTAATTAGTAGTGATATAATAAAATTACTATAAAAAATACTTGTGAAATAAAATTTAAGTGAGTCTCATATAAGACGTCAAGTTAATTTAAAACATCAAGAAATATATAGAGTATTAATATAGAGTAAAATATAAAATGTATATCACTTTCAAGTAATTATCCCAGATTATGCAGCCCTGATAAAATTTTAAGAATCGGCCGATTTTTTAATTATGTTTTGTAAATAACTTAGAGCTGTTTATTGTGGATCATAGTATTTTTTTTTAACGTAAATCTCAAAGAAATATAAGTAATTCTGGAGAAGTAGAAGGGTGAAATTGTCAAAATTCCCAAAATAGAAATAAGTGCGACTTTGAGGAGCTTATTTATAATATTTGAAAGTTGACCCTAAGCTACTCTCATTCTCATTTTTATATGTCTTTTAAATATTTTAAATTATTAATTATTATTTATAGTACCTTTTACATCATTTTTAATTAATTATCCCAGTTTAAGTAACACCACAAGAATTTTGAGAAGAAATCGATTTTTTCTATCATGCCTTTTAAATATTTTGAATTTAATTATTGTAATGTATAAATTTTTTAATGTAAATTTTAAATATATATAAGTAATTATAGAAAAGTACTCAAATAATAATAAGTGGGACTTTAAAGAGCTTAGTTGTCATTTTTGAAAAATGACTTAGTTGTCATTTTTGAAAAAATAACTCTAAGATCCTCTCGGATTCCCATCTCCATATATTAGCAATATGTATATATATATTTTTGTCCCAATTACAGTAACATACAACATACCAATTGTATTTTCACAAAGTGGAGTATGATGAGGATAAAGTGTAAACACTCCATACCACTACCTCAGATGAAATAGAGAGGTTATTCATGTTAGACCCCCGACTTAGGACAAATAACAGTATAACAAAAATAAAATATAAAAATAAATAACAAAATGTGTTAACACATTGCTAAATAATAAAAAAAGAAGACACTCACAGTATAATACTATAAATTATCTATTTGAAATCATAAATATCACCAAAACACTACAAATAAGAAACTATAGGTGCATATACAAATAAAGCACTCCTTCCTGCTTCTACATATGCACTCCTACCCACTAACCCTCCGCCCTAATTTGTGTCCTTCACACATTCTTATCAAGGGTCATGCCCTCCGTAAGTTGTAATTGCTCTATGTAATCCCTAATCACCTCCTTAAAATATTTCTTCGACCTACCTCTTACCCACCTAAAACCATCCATACCCAGCCTCTCAGACCTCTGTACTTAAGCATCTGTGCACTTCCTCATCGCATGCCAAAATCATCACAACTTCAATTTTTGAATCTTTCCTTCCATAGAAGACACTCCCACCTTCTCTTGAATAATCTCTTTTCTAATCTTATATCTCCTAGTAAATCCACACATCCATCTCAATATTCTCATCTCCGCCACCTTCAACTTTCAGATGTGGGAGTTCTTCACTGGACAACACTCCGCTCCATACAATATAACCGATCGGACTTATACTCTGTAGAACTTATATTCAAGCTTAAGAGGCACCTTCTTATCACATAAGACTCCCAAAGAGATGCTTCATTTCAAATACCCTGCACGAATACGGTGTGTGGAATCCTCATCAACCTATCTATTTCCTTGAATCATAGACCCAAGATACTTGAAACTATTCCTCTTCTAAATGGCCTGAGAATCTAAAATCACTACCATTCAACCTCATTCATCAAATCACTAAACTTACACTCTAAGTTCTCCGTCTTTGTCCTGCTCAACTTAAACCCTTTAGATTCTAGGGTTTGTCTCCAAAATCAAACTTATCATTAAATTCTCTTTAGACCTCATTAATTAGTACAACATTATCAGTAAATAACACATAACAAGGCACCTCTCTTTGAATATGTCGCGTCAAAATATTCATCACTAAGGCAAATAGAAATAGGTTAAGAATTGATCCCTGGTGAACCCCTATCAAAATATAAAGGTGCTCTGAATCTTTTTGTACTACCCTCACGGAGTCTTTGTTTTATCTTACATGTCTTCAATCAACCTAGTGTACGTCATGGCCACACCTCTAGCCTCTAAAACCTCCACAGAATCTCCTTAGGGACTTTGTCGTATGCCTTTTTTCTCTCCCTAAACTACTCTACTAACCTTATCAGGAGGTGAATGACCTCATTAGTCGAGCGATCGGAAATGAAACCAAACTGATTTAAAAAATAGTCACTAACCTCCTCAGCCTTAACTCTACCACCCTTTCTCAAACCTTCATAGTATGACTCAACAACTTACTACCTCTATAGTTGTTGCAAATTTGAATGTCCTTCTTGTTCTTATATAATGGAATCATCATACTTCATCTCCAAGCTTCAGAAATCTTTACTGCCCTAAAAATGATGTTAAACATTATTGTCAGCCACCATACCTACCCTACCAGTTCTCTTTTAAAATTTCACTAAAGTCTCATTTGGCCCAGTTTACCTACCCCTACACATCCTACTAAAAACATTCTTGAACTCTTTAACCATGATACTCCTATAATAATCATAATTGTGATATCTCTCTGCGGGTTCCAAATATCCCAGCAAGAAACCTTTGTCCCCCCTATCATTCAAATAACTATAGAAATAGGACTGTCACCTTCTCCTAATAACAGCATCCTCCACCAATACTTTGCCATCCTTCCCTTGATGCACTTCACTTGGTCAATGTCATGGGACCTCCGGTCTCTAGCTTTGGAAAGCCTATACAACTTTTTATACCCGTTTTTCTCCTCTAAATCCATATACAATCTCTCAAAAGCTAATCACTTAGCCATCATAACCACTAACTTAGCCTCTTTTCTAGCTAACTTATATCCTTCGCTATTCATCTGCTTCCCCTATTCATCCTTTCTCTCAACCAAATTCACGTATGCTACCTTTTTAGTCTCTATTTTTCTCTTAACTTCATCATTCCACCACTAGTCCCTTCAATTTTAGCCAGATCGGCCTCTTTATACATCTAACACCTCTCTAGTTGTTTCCCTGATGCAACTGGAAGTAGTTTCCTATATATTATCCATATATCTTCTACTCTCTCTATCCCTCATAGCCATTATCTTCTCCCTAATCTCCAAATCACTAATCAAACTCCCCTATTTAATTCTGGTTGATCCTTCACACCCCACTTATTTATGCCTTTTTTTGTTTTTCATGTCCATCACTAGGAGTTTATGTTGTGTCAAAAGATTCTTTCTAGGTATAAATATACAGTCTTTATATAGCGCTCTATCACTTTTCTTAAAGAGCAAAAAGTCTATTGAGTCCTTGCCACAAAACTACGAAAGGTAATAAGGTGCTCTTCCTTCTTCGAAAAGCTTGAATTTGCTACCCACAACCTAAATGCCCAAGCAAAATCTAAAAGTGAGTCTCCTTATTTATTCCTTCACCAAAAACTATAACCTCCATGCAAATCATCATATCCACTCAATAAAGTCTTAATATTCTCATTAAAATCCCCTCTTACAAAATGCTTCTTAGTGCTTGGAACGCTTCTTACCACCCATCCAAAACCTCCCAAAAGATCTTTTTCTTCTCTTCTAAGCCTATTGTGGAGCGTATGCACTAATAATGTTCAACGTAGACCCTTCAATGACCAACTTAATTGACATCAACCTATAGAAGACCTGATTAACATCCACCATTTTCCCCCCAAGATCTTTATTTACTAAGATACCTATGTGATTTTTATGCCTCACACTATCAGAGTAATATAACTTATACCCATACACATCCTTTGCCTTATAACCTAGATATTTGCTCTTTTGGACACAAGCTATACTAATCCTTCTATTACTAAGAATCTTCACTGGCTTTATGGACGTACCTTGAAGAGTCTCTAAGTTCCAAGACCCAACTCTCAATATAGAGGTTCTCTTATCCCACTTAACCCTATAACCTCTCGCCCTCATTCTCAAACTTGACCCTACACTCAATCCAAACCCAGCACCATACCAAAACCCAACCTTACCCTACACCTTAGTATTGACTCTTACCCCGACCTATAACATGACCATATTTTACCCTCGATCACTACAACCGCTACTCAATACGAGAAGAAAATAAGAAGATGCACAAATAGGTAAGGCCAAAAAGATACAATAACAATAATGAGTGAAATTAGTAATGAAAATTGAAGTTGTGGCCACTATATGTTAAGGAAAAAAAACAAAAATATATAGGAAAGAACCAATAAATAAGAACGTATGCCAAAAGAAATTAATCTATAGGATAGAATCAAGAATCAATAGTGTATGCCAAAAGCAATACAACCAATATACTATAATGCAAGTTTTAATAAACAACAATTAATAATAAGGACTATACTACACAAAAATAATCTAGTAGGCTTTGCAAAATAACAACACATACGATAGTAAATAGGTATGATGGTCTCAATTAACTACTATAAAGTAACAGAGGAATAGGAACTAGTAATCCAATAAGAACTATCAAAGATAATCAGATAAGAAACCATGAAGAATGGATTGAAATACAAATATCAAATAAGACAAAACATGTCCCGTCAGCAATAGTCAAAACACCTACACAAGATAACTAGAAGAACAAAAATGAGTGCACCTAATCCACATAACAACCCAATCATATGCAACATCCTTTAGACTATAGGGTTCCAACACTACACTCTTCTCTTCAGTAATATGCATGATTTGAGTAATCTTTCTCACCTCATCAATAAAGAATTGAGGATCCTCATCCACCTTTGATCTATGGAACTCAGATGGAGTCATTCTCATAAATTTCCAAATCTGGGTTGCAACTAGGTTACCATTTTGCTAAAGTGGGAAGCCTCTAAGAACAGTAATCCTATTCTGGAGAACTATACTAATGAATAATTGAAAATTATTCAGATCGACTCAAAGTCTAAAATGTGTTTTATAATGCAATTAGTGGTGAAGAGTATGAGAAGATTTCATGTTGTGAAACTTCTAAGGAAATATGGGATAAATTAAAAGTGACCAATAAGAGAACTGAGAAAGTCAAGACAACTCTTGTAAGTTTATTGGTCTATGACTATGAAATTTTCAAGATGAAAAATGAGATATCCATTAAAGAAATATTTCCCAAATTTGGCAAGATTATTCGAGAACTCAAAGTTTCAGGTAAAACCTACCTTGATGCAGATCAGATTTTTAGGATTTATAGAAAATTGCCTCCTCAATAGCTTTCCAAGGTTGTGGTTCTTGAAAGTATGGACCTAAATAAAAATAACCTATGATAAAGTTAGAGGAGATATCAATGCCTTTGAAAAGTCTCACATAAATAAGAAGGATCAACATCAAGATAATAAGAAAAAAATTGTATATTTTGATGTTGTAGATGAAGATACATATAATGCCTTGGATGAAGATGAACTTGCACTCATCACCAAGACAATTATTGATAATTATAAAAGATCCAGAAATCAAAAAAGGAGAAAACCAAATTACTCAAAAGAAAAGAAAAATAATAACTTCAATTGAAATGAAGGTAAGTGCTATAATTATGGTAGTATGGTCATATTGCTTATAATTGTCCAAAATCTAGAAGCGGACCCTCCAAAGGAAGCCAAAAGGCCTTCAGTTGTTGTGGTGATGATGAATAATTAAATCATGAAAATGACAACATTAAAGATTGCTACTTCATGACAATTAGAGAATTTAGTTAGGTAAGAACTAATTCTTGAAATGAATGCTCTAAATTACAAAATTTACTAGATCTTTCCATAGTTGATCTAAATAAGACTCACGATAAAAAAAGCTTTAATAAGATAAAGAAGAGACTAGGAACTTAAACTTAAAGTTTGTGAAATTGAAAAGGACTTTATCCAAGATGAAGTTGATAAATTAAAAGATAAAATCAATAGCTTTGAAAAATCTTTCAGTCACAGTATTGTAAGAACAAATTGATCAACTAACTCTACTAAGTTGACTGATAAATCTGATAGTGGTATGTAGGATAATAGATATTATAGTTGTGATGGATCTCAATGGTCAACTATATTAAGTGAGTCGACCAAAGGGAGCAATCACAATCGTAATACATATAATAATATATATTATATTTGTGATAGATCTCAATGGTTAACAAACTCAAGTTAGTCAACTAAAAGAACCAGTCACAGTGCTATCATTGACAAATATTATAATTATAGATTTAACTCTCGAAATCTTGGCAAATAGATTTAAGATCTAAAGCTGGGTATACAAATCCAAGCACTAAACCAAAGGGACCCAAGAATTCTTGGGTACCA
The DNA here is from genome assembly GCA_030864225.1 of Capsicum baccatum var. pendulum. Classification (NCBI taxonomy): domain Eukaryota; kingdom Viridiplantae; phylum Streptophyta; class Magnoliopsida; order Solanales; family Solanaceae; genus Capsicum; species Capsicum baccatum. The sequence goes on along the minus strand of CM061560.1, from coordinate 206,034,533 downwards.
AAGAATAAGTGATATAGTTGTTTTGAAAGAACTCTACTGTAATACCCCACAAGCTCCTAAATTAGTTTTCAATAATTCTTCATATGTTTAAAGGCCCCAAAGCAATTATTTCATACCTTAGATAAGTGTAACGCCCCGAATATGGTACCCAGAAGGCTACACGATACTCATGACCCCGAAGGACAACAAGCTAATCCATAACTACTATCTGTACCTGAACACTGCATTATATACTATATAAATATAGAAAAAGTAGGCTGAAACATGCCATAAGGTTCAAAACTGATAAACATCTGATAAAACCATATCTGAATAATGTGGTATGACAATACAAAAACTGAAACAATGTCTAAAAATATCTAGTCTTAAAATACTGTAGTATGAAAGCCTCTAAACTGTCTGAATAAGAAGTTGATGGGATATGTCCCCAACTAACTCTAACTACTAAAATAAACTAAGTAATGAAGAAATAAACTAATGATCATCTCCTCGAAGGATGAGGACTCACGGCTAACTCTGACTGCTAAAATTGGAATGCTACTGATGCTCTGGAGATCATGCTTCTGAACCTATGGTATAAAACACTATAGTGAAAATGCTCAGTACGTTTGAATATACTGGTATGCAAGTGAGGTAGGCTAAACTCAAATAGTTCAAATACATGAACAATGCTTACTGACTGAATAACATGAACATGACAATACATGCATGAAAAAATAACTGTGACTGAATTCATGATGGTACTGACTACTGAGTTTGATTACTGATAGCATGAATCACTGATAACTGATATAACTAATACTGAGCAACTATATTTGACAGTCTAGGTTCTAATGGAACTAACTGAGTTTTGTACTATTCTGAGTTGACTGTATCTGACAGTCCTAAAATTCTGAAGACCTATCTGAGTTCTATTACTGAGACTGAGTCTGAAACAATAACTGTGGGAAGTAGTCATCTAACCGACATGCCCCAAATAAAGCAATATAGCTAAGTTGGGGTCCAATCTGTAACCCCAATTAGAAGGGTATCAATACCGTGTCACTGGTAAAGACAAGTTATGGGTGACCCTCATCTGATAGTGTCCCCCCAAAAAAATAGTGGGACCCTCACCAGACAGTTTTTATCCACCTCATCAACCTTCATATGTCAGTGTTGATATCTTAACCTATGCTGGATACATAGTTTTGGAATGCAAGGATTGCTTCTAAGGATCACACCCTCAACTACCAGTGTGTGTCCTCATCCTTGGGTTCAATCGATGCTAAATCCTAATCCCATCTGAATAGACACTAAAAGTGATTAACTAAACTGAACTGAACTGAGTTTATTGAGTTTTTTTTAACTAATGGAATACTACTAAGATTACTAAAGTACTGAGCTTTCTGAGATAACTGAGTTTACTGAGTTTTCTTGATTCATATGACTGACAGAATTCTACTGAACATGGATTGACTGAGAATATTGTGAAAACATGACACTGGCTCTAGGTACACAACTAAATTATCGGGTATAAGTACCTCCAGGAGTCGATAGCATGAAACTGACAAGACTCGATACTTCTTGAATACATGAGCAATATCAATAATTCATAATACAATAAGTTGGGGATTTCATGAAGTACATGGCTATCATAATCTTGTACATGGAAGGAATCCATTTAATCAATGTCATAATTCTATATTCTAGCATCATGACCATTTCAACAAATATCTACATTGCACATCAATAGCATGGGAGTAATTTGAACATAAGGTAAAACATGAATCCATCACTTAAGTCACAATTGACCTATATTACATAAATTCTAGTCTTCTAGGCATTTTATCAAACACCTTACATGCACCACTTAGGTCATAGGTATAATCATCAATTAATACCTCATAAACCACTCAATTCATGGATCTAAACTCATATACTAACGTAATTCCATAAAAACACATTGAGATTCTAACTTGGGAACCATACAACAATAATCACATAAACATAATCAACCCATAACATAATATCATAATACATGATTTAAAACTTGATTCTTGGGTTTCATGGACAAAAGGAATCCATGAATACCTTGATTGTAAGTTTCTTAAAGTTCTTGGAGAGATCCTCAGAATTGGCTTTGATTTCTTGAAAGCTAAGGTTTTGTTTCTTTGGAGTGAATGTTCTTGATTTAGGGAAAAAGTGAGTAAATAATGATTTGAAATATTTTTAGGTATTAAATCCCGCACCTGGACGTGTTAAAACCTTGAGAAAATACCAATTTATCCCTTGATGAAATATTTATTTTTTATCAAAATTTTCCAATTTGGCAGGCTGGTGCGATGCGGTGCTATCACGCCATGTCTCTGAAATTTGACAACTGGAAAATTGGCAGATGGCGCGACATAGATCTATTGGGTTGCCACTTTGTTTATGACTTAAAATTTTGGCGCGACGCGGAGAAATCGCGAATATTCATTGGATAAAGGAAAATTGGGATTTAGGATCCCTCCGCGATATAGTGTAATCGTAGAGTCTTACTGGAAACTGACAAACGTCATTTCGGCTTATGGGGCGATGCGCCACTGGCTGAAATGACGGTGTTTTACTACTAAAACTTTAAATTGCCATAACTTCTTACCCAGTTATTGGATTTAGGTGAATTTGGTATTGATGGAAAGCTTATTCAATTTTTCACACAACAAAAAGTCAAAATCTTGAAAATTACACATATGTAAAAGTGTATTCATCTTTAAAGCATATCTTTGATATCTTCAGGATGAATTTAAGATAGGTAGAAGTACGGAATATTACAATAAGTGTCATGAACATTAACCTTGAGGGAGAAGTATTTTCAATGTGATTATGATCATAGGAAGCACTTTGAGCAAAGTGGAGTTGTGAACATTTTTATTAATTGAGTTTTAATATTGGATTCTACAAGGGTTGTGTTTAAATGAGTGTAAATACTAGAATATAATGAGTTAGGAGTCCCATTATTTTTCAAATTAAATCCCTTTAAGTCTACTTTCCAATGCATTTGACAATTTGGTAATTTGAGTTCAAGGGAAAATGTTATAGGTATTTTAGTGAGACTCTGTAGCAGCCCCACACTGTGAAGGGGCCTGTGATAGGGTAATACCTGAGGTTAGAGATTAGGTTCACCTTACAAATCCTGAGGTTCTCAATTGGATTCACCGTATGAACTCCGAGGTTTGCAACTAGGCCACGCCGCAAACCCCTTCCCCGTGCAATGAAATTGTATGTTTTAAGTATATTTTAGTAGCATAAGGGTCTTTTAACACCCCTAAGTCATTCCACATCCCTTATGTACTTGTATAGGGTCTTAAAAATGACTTCAATCATCAAATAGGCATTATTTTCCCCTTTCTTAGTTAGTTATCAAACATATTCTTCTCTCCACTCTCAAGAGATAAAAGGGTAGGGGGGTTTTCTAAGAATTCACCTCCCAAGGATCCAAATTTAAGATCCCTCCAAGAAGTCAAGAAATTTATGTATTTGGGGTTTGAAAAAGGATACTCTTCCGTCCTGATGCCCAAAATTTTTATTTTTAATTGATTTTGAAGAAATTGACTTACTAGGGTTAATACCCACTTTCTTTATTCTTTGAGATTTTGGATACTTCCTCATGAATTGAACATTGTTTTACATATGATTTTATATTTACTTATGTTTTTATCCTTGAAAGTGATCTTAAGCATTGAGTTTGATATTTTAATATGAAGTTTCTATGAGATGAAGAATGATTTCAAGTTTAAGCATAAATTACTAAGCTTTCAAGAAGTTCAAGTTTCTAAGTTAAAGATACAAGTTTTACAACATCATTAAAGTTTATTTTTGATCTTATGATCTCAAATAAGATATGAAATCCACATGTTTCCTCATGAATATGATTTAAGTAAGAGAAGCATACTTGGTTTTCAACTTATAAACCCATATGCAATTTAAAAGAGGATTTCACAAGTATGGGCATATAAATATATATTTTAGGAGTAGTATTTAGCACCGAGAGGGGAATGCATAGTTAGTTCATCCTATTTCTCAGAAACTACGTGCCACCATAGGTTTAAGGGTTTCTCCAGAGAGTGTTCCCTTTGCACAATATGGGCTCAGTTTAGTGATTACTCTAAGTTAAGGTTCTATTCTGATGGCAATGGTAGAATAACTCTCCTCAATATAGGTAAGACAATGGACTCCCTGATAGAGGACATGGTTTATGTTGTTTATAAGAATCTCCCATAAAATTAAGGATTTTAGAAACTAAGTATAATGACTTACTAAGCTTATTAAATTATTTTTTATATTCATGATTTATGATATTTCAACTTCCAAATTTATTCATGTTCAAAGTGAGTCCTTTTACACTTAGCATGCGTGATTTAAAAGTATGTTCAGCTTCAGTATAACTTCTTCCAGTCAACCCCCACATACTCGATATATTTTAGAAGTACTGGTATATACGTTTGTGTGGCTACATTGTTTCATAATATAGGTACCATTTGTAGCCCACACATCACAATCAGATATTCCACCGCTTTCAGCCAGCAGGTGATAAGTTTTTTTATTTGAGGACTTGAGTCAACTATAATTTCAGTATCATTTTTATCCAGTCGGATTGATTAAGGATAGCTGAGGGTCATTTCTGGCTAGCTATATTCAGTATTAGTAGAGGTTTTATAGACAGTCAGTTAGAGTTGATATATTTTATGTCAGTTTTATTTTGTATAACCGGAGTGTAAATATTTTAAACAAATGTTGTATTGAACATGTTCAGCTAAAGACATCTTTTCCACTTATTAATTCTAATTTTATGTATTTTATTTAGTTGCTCATAATTTATGACAATATCATGGGTTAGCTTAGGATCACTTGTGGTTCTAAGCACCATATGACATCCAGGGTGTAGTCTCGGGGTGTTACAAACTAGGTATCAGAGCTAGGTTCAAGTGTCCTATGTAGTCTGTGAAGCCGTGTCTAGTAGAGTCTTGAAGAATGGTATAATGATGTCTGTACTTTTCTTCAATAGACTATTAGGCATTTAGAAAATATTTCTCTTTAGTCATGCTCTAGATCATGTAGTAAAGTTGTTCTCACAAAAACTTTTGTCGATATGTGTGTTACTCCATAATCCCCCAACTATGACTTATCTTTGAGTTAATGTTAGAAATAAATTCCAATTCCTACTGATATATTGCTCTGAAATTAACTATCAGTAACTTTAGAAATTACACAAGGAGCTTGAAAGGAGCAGGCTAGTGTGTTCTAAGTCCCTCCATTTGAAATATTTTGTCCTCACCCATGTGAATCATCCATTTAAGACAAAATATGTCATATAATTAGATTTATTTTTTGTCCTTCATTACAGATAGCACTCATGAGAGGAAAGACTTTGAACTTAGATTGTTGAATATAGTTTTCATTAATGAATATTATAACTTAGGGTGTTATGATCCATAAGTAGTAGAACAACCTCATATTTGGAAGTATGGGTTTAGAAAGGTAGCGATAAGAAAAGGTATGGATAACAATTGATTGAAAGTATATAGATAATTCTATGCATGCTATTGAGTTAGTATTTAGGTGATATGTTTTTGGGTATTAGCTAAAGGGTAGTGATTGAGGTGTAGATTTCATGGTAGAAGATAGAAAAAGAGTTATTAGTTAAGGTGAATTATGGTATGCTTAAAGTAGAAAAGGAGTTCTTGATGGTATTAGGTTATTAATGCAAATATTATATTGTTAAGGATTTTTAATGTGGGTTCTCCTTATGGTTATGAAAGGGAAATTGGTTGATGTTTTTTGGGATAGGAATATAATTTAGATATATAAAAGTAGTAGCGATTTATGAAAGGATGATGTGCTAATGGGTTATAATAAGGCAGACCGCAAGATTATGATTAATCGTTGTTATTATAAAGTTCTAGTAGGCTAGTGTTTCTTGATGTTTTAATTTATAGCTTCCAAGAAAGAATAGTGTGTGAAATTGTATGGTTAATCAGGTCTAGTATTAGACACTAAGTTTGAACAATGGATGATCACCAAGGTGGATATAATAATTTCTTAGGATAGTGAGGCTAGTTATAAGGACGGTGAGCTAGTAGGCTTAGAATGAAGTATAAAAAAAGTTAATTTCATTTATTTGCAATTAAGTATGATGGTGTAGATATGATGTTGAGGTGTACCCAAGGTGATATTGGGATGCATTATTTTCAAAGTTTCTAAAGTATTGTGTGTGCTTAGATAGTACCAATGAGTTATGAAGTGTGAAGAAGGCTAGTGATAAAGTATATGGTGTTCTTGATAGCTAAGTTTGGAGTTATAGGTTGAGGATGTTAAGTGTTTTAGTATAATTTTGATTCTCATGATTTAGGGAAAAATAAAAGTTTAGAGGTGTGATATTAGTAAGCTATAAAAAAGGGTAGATTATGTATTTAGATAGACAAATATATTGGTGGAGAAGAGTTTAAGTATATAATGATGATTATTAAAGATAGAGAAAGTTAAGGATGGTATATATTAAGGGTGTGTCCAGGAATGAAGTTAGTATTGTCCAAATATAGTTTGGGTGAGTTTGAGCATTTATGTGTAGGCCGTTAGAGTGAAGAAATTATAGCTTAGTATTGAGGATATGTAATAGACCCATAAGCTTAAAATGTTGGCTTTAATCTAAGGGAGAGATAATAGGGTGAAGAACCAAATCAAGTTTTGAGAATTAGATAGCGATGCATGTCAATAAGAGTTGTGATGAGATAGTGATACATTCTTGCTCTATCATATTTCTTTCATTGTATTTCAATTACTATAGAACCTTATCTATGTCTTGTGTGATAAAGCCACACCTGTGAACAATGTTTATACACTTCATACATATTCATGTTCATTCTCAACTTCGATTAAAGGAAGTAATAGATTCACTTGTGATCTGAGTCATCCCCCACGAATCTGTGAGTTCTAGTCTTATGTTAAGTATCTTTTGATAAGTATGAACCCATGTTTTAGTGTATGCTCAATTCTTAGAACTTATGGTACACCCTTAATGACTAGTGAAATTTGCACTATGGAATGTATGTCCCCTGTTTAGGTATCTTTAATGAATCCATGCCTTTGATACTCCATTCTTCAAGCCTCATCTAAGTGTCAATGTTATGCATAGTATTCTTTCATGTTTTTGGTCCTCATGTTTTAATCTTTTAGTGACCTCTTCTTACATTAGGATAGCAGTAATAAAAACATATGATCAATGGTTTAGATGAGAGAGGTTAGATGACCCTCAATAAGTAAGATTATTATATGCTTGCTTTATCTAAGGCTATAAGTGTGGAGGAAGATTGAGGCAAAGCTTTTGTATATGTCATAGTTAGTTGAGAATTCTAGGTGTGTCTTCTTGGGGATAGTGCATGAAAGTTGTTATTGATATAGGTATTATAGAATATGGGAAAATTCCTATGTGAGTTGGTTGCCTAGAAGTTCATATGTTGTTATAATGATAGGCTTGAATGTAATGTTGGTATATAAGTGGATGAATGCATTGTACGCTAGCAAATTACTAATAATAGCTCGGAGTTAGTTGTTGAAGTAGTAAGGAGTGTTATGGAAGAGAGATCTGAAAAGACATAGGGTATTGAATCCCATGGTTTAGTATCTTGTGACATCGAGTTAGGCTTGAGCATGGTGAAAGTATGTAGTTCAACTCTCACTTTGGTAGGAGGAGTTATCAATATCATGTGAAGGTTATTAGTTGCATCAAATGAAGTGTAGTACTTAAGAGGAAGAGTATAGTTGAGAAAAGTGTTTAAGAAGTGTTGCTAAGCTTGAATTTTACAACCAACTAAGGGTTAGAAAAGAATAAACAAACAAAATTATGAAACCTAATGACCGAAGGAATAAAATATAACTTTAATTCATAAAGTGAGCAAATGAATTACCGCCGCTTAGCATAATGTTGCAGCAGTAGCATATAAATTACTCCAATATCAAGATAAGCATGCTATATATAATTAATTAGTTGAAGCCTAGTGACCGATTGCATTGCCTAAGTCATGATAATCCTATTCCAGCTTCTGTTCTATAAGTCTATATCCTATGTTATGGAGTTGTAGCCATGTCAAGATTCCTTATTCAAATCCCATAATCATATAATGCCTAAAATTCTTTATCTCGATTGTTATTAGAAGTTATGATAACGAGAGTTTGAGGAAATTCATATTCCATTCATAGTAACTCTTGGAGATTTTATCGCATCTACTATCACTTTGCAGTTCTATATGATGATTGAGTCATGAATGCTTCAATTGAGTTCAAACTCTCAACTTGAATAAGGTCCATATAGTAAATTAATTTAGGTTAGAAATTAGTTTCATTATGGAAGTTTTATTGTTTTAGCTCAGCTATATCACTTAGTAGCATACATGGCATCCCTATATTATTGATTCCTAGGTATGTTTTCATGTTCCAAATGTATCAGCTGAGTCAGTATCCTGTCATGAGGTGACCCAGTTATGAGACATGATAAATTAGAAATTTAGTTTCAAAATAATTACTACATATTTTAGTAGGAATTTCAGTCTTCATTCGAGGATGAATGATCCCGGGGAGGAGATATTGTAATACCCCACAAGCTCCTAGATAATTTTTTAACTATTCATCATATGTTTAAAGGCCCCAAAGTGATTATTTCAAACCATAGATAAGTTTCATGACCATTCACTTTAGTGTGAAGTGTTTCAATGCAATTATGGTCATAGGAAGGTTTTTGAGCAAAGTAGAGTTGTGAGCATTTGTATTAATTGAGTTTTAATATTGGATTCTACAAAGGTTGAATTTAAACAAGTGTAACTACTATAATATAACTATTTAGAAGGCCCATTATATATCAAATTAAAGCCCTTTGAGTCTTCTTTACAATTCAACTGACCAATTGCCAATCTAAGTTTGGAGTATAATATTATAGGTGTTTTAGTGAGACACTCTGTAGCACCCCCGTGCCACGATAGGCTATTGCCTGAGGTTAGCGATTGGGTTGTCCTACAAACCCTAAGGTTTGCAATCGGTTTCTCCCCACAAACCTTGAGGTTTGCAATTGGGGTCGTATCGCAAACCCCATCCCTGCGCATATAAATTATCCAGTATTTATATATTTTAGGGGCATAAGGGTTTTTTCCCACCTCTAAGTCATTCTCAATCCCTTATGTACTTGTATAGTGATGATAGGCGAATTTACACGCCTATAGCACTAGATTTTGCCCATATTTTAGCCAAGTTTTGAGAACAAATTACATATTTCATGCACTTTTAGTCCTTTTTCCTGTAAGTGAGCTAACGAACATGATTAGCAAGTTTTCAGGTATAAATGATGCAGAATTCAGCATTTTATGGATAACTTGACGCCAAAGAAAGCTTCACGAAAGGAGGAAAACAAAGCTTGGACGCCAAGGACCTAAAGTAACGCATGGAAAACCTGTCTCGGGCAAAAACAACAATTCTGAAGACTTTGGGGACTAGCAGTAATTCATTAGGATTAGGATAATGATACATTAACCTAGTAGGATTGGGTTAAGTAATGCATTAGCTTAGTAGGAATAGGATAGGAGTATTATAAATACCCTATTTTGCTAGAGATTTTTAATCATTCTCATTCTACTTCTTATTCTACAACATACAACTCGGATTCTAATTCTTTCATTAATTCTATTATTTTTTCTTCTTCTATTCATCTATTCAATTCTTATTTTCCACAACAAGAGAAACGTTACTTTGCAAGGGAGTTCACGCCTAACGCCTACCACACTTTACTACACGAGATCTTTATTGTGGTATAATAACAATGTCGATTGTGATTTCCTTCGCATTCATGGGTAACTAAACTTCTCTGTTGGGGTTATGGAAGCCATATGAGCTACTATCTAGTGCTATGAGTTTGTGAATTCGCAACACGTATGCTGCTTATATCATTATTCTCTTCATCTTAATGCAAATTCTTGTGGTTGCAAACGCATAGAATACGCCAGTATAGCACTAACTTGTTCGAAAGAAAAGTTATATGCCTGGAAAAGAGATAATGTCAAGGTAATGGGGTCCCATCCCCTATTAAAAAGTTAGTGCCGTAACTGGATTAACCTCTTCGAGAATTTGTACCGTTAGATACGCTTTAAGCTCGAAAGAGTTAAAGTGAAATAGTCCTTGTTGAGGTCGAAAGACGCTTGGATTTACCATCGAATACAATTCTCTATAAGCACATGCATGTCTGAATTCCGCACATCTCATAGCCAATAGAGACGTACAACTCATAAGATGGACATAACCCCAACTCCTCAATTCTCATTGTTTAACATCTTACCAAACGTTCTTACTTTTTACTTTGCTATTTTCCGTTTTTACTTTATTACTTTGTTTACATTATTTTGCACGATAAAATCCCCCCTTTTTACGAGACTTGCACCAAAAGTCTAGTAATCTTTGCTTACTTGTTGACCAAGCTATTCCCTGTGGGATCGATACCCAACCCAGTTGGGTTATATATTTGACAGCGACCGTTTTACACTCCTACGAGAGTTGTAGATTGAGCGTTAGCAAAAATTGGCGCCGTTGCCGGGGAATACGAGTGTCAATTAAGTTTGTGATAATTACTAGACCCTTTGGTCAAAGATTCTCGTACTTTTACTCTCAGTTTTTGTTTTTGTTTTCTACAGGTTTTTATTCAGTGCATGCCCCATACTCAAAGTTCTGGTCAACCGTTATTACCTATCAATCCTGAACCACAATGTATTGGCAGAATAGAGGCACAACACGAAATTGAAAGATGGCTGCTCAACAGGAACAGGCGAGACTAGATGCTCTTGCCGCCACTCAAGTGCATCAACAAAATATTGACAACCTTGGGCGAGCAATAAATCCCGACGATGAGGACCTAGGTGATGATGAGTTACTAAACCCTAGGCATGCTGCTGAGATCGCAACACCTGCCAACAGAAGAGTTCGTCAAGCTAGGTTTAGGCCTGAACGTCGAGCTATGCAACCAGCTTTCGACAAGGATGATGATGATCTTGATGGAGCCGGAGCCACAGGAGCCATAATTCCTCCACCATTAGCGCCCGGAGCCAAGTTCAACATCACGAGCACCATGATTCAGTTATTGCAACTCAAAGGATTATTTGGTGGACTAGCAGGCGATGATCCAAATATGCATCTCATCAACATTATTTCTACGTGCAAGTCGTTTGACAATCCTGGCGTTGGTCAGAATGCAATTCGATTACGTCTATTTCCATTGTCTCTGTCTGGGGAGGAAACTCTATGGTTGAATGGGCTGACTCCTGATTCTATTACAAATTGGAGGCAATTGAGAGACGCTTTCCTAGAAAGTTTCTTTCCGCCATCCAAAAGAGCACAATTGAGAGACGAAATCAGCAACTTTCGTCAGCTTCCAACTGAAGCCCTTCATGAAACATGGGAGAGGTTCAAGACGAAGCTAATGAGGTGCCCAAACCATCACATGACTAATGTTCACCTAATGTAGATACTATACAGAGCCTTGAATTCAATAACTAAACCAGTGGTGGATAATGCGGCTGGAGAATCATTTATGGACCTCACCTTTGGGCAGGCAAGCAATATTCTAGATCGGATGACGAAGCAAAGTAGGGCTTGGCATACCAGGGATTCTGAGGTAGCAAGCCCCACTTTATCTATTGGCATGACTGCAAACCAAAGGAGAAGATAAGAAGAACGTGATCAAGATATGGCGCACATGAAAACACAAGTGTATCTTCTTACAAAGCATCTATTATCAGGGAAGACCGAAAAAGTCAAAGCTATTATGTCAAAAGGAAGAGACGAATCTGATTCGGAAGAAGAAGCCAACTACTTAAACAAACAGGGGGGTTTCTGAGGCAATGCCCAAGCAAACCAAGGTCGGAACTACTATGAAAAATCTAGAAACAAGGACCAAGGTAGTTGGAAGAACAAGAATGACAAAAGTGGTTTGTACGTTCCCCCAGGAAAACGTGACACCACTACATCCGGTTCTGGAAATATGGAAGAGATGATGGCTAAACTATTAAAAGGAGTGGAAGAAACCAGCGCTGGAGTAACGGAGGTAATAAATGACTTATCCTCAATGAAACAATTGGTTGAATCACACTCCACTTCAATAAAACAAATAGAGCAGCAATTGAGCCAACTTTCAGCAGCATTGAATCAAAGAAAGGCTGGCACTTTACCTAGCGACACTGTGCAAAACTCAAGGAATGATGGGTTATGCATGGCTATTACTACCCGAAGTGGTAAGGTGCTGGAAACTTCATGAAAAGGCAAGCAAGTGGTTGACGAAGTAGCGGACGTCGATGACAAGGCAAAAGGAGAAGATTTCGCAGACGCTACCCACGACGTCCATGACGTCACACCGAGTTTGTTGCAGCCTGAAAAGGCTGAAAAACGGAAGCAAGAGGAGAAGAAAGCCATGGAGAAAACAATTCCTTATAGACCACCACCTTTTCCTCAAAGATTGAAGAAAGTGGCGGATGATACAAAGTTCAGCAAATTCATGACTATGCTAAAGCAACTGGCCATTAATGTTCCATTGGTAGAGGCACTTGAACAAATGCCTGGGTATGCGAAATTTATGAAGGATCTTTTGACAAAGAAGCGGGAAGCCAGCTATGAGTTGAAAGATGACGTTCATCACTGCAGCACAATTGCTACCCGATCACTAGTTCAGAAGAAGGTTGACCCCGGTGCTTTCACTATTCCTTGCACCGTTGGATCTTTGAATTTTGCCAAGGCATTATGTGATTTAGGAGTCAGCATCAATTTGATGCCATTATCTATCTATAAAAAGTTGGGGTTGGGAGATCCTACTCCAACCAATATGAGGCTCGTAATGGCAGATAGGTCGGTAAAATGACTTGTTGGTATTCTATGTGATGTATTGGTAAAGGTTTCTTCATTCATCTTTCCGGCAGACTTCGTTATTTTGGATTGTAAGGCAGACTCCGAAGTTCCCATAATCTTGGGGCGCCCTTTCCTTGCTACAGGAAGTATGCTCATTGATTTGAGAGCTAATGAGCTTTCATTCCGAATAAATGACGAAGTAGTTCGCTTTAATATGTGCAAAGCAATGATGCAACCCAAAGAGCTGAATGTATTCTCGGTGGCTGATGTTTACTTTGATGATGAGGAAGAATTACTTAAAGAAGAACAAATTATTGAAGACTCATTGGCGACTGTGCTCATGAATGGAGAGAGTAAGGATGCTGAAAATTGCGAAGAAGCTATTTGTGCTCTATCAGGATTAGGGACATATCGCCATGCGCCCAAGAAGCTGGACCTTGATCTCAAAAATCGACCCACACCACCAGCTAAGCCATCTATTGAAGAGCCACCCACGTTAGAATTGAAGGAGCTGCCTAGTCATTTAAAGTATGCATTCTTAGGAAACGGAAACACACTTCCAGTCATTGTGGCAGCAGATTTGGGTGGGCAACAAGTTGCAGCTCTCATTACTATTCTACGGAAGTATATACGAGCCATTGGTTGGACTATCGCGGATATTATTGGTATTCCACCTGGGATTTGTACCCACAAAATTCAGCTTGAAGAAAATTTCACACCCACCATTGAACACCAAAGATGTCTCAATCCACCTATGCAAGAAGTAGTCAAGAAAGAAATAATTAAGTGGTTAGACGCAAGAGTTGTGTATCCAATCTCTGACAGTACATGGGTAATCCCGGTACAATGTGTTCCCAAGAAAGGAGGAATGACGGTGGTCGGGAATGAAAAGAATGAGCTTATTCCACTCAGACCCATCACCGGATGGAGAGTATGCATGGACTACCGAAAGCTGAATTCATGGACGCTCAAAGATCACTTTCCAATGTCATTCATGGACCAAATGCTAGATCGATTAGTGGGGAAATGATGGTTTTGTTTCTTAGACGGTTATTCAGTCTATAATCAGATTCGCATTGCCCCCGAAGACCAAGAGAAGACAACATTCACATGTCCATATGGCACGTTTGCCTTCAAACGCATGCTATTCGGGCTATGTAACGCACCAGCCACCTTTCAGCGTTGTATGATGTCCATTTTTTCTGATATGGTTGAAGATACTTTGGAGGTATTCATGGACGAATTTTCAGTTGTTGGCGAATCGTTTGAAGCGTGCTTGGCAAACCTAAGTATGGCGTTGCAAAGATGTGTAGAATTCAACCTAGTGCTGAATTGGGAAAAATGCCACTTCATGGTAAAAGAAGGAATCGTTCTTGGGCATAAAATCTCTGAAAGAGGAATTGAGGTTGATCGAGCAAAAATTGAAGTCATCGAGAAGCTACCGCCCCCAATTTCAGTGAAGGGAGTTCGTAGTTTCCTCGGTCATGCAGGTTTTTATCGGCGGTTCATCAAAGACTTCTCCAAAATTGCGAGTCCATTGTGCAAACTCTTGGAGAAAGATGCAAAGTATGACTTCAATGAAGATTGTTTGAAGGCATTCGAATGCCTCAAAAGAAAACACATTGAAGCCCCTATCATGGTAGCACCAGATTGGTCTCTACCGTTCGAAGTCATGTGTGATGCTAGAGGGGTTGCTGTTGGCACTGTACTTGGCCAGAGGAAGGAGAAATTATTTCATACTATCTACTATGCTAGCAAGGTCCTAAACGAAGCCCAAAAGAACTATACTGTCACAGAACAAGAGCTCCTAGCAGTTGTGTATGCTTTTGAGAAGTTTCGTGCGTATCTGTTGGGAACCAAAGTGATCGTTCATACAGACCATGCAGCTCTGAGGTATCTAATGAAAAAAAAGGATGCAAAACCAAGACTAATTCAATGGGTTTTGCTGCTACAAGAATTTGATTTCGAGGTTAAAGATAGAAGAGGTTGCGAGAACCAAGTGGCTGATCATCTATCTAGACTCGAGAACAAGCATGTGGCGCAGCCTAAAATCGAGATTGATGATACATTTCCTGACGAAGAGATCTTAGCGACAATAATGTAAGGACTACCATGGTATGCTGACTTTGTAAATTTTGTGGTGAGTAATGTGATACCTGCAAACTTATCTTACCATCAAAAGCGGAAGTTTATGCATGATGTAAAACACTACTTTTGGGATGAGCCATATTTGTTTCGACGATGCGCGGATGGTGTTATCCGACGATGTATATCCCATGTAGAGGTGCCCAATATATGGGAAGCATGCCACACTTCCCAAGTTGGGGGACATCACGCAGGAAATCGGACAGCAAGAAAGGTATTGCAAAGTGGGTATTATTGGCCTTCTATATTTAGAGATGCCTATGACTTTGTGAGAAGATGTTACCAATGCCAGCGACAAGGTACAATTTTGAAGCACCATGAGATGCCTATGTCGAAAATCCTTGAAGTAGAGCTCTTTGACGTATGGGGTATTGATTTCATGGGTTCATTCGTAAATTCATTTGGAATGAAGTACATCCTAGTTACTGTAGATTATGTCTCGAAATGGGTTGAAGCAGTAGCATTGGCCGACAATGAGGGAAAGCGTGTTGTGGCATTCTTAAAGAGAAATATCTTCTCTCGCTTTTGAGTACCACGTACTATCATAAGCGATGGAGGATCTCACTTTTGCAATAAGCTATTCAAATCCGTGTTGGCAAAATATGGTGTCAAGCAACATAAGGTAGCCACGCCTTATCACCCACAAACTAGCGGCCAGGTAGAGGTTTCCAACCGAGAGATCAAGCAAATCCTTGCTAAAACGGTAAATGCTAATAGGAGAGATTGGTCTCAAAAGTTGGACAATGCACTATGAGCTTATAGGACTGCATTCAAAACACCAATTGGCATGTCCCCGTACCAACTAGTTTATGGGAAGGCTTGTCACTTACCCATTGAGCTTGAGCATAAGGCATTGTGGGCTTTGAAACGATTAAATTTGAACTGGGATGATGCAATGAATCTGAGATTGGAGCAACTGAACGAGATGGATGAATTCCGTCTACATGCTTATGAAAGATCGGATCTCTTCAAGGAGCGGATGAAAACGTATCATGATCAGCGGATTGTTCGACAAAACTTTCAAAAGGATGATATGGTACTTCTCTTCAATTCCAGACTGAAGTTATTCCCAGGTAAGTTAAAGTCCAAGTGGTCTGGTCCATACAAAGTTAACCAAGTCTACTCCTCTGGAGTAGTTGAGTTGGAAGACACTAATGGTGTTGTCTTCAAGGTGAATGGCCAACGAGTAAAACCATATATCGGTCCTCTTGATTTGATAAACTATATAGCCATCACTTATCTCGACAAAGTCTAAGTACTCGAGATAGCCATGTCGTGCCGCGACAATAAATCAAGCGCTAGATGGGAGGCAACCTATCGTTTTTCATTTTTTGTCTTATTACGTGTTTTCTTTTGATAAATAAAAAACCAAAAAGAAGAGTCATGCCACGACCAAAACTAAGGCGCTTGATGGGAGACAACCCATCGTTCTAATCGTCTTTATTGTTTTTGAGTAAATGTAGGTGCAAAGAGGTGTAAAACGAGGAGGTCGGTTTCAAATTTTGATTTGGACGTATTGCATGTTAAAGGTGGTAAGTTAGGAATTAAGAAGCAAAAGGCTATGGATTGAGCATTGCTCATGAAAATATTGGTATCAAAAAAGGCTAGGCCTAGGTAAAACTAGGCCACGAACAAGGCAAGGCCTATACTATGGCCTAAGGTCTCGGAATCTAGTGTGCCATAGCATAGGCGCCGCCCATGTCCAAGTATGCCATAGCATAGGCGCCGCCTATGCTAATGCCTTTTGTCTCTGAATCTCATATTCCATGCTAAAGGCGCCGCCTATGCCTAAGAATGCCATGGCATAGGCGCCGCCTATGCTAGACAATGCTTTGCAAAAGGCGCTGCCTATGCCAAGCATAGGCAAAGCACTAGGCGCCGCCTATGGTCACTTCTTGTCTCCAAATCCGATTTTAAATGGGTCAAAACCCGACCCAACCTTCTCCTATAAATATGAGACTTAGTCTTGAACCAAAAACACATTGGAAACCTAGCTTAAGCGCCGCCTATAGTCCCTCAATCCTCTCAAAAATTTTCCTTTTGCTCTCTTACTTCACAAGAACATCATCCAAAGGCATCAATCAAGTAAGTACTACTTTGTTATTTATTTATATTCCGTAAGTACTGCACTACTACGCCCATTATGAATTGTTGAATCTTGAAAGTAGTAATGATGATTTGAATGTGATTGAATTATTGTGATACAACTAAATGGGTGAATGAATACGTAAGGATGATCTTAACTTATTTCCAACTTGATTTTGATTTTGATGCACTATCATACTTCTGTGGAATTGATATGGTCACAAAAATTGTATAATCTTGTCACTTGAAAGCTTACATGTTGGAATGACTTGTTCATCAAGATGAGAGTTATGGTTGACTACCAATATATGAGGTTGTGATTATTCTAGATGCGATACCTTAATTTAATCCTTATGTAGTAGTCTTGATACATCAAACATGAAAGTATTGCCAAGATTACAAGAAGTATGATTGCACTGATTTTATGGTTGGAACATATCACATAAACGTATATCGATGAAGTCTGAGTAATCGACATCGTTCACTTCACTAGTTTGTACCAACAAATTAAGTGTGGGGTGGTGCCACTACTGCTTGTTTATAGATTGTATCCATCGAGATGACGCTAACATGAATATTGTTTTAATCTCAGGTACAATGGCACCCAAAGCAACACAAGGCAAAGATAAGGCAACCACTTCCCAAAAGGGCAACAAAAGAGGACAAAAAGAGCAAGGAGAATCATCCTCAATGCAAATACCATGCCGCATGTTTGGAATTAAATGGGTTTTAGAGGAGGAAGCAAAGAAATGGTATAGGAACAACAAAGAGAAGAAATATGTTCATGTGGACTTGATCAACAAGGAAAGCCTAGCAAAGAAAGAACCGCGCATGTTGGCCAAGATCATGGCGTTACATCTTGATTTCATCTTCCGAGACATAGGAGAATGCAATCTTGATTTAACAAGAGAATTCTATGCCAACTGGTCACCGAAAACCATAGGAAGCGAGGTCAAGATTCGGGGCCAAGTTTTACAACTCAATGCGGATTTCTTCAACTCCTTTCTTGGCTTGCCTGTTGTTGATCCATCACCATTCAAAGAGCTATACAGTAGACCTCCATATAGAGCCATTCGACACACACTCTGTGGAACAAGGTCCATGGCACGGTGGAGTAGACACAAGGACACCGGACGACACAACACCTTCCCATATGCTCCTTTGAATAGAGAAGCAAGGATATGGTTGCGCATAGTCAACTCTTGCCTCATTCCAGGGACGCAATACACAAAAATAACAAGAGATAGAGTGTTCTTGGTATATGCATTGATGACGAATGTCCCTATAAACATTGGGGCAATCATTCGATCTACAATGCGGAAGGCTAGGCTATACAAGCGGTCCCATTTCAGCTTCGGCAATCTGTTGACTGCAATCTTGAGGAAGGAAGACATCGAAGAGGAACCGACTGATCATAAACTCCCATACAACCCGAAGAAGGTTAACCTCACAAAGGTCAAAGATGCTGAATCAACACATGGCGTCAACCTTACTACGACAGAGAGACATGCTCGGGATGAGAGTTTCTTTCTCCATATTTATGGCATGACTCGATTTACAATGATGAGCGGAGGTCGTGTTCCAACTGCTGCAGAGCTCCAACAGCTGGATCATGACTATCCAATGAATGTGCATGCAAGGAAGATGTGTGGAGTAGGTACATATTTTGAGGAACCACTTGATGATGATGTGCCAACCGATGATGATCGACGAATGCCCGACTCCGACGTGGAGGAGAATTCTGATGACGACGACTCCTATGATGATTCCGACGAAGGGGGTATGACCCCTGACATAGAGGAGGAGTCCGACTGACCAGGTTCTTCGTATTTATATTCCTCTGAGGGAAGTGTGTCCCGTCTAAGTGTGGGGTGCTGGTATTTGCATGCTATACTTCTCTATCTGCATTTGCATTTATGTTTGTTTTGTTTCTCTCTTTAGTAGTTATTTGTTTTTCTTTTTAGTAGTAAATTTTTTTTATTAGTTAAATTTTTTCTAACTTAACTTCGCATGAAATTATTCTAATAGGCAGCATGAGATTATAACAAGAGTTTGTGCTAAAATCATGACTATTGAGACGTTTAGGCTCTAATTGTGACTCACTATGTGATATTGTGTGGTTCAATTCCTTCATCTGTTGGGTCGAGAGTCTATACTACTTCCAATAAAGTCGACCATGTGCCTTGTGTGGGTGAGATAATAGTATATTCTGTGCTTGTGGCTGATGCTAGAACTTGCCTGGTATGTATGTAAAGCGAAAATAAAGAGTGTAAGTTTAGGAGATGATTTAGGCATTTCTTTGGCAACCTATACTTGTTTACCTTCTTTTTACCTACCCGTGGACATTATCCTAGTTAACCCCTTTGAGCCTTTAGCCTATTTTCTTTGACAACCTCATATGTAAGCCTAATCCATTTGTTTCAAGACCATAATTTGATCCAAATTCCTAAGTGCTTTAAAGTGTAAAGTCATGTGACAAAATAAGAGGAGATTGGGTGAATATGATGCTTTAGAATGTATTGGTGCTTGAATTTGTTATGAAAAAGAAGTGCTATCATAAGAGGTATGTTATGAAAAGAAAAAGGAAAGAAAAAAATAAAACTAAAAAGTTAGTTATGTTCAAAATTGAAAAACAAAAGAGGAGAAAAGGGGTGGTAGAATAAAATAAAGTAGAAAGGTTGTTTAAAAGAAAAGTGTTAATGATATAATGTGATGTATTAAAGCGCTTAGGAACATAGTCACTATTTCTGGCCAAAATAGTCCTACCCATCCCTTAGCCTACATTACAACCTGTAGAAGACCTATTTGATCCTAAGCTTAGCATTCTGATATTTAGTGGAGTATTACACTAAGGGCAAGCCTATGGTCATCAGTTGCAGCATATGAATTCTTTGTGAGAGCGAGAGAAAGGATACCCTTCTACCTATGTTTCGACAAATATACTATGCTTGTGAGTGATTATGGGTAATATATTGTGAGACACACATGGTTGACGAGTTATGGTTAGTTGTGTATGATTCTTTGTGCCTTAACTTTTGGATACGAATTAACTACCATCACGAGTCTATGTTGGAGGTTGAATTTTTTCTACTAATGATTGGAAAACTACTCTTTGTTGATAATTGTGTGCTTGTACTATGAGTTTGTGAATTCGCGACACGTATGTTGCTTATATCATTATTCTCTTCATCTTAATGCAAATTCTTGTGGTTGCAAACGCATAGAATACGCCAGTATAGCATTAACTTGTTCGAAAGAAAAGTTATATGTCTGGAAAAGAGATAATGTCAAGGTAATAGGGTCCTATCCCCTATTAAAAAGTTAGTGCCGTAACTGGATTAACCTCTTGGAGAATTTGTACCGTTAGATACGCTTTAAGCTCGAAAGAGTTAAAGTGAAACAGTCCTTGTTGAGGTCGAAA
Organism: Capsicum baccatum var. pendulum; assembly: GCA_030864225.1. Lineage (NCBI taxonomy): Eukaryota > Viridiplantae > Streptophyta > Magnoliopsida > Solanales > Solanaceae > Capsicum > Capsicum baccatum. Next base: position 206,013,994 of record CM061560.1, on the reverse strand, counting down.
GACGCTTGGATTTACCATCGAATACAATTCTCTATAAGCACATGCATTTTTGAATTCCGCACATCTCATAGCCAATAGAGACGTACAACTCATAAGGTGGACATAACCCCAACTCCTCAATTCTCATTGTTTAACATCTTACCAAACATTCTTACTGTTTACTTTGCTATTTTCCGTTTTTACTTTATTACTTTGTTTACATTATTTTGCACGATAAAATCCCCCCTTTTTACGAGACTTGCACCAAAAGTCTAGTAATCTTTGCTTACTTGTTGACCAAGCTATTCCCTGTGGGATCGATACCCAACCCAGTTAGGTTATATATTTGACAACGACCGCTTTACACTCCTACGAGTGCTGTAGATTGAGCGTTATCATATAGGGTCTTAAAAATGACTTCAACCATCAAACAACATTATTTTTCCCTTTCTTAGTTAGTTATCAAACATATTCTTCTCTCTACTCTAAAGAGATAAGGGGTTGGGTTTCTTTCAAAAATTTACCTCCCAAGGCCCCAAATGCAAGTTCCATCCAAGAAGTCAAGACATTCAGGTATGTGAGGTTTGAAAAAAGGATACTCTTCCGTCTTTGTGCCCAAAAGTTTGACTTTTAACTGATTTTGAAGAAACTAACTTACTAGGGTTTATACCCACTTTCCTTATCCTTTGAGATTTTAGATACTTCCTCGTTAATTGAACATTGTTTTGCATATGATTTCATGTTTACTTATGTTTTTATCCTTGAAAGTGATCTTAAGCATTGAGTTTGATCTTTTAATATGAAGTTTCTATGAGATGATAAATGACTTTAAGTTTAAGCATAAGTTACTAAGTTTACAAGAAGTTCCAGTTTATAAGTTCAAGATACAAGTTTTACAGCATAATTAAAGTTTATTTTTGATCTTACGATCTCGGATAAGACATGAAATCCACAAGTTTCCTTATGAATATGATTTAAGTAAGACAAACATAGTTGGTTTTCAGTTTATAAACCCATATGTTATTTTAAGGTGGATTTCACAAGTATGAGCATATAAGTATATATTTTGGAAGTAGTATTTAGCATCAAAAGGGGAATGTAGGTTTAGCGTATCCTATTTCCCAGAAACTACATGCCACTGTAGGTTTAGGGGCCTCACCGTCCCTTACCCAATATGGGCTCAGTTTAGTGATCACTCTAAGTTAAGATTTTATTCTAATGGCAAGGTGGAATAGCTCTCCTCAACGTGAGTAAGATGATTGACTCCATGATAGCTCACATGGTTTATATATGTTATAATAATCTCCCATAAAAGTAAAAATTTTAGAAATAAAGTGTAATGAGTCACTAAGCTTATCAAATTATGATTTACTATTCATGTTTTATGATATTTCATCTTTCAAATTTATTCATGACCAAGGTGAGTCCTTTTGCACATAACATGCATGATTTGAAAGTACGTTCAGGTTCAATTTTACTTATTGAATTCACCCCACATAATCAGTAATTTCTAGAAGTATTAACCATATATACATCTATGTGGCTATATTGTTTCATAATGTAGGTTCTAGTCGTAGCCCACACATCATAATCAGATAGCTCACAGCTTCCATCCAGTAGGTGATAAGTTCTTCTCGAATCAACTTTAATTCCAGTATCATTTTAATCCAGTCGAATTGATTAGGGATAGCTGGGGTTATGTCTCGGCTACCTATAGTCAGTATTAGTAGAAACTTCATAGATAATCAGTTATAGTTGATATATTTAATTTCAATTTTGTTATGTAAAACCAGAATGTAAATATTTTTAATAAATTTTGTATTGAACATGTTCATCTAAAGACATCTTTTCTACTTATTACTTCCAATTTTATATATTTTATTCAGTTGTTCACAAGTTATGCCAGTATCATGGTTTAGCTTAGGATTACTTATGATTCTAAGCATTATGTGACGTCTAGGGGGTAGTCTTGGGGTGTTACATCCACTCAAAGTCTAAAGAAAAATGGTATCTTGATAGTGGATGTTCAAATCATATTACAGGAAACAAAGGTCTTCTTAAAATAGTAGTTGACTTTAATAGAGGAGATATAAGTCTTGGAGGCAATTCCAAAGACAAAGTAATAAGTATTGATACTATCTTTTTTAATGAATTATGTGATATCACTAATGTTTATTTTGTCAAGATCTTAAAGTATAATTTGCTAAGCATAAGTCAACTGTGTGATACTGATTTAGAGGTAAGATTTAAGAAAGATTGATGTATAATTAAAAGGTATGGAAATAACTTCTTGGAGGAAATAGACATAGATATGTATATTTATTAGATTCTATCAAAAGGACAAAAAGACACATATGTCTTGCCTAGCAAAGAAATCTTGGTCATGAATTCATGAGACAAATTGAAAAGCTAGCCAAACATGAACTTGTTACTGTTCCTCCAAAGTTTGATTTCAATAAGGCTCATATTTGTGATTCTTGTCAACTTGGTGAGCAAACTAAAAGTTTCTTTCCTGTTAAATATAGTGTCTCTACTACTGAATCATTGTAGCTACTCCATATGGATCTGCTTGGTCCTACTCGAATTGCTAGTATTAGTGGTAAAAGGTATAACTTTGTAATTATAGATGATTACTCTAGATTTACTTGGATTAAATCTCTTTCTAGCAAAGATAATACTTTAAAAAAATTTGAAGTTTCCTGTGAAAGGTTCAAATAGAGAAAGGTTTCTATATCTCTGCTATTAGAAGTGAACATGGAGGAGAATTTGAGAATAAAGGTTTTAAAATATTTTGTAAAAATCAAGGTTACACTAACAACTTCTCTAATCAAAGATCTCCTTAACAAAATGGTTTAGTTGAACACACAAATAGATCTCCTCAAGATATGGCCTGAACTATGATTTATGAATATTCTCTTTTCCTTAAATTTTGGGCAGAAATTGTTAGTACTGCATGCAATGTTTTGAATAGGTGTATAATCAGACCTATTCTAAAAAAACACCCCCTTTGGAACAAGAGACCTAACATTGGGTATTTCCATGCATTTAGATCTAAATATTTTGTTCATAACAATGGTAAGGACATCATTGCAAAGTTTGATCCATGAAGTGATAAAGGTATATTCATGGGATACTCTAATTCCAGTAGATTCTATAGAATTTTTAATAAATATTCTCTTTGCATTGAAGAATTTATTCATGCTGCTTTCGATAATACTAACTATATTGTGAAGAATGTTAGTTTGGTAGATGATGAGACTGAACAGATAAAAGTATAGTTATTTCCACTAAAGGTGACTCTCCTTCAAAGTCAATTAACAATGAGATTGATCAACCAGCAGCTGCATCAAATGATCAATTTATACAAACTATTCCAAATGAGTGAAGAAGTGAACCTGATTATTCAAAGAAGTTTATTATTGGTGATCCAAAAGAAGGCATGAAGACAAGAGATTCCAGTTAAAAAGTGCAAATGTAGATCTTATACCTCAATTTGAACCCAAGAAAGTCAATGAGGCTCTAAAAGATGATAGTTGGGTAAAAGCTATGAAAGAAGAACTTGAGTAATTTGACAAAATCAATGTATGGAGTCTTGTTCCAAAACCTGATAACACCGTAGACACTGGAACTAAGTAGATTTTTAAAAACAAAATGGATGAATCAGGTAAGGTAGATCAAAAAAAGGTTTATCTAGTAGCTCAAGGCTACTCATAGCAAGAGGGAGTTGACTATGATGAAACATTTACTCCTTTGTCAAGGTTAGAATCTATTCAAATTTTACTTTCTTATGCATTTCATAAAAGTTTTAAAATATTTTAAATGGATGTCTAAAGTGCTTTCTTAAATGGTTTTATTGATGAACAAGTGTTTGTAAAACAACCTCCTGGATTTGAGCACTCTAAATTTCCTTATTATGTTTTTATATTTTCTAAAGCTTTTTATGCTCTAAAACAAGCTCCCCGAGCTTGGTATGACAGAGTAAGTAACTTTTTAACAAATTATGATCTTATTAAATAAAAAATCAATACAACTCTATTCATTAAAAGAACCCCCTTTAAAAATTATATCATTCAAGTTTATGTTGATGACATTATTTTTGAAAGTACTAATGCTAAAGTGAATTGTACTAATTCTTTTCTAAGTTAATGCAAAGTGAATTCAAAATGATCATGATAGGTGATTTGACATTCTTTTTGGGATTTCAAATTCAACAAGTCAGCTAAAGGGATCTTCATCTATCAAAGTAAGTATGCTAAAGAACTCATAGAAAAGTTTGGTATGAAAGATGATAAACGCTCTAGCACTTTTATGAATTCCACATATGTTCTTATGTCTGATGAAGATGGTAAGTCTGTTGATAAATCTAGATATCTTGTCATGATTGGCTTTTTACTCTATCTTACTTCCAGTCGACCAGATATTCTATTCAGTGTCTGCAAATGCATAAGATTTCAGTTGGCTTCTAATGGTTCTCACCTAATTACAGTCAAATGCATTATCAGATATCTGATTGGAACTACACCTCTCGGTATTTTGTATCCCAAGTCAAATAATTTTGAACTAAAAGGCTTTTTAAATGTAGATTCTGTAGGTGACAACGATTGCAGAAAAAGTACTAGTGGCATGTCCCAACTTATGAGAAATTCTCATACATCTTGGAATGGCAAGAAATAAAATTATATTTCTCTGTCAACTATTGAATTTGAATATATTTCTATTGAATTATGTTGTGTACAAATTCATTGGATGAATCATCACCTCAGTGATTATGATATATCTGTTAAACCTATAGAAATTTTTGTGATAATTCTAGCATTATCTATTTGCCTAAAAATATTGTGCATCATTCGAGGGATAAATATATCGATGTTAAGTATCATTTTATAAGGGATCATATTTTAAAATGTGAAATTGATATATCTTTTGTTAGTATTGAGTTTTAACTGGCAGATATTTTCACCAAATTCTTATTAGAAGAAAGATTTTTCTACCTTAGAAAATCTCTTTGTATTATTGCAAAAGCTTTTTAAAAGTATTACTCCCTCCGTTTAAAATAGAATGACCTAGTTTGGCTTGGCACGGAGTTTAAGAAAATAAAGAAGACTTTTGAATCTTGTGGTCTTAAATTAAAGATATGTCAAATGTATCAAAATGCCCTTTAATTTTACGGTCTTAAACATGTCATGAAAAAAGTTGCAATTAAAAAGTTGCTAAAAAAAAGGGTTGTTCTTTTTTAAATGGACTAAAAAGAAAAGTAGCTCATTCTTTTTGAAATGAAGGGAGTATTTCCTTTTTGGATCATAATTTTTATACGCATATGTGCCCTTATAAATTAATTGATTTGATTGATGTACTTGTATTTATTGATTTTTCTTTTTGTTGTCTAACACAATAAATCGTGTTCGATAATTATGGAACTCTTTCGTCTTCCTAGGCCTCTTTTCCCATCTTACCGCCTTTTCATCTTTTGCTTTCTCATATATTTTCTCGAGCCTTCTACCATTCCTTCTTCACTTTTTTTTCTTGCTCTGTTTCTCCCTCACTCTTCATGACTAAAATGTCCAAAAAATCCTCTATGGGAAATAGGAAAAGCTTCCGCTTCAAAAGGAAAAGGAAGGCTCCTTCTCTGACCCCTCTCGATTTTGATTTCTCCGACTAAAACTTCCTTCAAGCATCATCTGACTTCTCTCTCTCTTTAATAAGTAAGCATATTTTACTGTTGATGATTCCAAGTGCTCGAAGAAGCAAGTGAAGTTTGATGTTGAAGTTCTCTAAATGTCAAAAATGATTGTTGGAGACCTTCAAACAAATTGTTCTTTCACTCTATGAAAGCACTCTCTCTTGTTCATGGTAGAATCATGGAACTAGACCTTTTTAAGAAACTCCATTGCTCTATTAAATTTTTTTTTGTTTTTCAAGGATGTGCAAATATTTTCTCTTCTACTCCTAAGCCTGCCTATGGACCTCTTATTCGACTATTTTATGATAGTCTTAGGTCTATTAGATCTAGCGAATTGGAAACTCTTGTTATGGGTAAGCGGATTTTTCTTGACTGTGTTATATTAGATGTTATTTATAATATTAACTGCTCTGGGTTTGATATTTCATTTAAGAACCCTTGACCCTCTAATTTTGATATTACTTTTGATCAAGCTAAGTGGTATACTTCTCCTGAGAACTCTGATACTCCTCCCTCTTTCCTTGGCCCTAAAATCTTGTCCTTTGAAAATTGAGTTATTGCTCACATTGTTGCTAAAACTTTTCTTCCCCATCCTAGGTCCCTTTCCACCTTATCTTAACATGATACTCTTCTCACTTACTTCATTGTATCTCAGCATAAAATTAATATCATCTTCTTCATCATTAACTATATAATTGAGGTATAGCTTGACCTCTCCAGTTTGCCTTATGGTTGATTCTAACTCGTATCTTGGATAGAGGCATTCCTCTTGACAGTGTCTCCTCAGTCTCTATGAAGCATTTTTATAACTTCAAAGTGTTTGGTAGTATGGGATATGTACTGATTGATGATGCTTGGATCCCTAAGATTGAAGGATGCTCTACTGGAACTGCCTTCTCTCCAAAATTCAAAGCATTTTCTTTTCCAGTGGATGGCTCGCCTTTTTTTATGTTTCTTCCCGTCTGATAGATATACATTCTAAGATTGATGCTATTAAAGACCTTCTTTGTGCAACTCACTTTTAGCTTGAAAAAATCAAAGATATTATCAAAAAAGTCAGAACTGATGTTTCTCAACTCAGAGTACAACTGGATCAAGTTTTAAAGGAAGCAATCAAAATTGTCGCTAAAATTCAGGCTACAAGGGACACTCTTTCAGCTATCATCTCAACTCAATTCTCGAATCTAAAGGATGCTAATACTCAAACCTTGGCGTATTTCTTTCGTCGTTTTGAACATCTCCCTAATTCTACTGCTTGATCACTGATTTAGACTATGATAATTTTTGGTGTGTGTAAATGCTTTGTTTATTTGTTTTTTATCCTAGTCATTTCTTATTGCTATTGTTCATTTTTTATTGATGTCAAAGAGGGAGAAATTGTGGTTGTACTTATGCTTTTAACAGGTCCAGTCAACTAGTATGAACTTAGGGGGAGCTGTTATTTATCAATTCATCTGAACAAGGGAAGACCAAAATTGAAGGTGACTACTTATGAAATAGAAGTTGACTGGCTGCATTGTTTCTTTTATTTTTTCATTCATCGAAAAGGGGGAGATTGATAGTGTCTAATTTTCATGGATGATTTTTTACAAGAATTAAGGAAAATAAATAATCAAGATTCTTGGATAATCCTTAAAAAAGGAAGGAGTATCAACTTTTAAAGGAAAATAAAATTAGTCATTCTCATCATTTAATGCAGCATCTTCACCAAAAGAAAGGAATATCACTTTTTATTTCATTGTGCTGATTTTTCGCGCCTCCTTTAAGGCTTTTGCTTTTACTTTTGTACACTTTAGTTATTCTTGAAAATTGGATCCTCTTTATCTCATTTCTAAGGAGCAAAACTTTTGTGTTGTCTTCTATCTTCAATGGCTAGTAGTAGTCCAATCAATACTATTTAAAGCATTGGAAGACAAATGAAGATATATACTTTTATTTAAACCTTCTCTACTTCTTTGCTCTACTTTATTCAAGCATTATATTCTCTTGAGATTTACTGTATATTTAAAAAGAAAGGAGAGAACCACATAGTTGGTGAGCCATTGTATGAAAGTGAGAAAGAAAGAAAAGAGTGTGAGTCACAGCCAAAAGTTTGACTCAGTCCTTGTACTTTGATTTTATTTACAAATAACTAGTAGAATCTCTTGCAACCTAAGGGGACTACAGTACGACCTATTAGAGCTCCCAACTAGTATAAAATATATAGTGTCATTCCTTTTCAAAACTTTATTTTCTGAACTTTTCTTTACTGTCTCAATAGTCGACTATTTGTCCAAGCATTTCGACTGACGATTCGAAAAAGAGTAATTCACCTTCCTCTTACTATTTTCATGTCAGAGAAGATGAACGGAGAAGATCCAATGATCAAGACAATAACGTCGATGAGAGAAGTTCAATCGCTCGGAGTTGGATCCAAATAGCTAAATCTGGTCGAAAGAATCCGGAATTGGATCCCAATTTGTTGAAAAAAAAATCTTTCCAATAATAATAATAAATCATAAGTTGGTCCAATTCATGTGGATATTAATTTGACTTAAAAGCATAATGTTTAAGAAATAAAGAACTTGTAATTTAAAATATTTGTGTGACTATAAATTAACTTATTAAGGACAATTAATAAAACTTATTAAAGATAAGGTAAATATTGTAATATTAAGTTGCTATTAATCATAAAATGATAATATCATTTTACGAAAACTAAGCAAAAGAGAGAGAATATATTAAGATTATCGGCGTTATCTTTCAAGTGTCCACTTCTCCATGCAATGTTTTTCACGTGGGGAAGGATCTAATTTTGGGTAGAAAAAGTTATTACTATATCCCTTACATGCATGTGAGTTTTAATATTTTGATTTGACTTATTTGTTTCTTTGCTGGTTTGAAGTTAGTTCGGTAGAGAAAACATTGCAGCAAAAATTAATTAATTGGATAAAAGGGAGTGCTATTTTACATAATGAAAAAAAAGATATATTCATAAACAAGCATCTCTACTATTTATGTAAGGTTGGTGATGTGAATGAAATAATGCAATTTTCATTGTGATGTTACAGAAATGAAGTAATTAAAATTAATTGAAGAAAAAATGGAGATGATTAGGATAGTTTTAAAATTTAATTTTAATAATAGTACACATTAGAGTAATTGATAAATAGATATAATATAAACTTTTAAAAAATTATCTATCAAACCATCGACAACCAACTAATACAATTTACTTTTCCTGTTATTTTGAGTCAAATTTCAACTTCACCACTCAATTCAATTTCCATTGATGGTCTAATCTCAATTATTTTGTTATATTTAAGTCTAATCGGATAAAAAATCTTAAGATTGAGGGCTATGATCATCTACTTTAACTTCACACTTCAGTAAAAAATTCTAATAACACTCAATTTTTTAACTGCTATAATATATTAGATAGCGTGCGAATCCCTTCTATGTTAATCTAATGAAGAACCTTACTCCCTATATTACCTTATTCTATTTTTTTAAAATTACTCCATGCAATTTTCCGGAATATGCCGGTCCGAGTTCGTTTGACTCCAAATTTTGTAAGTCCATTCTTGACGACTTAGTAAACGAGTGCTGCTTCTAACAAACTAGCAAAGTGATCAAGGTTACTCAACTATAATAGCTTGTTAACAACCTACCAGTCAACAAATTCCAAACAATTTTTAATGAAAAAATAACTTTAATTAGTAACTGATAAAAGTGGTGGTAAACAAGTCACTATCCACACTTGCAATATTGTACAGAAGAAGAAAATAGTAAACAACAAGAAGTATTAATTACAATAAAGACAAAGAAATTTGCATCCCGATCCAATGCATGGCCACTGGCTGGGAGGAAAAAAAAGAAAAACCAAAATATGCTATAATTAACCTCCTTATGTCTTCTGCGAATCAGCTATATATCTTCCATTTTATTGCAACAACAACAATAATGATGATAATGTGATATAACTACCATCTCAAAATTGGAAACTGCAATACATAGAGAATCAATTTTACCGAGTTCCCTTCTATTTCCCTTTCTTAACTTCTTGGATACTTTATAATTTATGATGATCAAATTTACCAAGTTCAGATTTAAATTTTAATTTTAGAAACACACAAAAAGTATTAGGAAAATAACAAAACAATCTCTTATCTTTTGGGATAAATAAAGGGGTAAACAACACAAATCTCAAATTTTAACTAGTTAATTACAATCTCTTTCGGATTTGTTATTTAGTTTTTCTCTCTCCCGGTATAAATGTTTATATACATTCCTCCACGTTATTATACATTATAACTTATGTATATTATTTAACCGTTTTAACGATATTTAAGAAAATAAATTAATCTAATAATTATTCAAGATTGTACCTTCTTGATGTGTAATCAATAAACCTCTTAATTATGTAAATTTTTCAAAAACTATTATGCTAAAAGGGAATTTACCACATAAATCACCTAGAAAAATTTAGAATCAAAAGAAAAAAGACCCTAATTAATAAAATAAAGGGACATAAAAAATTTTAAAACGAAAAAAAAAAACTCGTAAAAAGAAAACATGACAACCTATCTATGGATTTATCCCCTTTGTATGATAGGTTGAAAAAGGATTATAAAAAGTCTTGGACTCAAGTCCACACTGATTTGGTAAAATTAATTTAAAAAACGAGTTGAAACTCTTCCCTGTTTAACTCTAGCTAATCCTGCTTGGTTTAAAATAATTGAGACTGATGCATCAAATATTGGTTATGGAGGAATACTTAAACAAGTTAATCCTTATACTAATATTGAATGTTTAGTTAGATTTCATTCTGACAAATGGACTGAAAGTCAGAAAAATCATGTCACTATGGTCCATGAAATATTAACTATTGTTAAATGTGTTTTAAAATTTTAAGATGATTTATATAATTAAAAGTTTATAGTTAGAACTGATGCTCAATCTGTTAAATACATGTTTGATAAAGACTTTAAACATGATGCTTCTAAATTAATATTTCCAAGGTGGCAAGCCCAATTAGCTCCTTTTGATTTTGAGATACAATACAAGAAAGAAAGTAAAAATTCTTTACCTAATTTTCTCTCTAGAGAATATTTAAACAATCAATGAATTTTTACACTTACTATCTCTCTAAAAAACTATTATTACTGTTATTAAAAGTATTCCTTTTAATGAAGATATTCATTTATTATCCTAGAAAAACTCATTTGTAAAATAATTGAAGAAGACTTAAATCTTCCTAATCTTGAAGATATTCAAGATGAAATTGACTGGGATGATTTTGATACATCATTTGATGCATATTGAACTATTTTATGCAGTATGGGCACTAATCCAGCTTGGCAAATGGAAAGTGGAAGAGGAAAAGGTGGCTGATGATAGGCGATATTACGCACCTATATCAATATATTTTGCCCATATTTTAGCCTAGTTTTGAGAACAAATTATATATTTCATGCACTTTTAGTCCTTTTTCCTGTAAGTGAGCTAACGAACATAATTAGCAAAGTTTCAGGTGTAAATGATGCAGAATTCAGCATTTTATGGATTACTTGACGCCAAAGAAAGTTTCACGGAAGGAGAAAAGGAAGCTTGGACGCCTAAGGATCAAAAGTGATGCATGGAAAATCTGTCCCGGGCTAAAACAGCATTTCTGAAGACTTTGGGGACTTGCAGTAACTTATTTGGATTAGGATAATAATACATTAACCTAGTACAATTGGGTTAAGTATTTCATTAGTCTATTTGGATTTGGATAATGTTAGATTAACCTAGTACAATTGGGTTAAGTATTTCATTAGCTTAGTAGGATTAGGATATGGGTATTATAAATACCCTATTCTGCTAGAGATTTTAAGACATTCTACCTTACAATTCATTCCCCATTAATTCTATTTTTCTTCTATTCATCTATTCTTAATTTCCGCAACAAGAGAATCATTACTTTGCCTAGGAATTCACGCCTAAACACCTACCACTTTTGTGCTACACGAAATTCATCATTATTGTGGTACAACAACAATGCCAATTGTGATTTCCTACGCACTCATGGGTAACTAAACCTCTTTGTTGGGGTTATGGAAGCCGAATGAGATACTATCTATTACTATGAGTTTGTGAGTCGTGACACGTATGCTGCTTATATCATTATTCTCATCATCTTAATCTAAATTCTTTGTGGTTGCAAACGCAAGAATACGCCAGTATAACATTTAACTTGTTCGAAAGAAAGGTTATTTGTCTGGAAAAGAGATAGTGTCAAGGTAGTAGGGTCCCATCCCCTATTAAACAGTTAGTGTCGTAACTGGATTAACCTCTTGGAGAATTCGTACCGTTAGACACGCTTTAAGTTCGAAAGAGTTAAAGTGAAATAATCCTCGAATAGGTCGAAAGACGCCTGGATTTACCATTGAATACAATTCTCTATAAGCACATACATGTCTGAATTCTACACACTCATAGCCAATAGAGACGTATAACTCAGAAGGTGGTCATAACCCCAACACTTCAATTCTCATTGTTTTACAACCTACTAAACATTCTTTCTTTTTATTTTGCTATTTTCAGCTTTTACATTAATACTTTGGTTACACATTACAATCCCCCCTACTTACGAGACTTGCACTAAAAGTCTGGTAATCGTTGCCTACTTGTTGACCAAGCTATTCCCTGTGGGATCGATACCCAACCCAGTTGGGTTCTATATTTGCTAACGACCGCTTTACACTCCTACGAGAGCTGTAGATTGAGCGTTATCAAAAATTGGCGCCGTTGCCGGGGAACACAAGTGTCAATTAAGTTTGTGATAACTACTAGACCCTTTGGTCAAAGATTCTCGTACTTTTACTTTTAGTTTTTGTTTTTGTTTACTGCCGGTTTTTATTTAGTGCATGCCCCATACTCGAAGTTCTGGTCAACCGTTATTACCTATCAATCCTGAACCACAACGTATTGGCAGAATGGAAGCACAAGCAGAAATCGAAAGGATGACTGCTCAACAAGAACAGGAGAGATTAGCTGCTCTTGCCGCCACTCAAGTTCAACAACAAAACGTTAATAACCGCAGGCGAGCAACAAATCCTGACGATGAGGATTTAGGTGATGACGAGTTACTAAACCCAAGGCGTGATGCTGAAATCATAACACCTGCCAATCGAAGAGGTCGTCAAGCTCGATTTAGGTATGATCGTCAACCCATGCAACCAGCTTTCGACGATGATGATGATGATCTTGATGGAGCCGGAGCCACAGGAGCCATTATTCCTCCACCATTAGCGTCCGGAGCCAAGTTCAACATCACAAGCACCATGATTCAGTTATTGCAACTCAAGGTATTATTTGGTGGACTAGTAGGCGATGATCCGAATATGCATCTCATCAACTTTATTTCTACATGCAAGTCGTTTGACAATCCTGGTGTTGGTCAGAATGCAATTCGATTACGTCTATTCCCATTGTCTCTGTCTGGGGAGGCAACTCTATGGTTAAATGGGCTGACTCCTGATTCTATAACAAATTGGAGGCAATTGAGAGACGCTTTCCTAGAAAGATTCTTTCCGCCATCCAAAAGAGCACAATTGCGAGATGAAATCAGCAACTTTCGTCAGCTTCCCACTGAAGCTCTTCATGAAACATGGAAGAGGTTCAAGACAAAGCTAGCGAGATGCCCAAACCATCATATGACTAATGTTCACCTAATGGAGATATTATATAGAGCCTTGAACTCAATAACTAAACCAGTGGTGGATAATGCAGCTGGAGAATCTTTTATGGACCTCACCTTTGGTCAAGCAAGCAATATGCTAGATCGTATGACGAAACAAAGTAGAGCTTGGCATACCAGGGATTCTGAGGTAGCAAGCCCCACTTTATCTATTGGCATGACTGCAGACCAAAGAAGAAGAGAAGAAGAACGTGATCAAGATATGGCACATATGAAAACACAAATGGATCTTCTTACAAAGCATTTATTATCAGGAAAGACCGAAAAAGTGAAAGCTATTGCGTCAAAATGAAGAGACGAATCTGATTCGGAAGAGGAGGCCAACTACATGAACAATCAGGGGGGTTTCCGTGGGAATACCCAAGGGAACCAAGGTCGGAACTATTATGATAAATCTGGAAACAAGGACCAAGGTAGTTGGAAGAACAAGAATGAAAAGAGTGGTTTGTACGTTCCCCCTGGTAGACGTGACACCACCACATCTAATTCTGGAAGCATGGAAGACATGATCGCTAAATTATTGAAAGGAGTGGAAGCAACGAGCGCGGGAGTAATGGAGGTAATTAATGATTTGTCCTCCATGAAACAATTAGTTGATTCACATTCCACTTCAATCAAGCAAATAGAGCAGCAATTGAGCCAACTTTTAGCAGCACTCGATCAAAGAAAGGCCGGCACTCTACCTAGCGATACTGTGCAAAACCCAAGAAATGATGGGTCATGCATGGCCATCACTACCAGAAGTGGTAAGGTGCTGGAAACTTCAGCAAAAGGCAAGCAAGTGGTTGACGAAGCTGCGGACTTGGATGACAACGCAATAGGAAAGGAGTCCGCGGAAGACGTCAAGGACGTCACACCCAGCGACGTGCAGCCTGAAAAAGTGGAAAAACGGAAGCAAGAGGAGAAGAAAGCCGTGGAGAGAAAAATTCCATACCCACCACCACCTTTTCCCCAAAGATTGAAGAAGGTGGCGGATGACACAAAGTTCAGCAAATTCATGACTATGTTAAAGCAGCTGACCATTAATGTTCCATTGGTGGAGGAACTCGAACAAATGCCTGGGTATGCTAAATTTATGAAGGATCTTTTGACAAAGAAGAGGGAAGCAAGTTATGAGTTGAACCAAGATGTGCATCATTGCAGTGCAATCGCTACCCGATCAATAGTTCAGAAGAAAGCCGACCCCGGAGCTTTCACTATTTCTTGCACCGTTGGATCTTTGAATTTTGCCAAAGCATTATGTGATTTAGGAGCCAGCATCAATTTGATGCCATTATCAATCTACAAGAAGTTGGGGTTGGGTGATCCTACTCCAACCAACATGAGGCTCGTCATGGCGGATAGGTCGGTAAAATGACCTGTTGGTATTCTATGTGATGTATTGGTAAAGGTTTCTTCATTCATGTTTCTGGCAGACTTTGTTATTTTGGATTGTGAGGCAGACTCAGAAGTTCCCATAATCTTGGGGCGCCCTTTCCTTGCTATAGGAAGTGTGCTCATTGATTTGAGAGCCAATGAGCTTTCATTCCGAATAAATGATGAAGTAGTTCGCTTTGATGTTCGCAAATAAATGTAGCAACCCAAAGATCTGAGTGTATTTTCGGTGGCTGATGTTTTCTTTGATGATAAGAAAGAATTACTTGAAGAAGAGCAAATTATTGATGACCCTTTAGCGGTTGTGCCCATGAATGGAGAGAAAGAGGATGATGAAAATTGTGAAGAAGCTATTTGTGCTCCATCAGGATTAGGGACATATCGCTATGCTCCTAAGAAGCTGGACCTTGATCTCAAGAATCGACCCACACCACCAGCTAAGCCATCTGTTGAAGAGCCACCCACGTTAGAATTAAAGGAGCTGCCAAGTCATTTAAAGTACGCATTCTTAGGAAGCGGAAACACACTTCCAGTCATTGTGGCAGCCGATTTGGGTGAGCAACAAGTTACAGTTCTCATTTCTATTCTACGGAAGTATATTAGAGCCATTGGATGGAACATTGCGGATATTATTGTTATTCCACCTGGGATTTGTACACATAAAATTCACCTTCAAGAAAATTGCACACCCACCATTGAGCATCAAAGACGTCTAAACTCACCTATGCAAGAAGTGGTGAAGAAAGAAATTATCAAGTGGTTAGACGCAGGAGTGGTGTATCCAATCTCTGATAGTACATGGGTAAGCCCGGTACAATGTGTTCCCAAGAAAGGAGGCATGACGGTGGTCGCGAATGTGAAGAATGAGTTTATTTCACTCAGAGCCATCGCTAGATGGAGAGTATGCATGGACTACCGAAAGCTGAATTCTTGGACACTCAAAGATCACTTCCCAATGCCATTTATGGACCAAATTCTAGATCGATTAGCGGAAAAGGATGGTTTTGTTTCTTGGACGGTTATTCAGGCTACAATCAGATTTGTATTGCACCCGAAGACCAAGAGAAGACAACGTTTACATGCCCATATGGTACGTTTGCCTTCAAACGTATGCCATTCGGGTTATGTAACGCACCAGCCACCTTTCAACGCTGTATGATGTCTATTTTTTCTGATATGGTTGAAGACACTTTGGAGGTATTCATGGACGATTTCTCAGTTGTTGGTGAGTCTTTTGAAGCGTTCTTGGCAAACCTAAGCATGGCATTGCAAAGATGTGTAGAATTCAACCTAGTGCTGAATTGGGAGAAGTGCCACTTCATGGTGAAAGAAGGTATCGTTCTTGGGCACAAGATCTCCGAAAGAGGGATTGAGGTTGATCGAGCAAAAATAGAGGTTATTGAGAAGCTACCGCCTCCAATTTCGGTGAAGGGAGTTCAGAGTTTTCTCGGCCATGCAGATTTCTATCGTCGGTTCATCAAAGACTTCTCCAAAATTGCTAGTCCATTGTGTAAACTCTTGGAGAAAGATGCAAAGTTTGACTTTAATGAAGATTTCTTTAAGGCATTCGAATGCCTCAAAGAAAAACTCATTGAAGCCCCTATCATGGTAGCACCAGATTGGTCTCTCCCGTTCGAAGTCATGTGTGATGCTAGTGGTGTAGCCGTTAGAGCTGTTCTTGGTCAGAGAAAGGAGAAATTATTTCATCCTATCTACTATGCGAGTATGGTCCTAAATGAAGCCCAAAGGAACTACACTGTGACAGAACAAGAGCTCCTAGCAGTTGTGTATGCGTTTGAGAAGTTTCGTGCCTATCTATTGGGTACTAAGGAGATCGTTCATACAGACCATGCAACTCTTAGGTATCTAATGACAAAGAAGGATGCAAAACCAAGATTAATTTGATGGGTATTGCTGCTGTAAGAGTTCGATTTTGAGGTCAAAGATAGAAGAGGTTGCGAGAACCAAGTGGCCAACCACCTATCTAGACGCGAGAATGAGCATGTGGCGCAACCTGAAATTCAGATTGATGATGCATTCCCTGACGAGGAGATATTAGTGACAACAATGGAAAAATTACCATGGTATGCCGACTTTGCAAATTTCGTAGTGAGTAATGTGATACCTTCCAATTTATCTTACCACCAAAGGAGGAAGTTTATGCATGACGTACAACACTACTATTGGGATGAGCCATATTTGTTTCAACAATGTGCGGATGGTATTATTCAATGATGTATATCCTATGTAGAGGTGCCTAATATTTTGGAAGCATGCCACACTTCCCAAGTTGGAGGACATCATGCAGGCAATCAGACGGCAAGGAAAGTATTGCAAAGTGGTTACTATTGGCCTTCGATATTTAGAGATGCCTATGACTATGTTAGAAGGTGCAACCAATGCCAGCGTCAAGGTGCTATTTCGAAACACCATGAGATGCCCATGTCCAAAATTCTTGAGGTAGAACTCTTTGATGTATGGGGTATTGATTTCATGGGTCCATTCGTGAATTCGTTTGGAATGAAGTACATCTTAGTTGCTGTAGATTACGTCTCAAAATGGGTCGAAGTTGTAGCATTGGCTGACAATGAAGGAAAGCGTGTTATAGCATTCTTAAAGAAGAATATCTTCTCTCACTTTGGAGTACCACGTACTATCATAAGCGATGGAGGATCTCACTTTTGCAACAAGCCATTCAAATCCGTGTTGGCCAAGTATGGTGTCAAGCAACATAAGGTAGCCATGCCTTATCACCCCCAAACTAGTGGACAAGTAGAGGTTTCCAATCGGATATCAAGCGAATCCTTGTGAAGATGGTAAATGCTAATAGGAAGGATTGGTCTCGGAAGCAAGATGATGCACTATGGGCGTATAGGACTGCATTCAAAACACCCATCGGCATATCCCCTTATTAACTAGTTTATGGGAAGGCTTGTCATTTACCCATTGAGCTCGAACATAAGGCATTGTGGGCGTTGAAGCAATTGAATTTGAATTGGGATGATGCGATGAATCTGAGGTTGGAGCAGCTGAACGAATTAGATGAGTTCCGTCTCCATGCATATAAAAGGTCAGACCTATACAAGGAGCGGATAAAGAAGTATCATGATCAGCGGATTGTTCGACGAAACTTTCAAAAGGATGATATGGTACTTCTCTTCAACTCTAGATTGAAGCTGTTCCCAGGTAAGTTAAAGTTTAAGTGGTCTGGTCCATACAAAGTTATCCAAGTCTACTCGTCTGGAGTAGTTGAATTGGAAGACAATAATGGTGTTGTCTTCAAGGTGAATGGTCAACGTGTTAAACCTTATATCGGTCCTCTTGACTCGATGAATTATCTGGCCATCACTTATCTCGACGAAGTCTAAGTACTCGAGGTAACTATGTTGAGCCACGACAATAAATAAGGCGCTAGATGGGAGGCAACTCATCGTTTATCGTTTATCGTCTTTCATTTTTTTAGTATGTGTTTTGCTTTTAATTAACGAAAATCCAAAAATAAGAGTCGTGCCACGACCAAAACTAAGGCGCTAGATGGGAGGCAACCCATCGTACTAATCGTTTTCATTGGTTTTGAGTAAATGTAGGTGCAAGAAGTATTCAACGAAGAGATTGGTTTCAAATGACGATTTGGACGTAGTGTATGGTAAAGGTGGTAAGTTAGGCATAAAGATACATAAGGCTATGGATTGATCATTGCTCATGACAAAATAGGCATCGAGCAAGGCAACACCTATACTATAGCCTATGGTCTCGGATTCTAGTGTGCAAAGGCTTAGGCGCCGCCCATGCTCAAGTATGCTATAGCATAGGCACCGCCTATGCAAAAGCATTTGGTCTCAGAATCTCATATGCCATGCACTAGGCGCCGCCTATGGTCCCTTTATGCATTACACTAGCCGCCGCCTATGCTAGCTCATGCTTTGCATTAGGCATCGCCTATACCATGCATAGGCAAAGCTAAAGGCGCCGCCTATGGTCCCTTTTTGTCTCCAAAACCGATTTTAAATGGGTCAAAACCTGACCCATTCTTTTCCTATATAAAGGGGACTTAGTCTTGAAACATAAACACATTTAAACTTGACCTAAAGGCGCCGTACATCCACTCCAAATCATCTCAAAATTTTTCTTTTTGCTCTTTCAATTCACAAGAACATCTCCAAAGGCTTCAATCACGTAAGTACTCTTTTATTCTTCATCTATTTCTCGTAAGTACTACGTTGCTATGTCTATCATGAATTGCTACATCTTGAAGAAATATTGGTGATGTTAAAGTGTTTGAATTGTTGATGCAAAACCATGTGAGTGAACATGTACGTTAGGATAATCTTAACTTGTTTCCGACTTGAATTTGGTTTTAATTGCAGTGTCATACTCTTTGCGGAATTGCTATGGTTATGAATATTGCATAGTCTTGTCACTTGTATACCTACATGTTAGGCTATCCCGTTCATCGGGATAAGACTTATAGTTGCCAACCGACATAGGAGGTTGTAATTGTTGATAGAAACTATACCATGATGAAACCCCTATGTAGTAGTCTTGATTTACCTAACATGAACGTATTACAAAGGTTGCAAGAAGTGATACATCACTGATTTTCTTGTCGGAATATAGCTCCTTAAACGTATGTCGACGAAGTCTAAGTAATCGACCACTTTCACTTCACTGATTTGTATCAACGAACCTAAGTGTGGGGTGGTACCCCGATGGCTTGTTTATAGATTATTTCCATTGAGTTGATGCTAACATGAAATATCGTTTAAATCTCAGGAACAATGGCACCTAAAGCAAGACAAGATAAGGCTACCACATCCCAAAAGGGCAAGAAGAGAGGTCGCAAGGACCAAGGAGAATCATCCTCAATGCAATTACCATGCCGAATGTTTGGAATAAAATGGGTTCTTGAGGAGGAAGCCAAATAATGGTATAGGAACAACAAGGAAAGCAAATATGTTCATGTCAACTTGATCAACAAGGACAGTCTAGCGAAGAAGGAACCGCGTATGTTGGCAAAAATCATGGCATTGAATCTAGATTTCATCTTCCGCGACAAGGGAGAATGTAATCTTGATTTGACAAGAGAATTTTACGCCAACTGGTCGCCGAAAACCACGGGCAACGAAGTCAAGATTCGGGGCCAAGTTTTACAGCTCAACGCGGATTTGATCAACTCCTTTCTTGGCTTACCTTCGGTCGATCCAGCACCATTCAAAGAGCTGTACAGCAGACCTCCTTATAGAGAAATTCGACACACACTTTGTGGAAGTAGATCCATGGCAAGGTGGAGCAGACACCAAGACACCAGACGACACAACACCTTCCCCTATGCTCCTTTGAATAGGGAAGCAAGAATTTGGTTGCGCATCGTCAACTCATGCCTTATTCCTGGAACACAATACACCAAAATAACAAGAGATAGAGTGTGTTTGGTCTATGCATTGATGATGAATGTCCCTATCAACATTGGGGCAATCATTCGCTCTACAATGCGGAAGGCCAGACTACACAAGAGGTCCCACTTTACTTTTGGTAATCTGTTGACAGCAATCTTGCGGAAGGAGGATATCGAAGAGGAACCAGCTGATCACAAAATCCCACATAACCCGAACAAGGTTGACCTCACAAAGGTCAAAGATGCTGAAACAACACATGGTGTCAACCTTACTACTGCGGAGAGACATGCTCGAGATGAGAGTTTCTTCCGTCATCTTTATGGCATGACATGGTTCACAATAATGAGTGGAGGTCGTGTTCCAACTGCTGCAGAGCTCCAACAGCTGGACCATGACTATCTAATGAATATGCATGCACGCGAGATGTGTGGAGTAGGCACATACTTTGAGGAACCTTTAGACGATGATGTGCCGACCGATGATGATCGACTCTTGCCAGATTCCGACGTGGAGGAGAACTCTGACGACGACTCTTATGATGATTCCGACGAAGGGGGTATGACCCCCGACATTGAGGAAGAGTCCGACTGACCAGGTTCTTCGTATCTACTTTCCACTGAGGGCAGTGTCCCGTTTAAGTGTGGGGTGGCGGTATTGCATGCTATACTTCTCTACTGCATCTATGCTATACTTCTCTACCGCATCTATGTTTGTTCACTTTGTTTGTTCACTTTGTTTACTTTGTTTTATTTGTTTCGTTTTTTTAGTTTAAGTTAAGTTTTTTAGTAGTAATTTTTTTTACTTAGCTTCGCATGAAATTATTCCAATAGGCAGCATGAGATCATAACAAGAGTTTGTGCTAAAATCATGACTATTGAGACGTTTAGGCTCTAATTGTGACTCATTATGTGATATTGTGTGGTTCAATTCCTTCACTTGTTGGGTCGAGAGTCTATACTACTCCCAATAAAGTCGACCATGTGCCTTGTGTGTGTGAGATTAATAGTATATTCTATGTTTGTAGCTGATGCTAGAACTTGCCTGGTATGTATGCAAAGTGAAAATAAGGAGTGTAAGTCTAGGAGATGATTTAGGCATTTCTTTGACAACCTATACATGTTTACCTTCATTTTACCTACCCATCGACATCATCCTAGTTAAACCCTTTTGAGTCTTTAGCCTACTTCTTTGACAACCTCATATGTAAGCCCAATCCAGTTTTTTTCAAGACCATAATTTGATCCAAATTCCTAAGTGCTTTAACGTATAGAGTCATGTGATGAAATAAGAGGAAATTGGGTGAGTATGATGCTTTAAATTGCAGTGGTGCTTGAATGCGTTATGAAAAAGAAAGTGCTATCATAAGAGGTATGTTATGAAAAGAAAAAAAAAGGAAAATAAAGCTGAAAAGTGAGTTATGCTTAAAATTGAAAAACTAAAGAGGAGAACAAGGGTGGTAGAATAAAAGAAAGCAGAAAGGTTGAAAGAAAAATGTTAATGACACAATGTGATGTATTAAAGTGCTTAGGAACATAGTCACTATTTCTGGCCAAAATATTCCTACCCGTCCCTTAGCCTACATTACAACCATCAAAAGACCTACTTGATCCTAAGCCTAGCATTCTGACATTTAGTGGAGCATTACACTAAGGTCAAGCCTATGGTCATTAGTTGCTACATATGAATTCTTTGTGAGAGCGAGAGCAAGGATATTTTGATACCCATGTTTGAAGAAATATGCTATACTTATGAGTGATTATGGGTAATATATTGTGAGACACACATGGTTGATGAGTTTTGGGTAGTTGTAGATGATTCCTTATGCCTTAACTTTTGGATATGAGTTGACCACCATCACGAGTCTATACTAGAGGTTAAACTGATTCTACTGATGATCGGAAAACTATTCTTTATTGATAATTGTTGTGCTTGTCTTGATGAATATTTTGTGTTGTTGCTGTAAAACCCTAAGTTGAGATTTAGATGGACATGATAGTTTGTTCGAGGAAGAACAAATCCTTAAGTGTGGGGTGTTGATGATAGGCGATATTACGCGCCTATATCAATATATTTTGCCCATATTTTAGCCTAGTTTTGAGAACAAATTATATATTTCATGCACTTTTAGTCCTTTTTTCCTCTAAGTGAGCTAACGAACATGATTAGCAAAGTTTCAGGTGTAAATGATGCAGAATTCAGCATTTTATGGATTACTTGACGCCAAAGAAAGCTTCACGGAAGGAGAAAAGGAAGCTTGGACGCCTAAGGACCAAAAGTGATGCACGGAAAATCTGTCGCGGGCTAAAACAACATTTCTGAAGACTTTGGGGACTTGCAGTAACTTATTTGGATTAGGATAATAATACATTAACCTAGTACAATTGGGTTAAGTATTTCATTAGTCTATTTGGATTTGGATAATGTTACATTAACCTAGTACAATTAGGTTAAGTATTTCATTAGCTTAGTAGGATTAGGATATGGGTATTATAAATACCCTATTCTGCTAGAGATTTTAAGACATTCTACCTTACAATTCATTCCCCATTAATTCTATTTTTCTTCTATTCATCTATTCTTAATTTCCGCAACAAGAGAATCGTTACTTTGCCTAGGAATTCATGCCTAAACGCCTACCACTTTTGTGCTACACGAAATTCATCATTATTGTGGTACAACAACAATGCCAATTGTGATTTCCTACGCACTCATGGGTAACTAAACCTCTCTGTTTGGGTTATGGAAGCCGAATGAGATACTATCTATTACTATGAGTTTGTGAGTTCGTGACACGTATGCTGCTTATATCATTATTCTCTTCATCTTAATCTAAATTCTTTGTGGTTGCAAACGCAAGAATACGCCAGTATAACATTTAACTTGTTCGAAAGAAAGGTTATTTGTCTGGAAAAGAGATAGTGTCAAGGTAGTAGGGTCCCATCCCCTATTAAACAGTTAGTGTCGTAACTGGATTAACCTCTTGGAGAATTCGTACCGTTAGACACGCTTTAAGCTCGAAAGAGTTAAAGTGAAATAATCCTCGAATAGGTCGAAAGATGCCTGGATTTACCATCGAATACAATTCTCTATAAGCACATACATGTCTGAATTCTACACACTCATAGCCAATAGAGACGTATAACTCAGAAGGTGGACATAACCCCAACACTTCAATTCTCATTGTTTTACAACCTACTAAACATTCTTTCTTTTTATTTTGCTATTTTCAGCTTTTACATTAATACTTTGGTTACACATTACAATCCCCCCTACGTACGAGACTTGCACTAAAAGTCTGGTAATCGTTGCCTACTTGTTGACCAAGCTATTCCCTGTGGGATCGATACCCAACCCAGTTGGGTTCTATATTTGCTAACGACCGCTTTACACTCCTACGAGAGTTGTAGATTGAGCGTTATCAGTGGCAGAAGCCAAAATCAAAACTCTAGAGGAAGAGGAAGAAATTCTCCCTCATCATCATCCTCATATGCTTCAAACTCATCTAATTTCCCAGTATTGCAAAGAGGAAATATGAGTTTGATTAATTCAAAAATTCAGCATTATGCAGAAGCCTCATCTTCAAAAACTTTGAATATAAGTCCTTCTATTCATTTGGATGATATACCAGAAGATCATCTGTTATATGAGAAAATAAAATCTTATATATCTGCAATGAAAGTTGATTCATTTACTTTAATTGCAACAGAGAACACTGCCGATACGCCAAACTATAAAAAACTCAATGAGAGAGAATTAATTCTTCTCGTTGAAAATTCTAAGATATATAAACAAGATGACCCCTGAAAATTACTCCAAAAATACTTGGTGACTAATCTCTATTTTGCAGGTGAGTCATACAAAACAAGAGCTTACTATGAGTCTATTCTAATTTCCACAGAAAGCGCTGACATAGAACATCACCAGCTGAGTGAAACCACAGAACATGTTCATGGTTACTCTATAATGGTAAGCATAAGGGTATGTACAACATCTTCTCTACCCACAAGTAAAGGTTTCCCCAAGTTATCTTGGCTAGGAGTGTTATTCCTAGCAGTTAAAGCCAAAATCAAAACTCTAGAGAAAGAGGAAGAAATTCTCTCTCATCATCATCCTGTTCACTATCAGAACTAGGCAATTCAAAATTATTTTCAGATTCAAAATCACAATTATAATTAGATTCGAAACCTGAAGTATATAATAAACCATAAACTTAATCATGCACCTCATCAGAGAGTCCTAAAGACTTGAGTTTTTGAATTTTACAATTAAGAGCTATATGACCATATTGGTTTCACCTATAGCCCTTGATTTTTGCTAAATATCTTTTGGATCTACTCTTCATAAATCTGGTAGACTTATGATAGTTTTTTCTAATCTCACACTTTTAGTTTTTCTAATCTCACACTTTTCTTTGGTTTTATGTCTAGAGTGTTTCTTTCTATAAGGTTTATCAGACTTAGAATATCTTTGGTTTTTCCCTATTTTAGTAGAAACTGATTTATCCATACCAAATTGCTCACAAAAATCTCCTAGTTGTGATTTTTCTCTAAGCTTGCCAAGATTAATTTGTCTAGCCAATTTCAACTCTTTGAATAATGTTAAGCCCTCCTGAGTGCAGGCTGCTATAAGCTGACCATAAGTCTTTCATCAAATTTTATTTTACCATAAGACCCCCTAAGTGTTTTTCTTACTCTTTCGGCAACAAGAGGGGGAAGACCATCAATGAATTTTGCTTTCCAATGTTCATACTTACTTTCAGGTAAATCCATAAGCCTACTTATAAAGGTAACCTTATACCACCTAAATTCACCTAAGCTTCTACATCTAAGACCATTAAGGAGTGTCCTAATATTTTCATATTGGTTGGTAAATCTTTCTCCAGAATGTTCTATAATGGTAAGCATAAGGGTATATACAACATCTTCTCTACCCGCAAGTAAAGGTCTCCCCAAGTTATCTTGTCCAGGAGTATTATTCCTAGCAGTAAAAATGGCATTTCTTTTTTTTGCAGTTAAGAAGTTGTTCCACCAACCACGAAGTTGGCCAGTAAAAAAAGCAACTATCATTTTACAAATAGTTTCATTATTACGTCTTGAACGATTTTTGGAAGATGTTATGGCTTTCTCTATGGTAGAATACATTAACAGACGATGAACAATAATAGACATTTTCCTATCAGATAATCCATCTATGTTCCATTCATATATTACATCACCATTATAAGACGTATTAGTCTTATTCCAGTCCCTTTTCTCTATCAGAACATCTTAAGTAGTTGGTCATAGATAATAAGTTGTAGTCATACGGGGAATATCAGCATATTTTTTCCCGGTTGTTTTCTAATTATTCCTCTGAGTTTATTGAGCTCAGAAGAAATTGTATTTCCTACATTTGAAATAGATTCGAGAGTATCAACAAAATTAGACTCTAGATTGTTGACAAAATCATCAAACAAATCAAGGGGTTTAATATTCAAATGTGGGAATTTTTTGTCTAACAATTTTTCCAATTCTTCTATGAGATGATTTTTCAAATCCTTCAATATCAAGAGGTCTCTGAATACAGGCTCAAGGCAATATTAAATCGTTTTCCTTGCTTTCTGAAGTAAAAGCAATATCAGATGACTTCATATTATCTTTATGTTTTTTAACCATTTCAGTTAATTCATCAAGTTTTTTATCAAGGGAAGAAATATATTCTCCTAGAACTTTAACATACAAACTCAAATAGTTATTCTGGGAAATAAGATTATTTATTTCAGAAATAGTGATTTCTCCAATATCATTATCAACAAATTTTTGAAAAGCAGAGAAAGTCATTCCAGTATTATTAAGTAATACAAAGGAAGATTGACAAGGATAAATAGCCTGAGTAATTGTACCATCAGAATTTTGATAAGAGCTTTCAATGATTTTCATAGAGGAAGGTAAATATGCAGACATAAACCATGGCATAAAACAAATAATTTTATTATGTAATGCAGACATTTCATAGAACTCTTCAGAGATATTTTTCAATTCATCAGGACTATATGTTTCAAAAAACTATGTCCTAAAGGTTTTCCATTTTTCACCAAAAATTCTTTTCTAATATAGTTTCTTTCCTGTGAACCAGGACTAAAATCAATTAGTTGTGGCATCATGATTAAATAGAATTTATATCAAACTCTATTTCGGAGGGAGTAGGGTTTTCATTATCAAAATCTTGCACTATACTTGTTTTAGGATTGATTTTGATTTTTCTACATTTTTAGGTAGAGCATGGAATCTGTAGTGTTTAGAGTATGCAAGGATGCAGCATGACTCCTAGCTGGACTATAAACTGGTTCGACTGGGGAGATATGATGCATAGAAGACAACATTCTAGGTATAGAAAAGGAATTTTGGTTATAAATAGTAGAATTATAGACAAATTCTCCCGTCAGTATTTTGAATTACATGGATTAACTCTTTATTTTTCATATCCTCCGCAAGTTAATTTAGAGAAATGGCTGAATTTAAAATCCATGTTTTTGGGAAATTAAGCTCATCCCATTTAATAGGTCTTCTCGTAGTGACTTTGGATTTTGCAAAGTTTATCTCAATTAAAATGATATAATTAGAAAAAATTATCCACCAATTTACATTAGGGATTCATTGTAGATAATAAGAGGAAATAAATATGATAGGATAAACATATAAGTTCAGATCTAGGCGCATAATTATAACCATGGGTTTTTACATTTAGAGTTAAAGCATTAAGAATATTTTAATCAGTTAAAGACAATTGTAAATTTGGTTGAGTATTAAAATACACAGGGTCATATGCAAGAGTGGACTCAATAGATCCCATAAGAGACTGTCTAAAATTTAAATTTCTAGCATCGCTCAGTGCAACTAGAAAGGTCTCTGGAAGTCCCTTTAAAGGTAAGGGTTTAAAAGCAATTTGCACTAAGCCAATATGCATAAAATTATAATGATTTTTAAATATATCAATATCATTGTGATTAAGAAGTTTAATAGTTTGTTCATCAGCATTTAAAGCAATAGATTGTTCGGTGATTTTTATTATTGTTTATATTTGAATTTATCAAAAAAGCCATAATCATAAATAGTTTTTATGTTGATTTTTAGAATTGTCCATTTATTTAAGAGATCCGTATTTTGAGGTAAGTTTACCTCTTCTAGTTTAGTACTTTTGGTACTAACTTCTCCCGCATCCATCTTTATAAAAACCTTATACCTATACTGAAGACTTTACATCTCTTACTTAATTACTATGAAAGTTCCTAGGCTCTGATACCACTTAAAGGATCTCACATGGCTGGGGTAAGCCACTCAGCCTGCCAGACCTATATAACAATACCGGATTAATCCATAGTCGAAATACCGAACTAAAGCACCGTTGAAATATAAAAGAATTTTAAATAGGTTAACGACTGCATAGAACCTTTTACCCAAACAAGAGTCCTGTCAAAAATTCAATAGACTTATGTTAAACCCATGTGTCTAGAAGTTCTAATTGTGTAAAAAAGTTCCCCTTTCTTCATCAGTATAACGGGCTGAAGAGGCACAACTTACTAGACGTAGTCACTTAGAAAAAGTCAACATAAGTTTATTATATTTGAACCATTTAAAGAGTATCTTGCACAATAACTTGTGGGTCGTTGTGCATAGTATTTTTACAATTACATGGATCTAACGTCTATTCTTGTCTTTTTCTTTTCAGATAGGTCCATGTGGTTATATCTTGTCTTTTCCCCCTTTTTGACTGGTAGAGAAATGCCTCGACCTTTTCAATTTCTTTATCATTAAGAATATTTTCTAGGGGAAGTGGTTGTGATTCCTGGATTTCTTCAATTTCAGCAGCTTCTTCACTTGTAAGACTTTTCATTGAAGTGTCTGAGCATTGTTCAACATATTTAAGGAGGTTTTTTCTGACTTCTGATAAATATTTTTCAATCATTTCCATTTTATCTCCTTCATGAACAGATATTCTTCTGGAGATATGCCTTAAGTGCTTGTATTCTAGAATTGGTTTTTTTGGAGGAGCATTCTTATATTCAACAAGTGTATGTCTGATGAATTCGAGCAGTTCCTTGCCATAAGGAATTTTTGTCTGAGGGTCCTTTCTGGTTAATCTATCCCAAAAAATTGTATAAAATACCCTATACAGACTGGGTATTTGTTCTTTGGTATAACCAAATTCAATACTTCATTTATTTATCCATGGAATGGAGAATTCTATGAAAAAATACATTTGATCAATTTTGTCTAGGTTACAAATATGATCAGAATGATATAAATCATTTAAAAATGGGGAAACCATTTTCCATTGTTTGTATAGGGGCAAATATTCTGGTGGTAGAATTTTTATAGTGGGTGCATGCAATGACCACCATTGAATAAACCAATTTGGTAGTGGATCCGCAAAGACTTTTGGACAAACTTTTAAAAACCACGTATGTTTATGCTTAATGTTATTGTAATATAAAGTTTGGGAAAATGCTTTGATATAATCCCAATAAGTAAAAGAAATTTGTGCAGTTTTCATTTTCATGGTTTTTTTTGTCATTGAGGTTGTTCCCCAATCTTCTATAGATAAAAGTTTTTTAATTACCATTTTAGAGTAACCATGAACATGTTCTGTGGTTTCACTCAGCTGGTGATGTTCTATGTCAGCGCTTCCTGTGAAAATTAGAATAGACTCATAGTACGCTCTTGTTTTGTATGACTCACCTACAAAATAGAGGTTAGTCACTAAGTGTTTTTGGAGTAATTTCTAGGGGTCATCTTGTTTATATATCTGAGAATTTTCAACAAGGAAAATTAATTCTCTCTCATCAAGTTTTTCATAGTACGTCCTATCAACAGTGTTTTCTTTTGCAATTGAAGCAAACGAATCAGCTTGCTTTGCAGATACATAAGATTGTATTTGCTCATATAATGGATGATCTTCTGGTATATCATCCAAATGAATAGAAGGACTTATATTCAGAGTTTTTGAAGATGAGGCTTCTGCATAATGCAGAATTTTCAAATTAATCAAACTCATATTTCCTCTTTACAATACTGGGAAATTAATGAGTTTGAAGCATATGAGGATGATGATGAGGGAGAATTTCTTTCTCTTTCTCTAGAGTTTTGATTTTGGCTTCTGCCGCCTTTTCCTCTTCCACTGGCCATTAGCCAAGGTGGATCAGTGCCCATACTGCATAAAATAGTTCAATATGCGTCAAACGATGTATCAAAATCATCTCAGTTAATTCCATCTCGAATATCTTCAAGATTAGGAAGATTTAAGTCTTCTTCAATTATTTTACGAATGAGTTTTTCTAAAATAATAAAATGAATATCTTCATTTAAAGGAATACTTTTAATAATAGTAATAACAGTTTTTCAGAGAGATAGTAAGTGTAAAAATTCATTGATTGTTTAAATATTCTCTAGAGAGAAAATCAGGTAAAGAATTTTCACTTTCTTTCTTATATTTTATCTGAAAATCAAAAGGAGCTAACTGGGCTTGCCACCTTACAAATATTAATTTAGAAGCATCATGTTTAAATCATCTTGAAATTTTAAAATACATTTAACAATAGTTAACATTTCATGGGCCACAGTGGCGTATTTTTCCTGAATTTTAGTTCATTTGCCAGAATGAAGTCTAACTAAACATTCAGTCTTAGTATGGGGATTAACTTTTTTAAGTATTCCTCCATAATCATTTGATGCATCAGTTTCAATTATTTTTAACCAAGAAGGATTAGCTAGAGTTAAAAAGGGAAGAGTTTCAACTCTTTTTTTAATTAATTTTACCAAATTAGTGTGGACTTGAGTCCAAGGCTTTTTATAATCCTTTTTCAACCTATCATACAAAGGTGCTAAATCCCTAGATAGGTTTTCATAAAAAGAAGAAATATAGTTAAGACTTCTAAGAAATCTCTGCAGTTGCGTTTTATCAGTAATAATATCAGAATTTTGTTTAGCAAAATCCATAGCTCTTTGTATGGGTTCAATTGTACCTTGACAAATATTATGTCCTAGAAACCAAGCATTTTTCTGGAACAAACTCATTTTTTATTTAGAAATAACCAAACCATTTTGTAGTATATTTTGTTTAAACATATTTAGATGTTTAAAATATAATTCAAGAGTTTTTGAGAATACCAGAATATCATCAATATAGACAATTATAAAATTCATATATATCATTCATAATTTTTTGAAATTCAGAAGGAACATTTTTCAAACCAAATGGCATGATATTCCATTTATATTGTCCAAAAAGGACATTAAAAACAGTTTGATAAGTGTGATCTTTATCAATCTGAATTTGTTAATATCCAGATTTTAAGTCAAACTTTGAAAATATATTGGCATCATATAATCTAGAAAGCAAGTTTTTTTTTATTAGGTGTTGGGTACCTAATCCATTTCAAAATTTTATTTATAGGTTTATAGTAAATAACAAGTGTTGGCATATTTCATTCTTTTTCAGCAGCATTATTCACATAGAAAGCAGTACAAGACCAAGGGGATTTGGAAGGTTTTATAAGACCTTTCTGTAAGAGACTGTCAATCTCCTTTTTATAGAACTCAACTAATTTTATATTCATTTGGCAAGGTCGAGATTTAGTCGGGATTTTATCTTCACTGAAACCCTCTTCATAAGAAATAGAAACAAGATGTTTCATACGATGCCAGAAAATATTTGGATGATCAGTACAAATATCCACAGTCATTTGGTCCGAGACTATTTTTATTTTTTCCTGAACCTTTATAGATTTCATTGTATCATGAATATTTAAACTCATTATTTCTAATTGTAAGAAATTTACTTATCGTGTTTCATTCGTATTAAAGCGTTTATATCTCTTGTTACGGGATCAGTAACAAAAGGATAAGAAATTTCCCGATTTTGTAAGTAGCTTTAAAACCACTTGCATCAATATGTGTATAAGGATATATAGAATTTATAAAAGGGGTTCCTAAAATGATAGGAGGATAAAGTTGATTTTTTACCAAGAAAAAGAAATGCGAAATGCAAATCTGGTTTTGACAAATATGGGTATTAGGTAATTTATAATTAATATCAAGACTATGCCCAGATGCAGATTTAATTATAAAAGTAGTTTTTTTAAAATATCTGATAAGAATTTATCCTTCCTGAATACAACTAACGTCAGCACCACTATCGACCATAGCTATATTAGTGATAGAAAATTCTTTAGTAATCAGAATAGTGCAATTTGTATACCATTTATGGGCAGTAACTAGTTGCATTATACCTAGAAAATAATCATTTTTTGAATCAATTATTTGAATAATTTTATTCATATCAGAATTTTCAGGATTTTCAATAACTTCCTTTTCGTTTCCTTTAGAGGAAATAGTTTTTTGCGAAAAATCAAAAATATCTTCTTCAATTTTCAAAATCCTATGATCGGAGATCATTTGATCTTGCTTTAAGGAGATTATTTCTTTTTTCAATTTTTCAACTTCTATTTTTAAATCATCAAAAGTTGTATTCCTTCCTGGGGTTTGACTCAAAGAAAGTCTTCTATTTACCTCAGATAAAGAATAAGGCATATAATAATCATCATCAACATTTTTAATATTAATTTAGAAGTACTGGCAGTACTATCAGCAGATGTTTTAGCAGCAAGATTGATAATTTTTCAAAAATCTTTTCATAAAAAATTTCTTTTAATAATTCAAGAATATTATCAGCAGTAAGAGTTCTAACATTTAAGTCTAAACCTTCAAATAGTGATTGCAGTTTATACATCATTTCATCATAATTGCATTTATCATTATTCCAATCAGTTCATTTACTAACATCATCTTGTTCACTATCAGAACTAGGCAATTTCAAATCATTTTCAGATTCAGAATCACAATTATAATCAGATTTGGAACCTGAAGTATATAATAAACCATAAACTTGATCATGCACCTCATCAGAGAGTCCTATAGATTTGAGTTTTTTAATTTTACAATTAGGAGCTATATGACCATATTGGTTGCACTTATAGCGCTTGATTTTTGCTAAATCTCTTTTGTATCTATTCTTCGTAAATCTGGTTGACTTACGATAGTTTTTTCTAATCTCACACTTTAATTTTGTTCTATGTCTAGAGCGTTTCTTTCTATAAGGTTTATCATACTTAAAATATCTTTGGATTTTCCCTACCTTAGTAGAAATTGGTTTATCCATACCAAATTGCTCACAAAAATCTCATAGTTGGGATCTTTCTCTAAGCTTGTCAGGCTTAATTTATCTAGCCAATTTCAATTCGTTGCATAGTGCTAAGCCTTCCTGAGTACAGGCTGCTATAAGCTGACCATAAGACTTTTCATCAAATTTTATTTCACCATAAGACCCCGTAAGTGTTTTTCTCACTTTTTTGGCAAAAAAAAGGGGGAAGACCATTGATGAATTTCGCTTTACAATGTTCATACTTACTTTCGGGTAAATCCATAACCCTACTTAGAAAGGTATCTTTTTACCACCTAAATTCTCCTAAGCTTCTACATCTAAGACCATTAAGGAGTGTCCTAATGTTTCCATATTGGTTGGTAAATCTTCCTCCAAAATATTCTGTAATGGTAAGCATAAGGGCATATACAACATCTTCTCTACCCGCAAGTAAAGGTCTCCCCAAGTTAACTTGGCCAGGAGTGTTATTCCTAGCAGTAAAAATGGCCTTTCTTTTTTCTGCAGTTAAGAAGTTCTCCTACCAACCACGAAGTTGGCCAGTAAAACTAGTAACTATCATTTTACAAATAGTTTCATCATTACGTCTTGAACGATTTTCGGCAGATGTTGTGGCTTTTTCTATGGTAGAATACATTAACATACGATGAACAAGAATCGAAATTTACCTATCAAACAATCCATCTATGTTTCATTCATATATTGCATCACTATTATAAGAAGTATTAGTCTGATAATAGTGATGCAATATTGTTGTTGTTGTTGTTGTAGTCTGATTCCAGTCCTTTTCCTCTATCAAAACATCTTGAGGAGCTGGTCGTAGATAATAAGTTGCATCCATACGGATAATATCAGCATATTTTTTTCCTAATTATTTTCTAATCATTCCTCCGAGCTTATTGAGCTCGGAAGAAATTACATTTCCCATATTTAAAGTAGATTCGAGAGTATCAACAAAATTATACTCTAGATTGTTGACAAAATCATCAGAAAAATCAAGGGGTTTAATATTCAAATTTGAGAATTTTTTGTCTAACAATTTTTCTAATTCTTCTAGGTTTGGAAGGTTTTATAAGACCTTTCTGTGAGACATTCTAGGTTTTCTATACTTAGAATGTTGCCTACTATACATCATATCTTCCCATTCGAACCAGTTTATGGTCCGGCTAGGAGTCGTGCCGCATCCTTGCATACTCTAAACATTGTAGATTCGCATGCTCTACCTAAAACTGTAGAAAAAATCAAAATCAATCCTAAAAAAAATATAGTGCAAAATTTTGATAATGAAAACCCTACTCCCTCCGAAATGGAGTTTGATATAAATTCTATTTAATCATGATGCCATAACTAATTGATTTTAGTCCTGGTTCACAGGCAAGAAACTATATTAGAAAAGAATTTTCGGTTATAAACAGTAGAATTATCGTCAAATTGTAGACAAATTCTCCCGTCAGTATTTTGAGTTACATGGGTTAACTCTTTATTTGTCACATCCTCCGCAAGTTGATTTGGAGAAATGACTGAATTTAAAATCCATGTTTTTGGGAAATTAAACTCATCTCATTTAATAGGTCTTCTCGCCGTGACTCTGGATTTTGCAAAATTTATCTCAATTAAAATGGTATAATTAGAAGCATTATCCACCAATTTACATCAGGGATTCATTGTAGATAATAAGCGGTAATAAATATGATAGGATAAACATATAAGTTCAGATCCGGGCGCATAATTATAACCATGGAATTTTACATTTAGAGTTAAAGCATCAAGAATAATTTGATCAATTAAAGACAATTGTAAATTTGGTTGAGTATTAAATTATATAAGGCCATATGCAAGAGTGGACTCAATTAATCCCATCAGAGACTGTCTAAAATTTAAATTTCTAGCATCGTGTAGTTCTGTTAGAAAGGTCTCTGGAAGTTCCTTTAAAGTTAAGGGTTTAAAAGCAATTTGCACTAAGCCAATATGCATAAAATTATAATGTTTTTTAAATAAATCAATATCATTTTGATTAAGCAATTTAATAGTTTGTTCATCAGCATTTAAAGAGATAGATTGTTCGGTGGTTTTTATTATTTGTTTATATTTAAATTTATCGAAAAAGCCATAATCATAAATAGTTTTTATGTTGATTTTTGGAATTGTCCATTTATTTAAGAGATATGTATTTTGAGGTAAGTCTACCTTTTCTAGTTTAGTACTTTTTGTATTAACTACTGTCATATCCATCTTTATAAAAACCTTATATCTATACTGAAGATTTCACATCTCTTACTTAATTACTATGAAATTTCTTAGGCTCTGATACTATTTAAAGGATCTCACATAGCTGGGGTAAGCCGTTCAACATGCCAGACCTATATAACAATACCAGATTAAGCCATAGTCGGAATACCAAACCAAAGTATATATATACATATATACATACATATATATATATATATATATATATATATATATATAATATTAAAAGTGTGAAGACCCTTAGAAAAGTAATTTGAACTTTTTGTCCTTCACTAAAAGACTCTGCAGTAGACAAAATTGTAATTTCACTTATTTTCTTCAATTATTATTTATTTTTATAATATTTAAAATTAAGGGGTTCAAAAATATTTTGGTAAGAGAAAAATATTTTTTAAAAATTGAAGAGTCCTATATTATTTGGTAAGAAAAAATATATGGTAAAAAATATTAGGAGAATTAATATTTAAGAAATCCTAAAATATATGGTAAGAGAAAAATATATTTTAAAAATTAAGAAATTCTATAATATAGGTCATAATATATTTGGAAAGAAGCTATCAATTTTTGGTAAAAAAAAAAATCAAACGTAAAATGATATTAGAAAGGATTTAGTCCTTTAAAATAAGAAATTTCAAAGCCAATTTTTGTACATTTTTGTTTGAAACGTGTGAGGATTGTTCCCAAAATTTTTATATTTGGGACTTTTTTCAAAACTTAATAAAAAAATAAAATCTTCCATATTTTGGTGATCCTTTTTTGAAAGAAAAAGGTTTTGATTTCTATAAGATTTTGAACTTCTGTAAATTGAGGATCCTTTCTAATCATTCTCTTCCAATTGATATTTTTTATATAAGTCATATGGATATTCTTAGCATATATATAATTATTTGTTCTCTATGTTATTTTAATTATTTTTTTATTTTAATATTCAATTGCTTAATTTTCATTCTTAGTTCTCAGTGAAGATGTTTTTTTTATTGATTTCAAATTTATATTATAGATGAATTTATTGTTGGATTTTGAGAAATTATTTATGTAAAGATTATTTTTAATCGAATTGTCCTAATATCTTACTATTTATTATTTTTTTTGCTTAATACATGTGGTAGATGTATGTCGGTCGACTTTGAGGTATTTTTTATGAAAAGGTTAGTGTAATTATATTGTATTGGCGTCTCTATTATTGTATTATTTTGTTGTAGTTTACAGGTGATATATGAATGTTAGTTGGCTTGGAGAATTTTTGGTGTAAAAGTTTGGTTTAAATTATATTATATTATTTTAATATTTTGTTATGGTATTATTTTGTTGCAT
Source organism: Capsicum baccatum var. pendulum (assembly GCA_030864225.1). Taxonomy (NCBI): domain Eukaryota; kingdom Viridiplantae; phylum Streptophyta; class Magnoliopsida; order Solanales; family Solanaceae; genus Capsicum; species Capsicum baccatum. The sequence continues at coordinate 205,978,089 of CM061560.1, read as the reverse complement.
TTTACATGTGGTAGATGAATGACGGTTGACTTTGAGGATTTTTTTTTTTGAGTAAATTCTAGGTTTAATTATCTATTTATTATGTTGATATCTCTATTATCCTATTATTTTGTATGTTCTGTTGGACTTTGAGAATCTTTTGGTGTAAATGTTAGACTTGATCTTCTTGTCATAATTTCTTACTATTTGTTGTTTTTCTGCTTAATATAGGTGGTAGATAAATATTGGTCGACTTGAGATTTTTTTTTTGTAAAGGTTAGGTTTAATTGTCTTATTTTGATATCTCTATTATGTCATAGTTTACAGGTGGTAGATGAATATCAATCGATTTTAAAGAATTTTTTTGCAAATGTTAGATTTAATTGTTGTTTTGATATCTCTATTATTATATTGTGTTGTTGTAGTTTACAAATGGTATATCAATGTCGGTCGACTTTGAGGAGAACATTTTTATGTAAAGTTGAGTTTAATTGTGTTGATTTCATATCTCTATTATAATACTGTATTGTAGTGATTTACAAGTGGTAGATGAATATAGGTCGGCTTTGAAATTTTTTTTGTGTAAAGGTTAGGTTTAATCGTATATATATATATATATATATATATATATATATATATATATATATATATATATATATATATTCCTATTATTTTGTTGTAGTTTACAGGTGATAGATGAATGTTGATCGACTTAAGAGTTTTTTTGTATAAAGATTGATATTTTGATTATCATATTGTTTGATTGTAGTTTATGACCAATTACTATCTGTTCTTTTTATTATTATTCATCTTTTTCCTTCTACTTTCATATCTGTTCACTCAAAGTAGATATATGGGAGATGTTTGAAATTACTTCTGTTGCTACTCATACAGCGAATGCATTTACCCACTAATAATGATAATTTTTTTTTTAATTTTGTCTAAAATTTTGTGTAACTAATGAGGTTTCAGCTGGTTGATTTATACATATGTTGCATAGCAGGGAGAGAGCCATGTGAATTTGATTATATTGGGGACAAAAGTTACTATAGGTGTATTCCCGTGGCTGAGGTTTTTCATTTACATATTTTTATTTGTGATTTGTTAAAATTAAGCATTTATAAAAAATTGGGAAGTAAGTTTCTGTGATATTTCAATTCTTCTTATATCTCTTATACAGGTATTGTATGAAGCTTATGAGAATTTACCATGTAATTGTTTTTTTTTTTTTATCTTTCTTGTTGTTTAGTGTTAGTATTTGTTTTAGATTTACAACCAAGATGATATATTCATGGTACGTATAATGTACACATATTTAATTCTTTAAATAAATTCTATAAACAAAAAATCATTGTGATATTCTACTTTTACATATGTACCTTCCATGAGGATTAAATCTAAGTGACCTAAAAGAGGTGGTGGTAAAGCAATAGTAACACCAAGTAAACTTTTTAACTTGTGTGTTTTATGTGAATCATCATTCCTAATATTTGATATTGCATTTCAATATGTGAGATGCTTCTTGTATTCTTCTGTGTAACTGAACCAATTGGTATATTTTTATTACTTATTTGAGATGCTCAAATTTTCTTTCTTAATATACTCTTATTACTCAGACATACTACTTTATTATTTAGAACCTACCACACATATTAATAACTCCTTTTTGATGTTTATCTAAATAAAGAGAGTTTTAGATGTTGCAATCCAACTCAACAAGCTAAATTTGACGGAACACAGGAACATGATCTATAAATTATTCTCTATGACCATAACTGATGTATAGTATTAATTATAGGATAAAACATGACAATAAAATATGTATAGTTTTATTAACTGACGTGAGACACACGTGCAAAGCATGTACACTGAACTAGTCTATATCTATAATCTATAATCTATATCTATAACCTATAATATATTAAAAGTGTGAAGACCCTTAGAAAAGTGATTTGAACTTTTTACCCTTCATTAAAAGTCTTTTCTTTAGACAAGACTACCTTTTCACTATTTTTTTAATTTATTATTTAATTATTTTTATTATATTAACTAAACTTCCTAAAATATATGGTAGGAGAATTAATTAATATTTTCCTTTCTACTGGACTTCCTAAAATATATGGGACTCCTAAAATATATGGTAGGAGAATTAATTAATATATTTTTTTCTACTGTTCAATTAAAATACTCCTAAAATAGGACCCTATTAAGGAAATACTTCTATAAATATTGAGATGTACGTTAAACTAGAGAACAAAATGATTTGCCTATTGGGAGAGTATGATTGATGCCCATCTAACTTGGTTCGATTGCATGTTTAGATGGTGAATGCTTGATTTTCTACCTCAACTTCTTCACTGTTTTTGTCAGCATATAGAATTCAACATATGTGTATATATATATCTTCCTTGTTTTCACTCAAAATCATTCTTTAGGGTTAAAATTTTTTCTTAGAAAGAATTAGTTGGATCAAAATCGAAGATTTATGATCACTATTATATTTTTTTTATAGTTTACAGATAGTGGATGAATGTCGGTTGACTTTGAAGAATTTCTTGTGTAAAGGTTAGGTTTAATTGTATTATTTTGATATCTTTATTATCTTATTATTTTATTTTAAGTTACAGATGCTAGATGAATGTGGTTCGGCTTTAAAAAAAATTTTAGGTAAAGGTTAGGTTTAATTGTATTATCGTAATATCTCAATTAGTTTGTTATTTTGTGGTAGTTTACAGTTTGTAGATGAATCTTGATCGGCTTTGAGAAATTTTTGTGTGTAAAATGTAAGTTTAATTGTATTATTTTGGTATCACTTTTATCGTATTATTTTATTGCAGTTTATAAGTGGTAGATAAATGTTGATCGGCTTTGAGAATTTTTTTATGTAAAGGTTAGGTTTAGTTGTATTATTTTGATATCTCTATTATCGTATTATTTTGTTATTGTTTACAGGTGATAGATGAGTGTTGGACGACTTTGAGAAAAATTGTGTTTGTAAAGATTAGATTTAATTGTATTATTTTGATGTGTCTATTATTGTATTATTTTGTTGCAATTTACAGATGGTAGATGAATGCCAATCGACTTTTAAAAATATTTTTGGTAAAGATTAGGTTTAATAAATAAATTCTCCATCTTTACATACTCAAAAGATATTAAATTTAATTATTATATTCATCTTTATTATTTAAATAAATATACTATTTAATGTAATGTTTAAACTCATTAAAGTGAGGTACACGCGCAAGGAGCGTACACCTAAACTAATATATTACAAAAGTAATTTGAACTTTTTGCCCTTCATTAAAAGAGTCTGTAATAGACAAAATCGTCTTTTCTATATTTTTGTTTAGATTTAAAAAATTTAAATTAACTAAATTTTACATAATAAATCCTTCCTTATTTGATTTATGTAATAATTAAATTTGTAAGCAAAACTAACTCTAGAAAAAATAAAAACTTTAGCCATTTTTGAATTCTTTTAAATATATGAGTGTCATTTCAAATGTATATTCTAATTTAAATTGCAAGAAAATTTTACCTTATTAATATTTTACAATAATATGATAAATAAAAGTGAACTATAACTTAATGAAATTTATTATTATTAAATCTATCCTTTTTTAGTTACATAAGAAGTTCTAATATTTTACATTTCTAAATCACTTAAAATAATACCTAATATAAACTACATTTTGTAACAACCAAAGAAAAATTTGATGAAATATGTGAAATTTATGATTTTATATGATTTGCCTATTTAATCCCTCCCCGTAGTTGTATTATGGTATTTCTGGGGTGTCGGAGTGATTGGCATGATTTTTGATGCATTTTGGTACCATTTATGCGATATTGTGATTTTTGATGATTTCGAGAGTTTTATTTTAGACTTATGGGGATATCTTCTGTTCCGTATGAGGGATGGCCGAACAGACTGAACCAACATCTCTGGAATATCAATTTTAGGGTAGGTAGACCTTTGGTTTGGGTCCCGATGCACACGAGGTCATTTCGACCTATTGATCGAAAAGTTGAAAAAATAAAAATATGGGTGTGGGACCCATATTTGGTCGAAACGACCTCGGATTGAAAATACGACTTTGTCAGAAGATCCAAAATGTTGATTTTAGAGTGGTAGCATATTTGGTGTGATTTCACGACTTTTAAATCTCATTTAGACCCTCGGTTTGAAAAATTATAATTTCAAATTTTAGGGGTCAACTTTGTATAAATGATATTTTTTCGAAAATCTGATATTCTCATCGCGTCCGTAATGTTGAATTTAGTGTGGTTGCATAGTTCGTTTGCATATATCGGACTCCAAACGAATCTCACGCACCCCGTCGAAGACTGTTTGGACTTACAAAAATCTGCAATAGTGCAGTTTTTCTGCTATAAATAGCAGTTTTTTCCCATTTTGGCTCATTTTGCTCATTTTTCATCTTGCCTCTTAAGAGTTAAACCCTAAAATAGTGTGGGAGCTTAAAAGTAAAGTTTGTGGGAGCTTGAAAAACTTGATTAACATCTATTTCTTGGTTTTATTACGAATTTAAGGTAAGAATCTACCTTTTCTTAGTAATTTCTTGATTAATTTTTCAAAACCCCAAAAATCATAGGGCTTGATTTTAAACCTCAATTTTACTTCTTTTCACTTGAATAATGTTTTTTATCTTATAATTACTAGTTTTCCATCAATTTAACCTTCAAAACAACTTCGATTCTTGATTTTAATCCGAATTTCAAAGATTTTACCATGTAAAGCTCAAAAATAATTTTTCATCGATTTGAACCTCATTTTTTACTCAATTTGACTTGGTCTTTCAGTTTTAGATTTCTAAAAATATGGGAAACATATTTTTGAAGTAAAATTTCAATTTTGCCCTTCTTTTTCAGAAATCTATTTCGGAGGTCCGTTTTGATTCCGAAACAAAAGTAGTCAATATGAGTGTCGTTGATTTTATTTTGATACATTGATTCCATATTTGATATTTTTAGTGGAGTTTAGGATTGTTCATAAAAAGTAAGGTCGTGGGTTAGAAGTGTAGCGGACCGATTTTGGCTTTTGAGGTAGGTTATGACTTAAGTTTTTCAGACTGGACTGAGTAGTAAATGATGGTACAAAATTCATGTTAAGGGTGGGAACTAATCATGAAAAATGACTATATATGTGTTGTGCCCGAGTTGAGGCCTATATGTGATGTAATTATCGAAATTGAGATATTATATGATATGTGCGACCGTGTGGGGTCCTATGTGATATTGATAGCCTTGAATATATGTAAATAATTGTATTGTGTTGTTGAAATTCCTAATGTGGTACTATTGGTATTGTGATATATTCATACTTGTTATTATATGAGACATGTGGAAATTGATGGATGAAATGAAAATAATGAGTAAATATTGGCTCACGTGGTAGTGAAAATGTATAATTATGGCTAGTTGTGAAAATATATCATTGTGATTGGTTGTGAAAATACTCATTATGATTAGCTGTGAGCATTACACCCTCATATCATCTCACTCATGAAATATTGGTACGACGGTGGCAACACATGAGTAACACTGACAACATATTTTTAAAACTCTCCCCGAGGGATGTGCCAGGGAGGAGATATTGTAACACATTATAAAATCCTTTCCGAGAGATGTGCCAAAAAGGAGATATGAGATATGTGGATTGTATACGGGAATATGAGATATGCGGATTGTATATGGATTGACGAACCCCCCATGTGTCCTACGCCGGGAAGCTTTAGGTTCGTAGGTGTATACGGGGATTGTGCGATAATCCCTGAGGTTGTGAGATGACCTTGTGCATCATCATCATCATCATTATATATATTTCACTTACTTTATTGCATTTATATTATGTTGTATTGTCGTATTAACTTGCCATATATGTAATTATCTTATCTTCTTTTACTTGTATTTGATGATCTTGTATATGCATGTTCTCCCTTGTTCTACTTATATGTGATATAATGCATACTCGTGTTCTATCTTGGTGTGTATGTGATATATTAGAACTATTAGTGCAAGCGGTGTGGGCTATCGTTGTGGGACATTTTCTAATTACAGGAGACGTGCCCTTAGTGTATATTTTTTATGCTTTATTTACTACTTTGCTTGGTCGGCCTATGATACCTACTGAGTACAAGTGGACCATACTCAGTCCTACTGCTCTCTTTCGGTGCAGGTCCTAGCTCGAGTGCGCCTCAGCTTGCTTGACTCGGGCAATTGTTGGAGCTTTCAAGGTAGCGATTGGACATTTATGCGTTCAGAGTTCACCTCTATCTTTCTATAGTAATTACATCTTTACTAGTATTTGGGGATAGATATTATTCCCTTATGGTTATTTTTCTGATGTATTTGACTCCTGAATTGTATTAGTAGTTCTTACACTATTGACACCTAGTTTTGGGCATGATTGGTATTTTGAATAAGTTTTTTTCACATTGTTATGATTACTTATATGGTTTGCCTTTGTTCTAGAAGTCTTACCTTATTTCTGTCTTTTTCTCTTTTTGTATCGGTTTGGATGATAGACTTACTTGTTAAGGTACGCCGCGATAAGTGTCATCATTACCTTTATTTTTGGGTTGTGACAATATTCTATTTCAATAATGTTGGTGGAAGAGATATTCTTATAACTATTTTTTCGATGAGCTTTGAATAAGGCGTGTAATAATCACAAAAGGTTAGATTTAATCATTCTAATATCTTGATTGTCATATCATTTTGTTATAGTTTCTATTCTATTCAAGTCTATATTATAGATAGATGGTTGGTCAGACTTTGAAGAATTTTTTTATTAAGGTTAGGTTTAATGGTATTATTCTATCTCGATTATCGTAGTTTCTGTAATGGTATTATATGTTATTTTTCTGCTTAATACAGGTGGTAGATAGACGGTTGGTCGGGCTTTGAGAATTTTTTACTGTAAAGGTTGGAGTTTAATCATATCATTCTAATATATCAATTATCGTATTATTTTGTTGTAGTTTACAGACGATGGATGAATGTTTGGTGAGACTTTGATGAATTTTTGTGTAAAGATTATGTTTAATCATATTGTTTTATTGTAGTTTCTTATCTATTACTATATATATATAGTTTTTTGCTATTTTTATTTTTTTTGTATCTATTTTTAGTTTATATTGCTTTCAGTTTATATTTGTCAACCAGTTTTCTTACACTATTTTTAATTTAGCAAGACTTTATCGATTAAGTTTGTTGTCTTACTATTTTTTAGTTAAGCTTGTTGTCTCACTGTTTGTATAAATAGGTCATGGTAAGGTTGAAAGAACTTGAAGATGAAGGGAGAAATTGGAAAAAGAAGTTTAACCCATATGCCATGGAGTTGTATACTAATTACAATATGATTGTACATTATTGTGAAGTAAAATCTAATAGAGACCAAGGGTATGAGGTGGTTGAGGGTGAAGATACATATGTGGTGTATCTTGGTAGAAAGAAGTGCATGTGTAGGACATGGGACTTGACGGGTATACCATATCCCCATGCCATTAAAGCTTACATAACTAAGAACCAGAAGATCATGTGAATTGGTGGTATTTAAAAGAAGCTTACATGTTGGTGTGCATGAGTAAGATACAACCTGTTTAAGGTTCTAAATTATGGAAAATTGATCTTGCTCATGCTATGGAGCCACAAGAAATACATAAAATGGTTTGTAGACCAAAGCTTAAGAGAAAAAGTGAAAAGGCTGAGTCTAGAAAGAGGGAGGGGGTATGGTCAGCTTAAAGAAAAGGACTGAAAATGGAATATGGGCATTGTGGTGCTATAGGCTACAATCAAAGAAAATGTCCTTTTCTAAGTAGTTTTTTTGTGCTTGGTTAATGTTAGAATTACTTAATCCATTATCTAACTACTTTCTCAATTTTTGTAGCTTAACAGATAAACAGAACCATTCCAAGAAGTACCACTGTCAATATCTTAAGATAGCTGATGTTGGGCGTATTTATACGTCTAAGCACCATAACTTACCCAAGTTTTAGCTAAGTTTTGAGGATAAAATGCATAATTATTGTACCTTTAGTCTATTTGTAGTTAAGTGAGCTGACCTATGTGATTAGCATGCTTTTTAGGGACTAATGAGGAAGATTTCAGCACTTTGGGGACCTGTGGACAGCAAAGGGAAACTTCACATAAAAAGGAAAGCAGCTTTTGGACTGAATGTGATGTATGGGAACTTTTTTTTGGGCAAACTCAACATTTTTAAATAGTTAAGGATGCAGTAGTAATTTATTTGAGAAGGATGTTATTAAAAGCATTATTGCTGAATTTTTAGGCATTTTTTCAGATTTTGTATTATTTTGAAAACAGGGATAGCGGCTTAGCTTGACGACGGAGAGAGAGAAACGCGTTTCTCTCTTATTGTCTCTAGTCATCTTTATCACCAAGATCATTCCAAGTTTTGGTATGATGGATATGTCTATTTTGATTTCCGTTTTATTCATGAGTAGTTAAGTTTCTTTGTTAGGGTTATGGAAACCTTGTAGTATACTCTCTATTGCTATGGGTTTTTGAATTGATGACATGTCACGCCACTTATATCATTACTCTCTTCATTTTGATTGAATTCTCGTGGTTGCAAACATAGGGAATGCGCCATTATAGCAATAACTTGTTCGATAGAAGAGTTACTATTTGGAAAAGAGAGTATGACAAGAAAATAGGGTTTCCAACCTCTATTTTACACGTTAATGCCTTAGCAGGATTAACTTCTTGGAGAGTTCGTACAATTGGTTGTACACTTTGGATTCGAGAGAACTAAGGTGAATAAATCCTTGATGGTTGAAAAACACTTGGGTTTAGAAGTAGAATACGTCTCTCTATAAGTGCATGCATGTATAAAATCTGTATTACTCATAGTTAATAGAGAAGTAGAAGCTACAAGGTGGACATAAACCTAACTTGTCATTGATGATAGGAGAATTTACACACCTATAGTGCTATATTTTACCCATATTTTTGCAATGTTTTGAGGACAAATTATATATTTCATGCACTTTTAGTCCTTTTTCCTATAAGTGAGCTAACGAACATGATTAGCAAGTTTTCAGGTATAAATGATGCAGATTTCAGCATTTTATGGATAACTTGACGCCAAAGAAAGCTTCACGAAAGAAGGAAGGGAAAGCTTGGACGCCAAGGACCAAAAGTGATGCATGGAAAACCTGTCCCGGGCAAAAACAGCAATTCTGAAGACTTTGGGGACTAGCAGTAACTTATTAGGATTAGGATAATGATACATTAACCAAGTAGGATTGGGTTAAGTAATTCATTAGCTTAGTAGGAATAGGATATGGGTGTTATAAATACCCTATTTTGCTAGAGATTTTAATACATTCCTCACAATTCACCCATTCCCCCAATCCATCAATTCCCATCTATCCACCATCCATCCATCCATCAAAATAATTTTCTTTATTAATTCATTGTTGACATTATTTTTCATCTATTCAATTCTTAATTTCCGCAACAAGAGAAACGTTACTTGCAAGAGAAGTTCACGCCTAACGCCTACCACACCTTACTACACGAAATCTTAATTGTGGTATAATAACAATGTCTATTGTGATTTCCTTCGCACTCATGGGTAACTAAACTTCTCTGTTGGGGTTATGGAAGCCATATGAGATACTATCTAAGGCTATGAGTTTGTGAATTCGTGACACGTGTGTTGCTTATATCATTATTCTCTTCATCTTAATGCAAATTCTTGTAGCTGCAGACGCATAGAATAACACCAGTATAGCATTAACTTGTTCGAAAGAAAAGTTATATGTCTGGAAAAGAGATAATGTCATGGTAATAGGGTCCCATCCCCTATTAAAAAGTTAGTGCCGTAACTGGATTAACCTCTTGGAGAATTTGTACCATTAGATACACTTTAAGCTCGAAAGAGTTAAAGTGAAATAGTCCTTGTTGAGGTCAAAAGACGCTTCGATTAACCATCGAATACAATTCTCTATCAGCACGTGAATGTCTGAATTCCGCACAACTCATAGCCAATAGAGACGTATAACTCATAAGGTGGACATACCCCCAACTTCTCAATTCTCATTGTTTTACATCTTACCAAACATTCTTACTTTTTACTTTGCTATTTTCCGTTTTTACCTTATTACTCTGGTTACATTATTTGCACGACAAAACTCCCCCCTTTTTACGAGACTTGCACCAAAAGTCTAGTAATCTTTGCTTACTTGTTGACCAAGCTATTCCCTGTGGGATCGATACCCAACCCAGTTGGGTTATATAATTGACAACGACCGCTTTACACTCTTACGAGAGCTGTAGATTGAGCGTTATCAGTCATTCTCTGTGATTAAATATTATTACACATATTATCTCATCATTACACTAATAATATTATTGTGCACCTAAACTGAAACCCCCCTTACCTTTGAACCTTCGATCAACAGTCTAATAATAATCGCAATACTTAGTGATCATAGTATTCCCTGTGGGATTCGGCACCCAACCCAGTTCGGTTCTATATTTGACAGCGATCGCTTAAACTTTCTAACGAGAGTTGTAATTTGGGCGTATCAAATTTTGGCGCCGTTGCCGGGGAATACGGTTGTCAACTAAGTTTGTGATAGTTAATAGACCCTTTGGTCAAAGATTCTCAATTTTTACTTTTTGTTTGTTGTTTTTGTTTTGTTCAGGTTTAGTGGATTGCATGCCAAATACACGGAGATCGGGTCAGCCATTATTACCTATAAATCCTGAACCACATCTCATTGGCAGAATGGATGCACAACGAGACCTTGAAAGGATAGCTACTCAACAGGAGCAGGCTAGATTAGCTGCTTTGGCAGCTGCGCAAGTAAATCAACAGAATGCTGATAACCCAGGTCGGGTACCAAATCTTGATAATGAGGACCTGGGTGATGATGAGTTATTAAATCCGAGGCGTGCAGATAATGTGGTTTCATCAGTGAACAGGAATGTCAACAGAGATCGTCAAGCTAGGATGAGACCCGAACGCCGAGCTGTGCAAGTTGCTTTTGATGATGATGATGATGATGACTTGGATGGGGCTGGTGCCACAGGGGCTATTATTCCTCCGCCCTTGGCAGCCGGAGACAAGTTCAATATCACTAGCACCATGATCCAGCTATTTCAACTCAAAGGTTCATTTGGTGGACTTGCAGGCGACGATCCGAATATGTATCTGATTAATTTAATCTCAACATGCAAATCATTTGACAATCCAGGGGTTGGACAGAATGCAATCCGGCTGTGCTTATTTCCATTGTCCCTATCTGGAGAGGCAACTCTATGGTTAAACGGGCTAACTCCTGACTTTATTACCAATTGAAGGCAACTGAAAAAAGCTTTCCTAGAAAGATTCTTTCCGCCATCCAAGAGAGCACAATTAAGAGATGAGATAAGCAATTTCAGACAGCTTCCAACTGAAGCTCTCCACGAGACATGGGAGAGGTTCAAGAAGAAGCTTATGCGGTGCCCAAATCATCAGATGACCAATGTCCACTTGATGGAAATATTATATAGGGCTTTGAACTCGGTGACTAAGCCAGTGGTAGATAATGCTACAGGTGGGTCATTCATGGACCTTACTTTTATTGAGGCATGTGACATGCTGGATCGTATGACAAAGCAGAGTAGAGCTTGGCATACCAGGTATTCTAAGGTATCAAGCTCTACTGTATCTATTGGCATGACGGGAGAACGGTGACAGAGAGAAGAAGAACGTGATCAGGATATGGCTCATATGAAAACGTAGATGGACCTTCTTACCAAACATTTATTATCAGGGAAGACAGAAAAGGTCAAGCCTGTTGTATCACAGGGAAGAGATGACTCCAATTCTGAGGAGGAAGCAAATTACTTGAATAATCAGGGGGGTTTCTGAGGCAATGTCCAAGGAAACCAAGGTAGGAACTATTATGAAAAATTTGGATACAAGGACCGAGCCCAAGGGAATTGGAAGAATAAAAATGACAGAAGTGGTTTGTATGTCCCTCCTGGAAATCATGAAGCTGTTTCACCTAGCTCTGGGAAGATGTCTATGGAGGACATGATGGCTAAGATGTTGAAAGAAGTGGAGGCAACCAACACGGGAGTAACTGAAGTAAAAAATGATTTGTCCTCAATAAATCAATTGGTTGACTCATATTCTACTTCAATAAAACAGCTAAAATAACAAATGAGTCAACTATCAGCGGCATTCAATCAAAGAAAAGCTGGCACTTTACCGAGTAACACTGTCCAAAATCCAAGGAAAGATGGATCATGTTTGGCTATTACAACCAGGAGTGGTAAGGTGTTGGAAAATCCATCCAAGGGCAAGCCCGTGGTTGATAGTATAGAGGAGAATGTTATTGAAGCAGATTGTGATGATTCTGTAGAAGTTGAAAATCAGGATGAGAACGTTCATGATACTACACCTAGATGCCAGCAGTCTGAAAAGATTGATAATGGGAAGCACAATAAAAAGGAAGTAGTGGAGAAAATCTTCTAAATCCACCATCACCTTTTCCTCAGAGACTGAAGAAGAAGGCTGATGACACTAGATTCAGTAAATTCATGACCATGCTGAAGAAGCTGACTATGAATGTGCCTTTGGTGGAGGCACTGGAGCAAATGCCAGGGTATCCCAAATTCATGAAGGACCTTTTGACAAAGAAAAGGGCAGCGAGCTATGAACTGGCAGATAATTTTCATCATTGCAGTGCAATTGCCATGGGGTCTTTGGTACAGAAAAAGGCAGATCCGGGTGCTTTCACTATTCCTTGCACGATTGGATCTTCAGATTTTGCTAAGGCTTTATGTGATCTAGGGTCTAGCATTAATTTGATGCCACTAGCCATTTATAGACAGTTGGGGTTGGGGGAGCCTACACCAACCAACATGCTGTTTGTAATGGCAGATAGGTAGGTAAAATGCCCTGTTGGTATCTTGTATGATGTATTAGTAAAGGTTTCTATCTTTATTTTTCCTGTAGACTTTGTTATTTTAGATTACGGGGTGGATTTTGAGGTGCCCAATCTGGTGCTAAATTGGGAGAAGTGCCATTTTATGGTTAAAGAAGGCATTGTTCTCGGGCATAAGGTCTCTAAAAAGGGAATTGAAGTTGATCGAGCCAAGATTGAAGTTATCGAGAGACTACCACCTCTAATTTCTGTGAAGGGGGTTCATAGTTTTCTCGATCATGCTGGTTTTTATCGGAGGTTTATTAAAGACTTCTCCAAGATTGCAAACCCATTATGCAAACTTTTGTAGAAGGAGGCAAAGTTTTAATTTGGTGAAGATTGCTTGAAGGCATTTGAATGCCTCAAAGGAAAGCTAGTTGAAGCCCCTATTATTGTAGCACCCGATTGGTCTCTACCTTTTGAAGTTATGTGTGATGCAAGTGGTGTAGACTTGGGTGTTGTACTTGGTCAAAAAAGAGAAAAGCTATTTCATCCAATCTACTACGCGAGCAAGGCCTTGAATGGAGCACAGAAGAACTATACCGTCACTGAACAAGAGCTTCTTGCGGTTGTTTATGCTTTTGAAAAGTTCCGTGCTTACTTGTTGGGAACCAAGGTAGTGGTTCATACAGATCATGCGGCTCTAAGATATCTAATGGCAAAGAAGGATGCCAAGCCAAGGCTAATTAGGTGGGTGTTACTGCTTCAAGAATTCGATTTCGAGGTAAAGGATAGAAAAGGTTGTGAAAACCAAGTAGCTGATCATCTATCTAGACTTGAGAGTGAGCACACAGTGCAAACTGACCTTGATATTGATGATGCATTCCCTGATGAAGAGATTCTAGCAACTATGGTGAAAAACTTACCGTGGTATGCAGATTTTACTAACTACGTGGTAAGCGAAGTGATTCTTGAGCATCTCTCCTTTCATCAAAAGAAAAAGTTCATGCATGATGTGAAACATTACTTCTGGGATAAGCCATATCCTTTTGGACAATATGCTGAGGGTATTATTTCGCGGTGCATCCCATATGTAGAGGTGCCTAGCATACTGGAAGAAGGTCATGCTTCCCAAGTTGGAGGTCACCATGAAGGTGATCGTACGGCCAAGAAAGTACTGCAAAGTGGCTACTATTGGCCTTCATTATTCAGGGATGCCTATGATTTTGTAAGAAGATATGTTCAGTATCAGTAGCAAGGTTCTATTTCAAAGCACCATGAGATGCCCACATCCAAAATGCTTGAAGTAGAGTTATTTGATGTCTGGGGTATTGACTTCATGGGCCCATTTGTGAGCTAATTTGGGATGAAATATATCTTAGTCGCTGTGGATTACGTATCCAAATGGGTCGAAGCAGTCGCTCTAGCTGATAATGAAGGTAACAGTGTTGTGGCGTTCTTAAAGAGAAATATCTTCTCTCATTTTGGGGTACCCCGTACCATCATAAGCGATGGAGGATCACATTTCTGCAATAAGTTGTTCAGAGCCGTATTGGCAAAGTATGGGGTTAAGCAACATAAGGTAGCTACACTGTACCACCCACAACCTAGTGGGCTGGTGGAGGTTTCAAATCGAGAAATCAAGCTGATCCTTGCTAAGACTGTGAATGCCAGCAGGAAAGATTGGTCCAGGAAGCTGGATGATGCCTTATAGGCATATAGGACCATGTTTAAAACACCAACTGGCATGTAACCATACCAACTAGTTTTTGGAAAGGCTTGTCACTTGCTAATTGAGTTAGAACATAAAGCAATGTGGGCACTGAAGCAGCTTAACCTGAAATGGGATGATGCTATAGATATGAGATTGGGACAGCTGAACGAGATGGATGAATTCCATCTAAATGCATATGAAAGAGCAGATCTTTACAAGGAAAGGATGAAAAAGTACCATGATCGGAGGATTATCCAACGAAGCTTTCAGAAAGGCGATTTGGTACTCCTTTTCAACTCCAGACTGAAGCTGTTTCCAGGTAAGTTGAAGTCTAAATGGTCTGTTGCATTTAGAATTAGCCAAGTTTACTCATCTGGAGTAGTGGAGTTAGAAAACAATGATGGTAGTGTCTTTAAGGTGAATAGCCAAAGAGTGAAGCTATATATCGGTCCAACCGACTCGATAAAATGTATAGCCACCATATATCTTGATGAAGTCTAAGTAATCGAGATAACTATATCGTGCCGCGACAATAAAGCAAGCGCTACATGGGAGGCAACCCATCATTCTACTAGGATATTGTTTTTGGTAAATAAAAATTCAAAAAGAAGAGTCGAGCCACGACCAAAACTAAGGCGCTTGGTGGGAGGCAACCCATCCTTCTAATCATTTTTGTTGTTTTTGATTAAGTGTAGGTGCATGAAGTACAAACCAGGAGATTAGACCCAATTTTGATTTGGAAGTGAGTCATGTCAATGGTGGTAAGTCTAGGAATGATGGAACAATACAGGTAAGTGGGAGTGGTCAAATGTGTAAGGTTCAAGTATGATTTGCATTAGGGTCGCGCCTCGAATTATGTAGATTCGACCAAGAGTGCGCCACTTGTCCAATTGCCTATGCCAACATAGGCTATAGGTTAGGCGCCGCCTATGCCAACATAGGCTATAGGTTAGGCGCCGCCTATGCCATTGCCTATGCTCACTGTCTCACATAGGCGATAGGTTAGGCGTCGCCTATGCCAACATAGGCAATAGGTTAGGCGCCGCCTATGCCAACATAGGCTATAGGTTAGGCGCCGCCTATGCCAATATAGGCTATAGGTTAGGCGCTGCCTATGCTCACTGTCTCACATAGGCAATAGGTTAGGCGCCGCCTATCAACGTACATTTTGCCTGCTAACCCGTTTGTGAATGGACCAACCCGACCCATGTTTCATCCTTTAAATATATCCTCTACCCTTAAACCCCACTACATTTTTCTTCAACCTAAGCACCGCCAAACATATCCTTGCCCTCTCCAAGCCCTTCTCTTTTCTCATCTAATCCTGCAGGATCACCTTCCCGATTCATCACGAGTTTATCACCAAGTAAGTTGTTCTTTCATGTTCGTAGTTGTTTCAGTGTTAGACTTATAATGGTTAACTAGATTTTGTAGTAGCGCTTGGTGATAAGAGTATGGTTAGTTTGTTATGATTTTTGAAAAGTACATCTCATTGAGTGAAAGGATTCTCGTAGGTAATTTTGATTTTACTTTAGCATGTATTGATTGGTATTCACTGTCATAATTTGTTATTATTATGGAGTTGAAATATTGAAGTTTAATGCATAATTTTGGGAGTTTGAAGTTGTATGATTGTTTCTATGCTATAGGATGATAAGATTTCTATGTGGTAGTCTTGTTCAAAGATTGCATTGCTCCAATGAAATAAAGTTGGAAATGATAGTCAAGATTACAAGACCATTGTGTACTGCTTCTCTATATCAACCTGAAAAATTGTTATGTAGAGTGAAGGGTTGAAAGTGTGACTGCACTAATAATGTTGTTGGCACATACCATCTAAATGTATGTCGATGAAGTCTGAGTAATCGAACATACTCACTCAATTAGTTTGTGCAAACAAATAAAGTGTAGGGTGGTGCCATCACTATTTTCTTTTTCGATTATAGTGAATTTTACGCAATGAGACTAACATGGCCCTATTATGATCTCAGGTAACATGGCTCTGAAAGGACGACAGGGAAAGGAGAAAGCATCCACTCCACAAAAAGGTCAAAAAAGGTCAAGAAAGGACCAGGTTAATTCCTCTTCTCATCAAGTGCCTCGACGCACTTTTGGGATCAAATGGGTTCTGGAGGAGGAAGGGAAGGAATGGTATAGAAACAATAAAGTGAAGAAATATGTACATGTGGAGTCGATGCAGAAGGAAAGTTTAGCAAGGAACTGCCCTCGCAATTTGTCAAAGATTATGGCACTAAATCTTTACTTTATCTTCCGAGACCTGGGCGAATGTAATCTTGATTTGACTCAAGAGTTTTATGCCAACTGGTCCCCAAGGACTACGGGAAATGAAGTAAAGATTCGGGGGCAAGTCTTGCAATTGAACGCTGATTTCTTCAACTCTTTCCTGGGTACGCCAATTGTGGATCAATCACCACTCAAGGAGCTCTACCACAGACCTCCCTACAGAGACATCAGGCATACGTTGTGTGGATCAAGGTCTATGACCCGGTGGACTCGTCATAAAGATAATGGTCGTCACAATACTTACCCATATGCTTGTTTGAACAGAGAAGCTCGCATATGGTTAAGAATAGTCAATTCCTGCTTGATTCTTGGGGCAAAATACACTAAGGTCACGCATGATCGATTCTGCTTGGTATATGCTCTAATGACGAATGTTCCCATCAACATTGGTGCAGTTATAGGAACATCGATGCGAAAATCAAGGGTACACAAAAGATCCCATTTCAGTTTCGGCAACTTGTTGACTGCAATTTTAAGGAAAGAGCACATTGAGGAGGAGCCAGCAGACCATAAGCTGCCACAAAACCCGAAGTAGGTAGATCTCACGAAAATCAAAGATCCAGAAACTAGTCAAGGCATCAACCTTACCACTGCTGAGAGACATGCTCGAGATGAGAGTTTTTTTTGCCATTTGTATGGCATGACTAGGTTTACTATGATGAATGGGGGTCGTGTGCCGACTGATGCAGAGCTTCGGCAGTTGGACTATGACTACCCGCTTAATGAGCATGCTCGGGCCATGTGTGGAGTGGGGGTAAATTTTGAAGAACCTCTAGATGATGATGTGCCAACAGACAATGATCACCGACTGCTAGACTCTGATGTAGAGGACAACTCTGATGATGAAGACTCTGATGATGATTCTGACACAGGGGGTATGACCCCGGATGTAGAGGAGGAGTCTGACTAACTAGGTTTTTGCTTATTTATTTACACTGAGGGCAGTGTGTTTCGTATAAGTGTGGGGTGCTGGTATATCTGTGGATTGCCTTGTCTGTTGTATTGCGTAATGCTTGCCTGCATTTATTCTATAGTTGTTTTGATTTAGTCGTAGTTAGTTAGTTGTAATTAGTCAAATTTTTGCATGAAATTGTTCTTATAGACGGCATAGCATTATAACAGGAGTTTGTACTGAATCACTACTATTGAAACATTTAGGCTCTAAGTTGTAACTCATTATGTGATAATTGCTTGTGGTTTAATTCATTTATCTGTTGGGTCAAGAATCTATAATGCTCCTAATTAAGTTGAACATGTGCCATGTGTGTGTAAGGTTATTGTATATTCTTTGTTGCGACTGATGCTAGAACTTGCCTAGTGTATGTATGAAGCGAAATAAAGATTGTGAGTTTAGGAGATGATTTAGGTATTTTTTTGGCAGCCCTGATTTGTTTATCTTTTTTTTACCTACCTTTGTACATTGTCCTAGTGAATACCCTTTGAGCCTTTAGCTATTTTCTTTGGCAACCTCATATGTAGCCTAATCCATTATTTTTTGGAAAAAACATAATTTGATCCAAAAGCTCCTAAGCGCTCTTAATTGTAGAATCAAGTTGAGTAAAGAGTGTGGTAAAATAAGAGGAAAATGGTGAAAGTGATGCCCCAAAGTTGAGTTATTGGTACATAAAAATATTGTGATCGAGGGTGGCTATCACAGGGATGCTTAACCAAAAAAAAAAGAATAAAAATAAAAATAAAAAAGTTGTATATTCCCATCATAGTGTTTCTGATTGAGTAACAAAATGGGTGAAGGGGGGTTGGTAGATGAAAGGAAGGTAGAGTGGTTGTTCGAAGTTAGTGTAAATGGCATAAGGTAGTGTATTAAAGCGCTTAGGGAACATAGTCACCATTTCTGGCCAAAATAGTCCTACCCGTCCCTTTAGCCTACTTTACAACCCGTAAATACCTATTTGATCCTAACCTTAGCATTCTGATATTAGTGGAGCATTATACTAAGGGCAAGCATATGGTCATCAGTTTTAATCTAAGAATTCTTTGTGAGAGTGAGAGAAAGCAAGTTCTCATACCCATATTTCTGAAAAATGCAAAACTATGAGTGATTATGGGTAACATTTTGTGTGAGCGCACATGGTTGATGATTTTTGGGTAGTTTTATATGATTTTTTTGGCTTAACTTGTGTATACATATTAACCAACTTAATGAGTCTATGTTGGAGGGTGAGTTGTTTCTATTAATGATCAAGAAATCTACTCTATGTTAATAATTGTCGTGTATGTCTTGTTGAAAATTTTGTATTGCTCTTGTGAAGTTTAGTTAGTTATTCGCATGGATGTACTATTTTGTTCGAGGACAAACAAAGCTTTAAGTATGGGGTGGTGATGTTGGGTGTATTTATACGTCTAAGCACCATAACTTACCCACGTTTTAGCTAAGTTTTGAGGATAAAATGTATAATTATTGCACCTTTAGTCTATTTGTAGTTAAGTGAGCTGACCTATGCTATTAGCATGCTTTTCAGGGACTAATGAGGAAGATTTTAGCACTTTAGGGACCTGTGGACAGCAAAGGGAAACTTCACATAAAAAGGAAAGCAGCTTTTGGACTGAATGTGATGTATGGGAAATTTTTCCCGGGCAAACTCAACATTTTTAAATAGTTAAGGATGCAGTAGTAATTTATTAGAGAAGGATGTTATTAAAAGCATTATTGCTGAATTTTTAGGCATTTTTTCAGATTCTGTATTATTTTGAAAACAGGGATAGTGGCTTAGCTTGACGACGGAGAGAGAGAAACGCGTTTCTCTCTTATTGTCGCTAATCATCTTTATCACCAAGATCGTTCTAAGTTTTGTTATGATGGATATGTCTATTTTGATTTCCGTTTTATTCATGAGTAGCTAAGTTTCTTTGTTAGGGTTATGGAATCCTTGCAGTATACTATTTATTGCTATGGATTTTTGAATTTATGACGTGTCACGCCACTTATATCATTACTCTCTTCATTTTGATTGAATTCTCGTGGTTGCAAACATAGGGAATGCGCCATTATAGCAACAACTTGTTCGATAGAAAAGTTACTATTTGGAAAAGAGAGTATGACAAGAAAATAGGGTTTCCAACCTCTATTTTACACGTTAATGCCTTAGCAGGATTAACTTCTTGGAGAGTTCGTACAATTGGTTGTACACTTTGGATTCGAGAGAACTAAGGTGAATAAATCCTTGATGGTTGAAAAACACTTGGGTTTAGAATTAGAATACGTCTCTCTATAAGTGCATGCATGTATAAAATCTGTATTACTCATAGTTAATAGAGAAGTAGAAGCTACAAGGTGGACATAACCCTAACTTGTCATTCTCGGTGATCAAATATTATTACACATATTATCTCATCATTACACTAATAATATTATTGTGCACCTAAACTGAAACCCCCCTTACCTTTGAACCTTCGATCAACAGTCTAATAATAATCACAATACTTAGTGATCATAGTATTCCCTGTGGGATTCGATACCCAACCCAGTTGGGTTCTATATTTGACAACGATCACTTACACTTTCTAACGAGAGTTGTAATTTGGGCGTATCAATAGCCAAGAATTTGGTATCTTCATGCCTACTCCTGGTTGTGTTGCTTCTTCAAGTCAACAGACCAACCATTCTACTCAATGTACTTATCTATCTGTTGGCAGTTCAAACCCAAAGACAAATGGCAAAAATCTGTTGGATCTTCAAGATCAAAGAACAAATCTGTTGGACCAGAGCTACATATTACACCTTCAAGTGCAGTTTCTGATACAGATATAGATGAATTTGAAGAGGATGAGTAGCCAACTATACAACGTAAAAGAATATCTGAAGCTAAGATTAGGCTTGAAGCTAAAAAGGTTCTACATCGACCAGTACTATAAAGATTGGCTTCAAGGGAGATGAAAATGGTACTAGTATACCTAAAAATTTGCCGTATTCTCCAAGGAAACATTAGAATCATTACCAAAGGGCAAGCTCACGGGTTCACTCCTATTATTTTGACCAATATTTTTAAATTCTTCACTCACTTGAGGTCTATTAATCACAACACACATAATCTCAAGTGGTGGACAAGTTTCGCACACAAGTTGATCAACACAATTCCCACAAGATGATATACTATCATTCAACACAATGGCTTCAATACTAGGTGGACATAGATTGATCTTACAAGAAGAGTCAATTCAGTCATCAATAGGATCAAATAGTATATCCACACTCACAACATACACATCATCAACAATTGGCAAAGAATCAATAGACGGTGTACTTTCATTTAACACATTGGCTTCAATACTAGGTGGACATAAATTGATCTTACAAGAAGAGTCAATTCGGTCATTAATAGGATCAACTAGTGTATCCACGCTCACAATATGTACATCATCAACAAGAGGCAAAGAATAAAAAAATTAAAAAATTATGGTATTGTCGAGAATAGAACTACAAACTATTAGGAGGATGTATGCACAATTCCACCACGACCTCTTCCTCCTCCTCCTCCGCAATAATTTGGAATGACTTTTCTATGATCTAGGTCAAGATTATGAACACCTGCATCGTAAACTCTAGTGTATCGACCCTTTCTTAA
Organism: Capsicum baccatum var. pendulum; assembly: GCA_030864225.1. NCBI lineage: Eukaryota > Viridiplantae > Streptophyta > Magnoliopsida > Solanales > Solanaceae > Capsicum > Capsicum baccatum. The sequence continues at coordinate 205,956,598 of CM061560.1, read as the reverse complement.
AGTGATTATGGAGAAGTTGAAAATGGAGTCCAACAACTACAGCTCCCCCCCTCCCCACCATCTCCTTAGTTTAGTTTTTTGATGTGTTTTGAAGTTCTAGTTCTAGTTTATTGTCAAGAATCTTTAATATATATGGATTTTGTTAGATGAAAGCTTTTTCCTTCACTACAAAAAAAATCGTGTTTAGCAACAGACTGATAACGTTGCTAATCAACATATATCCGTCGCTAAAGCAATTTAGAGATGGATCAACAATGGAATATGTGTTGTTGCTATATTGCGCATTGCTAACCATTTAGCAATGGAAAAAATAAAATCCGTTGCCAATTTTGCAATGTCATAGAGAAGACCTATATCCGTTGTCATTTTGTAGCAACGAATATATTCGTTGTTATATTTATAAATATCGTTACTAATTTTATGTTGTATTTCATCATTTTGATTATTTTGTGACCAAATATTTCATTGCTAGTCCGTCACTAAAAATTTTATTATTTAGTCCCCAATTTTTTAAAATTCTTAAAATATCCAACATTCACATAAAGAACTCACGTATATAGATAACAAAATCTTCTTAAAATATCCAACATTCATACAAAAGAACCCACATATATAGATGGTAAAATCAAACATCCATAATACCAAACATAGAGCGTAACATCTAAACACATAATTATGTTCAAAACATCCATAGTACCAAACATCAACCAGCTATCCTTAAAATAATCCACATCATCCACATTACCAAAGATAGCAAAAGTTAAACACAATTCATGAGAAGCTGAAGATGAAGTCTTTCCACAAGAAACACAAAGAGTTTGCCCATAGTAGCCTTTTTGCTTCAGATCCAAGATCAAATATTCTTCGCTTCTTTTCTCCTCCGACAGCTTGGTAATATGCTTCAATTTGATCAATTTTAGATTCTGATAATGTTTTTTCTCGTAATATTTTTTCAAATCTTTCCTGTAATAGAGGAAGTGAAATTATAACGGATTGTACTTAAAAATGATTAGATGCCAAGAACTACTTTAAACTAAAAAAAAATAAGAATTAAGTAAACTACTACATTAAGATTTAGTCTTACATGGACGATTCGGGAACGTTCATCGACGAAAGATTTTCCATCATGACCATGTGTGTATGCAATCACATGGGAGAGAACATTCAACATTTCAAGGGGGTGTAAAATTTCACATACAGACAATAATCCTTGTAGTATATTTAAATATTTATAGATAATTACAGAAGTTTAGAAGTTGTAGTTTATGTTTTACTAGGACAGTTGAAACCAGATGAAATTATTGATACTTGAATGATCATATGCATTCCAAAATTGTAACAACTGACCACTACTGAAATAAAAGAAATAAGCAAGTTGTAGATGATCATTGTAAAGTGTGTAATTTCATCAGTAGGGTAGATAATACAGAGGAATCATATGTGACATAATACAACGTCATATAAGACATGAATTTATCACGTAGGATGCCACACAAAATATATATGTCTACGCAGAGGTGGAGCCAAGATTTCTGGATTTTATATATACTTAATCTTTTTTTCATGCTTTGCCAATTGAAATTTTCTTAACGTGTTATATGTACACCAAAGATTAAAAACTTCATAGGCGTATCAAATAGGAAACGAACAACTAAACAAGACTATATCCTTCAAAGCTCTTAGATATACGAGAAAATAAATACTAACATTTTACAACTTTAACTAAAACGGCATGACTATTTTCTGATACATATACTATGGTCTCCTGTATGTTCAATTCATATTTGAAAGTATTGTCTAGTGGGGTAATCCAAATAAGTTGATAATTAAGTGGGACATTTCCAACCACACTAAGCATAATTACTGATTTGTTTAATCCTGATCAGTTAGTACTAAAGTTTTATTAAGTGAAAATAAGTAAATATGGTGGTGGTCATATAAAAATTAAGATTCATTATTGTTATTCTTTAACAGAAACTGAAGGAACCAAAAATATGTCTATAATAATATTTTAGAAACCAAAATGCTAGTTGATTCGTATTAAAGTCATATAAACTTGAAAAATCTGCTCACGATTCATCAAAGAGACATATATGATACAGAGGATTCGAATAAACAACCTCAACTAGTCTGAGATTAGAGTTGAACAGAAATTAAGTGGTAATTTTGTTGATCAACACAATTTCAAAAAAAATAAAAAATATCATAGTGCGGGCAGCAAGATATTGACATGTATGCACCTGGTAAATCTGTCTTAAGGTCTACTTTCAATTTCACTGCAGTGAGAGAATCATCCTCGCCTCTCGTAGCCAACACAGCTCTAGAGTCCCTAATATTAATTACCAATAACAAGATTCTTACCCTGCAAAAAAATAAAATAAAATAGTTCATATTTAGGATAAAATGGTAGAAAAACTAGCTAGCTTCAACTTGCTGAATATTGTATTGCATTTGTAATTGATATTCTTCCACAGATATACATATACAACATAGATGTCAGAAAATAAAGTATTTGTCCAACTTCCAAATGGTTTTTCATGTAACTGTGTACATATCCATGACAGGAACGGGAAGTAGATAGTCATAATATAACTATCTATAAAGAGTATAGAATAGCCAAGCCTCTCATAACATCATTCGTCATTAAACTTCTTCTACAGATATACACTTGTAACATAAAAGTCAGAAATTAAAGTATTTGTCCAACTTCCAAACAACATTTCCAATTTACTGAATTTGCTTATATAAGGTCATTCCTACCCTTCATTCATTTGCAATGAAATAAAGCAAATATAATGCAGTGAAGTTTCATAATTATATAAAAAAAAGTGCTAAAAAATAACTTGACGGAGTCAGAGAAAGATTTTCTGTTTAACAGATCCAAACACAACTTTTCAGGAGCAACTTAGAGAAGATAATGTCAAACACTTACAAAATTAGCAAGTTGTAGATTGTAAAAGAGTATATGACCGACATTTGAGATATCCCACTGACCAACCCAGGATTCCTTACAATCAACACATCCTTGGAGAAGTAGTTCTTATGTACTCTCAGCATATATCAACACATGAACAACTTGATGGTAGTCTCCATCTTTACAAACCACCCCTCTGGGTTTAGGAAGAAATTTTTTTCTCTAGTTTTTTCAAATCTAGACTTTTAATCTTATTAATAATACTCAATTACTAGAAATAATCCAAAATAAAGTCTGCAAACAACTTTTAAATTCAAAATAAGAAATCCAAGCAGATATAAAAAATTTCTTATACTACACTGAGACACTAAGCGAGAAAATATGGTACATGCTATTGTCCACTGATTAACCATAAAGACATATAATATCAATAGTAGTAAGGAAAACCTAAGTGAAAGAGCTCAAACAACCCTAAACCTACCATTTACAAGTGACTTCCAACATAGAAATTAAGAAATTAAAAGAGGAAAAACAACTCACATTACAAGATTTAGAATAGTAACTCTAATTTAGATTCAAAATTGAGTGATTGACTCCGTTTTTGATTGATATTGAGCGATTCCCTTTTCTCAATTGAGAGAAAAGGGAAAGGAGAGTTTGTTTTTAGAGAGATGGATGATACTATGTTTTGGGAACAAAGTGGAATAAAAGACTTTGCCCTAATATTTAGTTGGTAGGGTGATGGATTCAGCAACAGATTTAAATCTGTTGCTAATTACTTATTAAAAATATGACTAATATATTTTTTAACAATGGTAAAATAATTTCAGTGACAACAATTTCGTTGCTATTTCCGTCTCCATCATGTCAAAAAAAATTCTCACCTTTTATGTCGCTAATTTTGTCACCAAAATAAAGGCGCCAATATTTACCGCCAAAGTATAGCAACAAATTTTATTTTCTGTTGCTAATCTGTCACTAATTAGGCTACTAATTTTGATTTCATTTATTTAGCGACAAAAGTTCTATTTTGTTGCAATTCTTACGTTAATTAGCAATGAAAATGTCCTTGTTACTAAAAATCCGTTGCTAAACGCGGTTTTTTTTAGTGTTTTTGCCTTCTTTGCCTAATTGATGTGGATATTATGTTAATGTATGCTTCAATGAACAAATGAATAGAACAAATTTCAGTTTTCTAATTATTGTTGTCACTCTTTACTGGGAATATTATTGTTGTAGTTGTGTTTTATGATTTTTTTTAATTTTATAAATATGTTAGAAGATAAATTCAATAGTTGATCACTTTAATATATATATATGTGTGTGTGTGTGTGTGTCTGTGTGTGTGAGAGAGAGAGAGAGAGAGAGTATGTATGTATATATGTAGGTATGTAGATATATATATACACAGAAAAAGTCAAATTTACATATTATCATAGATAATGACTCTGGTCTAACATCGATTCGATGGTTATATACTAGATGAATTAAATGATTTATAGGGTCTAAAATTGACTGGAACCATTGCCAATGCTAGTCAATCGATAGAATAAATGATTTTTAGTATGCGAATTGATATAATGGTAAAAAAATATTAGTATATAGCAAAAAATATAAATAATAACATAAATTATATGAAATTAAGGACCATCGATTGAGTCCACTGTAAGTTCTAGACTATACTCTTAGTCAGTTCTATACTAGATGAGCATATAGCCTTTGCTATTGTATTGTCAAAAAGAATAATAAATTAATTAATAAAAATGTATACAATTAAATAATTTTAAACAAGTTATATAATTATATAAGAGTCCACGTCAATTGACGAAATTGTGATTAAAGATGTATGAGGATGAGTAATGACTATACAATCAACATCCTCGGAGTAATGTTTGACAAAATAGAAGTATGTTGCGAGGATTTCATTTGTTCAACCATAACTTATCCTCACACACTTTTTATTGTCATTTCTAATTTATGTGGGCACTTACACAATCATATTACTTATTTAAACTCATTTAATTGTGCAAATTTCAATAATTTAATTCATTATTAATTAATTTTCTAAAAATTCTACTAGTTATGGTCTATAAATATATATCCTATTCTATTTATGAATGTATTAGAATTTATCCTATAAATTTAATTCATTATTAATTAATTTTTAAAAAATTCTACTAGTTATGGTCTATAAATATATATCATATTCTATTTATGAACGTATTATAATTTATCCTATATGAAGTCCTACCTCTATAATATACCTAATAGAATTCGATACATATTTATAGACTATAACTAGTAGGATTTAAAAAATAAAATAATTAATTAATTAATTAAATTGTTGAAATTTGCACAATAAATGATTTTAAACAAGTAATATGATCATATAAGAGTTCACGTAAATTTGGGATGATCATCAAAGATATATGAGGATGAGTTGTGGTTAAGCAAATAAAATCCTTCTAACATAATTGTGTCTTGTCAAACATTACTCTAAGGATGTTGATTGTGTAACTATTACTCATCTTCATACATTTTTTATCACCATCCTTAATTTACGTGTCATGACCCGAGGCTAACCCCTAGTCGCGACCACAGTACTTACGGTCACAAGTGACCACAAGCTAACCCATGAGCTGGTATTGCTGTAAGCATTGAGTAAATTTAATAAATGAATAGTTGAGAATCTATATGCTTTGGTCAAGCAAACCTGAACTGAAACTATACTGAATACTGTACTAAGACTGTGGGAGGTATCATCTAACTGACATGCTCCAATCTGAGCTAATCGGGGTCTAACCCGTAACCCCAGTTGGAAAGGTGTCAGTACTGTGCCACGGGTACTAACAATGGTTGTTTGGATCCACTGAGTCACCATCATATGACAGGTGCTCTAATGTGATACGTGTTACCCACAACTGGTAGGTAAACACTTTATCTACCCTCAACTGGCAGGTTGATATCTCTAACCTATATTGACTACGTAGTTCTGGAACCAAGGGAATGCTACTAAAGATCACACGCTCTACTCGCAGGTAATCCCCCATCCCTGGGTTCACTCGGTGCTAAATCATACTCCAAACTAAACTGACACTGATTACTGAACTGCTCTAAGTTTAACTGCCTATGATAACTGACTGAGCTGATAATGCTCATGATATATCTGAAATCATTCTGAATGTACTGAGGTTATATCTAAAATCATTTTGAATGTACTGAGACTTTGTAAACAACTAAGTTTGGGTATTCATAACCCCCAACACTGAATGCAGATAACAACAAAGGCATGCAAAAGTTTCGAAAGACCATAACGGGAAACAATTCTAAAAATCATTCTTTTTGACATTTCATCAAACACGTGGGGATTAAGGCTTTAACATGAGAATGTTTTTAAACATATTGAGATAGCATGATTACATGACAAAAACCATAATTTGAGGATTTATCCTGAATTGCATGAACATAACATGAGAACTTCAACATCCAAAACATATTATAATCCATTCCACTTGAAAACAATTGTAATCTTAACTTGAAATAAAAATAACAAGAAATTCATGGAGAGAATTCATTTAAAACATGGAAAAACTCATAATTTAAAATTTAAAAAGGGATTCTTGGACTCCATAGTGAAAGGAAACCATAGATGAACATCACATATACCTTTAACCTTTACACTTGGAAGGGAAACACAATCTTGAAAGCTTTCTTAAAAGTTACTTGAATTGGAAAACTTGAGTTCTTAGTTTTCTTGAAGAGAAGATAATAAATTTTGAGATTCATGGGAGGTAGTTAGGGTTTTCTTTGTGAGAAAATTGAAGGTGAATGGGCAAGTTACGCCCAAATTACTGATATAAGTCATGTTATGATGACTTGGATTTGAGGGGAAAAGACACTATTACCCCTCAGACATTTAAATTAGCAACTAAAACGCGGATTAAGGAGGTACGGCGAAGAGATAATCCATCCATCGCTATATGACCGTATCGCAATGCTATCGCGATGACTTGCTATGTTTGAATTCCAAACATGACCTAATCCTTGTCCAAAATATTCAAAACTTCCTCGAGACATGATCTTTACACCCCTGAACATGAATTAACTCAAAAACCTACGTGTCAGGGTTGGGAAGACTCATTTAAAAATCATCGAAGTGAAGAGGTCAAAAATAAGGCTAAGTCCCCAACACTTAGCAAAATTTTCAGGTTCTGAGTCTCTTATGCATGCACTATGAGCTGAACTAAGCTAAGAAAAGTATGGGGTTTACATTATATGGACTCTTACATGATCATATAACTTGATTAAACTCATTTAACTGTGCAAATTTTCATTAATTAATTTATTATTAATTAATTCTTTTTTTGACAATATACAAGTAAGAGTTATATACTCATCTAGTATATTATTGATTTATCATTTAGTCTAAGATCTACAGTGGATTCAATTGATGGTTCTTAATTAAATATAATTTATTTAAGAGAAAAGACATAAAGTCACCCCTCAACTTGTCCGACTTTTTTAAAAAGAAACCTAAACTATATGGGCGACCTATTACCCCAAGAAACTAATTTAAACTACAATAAATACACCACTTTGATGCATTTTCAGAGTAAGTGCAGTGTCAATGGGTAAGGGGCGTGTGGATGGTTAAATTCTACCCCCAAACCAATATAAAACTGCCACATGGAATTAAATTATACCCCCAAACCAATAAAGTTGCCACGTGGCATTATCAATAAAAAAATTTATTCTTCTTTCTACAGCCTCAAAAATTCCATTAATAGTCCCAAAGCCTCCGTTGATAGCAACCCATCTTCTCCAAACAAGAAGAAAGAAAGAATCCATCAATTTCAAACTACAACTTGGTCTCAATATCTACTTCAAACGAATCAACAAACGAAAAAAAATCAATGCAAATGCCTAAACACAATCAAAATTAAAAACAAAGTGTATATACGAGTACCAAAATTAGGGAAAAACAAAAGGAAACTTGAAATATAAACGAAACAAATTCTTAACTAAAATTCATTAAGTTAAAATTAACGTCACTTTCTACTTATAAAATGTGATAAAAAATCAAAACATATAGCTATGCAGGAGAAGTGAAGAAATAGAAGAAATTTTTAAAATACACAAATTAAAGAGCTTGAATTAAAAAACACAAATAGTAAAATAAAAAAAGGAGATAGTGAAATGGGTTGTGGAATTCACCGGAATGGTGAGATTTGTTGGAGAACGAAGAGAGAATGGAAAGAGAAATGGGATAAATATGAAAAAATTGAGTTTTTACCCAATTCTTTATCAAACAGGTAGGAAAAAGTGATAAACAGGAGGTGAGACACACGCTCCTAACATAAGAATACAGTTGAAGTAAAAAGTGTGTATTTGTTTTCGTTGAAACTGATTTTGTGGGATAATAGATCGCTTGTATAGTTTAGGTGTCTTTTTGAAAAAGCCAGACAAGTTGAGGGGTGACTTTTTGTCTTTTCTCTTTATTTAATTATTTACATTTGTTGCTATATATAATGTCTTTTGACCATTATATAAGCCCGCATATACCTTACAAATGATAGAGTATCGATTTATTTGGTTTAGAATCTACTACGCACATGAAAAAACATCGATTATATTGATGGTCAATGAATTATGTCCAATAGTAATAAAATTTAAATATCCAATTTTTTCAACGGTAACAAAGTACAAGTTCTTATTTTTTCAACAACAACATCTAAATTTTTCTTTTCTTATGAAAGGAAGGTAGTCCTCTTATCCTTGTTTTAACTCTCTTATTTTTTGGCTTCATTAACTCCTCCATTTTATTCTATTTTAAAGAACTACAATTTCTGAAGCATCCCAAACATTCAATGCAAAAATTCTTTCATTTGTCATTACGGTTATACAGCTATCTTGAGGACGTCACATACCGATATGAATTCACATAAAAAATTCTTTAACAATGAAGTTGAGAAGGTAAATTCAGGACATTACATATGTGATTTATATTTTTTTCTCTAAATAAGTAAATTTATCTATTTATTTATATTTTTGATCTAGGATAATGACACGACCCAAACCAGGGCCTTGTCATAACGGGAAATCCCAAGTCCAACCAGGATCGGAAACTGCCCCATTACCCAACCCAACCACCAAACACATACCTTGAGTTGGATGAATTCCGAGAATATAACAAGATAGCGTATTTCACCATGTAGTGACCTTGGAATACGTCTACATACTAGACCGACCCAAACAAGTCCAACCACCCAATATCCAACCAATATCCAAACAAAAACCATAAATCAAAACCAAGATAATAACCCAATGTGTATAAGTAAATCAAAACCAATCCATACCTTACCCAAGCCCACAGTTGTCCATACAAAGCCTCTAGACCAACCAAAGAGTACCTAGTCGGAACATACCCCCGACCATAGCCAAACACCAAATTCTATTAAAGACAAGAATATGTAAAGTAAACCATGACATGAAATAAATGTCTTTCGAATTATAGAAGCTCACCACTTCAATCCAACATCGACTATCCCCAAATTCGATCACTAAGCAGGAGAATTAGAATGGTCGGTCCCTGCATAGCGTAGGTATACAACTATCCAAAGATGCGTTAGTGGGTGAACACTAGAATGCACTCAGGATAAGGATAAAAAATGCCATTTATAAAACCAAGTAAGACCATCCATAATGCATACAACCATACATACATATATATATATATATATACATATATATATATATATCCATGCCGAAAAAGGGAACAAGGTTTAGAATGCCATTAAAACCTTTACCTGGGCTATGTAGTTTTACCATCCTAAACCACCCACAGGCTATATGGGTTCATCTTTCCCTACTGAAGCCGTATCAATAGGGAAGAAAACCTGGGATGGCTAGTACATCCCTCAAAATATATAGTGTGACATCATGCACACGGTCTCTATGACCAAACCTCACATCGGCAAATATGAGTCTCCAATTTTTGTCCCCCCGGGACCCCCACCTTCCATGACTTTGCTACACACCCCACCATTATTTCCCAATTAAAACCATTACCAACTAACCAAATCATTATCCATTTATTAACCAAGGCTATTAGATGGTGACATAGTTATGCCAATAATAACTTGAAAGTATTGTCCATAACCAACCATTTTATGGATTAAGGAATTCCTATGTACCCTTCCATTTACAATATTAAACCACTTGGGGGATTCCTATGTGCCTCACAAGTATTATCAATTGAGCCATAACCGTTATTCAAACCAATTTCATTAATGCATACACTTGGGGGATTTTCGTGTACCCCACAAGGTTTTCAAATAGACCAACCATGACTACCAAAACCTCACCCTTTAAACCATTCCAAACCATTTTAGACCATGCCACATATTTAAAACATTTATGTCATTCAAAATATTTAAACCATGCAAAACAATCCAAATCCATTTAGGGTTTCATTACAAAACTATACCATGTAAGAGTTCCAATGAAAGTTCCACAATAGAGTGAAAACATTCTTTTAGGCATTTTATCAAACATATTGAGGGCATACCTTTACAAAGACAAAAACCAATGCATAAACCATTTAGATTAGGGTTATCATGACCCATTTGTTAAACCATAACAAATAACCACCCATATATGCAAACCATTACCAAAAACATGTAAAAACATAGTTTAAACCAATACCAAAAATATGCATTAAAACTCTCAACATATGTTTCCAAAACCATTATTCATGATTCATAAATCAATTTTAAAATGTAATACACATGCCTTTAATTAGAACTAACAATGAGGGAAGGAGTATATGCCTTATACATGGAGATTCACGAAAGAAATCTTGACCTGTGAGCCCTTTGAAGAACACATGAAGAAACCCTAGCCTCCAATTTTCAAGAGTAAGTTTGAGAGAGTATTTAGAGTATTTTAATCCTTTAACAAATGTTATGGACGGCCATAAAAGATTATATAACATAAGTACATAAGGGTTTTGAAGTAGGAAATGTCCAAACAACCCTTGACTTAAAATTAAAAACAAGCCACATCCAGAGGTACGACTCACCTACACCATCCGTATCCTAGGTACTCGTTACCAAGACCTTTCCCAAACCCTACCTACTAGTTTCTATATGACTCACACCTCCCTAACTCATACCTAAGGGTATGAGTGGTACACCAAATAGTACCCACCAACCGTACCATGGGCAGATTCACAAGACATGCCAATCAAGCACCATAGGACTTGCCTTACTCCACTCGTATCTTCCAATACGACTCGTACCATGATGAGTCATATATTGGGTAGCAGCAGCCAACCCAAACATACTTCCTAGTGTACGAGTGAACCCGCAATACCACCCCAAACTCGTATCCAAGGGAACGATTGGTACCCTTGAGTCATACTAAGTTCAAAAGTCCAAAACAAAGGAAATTTCACAAGGGTCCTATTCCCAGGGTGTTTCAGTCTCCCCCACTAGGATCATTCATTCGCGAAAGAAGCATAAGGACAAGAGACAAGCACAAGATAACACATTAACACCATCAAACTTTCATCCAACTGAAATAGGGGAAAAGAACACAACCCAAGATTAGAAGATCATCACATACCCCAAACATGACTTACACCCCAACACTTCCATTCTGACCTCTAACTAAGTCAGGAAACAAAAATGCTAGAGAAACTATTAGTCACCTTTAACCAAGTTAGGAAACAGAAAAGACGTGTTGAAGAGTACACACCTCAGGCATGAATTTTTGGAACAAAGAACCAACGCGGACACTTGGACTCTATGTCCCCTTCTGCATTCCAAATGACTTTCTCGGCATTTTAGTTCCACCACGGAACATTTATCGAATCCACACCTTTTTTGTTTGCAACTGGAAAACTTACCATTCCATGATCCTCATCGGGACCTCCTTAAAGGACAAAGAATCTGAGATACCAATACCACCTAAAGGAACCATCTAACCTAGGACCATCCAAACCTTACCCCAACACAGACACATAGAAACTGGATGAATAGACACATGCTAGAGAGCAAGTCCAATTCCACTTAGAATTTATTGAGACACATCAATATGAGAGCTTGAGTCTAACTATACACTACCACTTCCATGTTCAAGCCTACCCAGAACAAAAAGGAGTTAACTTAGGCCACTGGGTTCTACTTCTTACATCTATCCCCAAAAACTACTCTGCTCCCATCACCGTTATAACAAGAAAACCATAAGTAAAAGACATGGGAAAACCATGTCCAACCACTATAATCAAAACCCCCAACCAATAGTTGAACACACAAAAGAATACAACTACTAAGTCAGGAAAATAATTCATAAAACCATACCTTACCAAACCTCTCAGGTACCAAACATAACTTATTGGTATATCTACTAACCAGAACATTCAAGCCTACTGCTTACATACCACGGTATAATCTATCCTTCCAAAGATCTAGCATATTTGATATTTCACAAAAGCTTCCACCGCCTATCCCTTTCCTAACTAGTTCTCATGACAACAACTTTACCTCACCCTCCAAAACCTTTGTTCTAGTAATCACCTTAGACTCTCCCCCACTTAGGGACTTCTACACTCCCTATTTTAACACATCACCATACTTCCCAAACCCCTACCATCTTAACATAAGAAGAGTAATTTAAGAAACCAAATTATAAAAGTTATTATGCCTCCCAAGGCAAGATCCCAGAGACAAGACATAGCTCCATAGGCATGAAGTACCTTATAACAACTACCTAGACCATAATGAAGAAACACCCCGACCAAACCATACCATAAGAGGAGTCCTTAAGACTGGACACTGATAAAAAAACCACACATACCATGAGTAATGCAATGTAAAGTCAAAACTCATATTTAGGGAACAAGGCGAATACAAATTGTGAACCTTAGTCATAAGTCCTATAAGAATGCATGCAATACTAGTAGAGTAACCTCTTAATCGAGAGAGAAGAGTATCACAGGAATATGTAACCCGACATTCGCTTGGAGTCCACCACTAGAAGAAAACTTAAGACTAACCACCAACCCTCACTCCATTACTCCTACAAGCACAATTCTCCATTCTAATGGGTATCACCGAAGACGTACACCAAGGATGCTTGGTTCTCTTATACTCAAAACCTCATTCAACCAAATGCTTCCTAGAGTTCAGCATAGACATGCAAAAACTATGAGACCAAATTGACTCCAAGGTTTCCAATTAAATCAAAACCATTCAAAATCAAAACATGGAAACCAAGGCCTTTTTTAAAAAAAAAATCATTTGAATCCAACCAAAATCAATTCATGTTCCTTTAATCATTTACGTAATGCAAAGATTTAAGAATATTCAAACCATACGAAAAAATTATATTCAACAGCAATTTCACAAATAGTTTGACGGCATATAATTTTCAAGACCAAAACCAAGTAATTGGGGAAATCAACAGTACCCCAAAATTCATCTACCGTTCCCATGCATCCTACAATGTTCACAAACATTAAGAAAGCATGAATAATGCATCATACTCCATGGAAAATCAATTAAATGAGTAATCACGTCAAATGCCTCAATTGTGCGAAAACCCACATTCAAAATCGTTAACTTAATAATTAATTTCATGGCACCAATAAAGTACTAGTACAGGGACAAAGATACAAGAAAGCTCCATGATCTAACCTGTCAAATAACTAGATCCTCAGTCCCTCCATTCAACCTAAACTCCCAGCCTATAACTCTCCCACTATAGTATTTACCAAACCATCAACTTTATCTAACCTACCAGTTTACCTTCACAACTCCCGCATTGTTATTTTCGAGTTTATCATACTCCATTTACCAAGATCAAGCATCTAGGTTCAAGCCTAGGACCTATCAACCACTATTCAATACTATCAAAATACCCCATATAGAATGGAATATACATATAAGGTCCACCCCACAAGGAGGACGCTCCCAAGTCCTTAGTCACCCACCGAAAACCTATCCATTTCCAGGACAAACCATTCCCCTTATTCATGCAAGAGCAAAAACAGTCCATAAAGGAACATTAAGACTGATGAAACCTTCATCTAAGAGATCCCTTAATTTTCTCCTTAATACCCTTTAACTCTATCGAAACTATTCCATAAAGAAGGAATATAAATTTGGACAAATGTCCAAAATAATACCAACCCCAAACCAACCTCTCCAATAGAAAAACACCATGAGGGTCATAAGAAAGGACCCCAGGAAATTCATTCAGTATCGAAACCGAATGCATAGAAAGACCTTCCAAGTTAGAATCTTTAACCCAGACCAAATAATAGAGACACTGCTTTGGAGACCAATCTCCGAGCTCTAAAATATTATAAAACCTTTTCCTTAAAAAAACTAGGAAACCAAATTAAACTATCCTCTCACCCTATAATCGACTCACCATAGATCCTAAAGATAATATTTTTACGGATTCAATAACCCAGTGATATATAGCACGAGTGCAACCAATCTATTTTTGAATGACATTGAAATCTAACACATTCGAGTCAAACAATTTCACCAAGACCCTTTTATCACCAGAAGATACCACACACCCCTTATAGACTCTTTTATCATTTGCAGAGTCACCTACCGAGGTAGAAATATAAGAAGAAAAAAGATTGAAGTAACCTTGAGACTAAATTACACAACCATAAATAGGGTCACAAAAGAGAGGGAACCCCAAACCAAGTAAACCATACACACCTCAAAGAAAAGTGTTTTCAATATACCAGTGTCGGCATCGAAAGATGCCTCAGACTTTTAAGGGATAGAAAGAATATTGAGATGATCCCGACTAATGTCAGAGCTAGAAGTAACAACCAATACTTTATTTTCCAAAGCGGCAACCCTTATTGAGACACTCCCATTGTATGTGACCCACTTGATTAAAACAAAACCACTAATTCTTTTCTTCCATGCAACAACCATGGTGCAATCGACGAAAAAACTATAAATAGGATAGGATGATATGGATTGGACTCCATTGGGAAAACCAAAAACTGAAGCCCCAAATCGGGTTTATGCCCCATGAGTTGGACTAGGTCTATCCATGTTATCCTCAAATGGGAAACGTGAGTTTCTACGAACTTTAGATCATAGGGAAGACATGATCCAAAGAGTGAATCAACAAAAATTCAGAGAAAACTTCAAGACCTTAGACTCCATAGATCGAAAATAGAATAATAAGTGTGGTGTACGACATTCCCATAAGCAAAACTCTACTCGACACGACTTTGTGGACACCTCATGACACCAAAATTTAAAGCTCTAATACCAAACATGACACGACCCAAACTAGGGCCTTGTTGTAATAGGCAATCCCAAGTCCAACCAAGACCAGAAATTGCCCTCATTGCCCAACCCAACCACCAAACACATGCCTTGAGTCAGCTGAATTCTGAGCATATAACAAGATAGTGTATTTAACCATAAAGTGACCTTGGGATACGTTTACATACGAGACCAACCCAAACAAGTCCAACCACCAAATATCCAACCAATAGCCAAACCAAAATCATAAATCAAAACAAAGATAATAACCCAAAGTATATAAGAAATCATAACAAGTCCATCCCATAACCATGTCCACAATTGTCCATACAAAGCCTCTAGACCAATAAAAGAGTACCTAGACGGGGCAAGCCCCCGACCATAGCCAAAAACCAAAGTCTATGAAAAACAATAATATGTAAAGTAAGCCATGACATGAAATAGATGCCTTCCAAATTATAGAAGCTCACCACTTCAATCCAACATTGACTGTCCCTGAATTCGATCACTAAGTAGGAGAAGTAGAATTGTCAGTCCATGCATAGCGTAGGTATACAACCGCTCGAAGACGGTTAGTGGGTGAACACTAGCATCCACTCAAGATAAGGAATAAATAATGCAATAAATAAAACTAAGTAAAATCATCCATGATACATACAACCATATATATATATACATATATATATATATATATATCCATGCCAGGAAAGAGAATTAGGTTTAACATGACATTAAAATTTGTACATGGGTTGTGTAGCTTTGTCATCCTAAACCACCCACGGGCTATATGAGTTCATCTCCCCCTACTGAAAGGACCCCAGTAAGTGAAATTGCATGACCAGGGAAGAAAACCTGGGATGACTAGTACATCCCCCAAAATATATAGTGTGACATCATGCACACATTCTCTAGGACCAAATATCACATTGGCAAATATGAGTTTCCAATTTCGATTCCCCTGGACCCCCGCCTTCCACGACATTGCTACACACCCCGTCATTATTGCCCAATTTAAACTATTACCAACCAACCAACCAAACTATTATCTAATTATTAACCAAGGCTATTAGATAGTGGCATTGTCAAGACAATAATAACTTGCAAGTATTATCCATAACCAACTATTTATGAATTACGAGATTCCCATGTACCCTTCCATTTACCATATCAAATCACTTAGGGGATTTCCATGTACCCCACAAGAATTATCAATTAAACCATAATACTTATTGAAACCAATTTTGTTAATGAATATACTTGGAGGATTCCCGTGGACCCCGCAAGGTTTTAAAATAGACCAACCATGACCACCAAAACCTCACCCTTTAAACCATTCCAAACCATTTAAAACCATGCCAAACATTTAAACTATTTATGTCATTCAAACCATTTAAACCATACAAAACCATCTAAATCTATTTAGGGTTACATTACCAAACTATACCATGGAAGAGTTCCAATGAAAGATCCACAATAGAGTGAAAACATTCTTTTAAACATTTTATCAAACATGTTAAGGAAATACATTTACCAAGATTAAAACCAATGCATAAACCATTTAGATTAGGGTTATCCATGACCCATTTATTAAACCGTAACTAACAACCACCCACATCTGCAAACCATTACCAAAAACATAGTTTAAACCAATACCAAACAATATGCATGAAAACCTTCAACATATGTTTCCAAAACCACCATTCACGATTCATAAATCAATGTTTAAAACACAACACACATGCCTTTAATTGCAACTAACAATGAGTGAAGGAGTGCATGCCTTAAACATGAAGATTCATAGAAGAAATCTTGAACTATAGACCTTTGAAGAACACATGAAGAAACCCTATCCTCCATTCTTTAAGTGTAAGTTTGAGAGAGTATTTGGAGTGTTTTAATCCTTTAAAAAGTGTTAATAAAGGACACCAAAGGTTATATAACGTGAGTACATAAGGGTTTTGAAGTAGGAAATGTCCAAACTACCCTTGACTTAAAATTAAAATCAAGCAACGTCTAGAGGTACAACTCACCTATACTATTCGTATTCTAGGGTACGAGTGGTACCCCAACTCGTACCCAAGACCTTACCCAGACCCTACCTACTAGTTTCTATACGACTCACACACCCTAACTCATACCTAAGGGTACGAGTGGTACACTAAATTGTACCCACCAACCATACCATATACAGATTCATAAGATAAGCTAATCAAGCATTATACAACTTGCCTTACACCACTCGTATCTTCCTATACAACTTGTACACTGATGAGTTGTATCTTGGGAAGTAGCCAAGATAAACATACTTCCTAGTGTACGAGTGAAACCTCAAGACCACCCCTAACTCATATCCAAGGTACGATTGGTACCTTTGAGTCATACCAAGTCCAAAAGTACAAAACCAAGAAAATTTTGCAAGGGTCCTATTCCTAGGGTGTTCCATATAATGGTGGATGCCCTTTTTTAAGGCTTGAAAATGAATAACCAACAAATAATTTATTGACATTTAATTATTTAAGGCATTGACAAGTTTCAAATATATAATGGCTTTGAGAATTCGAATAAAATAGAAATTTGCGCATGACAATGTTCAAAGAAATTGAAAAGCAGATGGATTACTTGAAAAGATTGATAAAAGACACCAAAATAGTGAGGGATCAACTAACACAAAAGTTAATTTTGATCAAAAAAAGAGAATAGTCTAAAAAATTATTGCAAGATTTGTTGTTGGTGTTGGGTTTTTAGCAATGTGTAATAAAAATATAGTGAGATTGAATAAATAAAAGTACTTCTCTAAAATTATTATACTTTTATATTACTCATCAACTTTTAGTTCATAGTCAATAGTGGTAGCAATCTATAAATAACAAAGAATGTCTTCTACAATATTAACCATCGACCTCTCTAATCTAAGACAACACTTGAACTGGAAACACGATGCAACATAAAATAGTAAATTCAACTTTAAGTTGATAATTCACAATGATAGCAGTAAATAAATAATCAGGAAGACCTTCTATAATATAAGTCATTCACTATTCAATCTATTAGATAATGCAGTAACACAACAACACATTTCCATGAGTAAACAGATTCATAATGAATCCAGAAAACTTTCATAAAGATAAAACTATTTGTCAAACCATCCATAATAGATAAAATCATTATATTCCAAATAAAAATAAATAAATTATCTTAAATTGTCAAAGTAATTTAATCAATTGTTCATTTCATTGTCTCCAACACTTATATTCTCGTTGATTTCACCAATTATATCCATCATAAGATCTTCACTTCTTCTTTTCTCTTTTTCCTCATCTTGTGCCATATCAGAGGTCAACTCTTATTTATCATTGTCCTCGACTTCATTTTTTCTCTCATCTTTTTCCTCTTACTTCTCTTTATCACGATCCAAACTCATTGTGAGTGGCACCCACACTACTCACTCAGCGAAAGAACTATCTACCCAAAATACCATCTATCAATACTTAAAGAGATTATAAATCTAATCCATTAGTAAAGGTATTCAAGTTTAAAACAAAAACATAAGTACAACAAAATGTAAAATATAGTACTTAAATAAAAATCATTCCTAGGACTCAAAAGTCATCTGTACCAAAACATCTAAGATTGTTAAGAAGGGGATGCAACCACAAAACAAAAATAAAGTGCATAATGTCTTAAGAAAGGACTATTTCATAAAGAAAAGATCTCATGGTAGCCCGAATATGCTGCTCACCCTAAAATCTAAAGTCAACCACTGGAATCACAAGTGAGGTTGCATATGAGCCACTGAAATATACGTTGCACTCACAAAAGTAAGAGAAAATATAGTATCAGCACACAAGAAAATCACAGTGTACTGGTAGAAACATTTGGCCAACCCAAGGTGAGAATATCAACACTTAACTAAAATATGGTACAACCAGTTAATTTATATTCAACTAACATACACTTAGCCCAACAAGTATCAAATAAGCAACGTAAGATTTCAACCAACATATTATCACTAAGTAAAGTTCAGTAAAGCCAAGTTGAGACAAGTCAAGACAAATTATATAATTGTCAACCGTATAAATATATCTTTTAATTCACTCATGGAATCGTAAAACTCATCTGATCCTAGTACATACACGTTATGGATAATATATCCACCTTCTAGCCATGATCTTTAGGGGATAAATTTCATTCATGTACTAAAATTTCAAACACAAGTATCTTTCTACCTTGTTTCAATAATAATCTATGAGAACGTTCAAATTACAAAAATATTCCATGTCAAACATAAGATAGGGCAAATCATACAATGACGTAAGATCATTTGTATTGACCACATCAATAAACATGAATTAAAAAGTCACACTACAAAGTAGTTAACATGTATATATAGCATAAATTGGATTATACTACAATACCATCACCTACCTCAAATTAAACTTGCACAACCCCTCTAAGCTGGAGCTGTCCTTTCGTACAATTTTTGCTTGCTCTTGGTCTCAAACACGCATATAAATACATAATTAATGAAATGACCTACTATATTAGGAATCATAACTCACATCCAACCCCTAAGGTTAATCTCATGATCATTCCCTTCCCCTTATAGGGCTTTTCTATCATAATTCACTTAAAACTATCAATTTCATGAATAGATTAGTGAATTAACAAAATGCAAGTGTTTTGCGAAAATATTTGACTTTTAGAGTCACCACTTAATTTATTTAAAAAGGAATTAAAAAAATCTTTATAAAGTACTTAGATGATTCAAAACAGGAAAATATTTAAGTTAGAAATTCTAAGTGAGCGGTTCTAATTAACATTTTAGGAAGGTTTTTCAGGCACCTAAAATATCTGCAAACTTCAGGTTATTCGGACTGTTTGACAATGATTTTTCTTTTGACTAACTTTGAAAAGAGAAGTTGTTTTTTTGAAAAGAAAGTGGTTTTAGAAAAAGACTTGTATAAATTTTGATGACTTAGTAGGGAAATTTAACTAAGTCTGAGAAAATAAGATAGCAAATAAGCACGTAAAGAGGAAAGGGGAAAAATAGAAGACTTAGGCTCGTAAGCCCAAAGCTATCATCCCTGTCATAGTCTAATTTGGCTTTTGGACCACCTGCACCTATCCTAATCTAAATATTAGGCTTTTGGCCCATAACTTGTCCTAAACTATTTTTTCAAACCTTTTGGCCCATAATCGACTTCAGTTGTATTAATTCACAATTTTGGCTTCGAGGCCCCAAATAAATGAATAAGTAAATGATTAAATGAATAAATTAAAAGATATCAATAATAAAAATCGAGACTAGTCAAGTCTCTTAGTGACCTCATCAATGGATTTTGACCCATTTTTCTTCTTCGTCTATCTTCAAGCATCCGCACGCCATATAGTCGATCTTGGATTTAAAATTCAAACTTGACTTAAAGAGGTAGGCCTTATTTGCCCATTACGAGATGCAAGAGGAGAGGAGTCCATTTGGACTCGAGACATTTTTGCATGCAAAGAAAAGATAAAGAAATTAAAATGCGTTCAAGGCATAAAAGTGACATATTTCAAAGCAAAAGAAACTATCAAGAATCAATTTTCGAATGACAATGATAAGCATACTTGTACAAGAATAAGAGTCAACAAATAAAATGCAAAGCAAAGACACCCACTTACATGCCTCATAATTTATGTTCATATAATAATGAATAAAGATAAAAGGAAGAAGGTCATATTCAATGCATTAATGCGGGAACAAACAACGCAAGTTTGCGAGGATAAAGGGATGAGGCGATAAGAAAAATATTCATGACTTCTAAAATTGACCAAACATAGAAACTAATCCATATAACAAAAGAAAATAAAGGATAACTTTTCAAAAAAGTGAATCTTTAAATTTTAATTAAGGAGAAATTAACGAAGATTCATACATCTAAGTCATGGCCAACTTTAGGAAAAACATGTAACGACCTACAATTTATCATTCCAAGACATCGTTGATTCTCTTTTGACATTATGACACAAAGAGAGACATGAATCAAGTCTTTATACACATAAAGAACACGTATAACAATCCAAAGGGAATACTAAAATTAGAATAAAAGTTTAGCATCTCTAAAAGTAAAATATCGTTCAATAATCATACTATGCATGACTCGTGGATATCTAAATAATTTTGTTTAGCCACAAAAATCAAAACTTTCTTATCATTTTAACAAATTAACAACATGCAAAAAAAAAAAGAAAAAAAAAGGAATAAACATCTTGAATGGAAAATAAAGCTTGCACTTCATCTCTCATATGAGGATTTTGAAATCCATTAAAATAATTAGCAAGAAATGACAAGTTCTTGACATAACCAATTACTATTTTATTAAGGCAAAACAAACAATAGTAAATATTCTTTTTGACATAAAGAAAACACCTTTACATGCTAAAAATAAATATATCCGCCAACAATGAATTTAAACAAAGCGTAAGAACGTCTTTTAAGCAAAGATTGAAACTTTATCCATAATAATCAAAGAATAAAGTAAAAAAAATAGTCAATATTATCTATTCTTTTCAACATAAAGGAAACAACTTTACGTACTAAAAACAAACATATCCGCTAACAATGAGTTTAAACAAAGCATAAGTACATATTTTAAGCAAAGATTGAAACTCTATCTATAATAATCAAAGAATCAAATCAAAAAAGAGAAACAATCAATATTAACTATTCTTTTCAACATAAAGGAAACAACTTTACATGCTAAAAACAAACACATACGCCAACAATGAATTTGAATAAAGTATAATTACATCTTTTAAGTAAAGATTAAAACTTTATCTATAATAATCAAAGAATAAAGTCAAAAAGGAGAAACAATCAATATTAACTATTCTTTTTAACACAAAAAAACAGTTTTACATGCTAAAAAAACACATATCCGCCAACAATGAATTTAAGTAACGCATAAGTATATCTTTTAAGCAAAGCTTGAAACTTTATATATAATAGTCAAAGAATAAAGTCAAAACGGCACGTACAACTATTGCTAGCTTATTTTTATACCATAAACATGAAAATAACCATAATATCAACATCACAATGTCCTATGGCCTTCAATGCTGTCTACATTAAACAATCCCAAAAAATAAAATTATAACTACGAACTACGAAGAAGAAAAAAGATGAAGAAAAATGAAAATAGAATTAAAAAAAGGAAAAGGTGGGTTTACCTTTTTTGGGGCAGCAAAACGGGACTTCAAGTTTTCTTCGGAGTCTTGATCACCACCGGAAAATAATCTTTCAAGAATTTCGATTAGCCCACAAATTTCATGGAAAAAGAAATTTTTTTTTTTACTAAAATAAAAACTCTTCTTTGCTCAAAGCCTTTTTTCAACCTTGAGACTACTTTGTTTTCCACTAAAAAAAAAATTCAACTATTTTCT
This sequence comes from Capsicum baccatum var. pendulum, assembly GCA_030864225.1. Classification (NCBI taxonomy): domain Eukaryota; kingdom Viridiplantae; phylum Streptophyta; class Magnoliopsida; order Solanales; family Solanaceae; genus Capsicum; species Capsicum baccatum. Next base: position 205,933,954 of record CM061560.1, on the reverse strand, counting down.
CAAAAGCTTTTCAATTCTTTGAAACTTTCAGACTTGGTCTTTCTAGCAAAATAATGGTAGTATTTATAGGTAAGAATGGGGCATCCATTCTTTTCATCCACCAATGCGGGAGCAAAAGCATATAGGTGTGTTTTTAAAATTTTAAAAATTGAAGATAAGGTGAAGTGGAAGATAATGCGGGGGGAAATTATACAATGTAATACAATTTTTGAATTTTAAAATTGAAAAAAGACAAAGTTAGGGGGAATTGTACAATGTAGTACAATTTTTGAAATTATTTTGGTGAAAATTTGGTAGAATTTATGAGAGTTTTTGTGAATTTGGGAGTTATTTAAAATATAACTCCAATTGGGATTTAAAATTTTGCCAAATTTATTTAATTTTGACCAAATTAAAAATCAATGGGCAGATTGCATTGCAATTATGGAAAATTTGATTTCAATTATTGCCAAATATAATTGATTGGCTAAATTAAATTAAAATTCAATACGAATTAATACTTCTTTTAATTTCGATCTTCTTGATTTAATAAAATCAAACACATATTTGTTTAAATAAATTATTTTTGAGAATAAATTATATTTAAATCAAGATTTTAATAATTTGAATTTATTTTCAAGATAAAACTTGATTAAAATTTGATATTTTATAAAATAAATATTTAAGTAATAAAATTATAAAATTTCATATAATTGAATATGATAATATATAATCGCTACTTAAAATGATAAATTTACCCAAATAAATACTTTGAAAAGCTTTTTATTCAGATAAAATAAATGTTGTAATTTTATTCAAAAATTGAAGAAACTCAAAAATAAACTTAGTCGTGGAGGGGCAAAAATTAGGTGTCAACAACTGCCCCCTCCCTTCGGGTAGGGTGGATACAAGTAACCTTGGGCAAAGGGAGTTTAACTTTTCTAATTTTTATCCGACCACAAATTTATTTCAAAAAAAGGTTGATTTTCGCACGAGTTTTGTGGAGTTATGGTTGGACCTCGGTATCAAGTTTCCTACATATCTCAGGTTACATGAGAATTCAGGCCACTTGTAGTTCATAAAGCTTGATTTAAAGCACGATTTTTAAAAAATAAACCAACTATCTCAGTTTTGCATCCAACCGAAAAGCCAGAGAATAAAGGGATTTGGGGGGAGGTTGGAATGCAGTCGAGTTTTCAAAATAGCTCCCAGCCTACATTTTCTTGAGACTCAGGGAATCAGACTGTTTGTAGTTCGACTCAATCGGTAGAAAAGATAGTCTTTTATTTTAGATTATCTTTGACTCGGGATGAGTGACAAGTTATTTGAGTTATGAAAAAGAGGCTTGTAACATCTTAACCATGAATATGGATCTCTTCACATCCATAGGTAAGAATTTACCTTGACGTAATTTCCAAAACTCTAAGTATGTTGTCACTCGAATTTGAAAGAAAAGAGAAGGTTACCCTCGATATGAGCTTAGAAGTATCTTGAAAGTGAATCTGAAACCAGAATATCCCGAAATACCTGCATGCCTTCTAACAGGGGTGTGTTTTGATTAGTGGTGGCGATGAACCTTTAGCTCGCGTCCAAAAAGTTTGACGTTCTTCTAAAGACTATGTCCCGTTTTGCTACTAAGAAAGAGTTCCACGTTATGCTATATCCTATATGGAGTCGTCCGCACTTGTTGTTATGATTTGAGATTTTCATCCTCTTGGATGTTCTCAACAATGTCTCAAACAAAATTATTAGTGCTAAACATAATTCACGAAAGAGGTACCATATCTCTACGCGAGTTGTCTCCTGAAAAGCAAAGTCATCATTTCATATACCTGTTTGGAAGGAAATAACATGCAACGACAGAGACAACAACCATCTTGGTTATTGCATAATTATCTCATTTGTCGAGTGAATATGACTTCAAAGTGGGGTGGCCCTTTTAGACACCGACGATACTTTATGTTGAACGGTTCCTGCAACCGTGTAATCTTGTGTTGATGTGGAAACCTTTTTGAGTCACCTCTAATTCTTATGGAATGATAACCTCTCTGGTTATTGCCAATAATTCTTTGCATGTGACCTCGGGTAAGTCCTGTGCATCTTTTGTATCGATACGACTTATAGATTCTCCTTGAATTATCAATCTTTAGATTATCTTGTGCATTATTTAATGTTGGATACGAGGCAAATTACAGATATCCTTTGAATTTCTAGTCTTTAGGTAATCTTACACATTATCTGATCTTGGATAAGAGATGGCTTACAGATATCCCTCCAACCGATAGTTCTCAGGTATTCCTGCACATTATCCGACCTTGGATACAATATGACTTATAGTTATGTCTCAAATTTTTAGTGTTTAGGTAATACTGCACATAATCTATCTTGGATATGATGTGGCTTATAGAAAACCCTTGGACTTATCAATTTGACAATCTCTCATAGATAATCTTGCACACTATCCTATTTCAAATAATATGACTTATAGATAACCCTCAGATTGTCAATTTCTAGGAAGTCTCATATGTTGTTTGCTTTTAGATAGCGACTTAAAGATATCCCTTTGAATCACGTGTTTTTGATGCATTCATATGTTGATTAATGAATGATGAGATATCCTTGATTCTAGAGTATCATATATTTGTGTGTCAACAGATATTAAATGTTGATGATATCCTCGACGCCAATGTTTGTGTCTCATTTGTTAACAGATATTAGATGTTGATGATATCTTTGATGCCATCGTATGTTTCTCATATGTCAACAAATATTAGATGCTGATGATATCCTCGATGCCAACGTTTGTGTCTCACATGTCAACATATATTAGATACTAATAATATCCTCGATGCTAGCGTTTGTGTCTCGTGTGTCAATAGATATTAGATGCTGATAATATCCTTGACGCCAACATTTGTTCTCGCATGTCAACAACTATTGATTACTGATGATATCCTCGACGCCAGCATATGCTATCTCGTATGTTAATAGATATTAAATATTGATGATATCCTCGACGCCAGCATATGCTATCTCGCGTGTCAACAGTTATTAAATACTGATGTTATCCTTGACGCCAGCGTATGCTATCTTGCATGTCAATAATATTAAATAAAATGGCCTTCTCGGTAATAAAATAAGATGAAATGGCCCTCTTGAACATGAAATGATATGAAATGGCTCTCTTGGCAATGGAATGAGATGGAATGGCCCTCTTGGAAATGAAGATAGTTTCACCTGAGTCCGTTTTTCTATAGTTTTTCTTTATATGTGTACCTGTACTCAAGGTAGACAGTCAGTAGATACAAAGTCACTTTTGCTAGCGACTATTTTTAGAATAATTCTAAATACAATATTTATAAAGATAAGATGTCTTTGTTTGCCCTTCATGGTCTCAAGAAATGAGGTAGATAATTCAAAAGGTCTTCGCTAAATGGGCATTAACCCATCTTTTGGGCTACCCAAAAATACCATTCTTGAGCATCATATTCTCTGGTGTGGCTCCCAACTTTCTCGGGAATTTTTAAAAAAGACTCTCATTTTTGTGTATTGATCCCTGCATCCACAGAAAAATGATTAGTTTTGATTGAAACTACTCCGTGTTGACCTTTTTTTCTCCTTACCATCTCTCAAGTTCTCCATCATGTTGGTACCTCCAACCCGACTCCCTATTCCAATATACGCCTAGGAAATTACTAAGAAAAAGAGTTGTATAATATTCTGAAAGTAGTCTTAATTCTAGAAAATAGTTTCAAAAGTCTCTGTACAAACTTTAGAAAATATTTGCCAGTCATGTCATGTACTAGCTCAACGAACGTCTTTCTCTTGGTTTTGACTATATTCGATGGAGGATTTTCAAAACTCATCATCATTGTTAGAGGGTTCTTTAAACAGTTCTGTCATAGCCATAGATTGAGTCTACCTAGACTTTGTTGCAGCTGGCGACTTCAAAAGTTTAACTTTGACCTCTGGTGCTGGGGAATTTGAAATATATTTTAGTGTTTGGTTGAAATTTTGAGGCATTCCTCAAAATTTTCTTCCCTAGTTTAAAGTTGTGTGATATGATATCAACTTGAGAGGATTTGAAGTATTTGTTAGTCTTCGTTCTCTTTGTTGGATGATGATCTTCCTTTTGTGAATTTTTGAGATTCCTTCTCAAAAATTCTGCCCTAGTTTCCATTTTCTAAGGTTACATGACCGAGCCGTTGAGGCACCTACGTATCCCGTTGAAGAAGAAATCAGGTCAAATGTAGTTCAGGACTACGCTAGGGACATATAGAAAAATCTAAAAGGTTGATCGAAGCCGACATAGGCCGCCTATATATCTCATTCTTGAGAATTTAGGTCATCATGTAGTTCATTCATAAAAGAAAAGGATAAATTATCCTAAGGGATTGACCAAAGTCGACATAGGCCGCCTACATATCCCTTTCTTGTTGATTCAGGTCAAACATAGTTCGTACATAAAATAAAAGGAATTCTAGGCAATTACACATCATAAAATAGATACTATCATAAAGGCGATTACAAATAAGCCAAGGAAACAAAAAATTAAAATAACTTTCAAACACAATATCTTTTTACCGCATCAGAATTGATTGTTTTGGTCCAATCGTGACCATCCATCTCTGTTAGGATTAAGTCTCCTCCAGGTTGGGCTTCTTTCGATTTTCAAATTCCTCTATATCTTTCACTAACTGCTCCTCATCAGCTTCTTTCTATTTATCATCATTCTCTTTGCTTTGTTCGTTTAACCCTTGACATGACATGACATTGGTAAGTTTTTAAATTATTGCTACCAAAATAAACCATGTTAGATGATAACAAGATAATAAAAGATAACAATATAATCATATTTCAAGATAACTTCTTAGATAAATGGGGCCTTTTAGAAACTAAATAAAAACTATGGCTCAAGACCCATGCAAATGCGGGCCCAAGCCTTTTTAAAAGCTATAAAACACAAAATGAAAATTTGAGACATAAAAGAGTGGTTCACAAGCATCCTCTGGATCATAATAAATTTTTAAAACTACTAGTAATTGTCCTTTCATCTACCATGACGGGCGACGAATTATGAGTGGAGTGGAAGTTCAATTTTGCAAAGCCTCTCCTGGTGCAACCTTTTTAACCCCATTGGACTTCGAGAAATCTTGTGGTACATCATTGTATCCCTCAAACAGATTTTTTATCCCATCCCCAAGACCATCATCTTTTGACATCTCACACATAAGAAATGACTGGTACAGGAGTGGCGATGGTTCGGACAGACTCATCTTTGACTTATCTTTAACCTCATCTTACTTTCTTCGCCGGTACCCTATCTCACGCTTAAATGCTTTTTCTGGGACCATAATAGGCTCAATAATTCCTTCTAAATTCTTACTAAAAACACTCAAGGCAGCCACGACTTTCTCTATCTTTTCCACTCCTTCTATTTTTTTAGAACTTTGTGAATCCACCTTAGTAATATTCTTTCTAGATACCCATTTGTCTGTTATTTCTATCATGCTAATCGTGGCTCCCTCATAATTAGGCAATAAATTACTATTGACATTTGGTGTCGATGATTGGAGGGTGATGACTTTTTAATCGATCAAGTCTTGAATCCTATGCTTCAGGTTAACGAAATACTTAGTACTGTGCCCTTCTGCTCCCAAATGATAGGCACAATTTTGATCAGCATGATAAAATTGAGAATTAGGATTGATAAGTTTTGGTTGAATAGGCTGTAAATGCCCAGCGTCCTTCAATCTTCCAAGGAGTTGGGTGAGACTTTCAACCAATGGCGTGAAATTTTGGGGAGGTTTTTTTTCGAGGTTTGGATGTGGGGGTTATAATGATTTTGATTTGCAGGAGGAGGTAATCAACGATAATTTGGAGGCATTTGGACATTTGTTCGAATATTTAGCACGACATCTGAAACATAAGACTGATAATTCGGCTGTAAAACTTGGTATTAGGGTAAAATATTTGCCTGTGGAGCTTGGTATTGGGATTGGATATTTGGCAATGGAGTTTGGTACTGCGATAATTGGTTATTTGGAAGTGGAGCTTGGTACTGGGGTTGGGTGTATAATACATGCTAAAAATTTGGTGATGGCGGAGAGGGGAGAATGTTCCTAGGCTTAAATTTCTTCCTTAACTTAGAACAGAATCAGTAGAGACCTCACCTACATCTTCTTTTTTCTTTTTGGGGAACATATAAGCCCCAGGTGATGTTGGGGTTGTGACAATCTTTCCTGTTCGAATGCCTTCTTCTAGCTATTCCCTAATTTTTACCAAATTTGCGAAAGTTTCCCTGACCACGGATATTATCCTAGTATAATATTCTCCCTCCTGAGCACGAGAGAACACATACGCCATCTTTTCTTTTGACATGGGAGGTTGTACCTTGGCAGCTTCTTTTCTCTAATAGAAGGCATAGTCTTGGAAACACTCATCATTCTTCTACTTGATCCGGTCTAATGAGTATCGATCAGGGACTATTTCAATGTTAAATACAGACTAATTAAGGAAACCTTTAGCCAATTCCCTTTAACTAGTCCATCTTTTCAATTCTTGAGATACGAACCAATCTAACACTTCACTGCTTAAGCTTCGACTGAATAAGCATATCAATAATGCCTTACTTTTTCCTACCCCTACCATCTAATCGCAATACCTTATTAAATGAGCCATAGGGTTTTTGGTACCATTGAATGTTTTGAATTTAGGGACCTTGTATCCTTCTGGCAGATTTACTTCAGGGTGAACACAAAGATCATCGTACCCCAGACCATCATTATCACCTTCCCCATGAGATTCTTTGATCCTCGTGATCTCTTCGTTCATGGCTAGTAACTTTCCTTCATGCTCAGTCCTTCACTTCTTTTACTTCTCCTCGTAATGGTCTACCTCGGGATTAGGAAAGAAATTATAAATGTCAGGAGATATGATGACATGAGAAGGATTTAGAAGGGTAGTTTAATTTTAAGGATGAAAAGAGGTTGGGTGGTAGGTGGGGAGGACGTTTTAGAAATTAAGAACATTTTGTGAAATTTGAGAGTAGTTTAGTGGAATCTGAGAGGGATTTTACAGCTTTGGGAGCAGATTTTATGGATTTGAAAAAGGATTTTGGGGATTTGGGAATGAATTTTATGAATTTGGAAATGGATTTTGTGGGGTTAGGGATGGATTTTACGGATAGTAAGCATCTGGGCTATTTTCTCAATTAGTGTTTGGACAAGTTGAAAAGCAGAAACGGATGATATATTATTTGGATGGTCCTCGAGAACAGGCATACTAAGTGGAGGAATTTGGAGTGGAGTCTCGTGTCTTTCTGGAGCTGGAGCATTGATAGTGATGGCCATATTAGCCAAATCTCGAGTACGGTTCATCTCCTCCTAAAGCATTTCCAATTTTCTCTCAAGTTCAGCAATCATTTTGCATTGTCCCGCTATTACATTATCCCTGATGGTCAATGCATTCTCTTCATCACTTCCAGTTATGTTTGAATGATGGATAGGGGATGGGTTCTTATACGCTTTTGACATGGTGATGTAAGAATGTTCTACCAGCTTATTTCAACACAGAGTAGTTTTCTATTATCTGTAAAGTAAAATAACTCAAAGGCAGATATGTTAGTTCCCATATGTGATAAGCAATGCAAGATATTTGACAAAAAGTAACCACATAGAGTTATTTGTGTCATAGTCAAACTGATCCACAGGAGCATAGTGGATAAATTTGTGTTTGATTCAAACAAACGCATATAAACACATAAGGCAGTTATATCACATAAAAATATATAATATCGCGTATCCTAACTGGGGTGACCCTTTTGAGCCAAGGGTTTAGACCTTACGAATTTTGAAGAAAATATATGTCTTTTTAAAACCAATCCATTATCCCCTGACTTTTATAGATATGTAAAAGGGCATAAATACCTACAAAATATAGCATAAGAGGGATACAATCTTTAGGGAAAGGAAAAATAACATGAGAAAAAAATAATGTCCCACGCAGGGGATAGGAAATACTAGTTCCTGAATACTCTTCTATCGGCCTACGCCCTCTTAGCTTTGTCCATTTATTGCCTTTGGTGACATCCGTTGATGATCAAACGATTTCCGTATAGCTCTTCCCTAGATGTAACCATCCAAATCAATCAATTTCTTAATTGACTTTCTTTAATTCCTCCCTCAATTAGTGTATGATTGAGGCATCCTTACACGAAAGTAAGCAAAGCAAGCCTTCTCCCGACCACCAAAGGATAATTGATTGGATTAAACAAACATAAATTTCTTCAACACATAAATATAATTCGTCTATAATTGACTCGAGATCAATAGACGCAGGGCAAGTTTTCTAATGGGCCCAATACCCCCTTCAGATATTAGGTCGTCCTAGGCTTATGCCTAAAAAGGTTTTGGTTTAGCTCTATCCTGGATGTCTAGAGTGGGTTGGAACCAAGTTCCCAAGAGGACGACTTGGGTTTGAAAATATGAACAGCCATCAGACGCCTCACATGCTAATAAACCATTGTATTTCCAACACTTTATTTTGAGTTGAACAATAAGGGTCGGGACATCCACGAAACACAAAAATAATATAATTATCAATGCGGGATTATGATATGAGATGCAATAATTAAATTCCGCAAAAATTGAAACACATAAAAACGTAAGCAATTCAAACAGTTAGTTAAAAAATGAAATGAAACATTTGGTTAGAACCTAGTTAGAATCCCCAGCAGAGTCGCCATTTCTGTTTTGCGAAAATTTGGACTTTTAGACTCTCCACTTAATTTATTTGAAAAGAAATTAAGAAAACCTTTATAAAGTACTTAGATGATTCAAAATAGGAAAATCATTTAAGTTAGAAATTCTAAGTAAGCGGTTCTCATTAACATTTTAGGAAGGTTTTTAAGGCACCTAAAATGTCTGCTAACTTGCGGTTATCCGGACTGTTTGAAAATGATTTTTGTTTTGACTAACTTTGAAAAGAGAAGTTGATTTTTTGAAAAGAAAGTGGTTTTAGAAAAAGACTTGTATAAATTTTGAGACTTAGTAGGAAATTTAACTAAGTCTAAGCAAATAAGATAGAAAATAAGCACGTAAAGGGTAAGGGGAGAAATAGAAGACTTAAGCTCGTAAGCCCAAATCTATCATCCCTGTCTTAGTCTATTTGGATTTTTGACTCACCTGTCCTAATGTAAATATCGGGCTTTTGGCCCATAACCTGTCTTAAAGTATTTTTCCAGATCTTTTGGCCCATAATCGACTTCAGCTGTATTAATTTATAATTTTGACTTCGAGGCCCCAAATAAATGAATAAGTAAATGATAAAATGAATAAATAAAAAGAAGTCAATAATAAAAACTGAGACTTTTCAAGTCTCTAAGTTACCTCATCAATGGGTTTTGACCCATTTTTCTTCTTCGTCTATCTTCTATCATCCGCACGTCATAGAGTCGACCTTGGGTTTAAACTTCAAACTTGACTCGAAGAGGTGGGCTTCATTGGCCTATTACGAGATGCAAAAGGAGAGGAGACCATTTGGACTCGAGATATTTTTTGCATGCAAAGAAAAGATAAAGAAATTAATATACATTCAAAGTATAAAAGTGACAAATTTCAAAGCAAAAGAAACTATCAAGAATCAATTTTTTAATGACAATGATAAGCACACTTGCACAAGAATGAGAGTCAACAAATAAAATGCAAAGCAAAGACACCCACTTACATGCCTCATGATTTATATTCATATAATAATGAATAAAGGTAAAAGGAAGAAGGTCATATTTAGTGAATTAATGCGAGAACAAATAACGCAAGTTTGAGAGGGTAAAGGGATGAGGTGATAAGAAAAATATCCATGACTTCTAAAATTGAACAAACATAGAAACTAATCCATAAAACAAAAGAAAATAAAGGCTAACTTTTCAAGAAACTGAACCTTTAAATTTCAATTAAGGAGAAATTAATGAAGATTCATATATCTAAGTCATGGCCAACTTTAGGGAAAACATGTAATGACCCATGATTTATCGTTCTAAGACATCGTTGATTCTCTTTTGGCATTATGACTCAGAGAGAAATGAATCAATTCTTTACACACACAAAGAACACGTATAACAATACAAAGGGAGTAAGAAAATTAGAATAAAAGTTTAGCATCTCTAAAAGTAAAATATCGTTCAACAATTAGACTATGCATGACTCGAGAATATCTAAATAATTCTATTTAGCCACAAAAATTCAAACTTTCTCATCATTTTGACAAATTAACAACATGAAAAAAAAAGAAAAAACAAGAATAAACATCTTGGATGAAAAATAAAGCTAGCACTTCATCTCTCATATAAGGATTTTGAAATTCATTAAAATAATTAGCAAGCAACTGATAAGTTCTTGACTTAACCAATTACTATTTTATTAAGGCAAAACAAATAATAGTAACTATTCTTTTTGACATAAAGAAAACACCTTTACATACTAAAAATAAATATATCCGCCAACAATGAATTTAAACAAAGCATAAGAACGTCTTTTAAGCAAAGATTGAAACTTTATCCATAATAATCAAAGAATAAAGTCAAAAAAGAGAAACAGTCAATATTATCTATTCTTTTCAACATAAAGGGAACAACTTTACATGCTAAAAACAAACATATCCGCTAACAATGAGTTTAAACAAAGCATAAGTACATGTTTTAAGCAAAGATTGAAACTTTATCTATAATAATCAAAGAATCAAGTCAAAAAGGCACGTACAACTATTGCTAACTCATTTTTATACCATAAATATGAAAATAATCATAATATTGATACCACAACGTCCTATGGCCTTCAAGGTCGTCTATAGCAAACAATCCCAACAAATAAAATTATAACTACAAACTACGAAGAAGAAAAAAGTTTAGGGGGGAATTGTTCAATACAGTATAATTTTTGAATTTTAAAATTGAAAAAGGACAAAGTTGGGGGGATTTGTACAATGTAGTATAATTTTTAAAATTATTTTTGGTGAAAATTGAGTCAAAGTAATGAGAGATTTTGGGAATTTGGGGGTTATTTAAAATATAACCCCAATTGGGATTTAAAATTTAGCCAATTTTATTTAATTTTGATCAAATTAAAAATCAATTGGCGGATTGCATTGCAATTATGGCTAATTTGATCTCAATTATGGCCAAATCTAATAGATTGGCTAAATTAAATTGAAATTTGATACGAATTAATACTTCTTTTAATTCTGAGCTTCTTGATTTAATAAATCAAATGCATATTTATTTAAATAAATTACTTTTGAGAATAAATTATATTTAAATCAAGATTTTAATAATTTGAATTTATTTTCAAGATAAGCCTTGATTAAAATCCAATATTTTGTAAAATAAATATTTAAGTAACAAAATTATAAAATTTTATATAATTGAATATGATAATATATAATTGCTACTTAAAATGATAAATTTACCTAAATAAATACTTTGAAAAGTTTTTTATTCAGATAAAATAAATGTTGTAATTTTTTCTAAAATCAAAGAAACTCGAAAATAAACTTAGTCGTGAAGGGCAAAAATTAGGTCTCAACGGCAAGGATAGACTAACTATTAATAATCAAAATTCACTAACTTGTTACTTAATTCGCTCCCTTGCGCCAGAAAACAGTCAAAATTAGCTCTAGAATCCTCTCTGAACTCCGTAACTTAGCAATTTTAATGCTTAAATATCAATTATTAGTTAACGAGGATAAAATTCTTACCTTAACAAAGCCAAATGATGAAGATCTGGTGGAAATCACCCTAAATCGATCTTTTTTTATCCTAAAAAGAGTTTTAGAAACATAAACTATTTTTAAAAATAATTAAATAAATCTACGACTTTCGTCGCTGTAGTAGTTGTTGACAAGATTTGACCGCCGCTATAGCGAGATTTTTTCTATTATAGAGATGGTTTCTAGAGTGGCATGTATTCCAATATAGCAGCATCAACGAGATAGAATATCCAGTTTTTACCCAAATATCTCAATTTTTCAACATACCTTAAACTCCAGATATTTCAAACAATGTCCTTTATGCGAAGATCAATTTTGAGAGTTCTACTTATTCAAATTCGACTACATAAATTCCTATGAGTTTTTATCATCTTAGATAACTAGAATTCAAATCAAACATCACAAAAATTTTCCAAATTATTCCTGGATTTCCTAGATCATACCTTACTTCAATTTTGCTCGAAACTAGCCTAGCTTGTAAATTATAACTTCAAAGCTGGGAAGAATTTTAATATGAAATTTTCATCAAGATATTTGTACATACCGATAGAAATGGTTGTTGCACCCTTCTTCTACCCTCTCTTCTTCCTATCTTTTCTCTTATTCTTCTTATTATTATTCTTTATTGTCCTCTTCATATTCTTCTCTTCTTCTTCTTCTTCTTCTTCTTCTTCTTCTTCTTCTTCTTCTTATTCTTATTCTCTTGTCTTCTCCTCTTCTTGTTATTTCTCTTATTCTTTATCTGCATTCTTCCCCATATCTTCTTATTTTTTTTGTTCATTATCTGTTTTCTTCTTCTTCTCCTCCTCATCCTCCTCCTCCTCCTCTTTTTCTTCTTCTTCTTTCTTATATGCTACTTTCTCCTCTCTTTTTTCTTTTCCTATTTCTTCTCTTTTTCCATTTCTTCATCTGTTGTGGCAAGGTTAGTCACTACAATTGTAAATTCTTCAAGGTTCACCTGGTGTCGGATAAAAGGGGACTGTCCACATGCACTGCATTGCTTTGACAGGATTAAAAAAATTATACAAGTAAATTAATTAACACTAATAAAATATAAACTAGGCTACCTTATTCTTGTTGCCTCTTCTTGTTCTTCTCAACTTCTCCTTCCTAACATAAGCAATAACATTCAGCATATATTATACGAATAAATCAACATGCTTACGCATATCTCCATCATCAAAAAAGTCTAGTATAATTTTGTGCCCACTCGAACCACTAAGCTCACAAGAACGTGCAGGGGATGGGACGCCATTATGACCATCTAAATCTTCATCGTTGTCTACGACCTCTACTGGTAAAGTTTGGGTAGTCATGCATGTAACACTCTAGGTATTTAAGGTTGCGCTTTTCCTCGTGTTAAAGACTTATGAGCCTAAATTTTGGGAGTTTTATTAACATCGCGCATGTTCAAAAATATTTGATTCCAATTGAAATTTAATACAATAATAAAATATTTTATGTATTCCGATACAGTAAGGTTTGGGGAGGGTAAAGTGTATGTATAACAAACCACTACCTTAGATGAAGTAAGGAACTATTTTAAATAGACCTGCGGTACAGGACAACTAACAGTATAGCAAACACACAAACAAAAAACATAAAAATAAACAACAAAAAAGAATAGCACATCACTAAATAATTCATAAAACCTAACAATCCACAGAGTACAACTATAAACTACCTATCTGAAATCAGAAACATCACCAAAACACCACAAACAATAAACTAGTAGACACACGTTTACACTATGACTATAGGCACAACCACAAACAAAGCACTCCTTCCTATTAGTCAGGGAGCACTCTAACTCACAAACCATCTACCCTGATTCACATCCTCCACACCTTCCTATCAAGGGTCATGTCCTCTGTAAGTTGTAACTGCTTCATGTACTGTCTAATCATTTCCCTCCAATATTTCATTGGCCTACCTCTACCCCACCTGAAACCATTCATAATCAGTCTCTCACACCTTCTTAATAGTACACTTTCCCCTCCTCATCTCATGTCTGAGCCATCTCAACTTCACTCTACGCATTTTCTTTTTTACTAAAGTCATTCCCACTTTCTTCGATTAGTCTCATTTATAACCTGAAAATTTATAAATTCGAGAACTTACTAGCACCTTTTAAGCCTAAATTAGCATACTTTTCCATTGATTTATTATTAATTTCTTACTTAATGCTCATTTGTGTAGGTAAAATTTGAAATGAGAAGATGAGCAAGGAAACTTGATAAAAATGAGCTGAGAAAAAGGTGAAAGAGAGAAAATGTAATAAAAAGAGGCAAATGCTGGAAATTAGTCCCAAGAATCGACCCTCAATTACCGCAATCATAGCCTAAGGGTCACGATCGCAATCTGAGGTCAATTCAAACCTTGGCGAGGAGACCACCGTGATCGCGAAAGTCACGAATGCGATCAAGAGACAGCAATTGTAATGGGATGGAAAAGTAGTTGTAATTTTGTAATATTTGGAAAATGTGGATTTGGTCTTAAATAGGGGTTTTAAGAAAAACTTTCATCATCTATCTTTTATCCATCTATCATCTATCTTCCAATTTTTTGAAAACACTATTGTACTACTCTTGGGTGAAGAATACATTAGAGTAATTCCTAAGTGAAGTACCGGCAATTTCCATTGAAGATTTGTTGAAATTTAAAGTTTGAGTTTGCATTCTCTTTATATTTCATGGATCAATTTGGTGGAAATTTTTGTATATCTTTACTTTCTATCTTTATAACTAGCTAATTCTTCCTCTTGGGATTATGTTTGAATAGGTTGTGATTAGTGTATGGGTGTTATTTACTTATCTATCTAATTAGCTAGTTGTTGTGTCTTTTTCTTTTACCCCATATTTAAACTAATAATTGTGGGTGAAAATCCCAACTTCTTAGGTTCCCATACTATCCTTGAAAAAGGGGTATTTGCAAACTATAACTTGATTTAACTTTTGGGGTGGCATCATCTTAGAAATAAGGGTGTTGTTTGAGTTAACTCATTTGATAGTGCTTTCTTATAAATAAGGGTGCTAATTGAGGTATTGGATTTTTTTTCCCTATTCGTGAAGTGTTTGAAAGAACCTACGAATGAAATTTAGTATTTTATTGAAATATTAACACTAATACCTATAAATCTAGCCTACCCATGACTCGAGGTAAATTTGGATAAATTCTCAATTATCCATGTATGATTTCGCACCTAGAATGACATGACCACAAGATCCCCTCCTAATTGATTACACTCTAATTATTCTTAGCCTCGAATTAGTACTCTAGAAGCCTAAAAATTGTTACATCTTTGAAAACATTCAAAATTTCCAAAGTATTTGGATCTTAGGTTCGAATTTAGTAAGTGTTTTTATTTCAAACTCACTCATTCACCACTCACATTGTTCCTCGTGGATTTCACCCCTACTCTTGCTGGGTATATATTGACAACAATCGCCTTGCACTTAATATGATGTGTATGTTGAGCGTTATTAAAAATGGCGTTGTTGCTGGAGAATAATTTGACATATTGAGTTTGTTTGAAATTTTAGCTTACTTGGTTGGATTCAAATTTGTAAATATTTGTTTGTGAATTTTTTTTGTTTCTTGTGTTAGGTAGATTTTCTTTTGTTTACTTGTTACTATTGCATTTTGGAATGAATGTGAGTTTGGTGGTTGCAAATCTTATCTTGATGATCCATGTCCATATTATAGTGGTAAAATTATAAATATGCTCCCCGGAAAGAGGTATGTGCACCATCTTGATCCTATTGGGAGTATCATTGCTCTTTATATGGTGGTCGAGATACACATTAGAGTGATTGTCCAAATTCCCCCTCCCTTAGTTATGCTAACAAAAATACTAGTTTTTCTTATAAGTTTGATAGGTCTCATGATGTGATAAAGAAAGAACAACATGCCAGATACAATAGTGTTGAAGCAATGCTTCTAACTATCTTAGATCGAGTGACTACAATAGGGGAGAACATGCATCTCTTACATCAATCCATGCGGCATTTGGAAAGAAAAGTGAAAAGAAAGAAAAAGTGGGTGAGGACACTACAAGAAAATTGCTTATTACCGGGGGATTTTCATAGGGATAATATGGTAAAATCCCCAAGTAATTTGATTATCTGCTAATTTTCTTACCAATTAGAATCCAAAGGAAATACCTTCGAAGGTAATTATTACCTACGGATTTATAAAATCCCTAGGTAATTTAGTTGTGAAAATAAATCCGCAGGTACGTTATTTGCGGATTTATTTGTTATTAACTATCAAAATTTTGCATGAATAATTTGATAAAATTTCATAAAAAAAAAAAAAATTACCTACAGATTTTCATGAAAAAAATCATAAATTATTCTCTATGAAGATTCCCAAGTAAATCCCTAGGTAATTTAGCTGCGGAAATAAATTTGCAGATTTATTTGCGATTAACTATCAAAATTTTGCATGAGTTATTTGGTAAAATTTCATAAAAAGGGGATTTTACCTACGGATTTCCACAAAAAAAATCACAAATTATTCCCCATGAAGATTCTAAAGTAAATTCCTAGGTAATTTAGCTGTGAAAATAAATCTGCAGGTACGTTATTTGCGATTAACTATCAAAACTTTGCATGAATTATTAGGTAAAGTTTCATAAAAAAGGATTTTACTTGCGAATTTCCATGAAAATTCTCAAGTAATAATTCATACATAAATTACTAGAAACATTTCACAATTAATCAAAAATCTATTCAAAACCTTCAATAATTCTCAAAAATATCATTCAATACAAGTCTAATGTAAACCATTACAGTTAACAAAAAAATTCAAAAAATTCACATCAATAATGTATGATTCTTAAATGGTCCAAAACAAAATATTTCAAACTTGAATCCTCAATAAAACTACCAATCATCAGGGTCAGAACCACTTTTATTCATGTTATTAGGATTAACACCTTTATTCACGTTGTCAGAGTCATCGTCATTTTCATACTCATAAGCTTGGTTGTCTTCTTTAGATAGGAATTCATCATTTGAAGATGATTTGTTGTGTACATGCTTCATCAACAAGTGTAACTCCTTTCTCATCCTCTTATTTTTCTTTCGCTTATTCTGCAACTGAGCATACAAATCAGCATTTGAAGCATCAACCTGAGACTTAATCATCTAATCAATTTCTTTTGGCAAAGTTTATGTTGAATTATTAGTTGCCTTTACACTTCGACCTAGGGAGTCAAGATCTTTGACTTTTCCTTTTTTCTTTACACCAATAGATTGCACCCAGATATCCATTTCACTTAACTGAGCTGACTGACTAGCTGAATTAGTTTCTCCATTCACAGTTGATGCACTTTGAGTAGCTAATATTTCTTGTTTCTTTCTTTCAAACTCATTTTGCATAAGGATATGTTAAGTTAGACCATAAAAAGTGGTAAGAAATATATTATTAGCATAAATTATATTAGATTATAGACTAACTGCTGCTATGTTATTAATAGACTAACTTCTCATTTTCATAGCACTTAAGCAACAATAAATCATTGAACCAGATGACAAAAACCGAGATTTGTACATATTTAAATATGTACCAAATGACAACAACAGAGATTAGCCTATATATATTGACAACAACAGAGACCAGTAGCCCGGCTTACAACAACAGAGATTTGTAAAATCAGCATTGAACCAGATGACAACAACAGATATTTATATATCATTGAACCAGTAAATAACAACAACAATAAATCTGGAAATAAAGAGAGACACAATGTTACAACAACAACAAAGAGATTTTTATATTATTGAGCTAGATGACAATAATAGTAAATCAGGAAATAAAAAGAGGCACACTGTATCAATATTGACAATTACTAGAATTAACTTTCTCATCATTTAGCTAAGTCGCAAATTCTTATGTTTTTTTAGCATTGAGGTTTGATATTCTATTGACCCAAATCCCTATGAATTTAATGGGTAAAATGCAAACTAGTTCTTATTCCACTCTTTATGTTCTCAGAGTTGTCTTGGCACCATTGACAAGGCAGAGGTCTTACAACAATGTTCCTCAGCCACATGTTATCCTTTGTTACTCACAAATATACTGTCATATGGTTTCTCTAGATTAATAATACTATGTGAAAATCCATCTTACTCTCCCACAGGTTTTCATACATTTTCTTTACTAAAATGTAGTATTTTGTGTTAATACAAATCAAAGCAGGCATGAGAAGAGAAGACGATAGTAAAGAAAACATAGCAACTAATATGGGAACAGTAGCAACAAAAAAATAGTGCAATAACCAGAATACCATAAACAACAGATGATGCTAGAAAATAAAAGCAAGACCCTACAAGAATAAAGCTAATACTACACAGACAACATCAAGCCTTAGCCCGTCGGGAAGCAAGACAATACTCTCACCAGGAGTAAAAATTCTTTACAAGTTTGTGATGCTTTTTTATCTTGCTAAATTCTTTACAAATTCTTTACAAATTCTATCCACACTAATTGAATATAAATTGGCTAAATTTTAAATAAATTAGGAAAATCAATTTAAATTAGGGTGTTATTTTAATAATAATGATAAAGGCGTAATAATAATAACGAGAAAAAAATGATAAGATGTCAATATTAAAATAATCATGTATGTGAAATTAATGTTACGTAAGATTATTATATGAAACTGTCGATAGTAGTAGTAGTAGTAGAAGTAGTAGTAGTAGTAGTAGTAGTAGTAGTAGTAGTAGTAGTAGTAGTAGTAGTAGTAGTAGTAGCAATAATGAAAATTAGATAATGTATTTGTAGATTGTGAGTGTGCATATTTATGAAAATAATTCTACAAACAAAATTATGTAAAATATTATATTTGAATTAATAAAGTGTAAAAATGATAATTAAAAAGCAATAAAAAATAATCTGTATATTTTAAAATCATGGATATGACACGTCGTTATTTATATAATACAAGAATAATGTGTACAAATATTAATATTTGAAATTGAATAATTTTGCTAAAATATCAGCCTAAACGGGTATCGAACGGTCAAAATTGGGTGTCAACACATAAATATAATAATAATAATAAAAAAAATCAATGTGACTTCTTTTGATTGTTTAAAAATGACATAATAATAATAATAACCAAAATAATAATAACGAGGAAAATAATAAGACTCGATATAAATTTGGTTTAAAAATGAATCAAATTGAATTCAAAAATCGATTTAAATTAACATCAATTTGATAAAAGGTTGGCTAGAATTTAACTAAAATTGAGAAGATAATTGAATCAACTTAGGCTGCTATTTAATTATAACAATAATAAATAAAGATTGATCAATGGCTGAGATCTAAAGATTAAGAATTTGGTTTAATAAATTTGAATTGAATAGAATTTAAAATTGAGTTCAATTGGACACAATTTGGGCTAGAATTGTAATAAATTGGATAAAATTAGGCTAAAATTATTATAAATTGGCAAAATCGTGCTAGAAAATAAATAAATTGGAAAAAAATAAACTGACTAAGGTTGCGGATTAATACAATAATAATAATAATAATAAAATAAAAAATATAATAATTCTCAGATTAGTTATGAATAAATTGTGTAAATAAAAAAACGACACATAGTAATAATAAATTAAAAAATATTATAAAAATTGTTATTCTTATAATAAATTACGTATGTCACATAGAAAATATTATATAAAAATTACTGATAATAAATTTGAAATAAATTGAGCATAATAATAATAATAATAATAATAATAATAAGAGAAAAGACATCTTTTCCCCCCTGAACTTGTCCTCCAAACTCACTTTAGCACTTAAACTTAACTTTTGTTTATTTATCCCCCTTAACAACTTTCAAGTGAATTAAATTCACCCTCAAAATCAAAATCTCACTCTCACACGGAGAGTACACTACACACGTGCCACGTCATTGTCAAATCACTGTCACATCAGTGTCATATCATTGCCACGTAATAAATTATAATTTTTTCAAAAAAAAATCCCCCACACTTATTTTTTATATATTCTGTTGAAAAAAGAAAAAAAAAATATATATATATATATATAATATCCTCTTATATATATTTTAAAATTTTAAAAGAGTATATTTTTTATATATATATTTTTTATAAGAATATATATTTTATATAAATAAAATAGACCTCACCCCCTTCTTTCTTCTTCTTCACAGCCCCCACCCCACGCCACGCCACCCCAATTACTTCTTCTTCTTCAGTACAGCAGCCCCTCATCCCCCCCTCCCCCCCGCATCCCTCCTTCCTCCTCCTCTTTCTTCACATAATTTTTTTAATAAAAATATATATTTTATATAAATAAAATAGACCCCACCCCCTTCTTTTTTCTTCTTCACAGCCTCCACCACCCATGCCACCCCACCCGAATTACTTCTTCTTCTTCAGTACAGCAGCCCCCTCATCCCCCCTTCCTCCTCTTTCTTCTGCTTTTTCACGTAAAAGTACCTTTTTTCTCTTTCTTTCACCATTGTAGCAAGCTTTTCAATGAATATTTTTTCTTCATCAAATGTAAAATTAACTTGAATTAACTTGAGCAAAATCAATTGAACTAAATATAAGTACATGATCACAAAAACATATCAATAGATGGTATTCTCACGATATGAAATTCTTGGCCAAG
This sequence comes from Capsicum baccatum var. pendulum, assembly GCA_030864225.1. Taxonomy (NCBI): domain Eukaryota; kingdom Viridiplantae; phylum Streptophyta; class Magnoliopsida; order Solanales; family Solanaceae; genus Capsicum; species Capsicum baccatum. The sequence continues at coordinate 205,913,560 of CM061560.1, read as the reverse complement.
AATCAAACTTGTTCATCAATCTTGAACCCTTTTTTATTGTCGAAAAATAAAATTTTGGATCAATTAGGACTTGATAGGAAGGAGATTATGAAGAAACGGGGTGGGGGTATGAAGAAGATGAAGAAATAGAGTGTTGGGGTGGGGGTGGGGGTAGGGAAGGGGAGTGACGATCTTCTTCTGATGAAGAAGTTGAAGTTATGCCCTTGACTTCTTTTATATATATATATATATATCGCTTTTCTTTTTTTCCCACGTCAGCCGTAAGGGGTGAATTTAATTCACTTGAAATTTGTTAAGAGGGGTAAATAAATGGAAGTTAATTTTAAGTGTTAAAGTGAGTTTGAAGGACAAGTTTAGGGGGAAAGATGTATTTTTTCTAATAATAATAATAATTAAAAAAATCAAGGTGACATCTTTTGATTGTTTTCTCTATGAGATTTTGAGAAAATGAATACAACAATTAACCCGATCAAGTCCAACAAATTGGGATCTGTGGAGGGTACAATATACGCAGACCTTACCACTGAGGTAAATAAGTTGTTTCCAATAGAACCTTAGTTCAAGAAAAATAGTTTAAAGCTGTCCAATTTCAAGAAAAATATTAGTGAAAATTTATTTAATATTGACTGTTGATCAAATATGATGAACAGTTGAGATTAGAATTGAGGAGATGAGTCGAATTGGGATTAGATATTGGGTTAAAAAAATTGAATTGGGAATTTCGGTTGAGTCAAATTAAACTCAATTGACACAAATAGAGTGTAAAATGGCTAGAATTTAAATAAATTAAAAAAATGAATTGAATTAGATTGATATTTAATAAATATATTAACTATAAAATTAATATTAATAAATAAATAAAATTATTATTTTTAATAATTGAGTAGACTACTTTTTAATAAATATAGAAAAGCCGTAACAACAACAACAAAAATAATAATAATAATAATAACTAGGAAAATAATAAGCCTCGATATAAATTTGGTTTAAAATGAACCAAATTAAATTCAAAAATCAATTAAAATTGACATCAATTAGATATAAGGTTGGCTAGAATTTAAATAAAGTTGAGAAGATAATTGAATCAACTTAGACTGATATTTAAATATAATAATAATAAATAAATATTGATCAACGGCTGAGATCTAAAGATTAAGAATTTGGTTAAAAAAAATTAAATGAAATTTAAAATTGAGTTCAATTTGACACAATTTGGGCTAGGATTGTAATAAATTGGATAAAATTAGGCTAAAATTGTTATAAATTGGCAAAATCAGGCTAGAAAGTAAATAAATTGAAAAAAATTAAATTAACTAAGGTTACGGATTAATACAATGATAATAATAATAAAATAAATAATATAATTATTCAAAGATTATTTATAAATAAATTGTGTAAATAAAAATACGGCACATAATATATTACTTTAAAATTAACGATACCAATAATTCGAAATGGACACCTATAAATTATGAATATAAAATTTAAAATTGTTGATAATTCATCTATGATACCATCTATGTCAATAAACTAATTTTAATTGCTTGAACATCTTTTGCTCAATAAAACGTGTTCACCGATTTAATGTCTAATTTTTTTTATTTTATGTTTTTTATTCTTCAAGTTTATCCTTTTCCTATTTGAATTTTTCAAGTCACAAAAATCCTAAGTAAATTCCAAAGAAATAATTTCAGCTAAATTTGTAGCAACACAACCCCCAATAATTTTTCAAGTAATAATTTCGTAGGTAAATCCCCAAGAAATAATTTCAGCTAAATTTGTAGCAACACAATCCCTCAAGAATAAATTCCCCAAATAATTTTTCAGGTAATAAAATCCATTACATAAATTTCAACCAAAATATCTCTAAGTAAATTCGTAGGATAAATTACCTGGGGAGTTTTCTATGGATTTAATATATATATATATATATATATATATATATATATATATGTCCATATACATGCAGATTTACCTAGAGATAAAATACTTGCCGATACATTTTCCCAGGTAATGTCTCAAGTAATAATTTCGCAGGTAAATCCTCATGAATGAGTCCCCAGTAAAAGTCGCAGCACAAAATCCCCAAATAATTTTCCAGGTAATAAAATACATTATATAAATTTCTACAAAAATATGTCTAAGTAAATTCGTAGGTTAAATTACCTTGGGATTTTTCTATGGATTTAATATATATATATATATATATATATATATATATATATATATATATATATATATATATATATATACCTGTGGATTTACCTAGAGATAAATATCCGCCGATATATTTTTTCAGCTAATGTCTCAAGTAATAATTTCGCAGGTAAATCCCCAAGAATAAATCCTCAGCGAAATTCGCAGCACAAATTCCCCAAATAATTTTCTAGGTAATAAAATTCATTACATAAATTACCACCAAAAAATCTCTAAGTAAATCCGTAGGATAAATTACCTGGGGATTTTTCTACTGATTTAAAAAATATATATTTGTTAATATACCTACAAATTTACCTAAAGATAAAATACCCGCCGATATATTTTCTCAGGTAATGTCGCAAGTAATAATTTCACAGGTAAATCCCCAACAAAATTCGCGGCACAAAATCCCCAAATAATTTCGTAGGTAATAAAATTCATTACATAAATTTTCACCTAAATATCTCTAAGTAAATTCGTAGGATAAATTACCTGCGAATTTTTCTACGGATTTAAAAAATATATATATTACTCCAAATACCTGCGGATTTACCTAGAGATAAAATATCCGCCGATATATTTTTCCAGGTAATGTCGCTAGTAAGAAATTTGCGCAATATGGCGCCAAATTTACTTGCGGAATTTGCTGCAAATATATAGTTCACAGGTAATATTTTTTAATGTTGAGAAATTTAATATTTTCGCAGGTAAATCCACATATATTTCCTGTGATATTATTCTCCAGGTAAAATTCTTATGTAATATACAGTTTTCTAATAGTGGGCGGTTTTTTTAGATTGTGTGTCTTTTGTGTTTATCATCTTATATACCTCAAATTTTATGGGGACATGATGTCTCATATAGTATATGACATCTCATACACATTTACTTGAGTAGATAAGTAAAGGTAAGTTTTCCTCCTGGGTTGCATTATGCATTATGAATTAATTGATGAGACTTCGTTGAGCATTTTCTTGTTCATATATTTGATATCACTAGTGACTCATGTAGGTGGGGTTTTGTAGAGTTTCATGATTAATATGGTCCGATATATTAAAGAAAAGAGATAATACATCAAAACACCGCTTAACTTGTCAGTAAAACTTACTTTAGACCCTAAACTAATCAGACAATTATTTAACCCCCTTAACAACTTTCAAGTGAACTAATTTCAACCTCAAAATCAAAATCACACTCTCACAACGGAGAGTGCACTACACACGCGTCGTGTCATTGCCAAATCAGCGCCACATCAGTGCTATGTCATTGTCACGTAAGAAATTAGAATTTTAAAAAAAAATCCCACACACATACTATTTTTATATATATTTTTTGAAAAAAGTAAAATATATACTATTTATATATATATATATATATATATATATATATATATATATATATATATATATATATATATATATATATATATATATATATATATATATATATATATATATGCCCCCCTCTTCTTTCTTCTTCACAACCCCCTCTCCCCTTCAACACAAATCCACAAACTATAGATCTTGAACCAAGAAAACCAGCCATACCCACATCAAGAAAACCAATCAAAATTCAATATTGAACACTACAGCGATCACCCAAAACAACAAAACAAATCAATACCCAACAAAACAAATCAAATTCAGAATTTCACTGAAAAACACATAACAAAACATATCCAAATCAAGAAAAACGAACTCAAAAATAAAAACAATATATATAGTGGAGACCCATTTGATTAACTATTTATAGTTGAAAATTGGTAGCGATGATCAAAAATTAAGTGGTAGGGATCGTCGATTCGTGTTGAAAATGGGGAAGAGAGAAGCCTATGAATTGAAAAAAAAAAAGTTTCAGTTTGGAAAGTAGAAGAAGAAGGGAGCGACAAAGACTAACGGCATGTGTTGTGCTTTACACAATGAGTTTTATGTATTTTTTGAGTTTATTTTGTTGGTTCTTGATTTTTATATGAAAGTTTATTTTTGTATAATTTATGTATTTTATTATTGTGTATTTGATTGAAGATTTTGGTGAAAAGAAGTGAAAAAAAAAAAAGAAATAAAGGAAGAAGAAGAAATGGGGGTGGTGGGGTGTGAAGAAGAACAAGAAATGGGGGTGGTGGGGTGTGAGGAAGAAAGGAAAAAAATAATATTTAAAAATATTAAAGTGGGCCCCACTAAAAAAAATTTATACTTTTTTTTCCACTAAAATGCGCCTTTATTTATTTTTTGTCACGTCAGCACTTAAGGGGGCAAAATAATACATTTTAAAGTTCATAAGGGGGGTAAATAATTGCTCGATTAGTTTAGGGTCTAAAGTAAGTTTTGCTGACAAGTTCAGGGGTGTTTCGATGTATTATCTCTAAAGAAAATACTGTCAAATTTTTAAGAGAATTGCTAGACTTAGCTCGTGAGTATTAATCCAATTTGAAGATGAATGTTTTCTAACGATGGGAGGATATAACAACTCAGATATTTAAGATTTTTCTTCATCTTGTGTCAAAGACTTATGAGCCTAAATTTTGAAAGTTCTATTAACATCGGGCATGCTCGAAAATATTTGATTCAAATTGAAATTTGATAAAATAAAATATTTTTATTTTCTTTCTAAAATACTTTTAATATTTACAAAAAAAAATTCTTTAGTTATTACTACCTCCGTTTCAAAAAGAATGACCTAGTTGAACTTGGCACGGAGTTCAAGAAAATAAAGAATACTTTTCAATCTAGTGGTCTTAAATTAAAAATATGTCAAATATACCAAAATGTCCTTCAATCTTGTGGTCTTAAACATGTCGCGTGGAAAGTTAAAATTTAAAAGTTACTAAAAATGAAAGGGATCATTCTTTTTTAAACAAACTAAAAAAGAAAGTGTGTCATTTTTTTTTAAACGGAGAAAGTATGTATTTATTGTATGAGTTTATTTATAAGAGCTTTTATAAATTATTAATATTTTAATAGAGATATTAAGTCTTGATAAGTGGAGAGATTATTATCATATGATATATCATTTATTTAAAATATATTCTTATTAAAATGTAATCACATATCATATGCTAAAGATCAAATAATTGCCTAACTTTTCAGTATTTTAAAAATATAATTAATATTAAAAGTGGTGGAATCATATAGGTCGTCTAACATTCATAGTAATCTCCTGAAAGGTTAGACATATTTATGTATATATATACACAATTTTTGACAAGGATCACCGTTTGGATATCAAACAAGTTTTTTTTTTTTTATAGTTAAAATAAATCTACTGGACGTTGGTACATATCTATCACCTCTTCTCCATCAGCATCTATGTTCTTTAGGGAGAGCTTTAATTTATGTGAATATCATATGTATGATCTATTGAGGAGGTTGTCTCTTTTTCACCAACAACACCCTCGATGCGGTAGCATCTGTTAGAAAATAGAGCAATAACGCAGCGGAAATTAGATATTGGCGTACCTCCAGCCATTGTCAGTATTCGTCGGAGTCGTCAAAGTCGTCGACATTCGCTTTCCACGTCCGATGAGTCTTCTAAGTATTCAACTCTCACTCTTTAGATGGTGTGGAGTAATTTGAAAGTCATGCTTAGGGACCTTTTAACCAGATCTATATTATTTATAATATTCCCCATCAAGAACATTGGTCAACGGTTACAAATTGGGTGGTTGGACAGCAGTTACAGAGGATTTGAAATTCAAATCCTTAATAGTTGAGTAACTGTTGGAATGGAAGGTTGCAGACATGGAGGTTACGGGCCATATCAGATAAGACCAACATTCTCCCACTTGGTCCGTATATCCTAATCCCATAAGTGAAACATAAAACATGAACCATGACGATAGTTTATCTAAGAGCGAGTAGTATCTTTCACGTATCACAGTGCATTATGTCTCTAAGCCTTAGCCCTTATTTCTTAATGAACAAACCCAATGTTTATTCAAGGTCCATATTTTAGTGACATTTCTCAAAAATAAACTGAATGTGCACATAGTTACAAATAAGAAAAATATCATATAAAATAGAGTTTCATCAACATTCATTGTTACAACGAAAATTTACATATTGAAACTAAGTCCCATTATGACTACATGATCCTTAAACTTCTGTGGTGGCATGCCTTTAGTTAAAGGATCAGTTAAAATCACTTCAGTGCTGATGTGTTCAATAACCATTTTCTTATCTTTAACACGTTCTCTTATGGCTAGATATTTGAAGTCGATATGCTTGCTTCGACTACCACTTTTGTTATTCCTAGCTAAAAAGACGGTAGTTGAATTGTTATAATATAACTTTAATGACTTAGAGACAAAATCGACAATTCTCATTTCAGAAATGAAACTTTTCAACCATACACCATGTGAGGTAGCCTCAAAACAAGTAACGAATTCAGCATCCATAGTAAAAGTAGTAATCAAAGTCTGTTTTGCACTCCTCCAAGATATTGCTCCACCAGCTAACATAAAAATATATCCAGAAGTTGATTTTCGTGAATCAACACAACCAGCAAAATCTGAATTAGAGTAGCCAATGACTTCTATGTCATCTGATTGTTTGTACATAAACATGTAAATTTTCGTCCCTTGAAGATATCCAAAGACTTTCTGTGCAGCACTCCAGTGGTCAAGACGTAAATTACTCTGATATCTTCCTAACGTTCAAACAGAAAATGCTATGTCAGGTCTTGTACAAACCTGAGCATACATTAAGCTTCCAATAACAGAAGCTTATGGAATGTCTTTCATTTGTTCCCTCTTAAGATCGTTTTTCGGGCATTGATTCAAGTTGAACTTGTCACCCTTAACAATAAGAGCTACACTTGGTAACAATCTTTCATTCGAAACCTCTCTAAAATTTTATTGATATAGGCTTCTTGAGATAGACCTAAGATACCTTGATGTCTATCTTGATTAATCTTAATGCCAATGACATAAGACACATCACCTGTGTCTTTCATATCAAAACTTTTAAAGAGATATTGTTTCACTTCATATATCATTCCTTTATCATTGGATGCAAGTAAGATATCATACACCTATAGAACTAGGAAACATATTTTACTTCCACTGACCTTCTAGTATATACATTGATCCATAATGTTCTCAACAAAGTTAAATGAAGAGATAACATTAGGAAATTTCAAATACCATTGATGGGAGGCTTGTTTTAGTCCATATATGGATTTCTTTAACTTACATACCAAGTGCTCCCTATCACTAGAGGAAAGACCTTCAGGTTTTCTCATATAAACATTTTCCTTTAGATCACCATTGAGAAATGCGGTTTTCACATCCATTTGTTGCAATTCTAAGTCAAAATAGGCTACTAATGTGCAAGGAATCCTTTCTCGATACAGGAGAAAATGTCTCTGTGTAGTCAATTCCTTTCTTTTGAGTGAATCCTTTAGCAACAAGTCTTGCTTTATATCTTTCAATATTGCCTGATGAGTCCTTGTTAATTTTAAAGATCCACCTACATCCAATGACTTTTACATTATTAAGCAACTTGACAAGATTCAAACTTCATTGTTTTTCATGGAATTTATCTCTTCTTTTATGGCATTATACCACAATTCTGACTCTTTGCAACTCATGGCTTGTGAAAAAACTCAAGATCATTTTTAACTCCAATGTCAGATTCCTATAAATACACAACAAAATCACTAGGAATTGCTGATTTTCTTTCTTTAGTAGATCTTATTAATATTTCACCAACATTTTCCTAAGAATCATGTTGTTCAACTGGTTGCTCAATAATTTATGGATCATTTGAACTTGATCTGCTTGAATATTTTTAACAGTTTGTGAAATCATATTGATTTTTTGTTCAGCACCCAATTGTACTTGAGGGGTGTTATGTGCGACAATCAATTGTTGACTTGAAGTGAAAGGTCGATCTCTAATAGAAATTGTATTCTGAAGTTGATCGCTCCCACTAATTAATTCATTCACAAGAAATTTTACAATTGTTGATTCCACGATCCTAGTGTTGTTAGATGGACAATAGAATTTGTATCCTTTATATCTTTCGGCATATCTAATAAAATATCCACTAATAGTCCTAGGATTCAGTTTCTTTTCTTTTGTGTTGTAAATTCTTACTTCAGATGGGCATCCCCATACGTGCATATGTGTTAAACTCAGTTTCCAACCTTTGAACATCTCAAAAGGTGTCTTTGGAACAGCCTTGGTTGGAATCCAATTTAATATAAACACTATCGTCTTAAGAGCCTCAATCCAAAAGGAAATAGGTAGCTTAGAGATACTTAACATACTACGCACCATATCCGATAATGTTTTATTTCTTTTTTCTACTACACCATTTTGATCTGGAGAACCAGGCATAGTGTATTGGGCAACACTTCTATTTTCTTAAAGAAATTTTGCAAATAGATCTTGTGCTTGTCCATCTTCTGTGTACCTACCACAGTACTCACCACCTCTGTCAATCCTCACAATTTTAATTTGTTTTCTGCATTGTTTCTCTACTTCAGCCTTAAACACTATAAAGGCTTCTAGTGCTTCGCTTTTATTATGAAGCATACAGAGATACATATATCGTGAGTAGTCATCTATAAAGGTGATAAAGTATTTCTAACCATATGCATCCATATTTGGACAACATATATTTGAATGTATGATTTCTAATATGTTTGAACTCCTCTTGGCACCCTTCTTTGATTTGTTTGTCTGTTTGTCTTTAATGCAGTCAACACAAGTATCAAAGTCAATAAAATCTAAAGTATTAAGTGCTCCATCATTTACTAATCTATTAATTATATCAAGGTAGATATGTCCCAATATTCGATGCCACAAAATAGAGGAATTTTCATTCATAACACATTGTTTAATTCCAATTTGAACATGCATAACATTATGAGTGGAATTATTTTGCAAATCAAGATAAAAAAGATCATCAAACAGTGTACCATATCCAACAAGTTTAGATTTATAAAATAGATTAGAATAACCTTCTAGAAAGAAGGAGTATCCTAAAGTTACAAGTCTTGATACTGAAATTAAGTTTCTAGAAAAGTTAGGGACATAAAAGTTCTTTTCCAACTCTAAAATGAAACAACTACTAAGAACTAAAGTGTATGTTTCAATAGCTTTTACATGCGACTACATTTTATTTTCTGAATAGATGCTTTGCTCAACTCCCACTGGCTTCCGCAGGTTTGTTAAGACCTGCAAGAAATTCGTAATATGAATTATGGAAGCAGAATCAATCCACCACATGTTATGATTAACATCAAACATATTAGCTTCATAACAAACAAGAGGAATAGAAGTACCTCTCTTCCTAAGCCATCGTTGAAACTTAACACAGTCTTTTTTTATGTTTCTTTCTTTCTACAGAAGCGACACTTGAATTCTTTTTTGCTATCAGAGTCAAGTGAAGCCTTTCCTTTCAACTTTTTGTTGGCTTGATGAGACTTCTGTCCTTGAGTGGTCGTGAATGCACTTTCTCCTATTTCCATTAGCAATCCACCCTCCTTTTGAACACACAAGGTCATGAGTTCATTAATAGACCATTTATCTTTATGTGTGTTATAGAAGATCTTAAAAGGGTCATACTGTATAGGAAGAGTATTTAATATATAGTGCACAAGAAAAGTTTTAGACATTTCAACCTTAAGAGTTTTTAGTTGAGCCACTAAGTCTCGCATTTCAATGATGTGCTCACGCACACCTCTCACACAGGTGAGCCTCATTGATGAGAATTTCATAATTAAGGTGTTGGCAAGTGCCTTATCTGAAGTTTCGAATTGTTCATCAATAGCCTTCAACAATTCCTTGGCATTGTTATATTGTTTGACAGAACCACGAATACCAATAGAAATTTTGGTCTTAATAAACATAACACTCAAATGACTAGAGCACTCCCATTGTTCATGAAAAGCAATCTCAGTTTGAGTGCTAATTTCATCAATAGGTGATTCATCTTTCCTGATAGCATAATCAATGTCCATGCACCCTAAGTGCAGATGAATTCTCTCCTTCCAGATCTTATAGTTCTCACCATTCAATTCAGAAATATCACAAATATCAGAGAAGTTCGCAGGTTGCATAACTGCAAAAATATACGTAAAAACATACATGCTTAGTAAATTTGAGGCAAATAATATAAAATTGAATTTACTGAAATAAAAATTACCTGTGGACTAAATGTTTAATTCTATTAGACTCATTCTTTATGATAAAATCACTGTTTACTAGCATGATGTTAAAACTATTAAATTTTCATTCATAATTCCTGTGGATAATTATGAAAAGTATTCAACATTTTATCCTAATTAATTATGTAACCCAATAATAAAGGTTCTTAAGCTACTATATCGTGCATAATTAATTACAATTCTAATGTCTAATTTTTTTTTATGTTACCTTAAATTTAAAAATTTATTTAATTAAAGACGTTGTGGCTAATCTTCAATTAAACATCGCTTAAGAATTAGTCCTTATTTAATGTCTATAATTTTCTTATGTAATTCTAAATACAATATATAATTTTATTTAATCAAAAATATTGTGACTAATTCTTAATTGAATAAAACTATATAAATCACTTAAGCCATTAAATATAAGATTAGTATAGAAAAGCAATAATATGCATTAAAAATAATATCAAGACCAACTTAACAGGAAACATAGGCCCACATAATGTAGGTAAAATGTATACTAATAATAAGGGTCGTTCGGTTTGAAAACAAGTTATACCGGAATTAGTTATGCTGGGATAAGTTGTGATAGGATAAGTTATACTGAGATTAGTTATGCTGGGATTATTTTTTATTGAGCGTTTGGTTTGTTATATTCAAAGTAATATACATGGTATAATTTCTAGGAATAAATTAATTGATTACCAAAATGTCTTCCATCTTATTTAACTTATATATATATATATATATATATATATATATATATATATATATATTTCTTTTCAAGCTTTAAATATTTATTCTCCAAAGTAAAACTTTCATCTTATTTAGCTTAATTTTTTTGTGTATGTGCATTTCCATAATTATATCGTGTGTATTTTAAAATAAAACTTTCATATTATTTAGCTTTAATTTTTTTTACGTGTACCTTCCCATGATTATGCCGTATGTGTTTAAAAAAAATCTTACTACATCTTATTTAGTTTGAAATAAAAAATTTCAACATAAGTTTATTAAGGTAAAAGATGATTTGTTGTTTATGTCACTTCATTTAAATACATATCACTCATATAGTATAGAATATTAAAATTTATTTTAATTTATATATAAAATATCAATTTTTAAGTGATTAAAAAAATATTTAATTTAAAATATGTAATTCAACAATGGAGTCGACATTTTTATTATTTTTTAGAGAAATTAAAATATATAAATAAACATAATAATTATTCAAATAAATTTAACGTATAATATATTCATAAATAAATATTTTTTAAATGTGTATGAATCTCTAATATTTCTTGTTAAATTACTTATTTTGTTCTAAATTCCATAAAATATTGATAATCTCATTTTTTGTTAAAAAAATTCATCATCAAAAGATGTGAAAAAAAATTACTCTCATTTTTTATTATTTAGTATCATTAATATTTGGAGAGTCAAATTATATCTTTTTTTAAAAAATAAATTTTCAAATATTTTTAGCTAAATATAAAAATATTTTTTTATTTAATAATTAAGTATGTATTAAGTTAGAAAGCGAAAGTCAATATACTTTAGTAACTTGTCCATAATTTTATAAAAATACCTTATATTTTATTAAAAAAATACATACATATATATATATATATATATATATATATATTAAAATCTAGAAAGAATTTGGAGGGCAATTGTATCTTATTCTAATTTTATCCTAAGGATAACTTAACATGGGATAATAATCCCATCATATCTATGGATAACTTATCCCGAGACTAATTATTAGTTCCGGGATAATTTATCTCAAATATTAACAACCAAACAAGTGAAATAAATTTTTATTTCAAAATTATTATTTTATCCCAAAATTATTTACATCCAAACCGCAAACCAAATGACACCATAGAGTTTCTCATTATGTCAAGACATTATAAGGACAAACAAAAATCTAAGTAGTGGTACGTGGCCAACACTCTCTCCATTAGCAATTGAGAAGGCATCAGGATAGCAATAAATTAAAAATTAAAATAATAGTCATAAATATCCTGACTAATAGACAGCACTTTATTTATTTATATAGTAATAAATATTTCTATATTATAGAAGTATTGGTTTGGTCATGGGATGGAAATGACATAACAAATTTGTCTAGGAGTAATTTGGTCATTACAATAAATTATAAGCTCAATTCAATTATATTTTGTGCTTTGACTTTGGAACTTCATCAAAAGTTTGAACAAAAACCCATTATTTGTTCTTTAATTACAAGCAATGCCATTGAAGAAATGTATCATAATGCCATCACACATATTTACACACATGTGGGCCCTCTATCTTCCATTTATTTTTCAATCTTATTTATCTTTTTTATTTTTATGTATAAAATTATTTCAAATATATTTAAGTAAATTGATTAGTAGGATGATAATTTATTGTAAAAATTAATTATAATTGATGCAATTAAATAAATTTTATTATTTATTTAATTTCATATCAAATATATGATTTACTTTCTTTCTTATTTGTTATTACATTTTCACCTAATTTAAATTTTTCCTAATATATTCAATCGTGATTTTACTATATCATCTCTAATTAATTATTATGGTCATCTAAGTATCATGTCACTTAAATTGGAGTAGAAAAAGTTTTACACAATAATTAAAAATTTAAATTATTTAAAAAAACATATAATTTACTTTCTTTCTTATTTGTTATTACAATTTCACCTAATTTAATTTTTTCCTAATATATTCAATCGTGATTTTACTATATCATCTCTAATTAATTAGTATGGTCATCTAAGTATCATGTCACTTAAATTGGAGTAGAAAAAGTTTTACATAATAATTAAAATTTTAAATTATTTTTAAAAATATTATTTTTATATTTCTTTTCTATATTTCTCTCTCTCTCTCTCTTTCTCTCTCTCTCTCTCTCTCTCTCTCTCTCTATATATATATATATATATATATATATATACATATATATATATATATTAGAAATGATGGTTTTGACATGTTAGCTTATGGGTATTAAAACAAAGTTTTAGAATACTAAGGTCTATAAAATACTTTGCAAGATTAGTTTGTTTAGGAAAATTGTATTTTGTGTTTTAATGTTTGGACCTTATCAACAACTATAAGAAAAGTTCTTCCATTTTGAATTAATTACAACTCATGCCATTCCAATAAATTACCACTTTCCCGTTGATGCTATGATGATAGGGGAATTTACACGCCTATATCAATATATTTTGCCCATATTTGTGCCATGTTTTGAGAACAAATTATATATTTCATGCACTTTTAGTCCTTTTTCCTGTAAGTGAGCTAAAGAACATGATTAGCAAAGTTTCAGGTATAAATGATACAGAAATCAGCATTTTATAGCTTACTTGACATCAAAGAAAGCTTACGAAGGAAGGAAAGGGAGCTTGAATGCCTAAAGGACCAAAAGTGATGCATGGAAAATCTGTCCCGGGCTAAAACAGCATTTCTGAAGACTTTGGGGACTTGCAGTAACTTATTTGGATTAGGATAATAATACATTAACCTAGTACAATTGGGTTAAGTATTTTATTAGTTTATTTGGATTTGGATAATGTTACATTAACCTAGTACAATTGGGTTAAGTATTTCATTAGCTTAGTAGGATTTGGTTAAGTATTTCATTAGCTTAGTAGGATTAGGATATGGGTATTATAAATACCCTATCATGCTAGAGATTTTTATTTATTCCTCCCTTAGTGGAGAGGCATTCCTCCCTTAGTGGAGAGAAACATTCCTCCCTTAGTGGAGAGATTCATTCACTTACTATTCCAACAATTCTAATTCTTCCATTAATTCTATTCTTCTTCTATTCTTCTATTAAATTCCACAACAAGAGAGACGTTACTTTGCAAAGGACTTCACGCCATCCTCACCCTTACACCTAACGTGCAAATCTTTATTGGGGTACAATGATCATGTTTATTGTGACTTCCTTCGCACTCATGGGTAACTAAACCTCTCTGTTGGGGTTATGGAAGCCGAATGAGATACTATCTATTGCTGTGAGTTTGTGAGTTCGTGACACGTATGCTACTTATATCATTATTCTCTTCATCTTAATGCAAATTCTTGTGGCTGCAGACGCATAGAATAACGCCAGTATAACATTTAACTTGTTCGAAAGAAAGGTTAACTGTCTGGAAAAGAAATAATGTCAAGGTAGTAGGGTCCCATCCCCTATTAAAAAGTTAGTGCCGTAACTGGATTAACCTCTTGGAGAATTCGTACCGTTAGACACGCTTTAAGCTCGAAAGAGTTAAAGTGAAATAATCCTCGAATAGGTCGAAAGACGCCTGGATTTACCATCAAATACAATTCTCTATAAGCACATACATGTCTGAATTCAACACACTCATAGCCAATAGAGACGTATAACTCAGAAGGTAGACATAACCCCAACTCCGCAATTCTCATTGTTTCACAACCTACGAAACATTCTTTCCTTTTTACTTTGCTATTTTCAGTTTTTACTTTAATATTTTGGTTACACATTACAATCCCCCATTTTACGAGACTTGCACTAAAAGTCTAGTAATCCTTGCTTACTTGTTGGCCAAGCTATTCCCTATGGGATCGACACCCAACCCAGGTTGGGTTCTATATTTGCTAACGACCACCTTACACTCCTACGAGAGCTGTAGATTGAGCGTTATCAAAAATTGGCACCGTTGTCGGGGAATACGAGTGTCAATTAAGTTTGTGGTAATTACTAGACCCTTTGGTCAAAGATTCTCGTACTTTTACTTTTAGTTGTTGTTTTTGTTTTATTCAGGTTTGTTCAGTGCATTAATGGATGCACAACGTGAAATTGAAAGGATAGATGCTCAAGTGCATCAACAGAATATTGATAACCCAGGTCGTGCAACAAATCCTGATGATGAGGACTTGGGTGATGAGGAGCTACTAAACCCACGACATACTGCTGAGATGGCGGCACCCATGCAGAGGAGAGATCGTCAAGCGAGATTGAGGCCTGATCGCCGAGCTATGCAAATTCCTTTTGATGACGATGAGGACGATCTGGACGGACCTGGTGCCATCGGAGCTATTATTCTTCCGCCATTGGCACCCGGAGCCAAGTTCAATATCACGAGCACCATGATTCAGTTATTGCAACTCAAAGGATTATTTGGTGGAGTAGCAGGCGATGATCCAAATATGCATCTGATCAACTTTATTTCTACATGTAAGTCATTCGACAATCCTGGCGTTGGACAGAATGCAATTCGACTACGCTCATTTCCATTGTCTCTGTCTGGGGAGGCAACTCTATGGTTGAATGGGCTGATTCCTGATTCTATTACAAATTGGAGGCAATTGAGAGACGCTTTCCTAGAAAGATTCTTTCCGCCATCCAAAAGAGCACAATTAAGAGATGAAATCAGCAACTTTCGGCAGCTTTCAACCGAAGCTCTTCATGAAACATGGGAGAGGTTCAAGACGAAGCTTATGAGGTGCCCAAACCATCACATGACCAATGTCCACCTAATGGAGATACTATACAGAGCCTTGAATTCAATAACTAAACCAGTGGTGGATAATGCGGCCGGAGGATCATTTATGGACCTCACCTTTGTGCAGGCAAGCAATATGCTAGATCGGATGACAAAGCAAAGTAGGGCTTGGTATACCTGGGATTCTGAGGTAGCAAGCTCTATTGTATCTTTTGGCATGACTGCAGAGCAGAGGCGAAGACAAGAGGATCGTGACCAAGACATGGCTCACATGAAAATGCAGATGGATCTTCTTACAAAGCATCTATTATTAGGGAAGACCGAAAAAGTCAAAGTTGTTGCATCAAAAGGAAGAGAGGAATCCGATTCCGAGGAAGAAGCCAACTACTTGAACAATCAGGGGGGTTTCCGAGGCAATGCCCAAGGAAACCAAGGTCAAAACTATTATGATAATTCAGGATATAAGGACCGTGATCAAGGTAGTTGGAAGGATAAGACTGACAGGAGTGGTTTGTATATTCCTCCTAGAAATCATGAGGCTGAGGCGTCTGATTCCGAAAAGATGTCTATGGAAGATATGATGGCCAAGCTGCTGAAAGGAGTGGAGGCAACCAATATGGGCGTAACTGAGGTGAAGAACGATTTGTCTTTAATGAATCAGTTGGTTGACTCACATTCCACTTCAATAAAACAGCTGAAGCAACAATTGAGTCAATTATATGCGGCATTCAATCAAAGAAAGGCTGGCACTTTACCTAGCGACATTGTGCAAAACCCAAGGAATTATGGGTCATGCATGGCCATTACTACCCGAAGTGGTAAGGTACTGGAAACCTCAGCAAAAAGAAAGCAAGTGATTGACGAAGTAGTGGACAAGGCGAAAGGGGAAGATGCCGCAGCAGCTGATCCTGACGTCCATAACGTCACCCCTCACGATTTGCAACCTAAAAAAGCTGAAAAACGAAAGCAAGAGGAGAAGAAATCCAAGGAGATAACAATCCCATACCCACCACCACCTTTTTCTCAAAGATTGAAGAAGGTGGCGGATGACACGAAGTTCAGCAAATTCATGACTATGTTGAAACAGCTGACCATTAATGTTCCATTGGTGGAGGCACTTGAACAAATGCCTGGGTATGCGAAATTTATGAAGGATCTTTTGACAAAGAAGCGGGCAGCAAGTTATGAGTTGAAAGATGATGTTCATCACTGCAGCGCAATTGCTACAAGATCGCTAGTTCAGAAAAAGGCCGACCCCGGTGCTTTCACTATTCCTTGCACGGTTGGATCTATGAATTTTGCTAAGGCAATGTGCGACCTGGGTGCTAGCATCAATTTGATGCCACTATCCGTCTACAGGAAGTTGGGGTTAGGTGATCCGACACCTACCAATATGAGGCTCGTGATGGCTGATAGGTCGGTAAAACGACCTGTGGGTATCTTGAATGATGTGTTGGTGAAGGTTTCTTCATTCATCTTTCCTGCAAACTTCGTTATTCTGGATTGTGAGGTGGATTCTGAAGTTCCCATAATCTTGGGATGTCCTTTCCTTGCAACTGGAAGTGTGCTTATTGACATGAGAGCTAATGAGCTTTTGTTTTGGTTGAATGACGAAGTGGTCCGCTTTGATATATGCAAAGCAATGAAGCAACCCAGTGATATGGATGTGTTCTCCGTAGCTTATGAGGATAAGAAAACATTATCTGTAGAGAAACAGCTTACTATTAAGCCATTGTCTGCTGCGCTGCTGAATGTTGAGCAAGAGGATGATGAAGATTATGAAGAAACTATGTGTGCTCTAACAGGGATAGGGTCCTATTCTCATACTCCTAAGAAGTTGGACCTTGATCTTATGAATCAACCTTCACCAACAGCGAAGACTTCCATTGAAGAACCACCAATGCTAGAAACGAAAGAGCCCCCCGATTATCTAAGGTATGTGATCTTGGGATATGGAAATACACTTTCGGAAAGTGTTGCGGATGATTTAAGTGAACAGCATGTAGAGGCTCTCATCTCTGCTCTGATGAGGTACAAGAGAGCTGTGGGTAGAAAGATTGATGATATAATTGGTATCCCTCTTGAGATATGTATGCACAAGAGTCATATCGAAGAAGATTGCATGCCTACAAGTAAGTATCAGCATCGTCTGAATCCATTCAGAAAAGGATACCCCATCTATCTCGATGAAGTCTAAGTAATCGAGATAGCTATGTCGTGTTGCGATAATAAATCAAGCGCTTGGTGGGAGGCAACCCATCGTTTTTAAATATTTTTAATTGTTTTTGTTTTCTAAGGATTTTGTCGAGCCACGACCAAAACTAAGGCTCTTGATGGGAGGCAACCCATCGTACTAATCGTTTTTATTGGTTTTTAGCAAATGTAGGTGCAAGAGGTATAAAACGAGGAGATTGATTTCAAATGTCGATTTGGACGTATTGCATGGTAAAGGTGGTAAGTTAGGAATAAGGATGCATAAGGCTATGGATTGAGCATTGCTCATGACAAAATAGGCATCGAGGAAGGCTAGGCCTAGGTAAAACTAGGCCACGAACAATGCAAAACCTATCCTATAGCCCAAGGTCTCGGAATCTAGTGTGCTATACACTATGCGCCGCCCATTCTTAAGTGTGCTATACACTATGCGCCGCCTATGCTATAGCATTAGGTCTCAGTATCTCAAATGCTATACACTATGCGGCGCATATGTCCCTAAATGCCATGACCTATGCGCCGCATATGTCCCTACATGCCATACACTATGTGCCGCCTATACTATGACTATGCCAAGCATTATGCGCCGCATATAGGGCTTTTTTGTCTCCAAAACCGTTTGTAAATGGGTCAAAACCCGACCCATTCTCTTCCTATATAAAGGGGACTTAGTCTTGAAACATAACCACATTAGAAATTGACCTAAGGGCGCCGCATACTCTCTCCAAATCATCTCAAACTTTTTCTTTTTGCTCTTTCAATTCACAAGAACATCTCCAAAGGCTTCAATCACGTAAGTACTCTTGTATTCTTCATCTATTTCTCGTAAGTACTACGTTGCTATGCCTATTATGAATTGCTACATCTTGAAAGATTATTGGTGATGTTAATGTGTTTGGATTGTTGACACAAAACCATGTGAGTGAACATGTACGTTAGGATAATCTTAACTTGTTTTCGACTTGAATTTGGTTTTAATTGAATTGTCATACTCTTTGTGGAATTGCTATGGTGATGAACATTGCATAGTCTTGTCACTTGTATACCTACATGTTAGGCTATCCCGTTCATCGGGATACGACTTATAGTTGCCTACCGACATAGGAGGTTGTAATTGTTGATAGATGCTATCCCTTGATTCAATCTCTATGTAGTAGTCTTGATATACCTAACATGAAAGTATTGCAAGGGTTCCAAGAAGTGATACATCTCTGATTTTCTTGTCGGAATTTAGCCCCTAAAACGTATGTCGATGAAGTCTAAGTAATCGACCACTTTCACTTCACTAGTTTGTGCCAAGAACCTAAGTGTGGGTTGGTACCCCTACTGCTTGTTCATAGATTGTATCCATTGAGATAATGCTAACATGACTCTATTGAGATTTCAGGTACAATGGCACCAAAAGACAAGGCAAAGATAAGGCTACCACTTCACAAAAAGGCAAGAAAAGAGGCCAAAAAGAGCAAGGAGAACCCTCCTCGATGCAAACACCTCGACTCACTCTTGGAATTAAGTGGGATACTTATGAGGAACTTCTAAGGGTGACGACTCTGATGATGATTCCGATGCAAAGGGGTATGACCCCAGACATAGAGAATGAGTCCGACTAACCAGGTTCTTCTTATTTATTTTCCACTGAGGACAGTGTGTCCCGTCTAAGTGTGGGGTGATGGTATTTGCATGCTATACTTCTCTATCCTTTGCATTTATTCATGTTTGTTTTCTTAGTTTTCTCGTTTTGTTTTTCTTAGTAGTAAATTTTTTTTTAACGTAGCTTCGCATGAAATTATTCTAAGAGGCAGCATGAGATTATAACAAGAGTATGTGCTACAATTATGACTATTGAGACATTTTAGGCTCTAATTGTGACTCACTATATGATATTGTGTGGTTCAATTCCTTCACTTGTTGGGTCAAGAGTCTATACTACTTCCAATCAAGTCGACCATGTGCCTTGTGTGTGAGAGATTAATAGTATATTCTATGTTTGTGGCTGATGCTAGAACTTGCCTGGTATGTATGCAAAGCGAAAATAAGGAGTGTAAGTTTAGGAGATGATTTAGGCATTTCTTTGGCAACCTATACTTGTTTACCTTCTTTTTACCTACCCGTGGACATTATCCTAGTTAACCCCTTTTGAGCCTTTAGCCTATTTTCTTTGACAACCTCATATGTAAGCCTAATCCATTTTTTCAAGACCGTAATTTGATCCAAAATCCTAAGTGCTTTAAAGTGAAAAAGTCATGTGACGAAATAAGAGGAAATTGGGTGAGTATGATGCTCTAAATTGTAGTGGTGCTTGAATGAGTTATGAAAAAGAAAGTGCTATCATAAGAATGTTATGAAAAGAAAAAGGAAAAAAAAGCTGAAAAGTGAGTTATGCTTAAAATTGAAAAACAAAAGAGGAGAACAAGGGTGGTAGAATAAAAGAAAGAAGAAAGGTTGAAAGAAAAAAAATGTCAATGATACAATGTGATGTATTAAAGTGCTTAGGAACTTAGTCACTATTTCTGTCCAAAATAGTCCTACCCGTCCCTTAGCCTACATTACAACCATTAAAAGACCTATTTGATCCTAATCTTAGCATTCTGACATTTAGTGGAGTATTACACTAAGGGCAAGCCTATGGTCATCAGTTGCTGCATACGAATTCTTTGTGAGAGCGAGAGCAAGGATATTTTGATACCCATGTTTGAAAACTATGCTATACTTGTGAGTGACTATGGGTAATATATTATGAGACACACATGGTTGATGAGTTTTGGATAGTTGTACATAATTCTTTGTGCCTTAACTTTTGAATATGAGTTGACCACCATCACGAGTCTATGCTAGAGGTTAAATGGTTTCTACTAATGATCGGAAAACTACTCGTTGTTGATAATTGTTGTGCTTGTCTTGACGAATCTTTTGTGTTGTTGCTATGAAACCCTAAGTTGATGTTTAGAGGGACATGATATTTTGTTCGAGGACGAACAAAGCTTTAAGTATGGGGTGTTGATGATAGGCGAATTTACACGCCTATATCAATATATTTTGCCCATATTTGTGCCATGTTTTGAGAACAAATTATATATTTCATGCACTTTTAGTCCTTTTTCCTGTAAGTGAGCTAAAGAATATGATTAGCAAAGTTTCAGGTATAAATGATGCAGAAAACAGCATCTTATGGCTTACTTGACACCAAAGAAATCTCACGAAGGAAGGAAAGGGAGCTTGAACGCCTAAAGGACCAAAAGTGATGCATGGAAAATCTGTCCTGGGCTAAAACAACATTTCTGAAAACTTTGGGGACTTGCAGTAACTTATTTGGATTAGGATAATAATACATTAACCTAGTACAATTGGGTTAAGTATTTCATTAGTTTATTTGGATTTGGATAATGTTACATTAACCTAGTACAATTGGGTTAAGTATTTCATTAGCTTAGTAGGATTTGGTTAAGTATTTCATTAGCTTAGTAGGATTAGGATATGGGTATTATAAATACCCTATCATGCTAGAGATTTTTATTCATTCCTCCCTTAGTGGAGAGGCATTCCTCCCTTAGTGGAGAGAAACATTCCTCCCTTAGTGGAGAGATTCATTCACTTACTATTCCAACAATTCTAATTCTTCCATTAATTCTATTCTTCTTCTATTCTTCTATTAAATTCCACAACAAGAGAGACGTTACTTTGCAAAGGACTTCACGCCATCCTCACCCTTACACCTAACGTGCAAATCTTTATTGGGGTACAATGATCATGTTTATTGTGACTTCCTTCGTACTCATGGGTAACTAAACCTCTCTGTTGGGGTTATGAAAGCCGAATGAGATACTATCTATTGCTGTGAGTTTGTGAGTTCGTGACACGTATGCTACTTATATCATTATTCTCTTCATCTTAATGCAAATTCTTGTGGCTGCAGACGCATAGAATAACGCCAGTATAACATTTAACTTGTTCGAAAGAAAGGTTAACTGTCTGGAAAAGAAATAATGTCAAGGTAGTAGGGTCCCATCCCCTATTAAAAAGTTAGTGTCGTAACTGGATTAACCTCTTGGAGAATTCGTACCGTTAGACACGCTTTAAGCTCGAAAGAGTTAAAGTGAAATAATCCTCGAATAGGTCGAAAGACGCCTGGATTTACCATCAAATACAATTCTCTATAAGCACATACATGTCTGAATTCAACACACTCATAGCCAATAGAGGCGTATAACTCAGAAGGTGGACATAACCCCAACTCCGCAATTCTCATTGTTTCACAACCTACGAAACATTCTTTCCTTTTTACTTTGCTATTTTCAGTTTTTACTTTAATATTTTGGTTACACATTACAATCCCCCCTTTTTACGAGACTTGCACTAAAAGTCTAGTAATCCTTGCTTACTTGTTGGCCAAGCTATTCCCTGTGGGATCGACACCCAACCCAGGTTGGGTTCTATATTTGTTAACGACCGCTTTACACTCCTACGAGAGCTGTAGATTGAGCGTTATCATGCTACTCCTATTGAATATGATGGAGCCCATATATAATTAATTATTATAAATTATTTATATATTAAAAATTAATAATATTTAATTAAAAAATTAAATTAATATTTATGACATGTCTGCTTCAACCGTAATTGTACTATATTACCTCTAACTAATTATTATATTACACCTAATTAATTATTATAAGTTATTTATATATTAAAAAATTAATAATATTTAATTAAAAAATAAATAGATATTTATGACATGTCTCCTTCAATCGTAATTGTACCATATCACTCCTAATTAATTACTATACTGCTCCTAATTAATTATTATAAGTTATTTATACATTAAAAAATTAATAATATTTAAGTAAAAAATAAAATAGATATTTATGACATGTCTGCTTCAACCGTAATTTTACTATATCACCCCTAATTAATTATTATGGTCATTTAAGCATTGTGCCACATAAGTTGAAATAGAAAATAAATAATTTAATATGTTATATATTTCAAAAAAATTACATGAAAAATACTAGAAATCACAATAATTAACAACTTAAAAGATTTAAAAGATATAAAATATTTGATCGACTTTTGAAATTATATTAGTGTCACTGAAAATGAAATAGAAGAAAAGTATTATAAATCACAATAATTAAAAATTTAAATTATTTTTAAAATATAATTGATTATCAATGCCACAAAAATTTGAATAAGAAGAGAAACATATTCAAAGGGCAAAAGAGTAAAATTTTCATGACATTTTTTTAAAAAAAATAAAAATTGCTACATATACTCAAAGGGCAAAAGAGTAAAAACATATAAGAGATAAATATTGAGAAATCAAGAAGCACCAAATGTTACAAATGGATTATTAGCATTTGTAACATTCAACACATTTTTAAATGTTTCCAATTCTTCTTGAATCAACACATACACATAAGAAAAATAATAAATAATAATAATTATATTTTACTTTATCACCCCTAATTAATTATTATGGTCATTTAAGCATTCTGCCACATAAGTTGAAATAGAAAAAATATTATAAATCATAATAATAAAAAATTTAAATTATTTAAAAAATATAATTGGCTAACGTCGACATAAAACGATAGACAAGGAGAGTAGCATATATTATTCAAAAAAAATTATATAAAAAGTATTATAAATTACAATATTTAACGAGTTAAAATATCTAAGAATAATTTAATATGTTATATATTTCAAAAAAAATTATATGAAAAATACTAGAAATCACAATAATTAACAAATTAAAAGATTTAAAAGATATAAAATATTTGGTTGACTTTTGAAATTATATTAGTATCACTGAAATTGGAATAGAAGAAAAGTATTATAAATTACAATAATTAAAAACTTAAATTATTTTTAAAATATAATTGACTATCAATGCCATAAAAATTTGGACAAGAAGAGTAATGTATTTAAATGACAAAAGAGTAAAAACACACAAGAGATAAATATAGAGAAATCAAGAAGTACCAAATGGATTATTAACATCTGTAACATTCAACACATTTCTAAATGTTTCCAAATTCTTCTTGAATCAACACATATATATAATAAATAATACTAATTACATTTTACTATATCATCCCTAATTAATTATTATGGTCATTTAAGCATTGTTCCACATAAGTTGAAATAGAAAAAATATTATAAATTAAATGATAAAAAATTTAAATTATTTAAAAAATATAATTAGCTATCATCGACACAAAACTCTAGATAAAGAGAGTAGCATATATTATTCAAAAAAAATTATATCATAAGTATTAATTAATAGAATATATTGAATATTTAAATCATTATGATGAATAATAAAATTATTATATATTGGGATATGGTATGTAATTAAGTAGGAGTAAAGGAAGAGAAAATAATGGGTTTTTATTCAAACTTTTGATGAAGTTTCAAAGTCAAAGCACAAAAAATAATTGAATTAAGCTTATAATTTATTGTAATGACCAAATTACCCCTAGAGAAATTTCTTTTCTATTATATAGAAGAGGTGGTTCTCTTATGAAATTACCAAAAAACCACTCTATTCTCATTTAATTATATATCATACCCCAACATATAATAATTCTATTATTTTATCATAATGATTTAAATATTTAATATATTCTATTAATTTATATTAATTAATTATAACTACATATTGAAAGTAAAATTTTTTTATTTATTTAATTGGTTGTCATGTTCAAAACTAATTTGTTACCACATATCACATTAATTAATAACTTAAAATATTTAAAATACATATAAAAATTTTATTGACTCTCATTATTTTAGCAATGCCACATAAATTGATATAAAAGAAAAAAACTTCAAATCATATAATTAATAACTTAAATATTTAAAAGATATATAAAAATTTTAGTTGACTCTCAAAATTGTATCGAAGCCACATAAATTGGGATAAAAGGAGTAAATATATTATTTGATAAATACATAAAAATTATTATAAATCACAATAATTAACAAGTTAAAATATTTTTTTAAAAATAGTTAAAAGTTCTATTCAACTCTCAAAATTTTATCGGTGCAGCATAAACCATGACAAAATAAAAAATTATCTTAATTAATTGAAACTAAATATTTAAAGTAAATCAATTTTGTTATTTTAATTGACTTTTATATAGAAAATTAATATTTTTATTTATTTATTTATTTATTTTAGTAAATTTAAATTTTAAAATTATTTTTTCTTATATAGAAATACTAATATTTAAACATAACTTTAAATTTTTAAAGTACAAAATTAATAAATTTAACTTAATAAAATAAATTTCTAATGAATATTTTCTTAGAATTTGTGTTGGGTTAATATGTATCAAGTTAAAAAGAAATAAAGAAAAATATAGAGTAAAATTTTATTATTGTGAAATATAAATATAATGCACTATCCAATAATGTTTAATAATATCATATTTCGGATATGCAAATATAGCATTCCATATTTAATTAATATATTATTTCGGTGAATTATCGATGATTACTACTATTGGATATGATAAAATTATATTAATTTTATAGTAATAACATAATCAATCGCTCTTAATTAATTATTATGAGTCCTATAGGTATTAATAAAATAAATAATATTTAATGAAAAATAAAATAGACATAAAATTCAAAATTAACTCTTAATGTTTTAAATTAAATTTTCATCTTTCGAACGATGATTTTACTATATCACTCTTTTTTATAAGTCATTTATGTATTAGAAAAATAAGAATAACAAAATGATATGTTAACATAAAATATTTGATTGACTATCAAAATTATATTAGTGCCACATAAATTGGGACGGAACAGAAGAAGATATAAAGCAACATATATTATTTGAAAATGAAATAAAAAGTACTGTAAATAACAATAATTAACCAAAAAAATTTTAAAATTGACTGATTTCTGATTTAGCTGCTTCAATCGTGATTTTAATGTACAGTGATGTTCAAAGAGGGTAAAATGGCATAATGAGATTTAAAGAGGATAAAATGTATGTAGTAAAGTGTGAGAAGAATAAAGAATGAGTAAATTTTATTACTATATTTTAAAGAAAAGAAGTATAAAAATTACTTGCAAAAGATTTTTACAAACTAATTTAAATATAAATAAAGTAAATTTAGGTACAAAAAACGTGTATCTATCACAAATTTGCTACCAAACACTTGACATTTCTTAACATTAGCAAATTTTCTATCAAATATGTGTAGTCATCTTTTTCAACTTTTTACAGTTTCTCAATATTAATTAACATATCTACAACTTTTTTCCTGTGGGTTAACAGGTACACGGTGATCCTCATTGCGTGTGGTTGAGTTCAGTTGATGATTGATACGCTTCGTTCTGTAGAGTTGTTGAGTTTGAAGTCTTCTTCTATTTTCATATGTCGGGGATCATGTCTCAGCTTATTGCTAGTGTTTCTTCATTTTAGAGGCTTGTAGGCCTACATTGCGGATATGTGATTCAGTTGTGACCTTGATGTCAGCTGTATTATTGATTTGGCCTTGTCGACTTTTGTATATTTTTAATTGATGGGTTAGCTTTGGTACAGTTTGTGATTTCAAGCAACCTTATCAGTCAGTTGTATTATCCTCTTTTTTTAATATATTTTGAATGATTGACTTTGTTCGAGCCTCGTCAGCCCCGAATTGTCATAGGTTATGCTCTTTAGTTGGGTTATTTGTTGATTTTCTTAGTCAAGTAAGACATTGGGTGTAAATTTCACCTCCCTGAGTTGGAGTATGGCAATGCCTTTCAACTTGATATTCAAGGCATCGAGAAACTTGTCCTTCGCTTTATCTGTACATCACTTAAATGCTTCATGTAAGTCTGTTTTATCGCAAGGATGGTGGGGTAAGGCATGGATGCACAATCTAAAAAAGAAATATAGAAATAACACAACATTCATTAGTTGAAAAAAATTATTATATAATAACAAATAAATTTATATATTTGTATCATTCCTTCTATACTTATATTTATCATCTTTCATTATTGTTGCTCTTTGACGTGTGTCATTCAAGTAACTGAAAAATAGGAAAGGAGAATTCAGTGACTTTTCGCCATACTTTTCAAGATGAAGAAAAGCCTCATATATCTAAATCTGCAGTTAATAGAAGAATAAATAAATAAATAAATAAATAAATAAATAAATAAATAAATAAATAGAGTCTATAAATTACTGCATAAATAAATAAGAGTCTCTCATAAATCAACTAGCTGGTAGATAATAAGTATCAGAAATGGCCAGAAAAAGTTATATAGAACGTACGGTACATTCTTCCTCTCATTATACACTTTCGACTGCTTCAAATCAATTTTCTTCTTCAGATATCTCAAGGTTAATTCAAAAGACTCTTTCCCTTATGAATAATTCTTGAATTTAAATCATCCTCCACCTTGATGTGATTTGAATCTATCATTTTCGACAGATATCTTGTAAGCAACATTAAGTGGAGGAATCAAACTAAAGCGTACTTCAACTTTTGCACTTTATTCAACTGATTACCTTTAATCAATCTTATCAACCTTAGAGTAGTGATGTTCTTGTTCTTCATCACCTTGAAATGAAAATTTTCTTACTATTCGAAGACTTTTCTCATTTTTTATTTTCATAGATATGCAGAACAATTCAACCCTGTAATCAAAGCAAATTTTTAAGCAAAATTTTGTTGACTTCTTATTCAAACATAGTCAAATCTCATGCAACGTATCGTAATTCTTGACACGTCGCAACAACATATAATGGATCATCTGAACATTAAATTTAAAAAATTTGGACATATGCCTCAAGTGCCCAAAGCAAGTATCCTTAAAATCATTATAGAGCTTTTGAACAACTAGAGTTATTCTGAAGTCACAATAATCTGTTGATCAGCTAGAGTCATTCTGAAATCATGATAATACATCATCTTTGCTCTTACAGAAATCTTCATTGAAAAGGGTCTTATCTCATCAATCCAATGTGGTTAGGGCATACAACTCAACAGAGATATCTTTTGCACAAATTGACAAAAATAGGGGATCATCATCCCCATCTCCACTATGGATATCTCTCTATCATCACCACTATCCTCACTTTCTCATTCACTAAACTCAACATCATCACTCTCCTGAGCACTCCTATGTTCATATTCCTCAATCTCAATTATGATTTTTGTTTTCGACTCTGACTCGGATTCTTCGATTATAAATTTTTTCCTTTTCAAAAATTTGGAGACTTCTTCATCTTTTTGTTTCTTAATGCTACAAGCAGTAGGAGTAGACTCTTTTAACGATTTTTCAAGTTTTAGCCTTATTTTTTAATTACAAACAAAAATAAATATTTTGTGATCAATTTATCGACCAATAGTCTTTTAACATAAACAAATAAGTGCTCAAATTACACATGCAAAAGAAGTGGCAATTATTTCAAAAATTGAGAATGCAATAGGCATCAAAACAAACACCATTGAAATTGACTAAAATTCAGTATAAAATGTCAAAACTGATAGGCGATATAAACATATAATTCAAAATTCTTTTGGCATTCTCCAAGGCAAAAAATCAATTTATGATGCGGAATTAAGAATATGAATTAAACTATTTCAGATTATCACTAATTTAATCTAGAACATTAGAATTTTAGCAAAAACTCAAACTTCACTACACTAAACACAATTAAAAAAACAGCAAAACGAAGCTAAAATGATTGGAAAAGAAGATTAAACTTATCTGAGCACAAGAGGATGAGAACTTTGAACTTGGGGAAGAAAATTGAAGACAAACCGATTGAAGTCATTTATGCTTTCAAGAATTGAGAAGAAAAAAGGTTTTAGGAGAGAGGAAAATAATTGGATTATTTAATGAATTTAAAAAGAGACTTTGATGTAGTTTTGTAAAGTTGTATTTTATCCTCAATTTTTTAAAATATTGAAAAGGCCCATGATCCCATAACCTATCCTACTTTTTCCCTTTTCAAATTCTAATCCTAAAAAAAATGAAAAAGATATTGAGTATGAACTACCTTAAATTTTGAAAATGGGTACCATTCTACGTATTCTTCTCTTTCCACTATTTATAGCTAGGTGATTTTTCATCCCAAAATTCAGGGCCCGTTTGGCCATGAAAATTTTTTTCTTTTTTTTGAAATTTTTTTTTGGAGTTGGAAATTATGGTGTTTGGCCATGAAAATTCGAAAAATAATTTCAGAAAATTTTTTTGAATAGGGAAAACAGGTTTTTGTTGTTTTCACAATTTTCCAATTCCAATTCCAACTTTTATTATTGTTACATCTAACCCCAATCTTTTAAATTTTTACATAAAACTCTCCTTAAAACATTACTTTTTTTAATATTACGTATATAGCAGTTTTAAAGAATAAGATAATTATAATTTCAAACTTAATGCTATCCTAATTAATACATATCTCTTTTTCTCTTTCATCATTAGTTTTATCCCTTATTTAAGACATTATTTTACTGCTAATTTATATTTATACCCATAAATATATAAAGTATTATATTTATATCCATAAATATATAAAATATTATATTTATAATAGAAATATACAAAGTATGTTATATATAAAGTTTATACCATTTATATACCATATACACACATATATAAATATACAAAGTATTAAGAAACATACTAAACATATTTATAATATAAATATACAAAGTATGTTATATATGAAGTTTATACCATGTATATACCATATACACACATATATAAAAATACAAAGTATAAAGAAACATGGGGCCTTGGGCTCTAGGTGACAAAAGAGTTTTAAAATAAAGTGTGGGTGACACAAGTCTTAATAATTGAGTGGAGGTGATAACTACTTTATTAAGGATTAAGAAAGTAAGAAAAGTTTGAAAATAAACTACAAGTTTTTTAATTTACACTTTGATCCAATGTAAAACCTAATATAACTAGAAATGGAGGGAAAAAAAAGCACGTTTTTCTCTCTTCTCATTTATTGGAGTTTTCTCTCTCTTCATGATTTTTGTTGTTCATTGTTGTTGTTGCTTTATTCATCATCTACTTCTTCATTATCATCATCTTGTTCTTCATTATCATCTCTTCTTGTTCATCATCATCTTCTTGTTGTTGAACATTGTTGTTACCGTTACTATTGCTACTTGATCAAATTTTTTTAGGTCAAATTTTATTCGTATATCACTTGGGAATTACTTATAGGTAATTTTAGTAAATAAAATTATAATTTTTAGTTGAATTTCTCATCTGGATGTATCTGCTACTGCTGTTTTTACAACAGTAGATAAAACATGTAACGTGAATCCAACAGATTAGTAATCTGTTGAACAGATGTGTAATCTGTTGTAACATATTGACTAATCTGGTGCAACATATTAACTAATCTGTTGCAACATATGAGTAATCTGTTACAACATATATGACTAATCTGTTGTAGCAGATTACTCATCTGTTGGATTTGTATTATAGTATTATAACATGAATCCAACATATGGGTCATCTGTTGCGACAGATTAGCCATATGTTGCAATAGATTACTCACTTATTGCAATAAATGACTCATATATTGGATTCATGTTGTAAGTTCTATCCATTGTAGCAGTAGCAAATATACCAAATAAAAAATTCAACAAAAATCATAATTATACTTACAAAATCACCTATGGAGTAAAGTCCAAGTGATATACGAACAAAATTTGACTTAAAAAATTCTAAAAACTTCAACAAGGGCACAACGAATAAGTGAAACACATGAAAAATTTCATGAAACAGGTAAAGAAGACAAAAATAGTGTATCATACATCATATGCAAAAGGATCGAGGGGATAAATATTTGAGTTCTCCTAAAAACATTTAAATTCCCTAGATTTTAATTGCTTTCTAATGGATAACCCATCTATTGTAACAAATTTTCTATCTGTTTGATAATTTTCAACAGATGAATCATCTGTTGCAACATGTTAGTCATCTGTTGATTCAAATTAAGTAATTATTAGTAATAACTAAATTGATTTAGCTAAAATTAAAGACAAGTCTTTAAGACAATGGGACAAAAATTTGAGTTCTCCTAAAAATGTTTGAGTTTCCTAGTATTTTAATTATTTTCCAACAGATCACCTATTTGTTGTAACAAGTTAGTCATCTGTTGCAATAAATGCTTATAACAGGTTAGTCATTTGTTGATTCAAATTAAGCAATTATTATTAATAATTAAATTAATTTAACTAAAATTGAAGACAAAACCTTAGACAAGGGGAAAAACGCTTGAGTTCTCCTAAAAACATTTGAGCTTTAGTATTTTAAATTGCTTTTCAACACATATTTTGTCTATTTAGTAATTTCCAACAGATGAGTCATATGTTGCAACGACTTAGTCATCTGTTGCAACAGATGTCTATATCTGTTTGATAATTTTTAATAGATGAATTAGTTGTTACAACAAGTGAGTTATTTGTTGCAACAGATGTCTATATCTGTTTAGTCATTTTCAACAGATATTTTTATTTGTTTGGTCATTTCTAACAGATTACTCATCTGTTGTAACATGTTAGTCATCTATTGATTCACATTAAGTCATTATTAGTAATAACTAAATTGATTACTAAAATAAAATATGAATTAATAAGTTCAATTACAGTTTCAATTAATCTCCTGGTAATTACACGATCAATTAAGTATGTTTATCCTGAGTAGAGTGATCAATTGATCAATTTTATTTGAAATAATTCAAACTAAGTCATCATTAGAAATAACTATATTGATTTAACTAAAACTAAAGATGAATTAGTAAGTTCAATTACGATTTCAATTAATTTCATAGTAATTACATGATCAATTAAGTATTTCGTACTGAGTAGAATGATTAATTGATAAATTTTATGTGAAATAATTCAAATTAAACCATTATTAGAAATAACTACATTGATTTAACTAAAATTAAAGATGAATTAGTAAGTTCAATTATGATTTCAATTAATCTCAGTAATTAAATGATCAATTAAGTGTTTCATCCTTAGTAGAATAATTAATTGACCAATTTTATTTTAAATGATTCAAATTAAGCCATTATTAGTAATAACTATGTTGATTTAACTAAAATTAAACATGAATTAATGGTTCACTTACAATTTCAATTAATCTCATCGTAATTACATGATTAAGTAAGTGTATTCGTACCGAGTAGAGTGATTAATCGACCAATTTTATTTGAAATAATTCTAATTAAGATATTATTATTAATAATTAAATTGATTTAACTAAAATTAAAGATAAACTTACAATTTCAATTAATCTCATTGTAATTAAATTATCAACTAAGTGTATTCGTCATGATTAGAGTGATCAATATTGACCAATTTTATTTGAAATGAATCAAATTAAGTCATTATTCGTAATAACTAAATTGATATAACTAAAATTAAAGATGAATTGATAATTTCACTTACAATTTCAATTAATCTCATAGTAATTACATGATCAACTATGTGTATTCGTCTCGAGAAGAGTGATCAACCGACCAATTTTATTTCAAATGATTCAAATTAAGTCATTATTAGTAATAAATAAATTGATTTTGACTAAATTAAAGATGAATTGATAAGTCCACTTACAATTTCAATTAATGTATTCGTCCTTAATAGAATGATCAATTGATAAATTTTATTTAAAATGATTCAAATTAAGCAATTATTAGTAATAAATAAATTGATTTAACTAAAATTAAAGACAAGACTTTAGACAAGGGGACAAACATTTTAGTTCTCTTAAAAACATCTGAGCTTTAGTATTTTAAATTATTTTCTAACATATATCCTATATGTTTGATAATTTTCAACAGATGAGTCATTTGTTACAGCAACTTAGTCATCTGCTGCAACAGATGTCTATATTTGTTTGATAATTTTCAATAGATGAGTCATTTATTGCAACAGGTTAGTCATATGTTGCAACATATGTCTATATTTATTTGGTCATTTCCAACAGATGTCTTTATCCGTTTGGTCATTTCCAACAGATATCTTTATTTGTTTAGTCATTTTCAATAGATTACTCATCTTTTGCAACATGTTAGTCATCTATTGATTCATATTAAGCCATTATATTAGTAATAACTAAATTATTTAACTAGAATTAAACATGGATTAATAAGTTCAATTACAGTTTCAATTAATCTCATGGTAATTACACTATCAACTAAGTGTGTTCAACTAAGTGTGTTCGTCCTAAGTATAGTGATCAATTGACCATATTTGAAATGATTAAAATCAAACCATAATTAGAAATAACTATATTGATTTAACTAAAATTAAATATGAATTAGTAAGTTGACTTACAATTTCAATTGATTTTATAGTAATTACATGATCAACTAAGTGTTTCGTCTTAAGTAGAATGATCAATTGACCAATTTTATTTGAAATAATTAAAATCAAGTAATTATTAGTAATAATTAAATTAATTTAACTAAAATTAAAGATGAATTGATAATTTTAATTACGATTTCAATTAATCTCATAGTAATTACATGATCATCTAAGTGTATTCGTCTTGAGTAAAGTGTTAATTGACCAATTTTATTTGAAATGGTTCAAATTAAGATATTATTACTAATAACTACATTGATATAACTAAAATTAAAGATGAATTGATAAGTTCAATTATGATTTCAATTGTTCTCATATTAATTACACGATTATCTTTGTGTGTTCATTCTGAGTAGAGTGATCAAGTGACTAATTTTATTTGAAATAATTCAAATTAAGCCATTATTAGCAATAACCAAATTGAATTAATAATTACAATTTCAATTAATCTCATAGTAATTACATGATCATTTAAGTGTATAACTTATTGCAACGGATTTAATCTATTGCAACAGATTAGTCATTTGTTGAAAATTATCAAACAGATATACACATATGTTGCAATAGATTAGTCATCTGTTGTAACAAATATCTATTGGTCATTTTCAACAGATGACTAATATGTTGCAACATATGACTTTATCTGTTTGTTATTTCCAACAGATTACTAATCTGTTGCAATAGGTAACTAATCTGTTGCAATAGATGTCTTTATCTGTTTGGTTATTTTCAACAGATTACTCGTCTTTTGAAACATCTTAGTCATCTATTGATTCATATTAAGCCATTATATTAGTAATGAATAAATTGATTTAACTAGTATTAATAAGTTCAATTACTATTTCAATTAATCTCATGGTAATTACACGATCAACTAAGTGTGCTCGTCCTGAGTAGAGTGATCAATTGACCTATTTTATTTGAAATGATCCAAACCAAGCCATAATTAGAAATAACTATATTTATTTAACTAAAATTAAAGATGAATTAGTAAGTTCCCTTACAATTTCAATTAAATTTATAGTAATTACATATAAACTAAGTGTTTCGTCTTAAGTAGAATGATCAATTGACCAATTTGATTTGAAATAGTTAAAATTAAGTAATTATTAGTAATAACTAAATTGATTTAACTAAAATTAAAGATGAATTGATAATTTAATTACGATTTCAATTAATCTCATAGTAATTACATGACCATCTAAGTGTATTCGTCTTGAGTAAAGTGTTAATTGATCAATTTTATTTGAAATGATTCGAATTAAGACATTATTAGTAAAAACAATATTAATTTAACTAAAATTAAAGATGAATTGATGAGTTCAATTACGATTTCAATTAACATGTTGCAATAGATGAGTAATCTGTTGAAAAAGACCAAACAGTTAAAGACATTTGTTGAAAATGACCAAACATATATAGACATCTGTTGCAACAGATGACTAACCTGTTGCAATAGCTAACTCATCTATTGAAAATTATCCAACAAATATAGACATCTGTTGCAATAGATGACGAATTGTTGCAACATGTGACTCATTTATTGGAAATTATTAAATAGACAAGATATATGTGAACTCAGAACCAAAATGAGCCACAGAATTTAAAAAGTGACCAAAATAGGTCACCTATTTAAAAAGTTACTATAATAGGCTAAAGGTAATAAATTTATTACGTTTTCTATTTTTTTCTTAACGATCAACTAACGGAGTTAACTTTTATAAAAACGTAAGAATTTCTTACGTTTTACATTTTTTTTTGTAAAACGTAAGAAATTCTTACGTTTTATAAAAAAATATAAAACGTAAGAATTTCTTACGTTTTACACGATAACCGAGGAAAAAATGCAGTGAATTATCAAATCAATTAAAAAGATACTAAAAAACGAGTTGTTCAACATAACAAAAAGTTATGTTCTTAATTTTTTTATAGTAGTGGTCCCCCAACCACAATTCCTTTGTCTATAAATGCCCCATCACTTCTACTTTTTCCTCTTTTTACATATGATAATTATGAATTTTTTTATTAGTTAAATTTATTTATATTTTACATGTAGTTCAAATAATTCATTTTTTCCTCTATGTAATAAATTTTTACGTTTTATATAAAAAATTTAAAAAATAGAAGTATCAATTACCTCATTAACTTAAAAATTTTCTTATATTTATTCTATATAAAAAAATAATCACTTCTATCCTTAATTATCCGATTTCTCTCTAAAAAAATTTATAATTTTGCGTTTTCCTCTACTCCAAAATAGTGAAATGTTGAATTATCATCGATCAAATATGCTACTGTAGAGAAGAATTATATTTTTTTGGTGTGTTAAAAATATGAAATTAATTTTTTCAGATAGTGATTCATCGTAGTTTTCGATTAGGATATTGAGAAAACTCACATGCACAAATACGTTTCATATTATAATTAATGGAGTAAAAAATCACAATTTAATTTAGGAATACTCCTAAATTAATATAAGAAAATATATTTTTTAGGAACACTCCTAAAAAAATATAATTCTTGTATATAGTAGCTTATTTGATCGACGATAATTCAATATTTCACTATTTTGGAGTAGAGGAAAACTCAAAAGTATAAATTTTTTAATGAGAAATTGGATAATTAAGGATAGAAGTTATTATTTTTTGGTATAAAATAAATATAAGAAAATTGTTAAGTTAATGAGGTAATTGATACTTTTTTTTAAATTTTTTTCATGTAAAACGTAAAAAATTATTTGAACTACATCTAAAATATAAATAAATTTAACTAATAAAAAAATTCATAATTATCATATGTAAAAGAGGAAAAAGTAGAAGTGATGGGACATTTGTGGAAAAAGGAATTGTGGGTGAGGGACCACTGCTATAAAAAAGTTAAGAACGTAACTTTTTGTTACGTTGAACAACTCTTTTTTTAGTACCTTTTTAATTGATTTGACAATTCATTATATTTTTTCCTCGGTTATCGTGTAAAACATAAGAAATTCTTACGTTTTTGTAAAAGTCAACTCCGTTAGTTGACCGTTAAGAAAAAAGTAGAAAATGTAATAAATTCTTACGTTTAGCCTATTTTGGTAACTTTTTAAATAGGTGATCTATTTTGGTCACTTTTTTAATTCCGTGGCTCATTTTGGTTCAGAGTTCAATATATTGAAAAACAATTTAAAATACTAAAGCTCAAATGTCTTTTGAGAGAACTCAAACATTTGTCCCCTTGTCTAAGGTCTTGTATTAAAGACTTGTCTTCAATTTTAATTAACATCTATTGCAATAGATGACTAACTTGTTGCAACAAATAGATAATCTGTTGGAAAATAATTAAAATACTAGGGAACTCAAATATTTTTAGGAGAACACAAATGTTTGCCTCATTGTCGTAGAGACGTCTTTAATTTTAGCTAAATCAATTTAGTTATTACTAATAATTGATTAATTTGAATCAACAGATGACTAGCATATTGCATCGGATGATTCATCTGTTGGAAATTATCAAACAGATAGAAAATCTGTTGTAACAGATGGGTCAACTATTAGAAAGCAATTAACATATTAGGGAACTTAAACGTTTTTAGGAGAACTCAAATGTTTGCCCCCTTGATCTTTTTGCATTTGATGTATGGTATATTATTTTTGTCTTCTTTAGCTGTTTCATGAAATTTTTCACGTGTTTTACTTATTCATTGTGCTCCTGTTGAAATTTTTTTAAAATTTTTTAGGTCAAAATTTGTTCGTATATCACTTGGACATTATTTCATAGCTTATTTTGTAAGTAAAATTATAATTTTTGTTGAATTTCTTATTTGGTGTATCTACCACTGCTACAATGGATAGAACCTGCAACATGAATCCAACATATGAGTCATCTATTGCAACAAGTGAGTAATTTTCTACAATATATGACTAATCTGTTGCAACAGATGACCCATATGTTGGATTCATATTACAACACTATAAAATAAATCCAACAGATGAGTAATCTGTTGCAATAGATTAGTCATATATGTTGCAACAAATTAGTCATATATGTTGTAACAGATTGCTCATTTGTTGCAACAAATTAGTCATATATGTTGCAACAGATTAGTCATATATATTGCAACAGATTATTATTCTGTGAAATAGATTAGTCATATATGTTGCAACAGATTACTAATCTGCGCAACATATTAGTCAAATATATTGCAACAGATTACTAATATGTGCAACAGATTAGTCATATATGTTGCAACAAATACTCATCTGTTGGATTCACGTTACATGTTTTATCCATTATTAAAAAACAGCAGTAGCAGATACATCCAGATGAAAAGTTTAACTAAAAAATCGAAAAGAAACGATGGAGAACTCAAAGTTGTTGTCGCCAGAGAATGTTGTCACGTCGACTGACGGTTGAAAGTAAAAAAGGAACGGGAAAGAACTCAAAACTATTTGTTGCCAGAGGTTGAAGTTCCACAAGATTGAAGGGAGAAATTTGAAAAGTTATTGATTGGGAGAAGTTAGAGAGACAAACTATTGAGAGAAAGAGAGAAGAGAGAGATTGATTTGCAAAGGGAGGAAAGTTTTGTGGGTGTAGGTTAATTTGTATTTTTGAAAAAATTAAAAAGTTTAGAAAATATTAATCAAGTCCACAATTAACCTAATCAAGTTTTTCAATTATGTTTGACCCTCTAAATTGGTCAATGTCACCAATCCTTCATTCAAGAAACATACTAAGCATATTTATATATTTATGGTATATGATATAATATACCATAAATATGCAAAGCATGTTTTACATAAAAATAATTTATCCACACACAGTAAAATCTTTCATGTATAAGAAAATTAAAGAAATAAATTAGAGGCACCCTAAAATTTAATAACAACTTATCATTTCCTATTTTTTAGGAACGGAAAATGAAGGAAATAAATTAAATAAATTTCTAAAAAAATAAATTTGTTTAAAAGATAATATTTGTTACCGAAAAAACAAGAAGCTGTGATCTGTTTATATAACATTCATATTTAAAATTTTCAAATATGAGAAAACGGCTATTAATGTAAATATTAGATATGTCATAATTGAAATTCATTAAATATGGCCATGTATATGTAATTATTTTTATAATAGTGGCTAATTGTGTTCTTTTTCCATTAGTAGGTAAATTTTAGTTGGGTGATTTTGATAGTTTGTAAAAGTTAGGGCATAAAATCATATTTAAAAAAGTTTTTTCAAAATTAAAAAAAATAAAATAAAAAAAGACATGGCCAAACACAACTCCAACTCCAATTTCAACTCCAACTCCAAAAATTTTTAGTTTTCATGGCCAAACAGCTACTCAGACTCCAAACTTCTATCAGCAAAGAAATACCATCCATCTCACACTCTGCAATTTACTTGTGATTTACTTGAATATCGTAGAAAGTTGTCAATCATTAGAATAAGACATACAAGGGGAACATTTCTTTCATAATTTTCGATACAAACAATAAGATATAGAAGGAGAACATTTCTTAATTAAGTTAATTCTAAGCCAGGTACGACCAAAATAACGTACGTACTTCGCATTACCTTTATTAACTGTACATGCATAAATATAGATGCAAAATTTAAAATAATTCTATTTAATTAAACTACATTAACTTTCTGGTTTTATTCTTTAACCTTATGCATCCTTTCAAGTACAGCAATTTAATTTATAGAATTGCAGTAAATTGATTAACTTCTAGTCACATGCATGACCTTAGCACAGATTCAATTTTTTTTTTTTTTTTTAAGAAAAAGTGCTTTCCAACGAATTTCTGTTATAGTTTTGAGCTGTTAGTGGCAGAAAAATTAAAGCACCTAATTTGAGTGTAATATAAAATATATATTCTTCAATACGTTAAAAGTAGGTAAGTACATGGACAAATCATTATGTATATATGCAGCATAATATATCATCAAATTGACATTTTATTAAACATAGATTTAAAAAATATATATATAATAATCACCTGATTGCTAATGTATTAGCACTAATTAAAGAGAAAGACAAAAAAAATTTAGAACCTTGACCAGACAAGAATGAAGGTATTCCGTTTGGTGTTATACAAATAT
The DNA here is from genome assembly GCA_030864225.1 of Capsicum baccatum var. pendulum. NCBI lineage: Eukaryota > Viridiplantae > Streptophyta > Magnoliopsida > Solanales > Solanaceae > Capsicum > Capsicum baccatum. Next base: position 205,874,071 of record CM061560.1, on the reverse strand, counting down.
AAGGAAAACCATCCGTACAAATCCAGCAAATTTAGGCCTCAGATCAGGAATCAAAATTATCATTGTGGTATCTTTTGAGATGTATAAAATATAGTTAAAGCAGGATAACAAAAGCAGTTTGGTGTATGAAAAAATTAGTGTTCATACAAGATTTAGAGAAAAGATATATCTTAAGTTAACGCTATATATAAACAATTTATTCTGACATAAATATCATATGATTATTTTTATGACTTGAACACATAATTTAATGTCATATGGAGACAATTATAACATACTTTCTCAATACATATTCACTCCGGACGTTTGTTAATTAATCAGGAGCCTTTTTGCTTTCTACATAAAGGAGATTTGCATCTTCTTGCAAGTAGTTGTTACAAATGTACCAATTTTTTTTTACGGAAAAAAGGTTCAAGTTTAAAGTTTAACTTCATGAAGTACTTTAATTTTACCACCCGTCATATTTTGAGACCATTCATACCTTTATCGAGTAAATTTTATCGGTGGTCATCTAGCTTCATGTTTGTCACCCAACAAATTAGTATTCTTTATTTTGTTAAACAAAAGTCATTTAACTTTGCCTTATTTTTCACAAAAGTAACTTTGACAAAATTTGACTAAATCCCTACCTAAAATGTGAGACGAAATGTTAAAAAAAAATTCCTAATGTTTGGGGTAGGTTCAAAATGATCTCACAAATATACTTTTGAGCAGTTTTTAGTACCTTAAGATTGATAAATGTGAGTAAATTGGACCTTCACGAACTACTTAACAAACTCTGAATATTAAATTCTATAGCCCTGTTAAAAAAAAAAATTAATATCAACTCACATTTAGTGGTGTATCTTTTGCAATTTTTATTTTTGATTTATTGCAGGATTTGATGTAGCTTACTAGACGTGATTTATATATTTTTAGGATAATTTCACCGATCCCTTCACAGTTTTCGCTCATAACGTTGATATCTCATGTTACATATGATACCACACTTATTTTGATTTCATTTTAATAGTTCCTTTAACACATTTATTACTAATACAAAAATGTATACTTAAACTTATTTTTCCATGTTAATATACTATTTTACTTGATTAATTTGATAAACATGTTTGATTAGTTTAAGCCTTTTTAGTTATTTCATTCATTGTTACTGTTAAATAAAACTAAAATAAAAGGTAAGTGTTGAATTTACTCTCTTTGTTATCGTTAGACATGAATATTAAGATTACTTGAAATCAATTTTTTTTATGAAATGATAGAAAATCAAGAAGTGAAATACCTGTAGAAATTTTTAAATTTTTTATCATACCATCATTTTCTACGTTCAATAAATCTTTTTTCTCCGTCGGCTCTCCAAAAAATCTTTCATCCAAAACTTTTTAAATTCTTTTATTTCATACTAATATTATTTTATTTTTTATTTTTTTAAATAACTCTATTTATTAAAAATATCACAGCTTAGGTCACATATTCAATGTATTAATAATAATATTCATAGAAATTATTACAAAATGATTCAAAAATCATATTTATTTACTTAATAATGTACTGATAGTATGAACAAAATAATATGTAACAAAAAAAAAAAATGTCTATAAATTAATTAAACAAAGTAGTATTTACATTTATGATAAATAGATTTTAAAATTTTCTTTTGGTCTACTTGCTTCCAATTTCATTAAATTTAGTAGGTAGAGTTTGTAAAATATATGAAAATAAAAATATTCATTTTTATTCAAATAGTGGATTAAAACTGCTGAAAAATATATTTACGAGATCATTTTGAACTTATCCTCAAACGTAAGGGATACTTTTGTTATTTTCTCTCACGTTAAAGGTAGAGTTTTATCTAAATTTTATCAAAGTTCCTTTGTGAAAGATGAGGTAAAGGTTAAATGACTTTTGTGTAATAAAATAATAAAAATAATTTTTAAATAATGAACACAAAGTTAAATGACCATCCATGAAATTTACTCTAGTTTTATCATTAACGAATCGTTTTGTGGTTGTTATTGATATTGATAGGGCTCTAGCATAGATTGCATAGATTTCACCTATCAAAATTATGTCTTGAGAGAAAAAGATATAAATTTATCTATTAATTTATTTATTATGGTGTAAAATTACTCTGCGATATACTTTAGATTGGAGTTTTGTTAACGTCAAAAGCAAATACAAGATGATTTGTTAATTAGTAAAGAGATCAGTATTTTCAAAGGCATTTTTGAGGCGAGTCTCAGAATGAGTCCGGAGGAGAGAGGATGTAGTAAAAATGCTTCATGGCGCAAATAAAGACGTAGATTCATACGACAAAAGTTTTAGAATTTGGGACGTAAATTTTGAACGTAAAAACATAAGTCTCAGACATAAAAACATACGCCCGAGCATTAATTTTATTTTTTATTGTAGAAGTATTTTTTGCTATAATCGTATTTTTTATTATTGATGTGATGAAATTTATACCTTATGTTATTATATTGTAGTTAATTTTTTCTAAAATATGTAAATAAAGAAAGCAAGTTTCATAGAAAATGACACAATCATAAATAAGTTTTTAGTTAATTATACTTGAAAAATAATAAAATAGAGTTTCTTCAAGTTACAAGTTTCAAAACAAAATTGATAGGACGGGGAGTCTAGCAGTATGTTACTTTTCAGCATCCTCCTTCTTTGAAATATATAAACAGTAATAAATGTAATATTAGTTGATTGTAGGGATGACTAGTAGATGCAGAGATGAATATTGATTTTAATTTTAGAGATTATCTCGGTAATATTATTTTTTGTGTTGTTACATTTTTCAAATAATAACTGTAATACTTTTTTTACATTATTGATGATTTATTTATAGAATCATTGAAAATTTTATTTTTACTTATATTTTTAATAATAAAATTATAAAAATACATGGGAATACGCTCCAAAAATTCATGGGACTTAACCTCACATCTCGAGGCTTACATTTCGCCTGATGCTATGCATCACTTCATACCCCCCGCTTTTTAAAACACTAACAGAGACTAAAGAATGAAAGGAAAATTTTAGATATTTCATGTAATTGATGGGTATGTTTATGTTCAATCCATTTTTCCCCCTTTCTTCTTAAAGAACTTTCCTTTGGCCTATAAGGTCAAATCATTCTTGGAAATGGTCGATGTATGACTTTGAGTGGATCATTATGAGAGTATTAGGAGCCATGGTGGCCTACCCGAAATGTTTTAAATACCCTCCCAATCACACATTTTTCATAGTCGAATTCAAGAATTTATTCTATATTTCAAATACTGAAATCATGATGCTTTTATTTAACTTATGAATTCATATAGTATTTTCAACAATTTCAATTGATTTTGCACAAACAAACAAATTCAGATATAGATTAAAAATAAACTCACAGTAAAATTTGAATCATAAGGTATCGAATATATTTGAGTGCAAAATATGATAGGATAAGGCACCAGCCACCATGGTTGGCCTCCAAATGTCAAAGTTGCAATAAAAGCCGCAAGAGAAAAGAAGGGGCCAATTAATTAAAGCCAATCATATACTACTAAAAATTAAAATAGAGTACAATTTTTGCTGTTGCATGGGAGTTCACGGGAGGTATCAAATAAGTTCACGAGTCAGCTTTCACTAAAAGACGAAGGTCCTACTACCTACCCTACTAATCAGTTTTTCTTCCGCCCTTTTCCAATGTCCCATTTTTATTTATCCATAATCTGATTGAGAATTTAAATTTTTAATATTGAATTCATTAGTATATTTCTAAAGTTATGTAATCATATTTTTAATCAGAATTTTAAGTAAACTTGTACATATTATTTCTCATTTGAAAGTACTGAATTCGGCTGAATCACAATTTTAAATTTAGATCTACTCATGTATGTTTTTTTTTTTTTTTTGATAACCAACAAATTAACTAAATGCATAAATGATTTCAAATTTTATGAAATTAAATTTTTAATATTGAATTCATTAGTATATTTCTAAAGTTATGTAATCATATTTTTAAGGAATCTTTCAAAAATAGCTATATTTTGCTGGAAAACTCTGTTGGACAATAAAATTTTCGAGATCGAAAAATAAATAATCGAGATAAAAAAATATTAAAATAATCATTTTATTAATTTCAATGCGAGTGTTACAATCTCTATGAATCCTCTGATTCACTTTTTCAAATATAAATTCAAGGGCCTCGAGCTTAATCTTAAATTTGAACTTGATTTCTTGATTTGAGGGACTTGATCTTGACTTGTTCTTGAATTCAAGGCCTTTTGAGCTTGTTCTTGAATATTGCGGTCTTGATCTTGAATCTTGATGAACTTGATTTGAATGCTTGAGCTTTTTAGTTTAGAGAAATTGCGGGGTTTGATCCACGAGCTTCTCTTGCTACTTGTTAGAGTTCTGAGTTTTTTTTTTTTTTCTGAATTATGAGGCCCCTATTTATAGTTGTAGGAAATGAAGAGTCATGATGAATATGGACTTCCTTTAACCAATCAGATTTAAGTGATGTGGCGCCTTTTATGAGCTTTTATTTCATGAGTCTGCTGCATCAGTTTGACATGTGTCATAGTCCTATTGGATCTTTCACTTGACTTGGCATACCACGTCATTTGACACGTGACGCTTATTTGGGTCTCTAGAATATGACAATATTTTGGGCTTAGTAAAGTGGGTTCATCATTTGTAGCCCAAATTAATGGACTAACCCAATAAATATTGGGCCTTATTTAAATCTATACCTATTTTGACTTAATAATTAATTCAATTATATTAATCCGTAATATTTATTCGGGACTAATATATTTTAAATTTAATATAATCCGAATTTTGTACGGATTTAAATTTAATAAAATTGCATCGCTCATAAATGCCCCCTACTTCAAGACTTGTCGCGACATTTAATATTTTGGAGACTAGCCTTGAAGCATGATTATTTAAACATGTTTCCTTCGTGCTTCAATGATTTTCCATACATAAGAACACCTCATTCAAAAACTTTAAAGTCAAACCATATTAACATTGTCTCTCAAAGCTCTCTTATTTTTTTTTCCACGAATCTATATACTTAAGATCCGTTGATGAGGTATGATATCCAATTTCAAACAGTTTTGGAAGACTTTTTCATTGCCTTACTTAACCAGGAATAAAACTCTTTCGATTTAAACTTAGATTGAAGAAGGAAACAACCTCCAATTTGACTTTGTGTGGGAGAAGGAAACAACCTCCAATTTGAATTTGTGTGGAAGAAGGAAATCAACCTCCAATTTGAATTTGTATGGGAAAAGGAAATAATCTCCAATTTGAATTTGGAGATGAAAGTTATCTCAATCTGAATTTATACTGGAGAAAGAAACAATCTCCAATTTGAATTTGGAGATGAAAGTTATTCCAATCTAAATTTATATTGGAGAAGAAAACATTCATCCTACAACTCTATATAAGGAGGTAGTTTTTCCACTTTTTAATATCAATTTTGGGGTTTTCAAGCCATCAACAATATTGAGGTAATTTCTTTCCCTCCTAATTTTCTCTTATTTTCGTCACTTTTTTTTCAGCATAGCATGTTAGTGGTAGAAAATTCATATCTAATTGTAGGAATATCAAAATTATGAACCGTTTGATATTTCAGAAACTAGACTTCGATATCTATAACATATCCAAAATTCATCTTTAAATTCTTTCAATATAAATCTCGATAATTTTTTTAAATTTGCCCTGAATTTTATCATTCTGAAAATTTCAGATCTGCGCGTCTTTACTAAAACTTTCATATCTTGAAGTAGGAAGGATGAAATCACAAGCCGCTTTATTCTTGTGAAACTAGATACAAAGATCTATAATATATCCAAAATTTATAATTTAATACACTCAAGATATTTTCAGGTGTTATTCCGAAATCAACATTGAGTTTTGACGCATCAACAATTTCAGATTTACGCGATATCGCTAAAAAAATTATATCTCAATGTGAGAGTATCGAAATTATAATCCCTACAGATGTAGGAAACATACATGTATAACATATTCAAAATTTGGATTTTATTATTTTTTGGATTGTTTCAAATAATTTTTCAAAGTCGATCTTATATGCTATCGGACAGAGGATTCCAAATTTGCATTGCTTCCCCAAATAATTTATATCTTGATGTGGGACCATCACCATCAAAGGGCAATTTGATTTCCTCAAACTAGATTTTGAGGGTTTTATTCTCATCAAGCCATCTTGACTCAATCCAAGTTGGTGATATATAATTTTCAAGATCGCAACGCTCTGACAGGTAATATCCTTTCTATTTGTGCTTTTACTTTCTTCTTATTTCCTCTTTTTTTTTTGCAGGGTTGAAATAAATATACAATATGCAACCATTGTCCGGCTTAAGGTGGTAAGATTTTAACTTCACCTCTGTCCCTTTAAGACCGAAAGACTTACGCATAATTGGCCAGTTTAAGGTGGTAAGAGTTAAACTTCGCCCCTGTCATCTTAAGATCGAAAGACTTACGCATAATTGACCGGCTTAAGGTGGTAAGATTTTAACTTCGCCTCTGTCACCTTAAGACCGAAAGACTTTACTTGAAGACGACATGATTTTCTTTAAGTATGGGCCCTTTCACCGATGCATTTATGCGATGATCTTCTCTGAGTATGGGCTCTTTCATCGATGCACTTATGCAATGGTCTTCTTTAAGTATGGGCCCTGATGCATTTATGCAATGGTATTCTTTAAGTATGGGCCCTTTTAAATGGTTATCATAAGATGCAAAGGGATAAAGTTTTTGTCCACCTTAAGGCATGAAAAATTTGATATCCTTTCAAGGATAAACCCACGAGAGGCTGGCTTAATGTGCAAAGGGAAAAAAAATTTCCACCTTAAGGCATGAAAATTTTTATATCCTTTTAAGGATAAACACGTAAGAGGCCAGCTTAAGGTGCAAAGGGACAAATTTTATCCACCTTAAGACATGGAAATTTGTATATCCTTTTAAGGATAAACACGTAAGAGGCCAACTTAAGGTACAAAGGGACAAATTGTTTCCACCTTAAGGCATGGAAATTTTGAGATCCTTTTAAGGATAAACCAGCGAGAGGCCAGCTTAAGGTGTAAAGGGACAAATTTTGTCCACCTAAGGTGCAAAGGGACAAATTTTGTCCACCTTAAGGCATGGAACTTTTGAGATCCTTTTAAGGATAAACTCGCGAGAGGCTAGCTTAAGGTGAAAAGGGATAAATTTTATCCACCTTAAGGCATGGAACTTTTGAGATCCTTTTAAGGATAAACCCACGAGAGGCTAGCTTAAGGTACAAAGGGACAAATTTTATCCACCTTAAGGCATGAAAATTTTGATTTCCTTTAAGGATAAACCTGTAAGAGGTCAGCTTAAGGTACAAAGGGATAAATCTTGTCCACCTTAAGGCATAAAAATTTCAATATCCTTTAAGGATAAACTCGTTAGAGGCCCTCTTAAGGTGAAAACGAACAAATCTTGTCCACCTTAAGGCATGTAAATTTTGAGATCCTTTTAGTTGTAGGCTTGGAGAACTTTGACATTCCAAATTCCATTGAAGAAACTCTCTTTCTTTTCGATGGTTGCCCCCATTGAGTCACAAATATTTAGAGTAAGTCCAAAATTTAATTAGAATAGTTTCATACTTGGTATCCATATGGTAGATACTGTATGAACATATCTTTTTTGACACTCGTGCAATTGAACTCAGAATGAAATTCCAAGTGCCTATGTACCTCAGTAAAAAGGATCAAGTCATAACGTAGTTTTGGGTGATTTTTTTTTTCTTGTGTCCTAACTTTTGCCTGGGCCGCCTCTTTCGAGGTTTTTAACCTAGCGAACTTTCATTTTCTTTTTAAGTTGTACACAGTTTATACTCTTGCAGGCCAGGAGTGGACATGCAGTTTATACTCGTGCCTTAAGGAGTGTACATGCAGTTTGTACTCATGCCTTAAGGAGTGTACATGCAGTTTATACTCGTGCCTTAAGGAGTGTTATTTTTCTTTAAGGATAGTACTTCTTCAAGAACTTGGCATTGATGGGGCCAATCCTTACGCCATCTGCATCGACAAGCTTGTAAGCACCATTTAAATATACCTCTTACACGATATATGGTTCATCCCACTTTGGGATGAATTTGCCCCCAGACTTATGAGAAGTGGTAATGGGCCTTCTTACTGCAATGACTTGATCTTCAACTTGGAAGCACCTTAAGTGAACCCTTTTGTTGAAAGAATGAGATAGCCGGGCTTGAAAACATTCAAGATTTTACTGAGCCTCCAGCCTCTTCTCATCAAGAACTTCTAACTCCGCAAAATGCAACTTAGCATTTTCTTCATCGGTGAGCCCTTCTAGAATGACCAGTCTCAAAGAAGGTATTTGACGCTCAAGTGGCAGAACTGTTTCAACTCCAAAAGCAAGTGAGTATGGGGTTGCTTGCGTCTTTGTATGGTAAGTTGTCCTATACGCCCACAAAGCTTCTTCCATTCGCTCATTCCTGTCTCATTTGGATTTGGAGACGACTTTCTTCAACAAGTTGCATAAAGTCTTATTGAATACTTCGACTAGACCATTGGCGGCAGTATGGTACATAGAAGATTTGCGTTGCTTGAAACCAAAGAGCTCACAGATTTTGTTCATTAGCTTGTTATCAAATGGCTTTCTATTGTCAGTTATTATGTACTGAGGGATTCCAAAGAGGTAGACGATATTCACTAGGATGAAGTTCACAATATTTTCTTTCTTTACTTCCTTGAGAGCAACAACTTCGTCCCATTTTGAGAAGTAATCTATCGCAGCCAAGATGTATAAGTGTCCACTAGAAGACTTTGGTAGCGGACCAACACCATCCATTCCCCATACATTGAATGGCCAAGACACTACAGTTGGATGTAGCACCTTTGGAGGTTGATGTATGAAATTTGCATGGATTTGGCAAGGTTTGCATCTTCTAACATAGTCCAAGCAATCCTTCACCATCGTTGGCCAATAATATCCCATCCTTTTAATGTGAAAATAGGCTTTGATCCAGACTGATGTGATCCACAAACTCTCGAGTGCGCTTCTTGCGAAGCTTGAATTGCTTCTTCCTCTCCCAAACACCATAAATGTACTCCTTCAAATGATTTTCTGTACAGTGTTTCTTTGTAGTAAAGGAAGCGAGGTGCACGACAACGAATGTCAGTCTTTCTTCTTGGATCTTCTGGAAGTATCCCATAACATAAGTAATCAATGATAGGTTGTCGCCAATCTTCTTTTACATCTTCAGACACGGCAACAAGGTATTCAACCTTGTTTTCTACATCATCATTCGATGGCGATACTACCCATTCTTGGCGGATAGTAACTCGCGTCTGATTTGGAAGAGTTAAGGTTGAGGCCAAAGTAGCTAAGGCATCATCTTGCTTATTTTCTCTCCTTGGAATATATTGGAGGGTTACTCCTCCAAGACACCCCATCAACTTCTGTACATAATCATGATATGGTTGTAGCTCAGGCTTTCTGACTTCATAGCTTCCCAAAAGCAGCTTGATCACCAATTGAGAGTCGCCAAAGAATTGTAATTGTAGTTGTTTCATGTCAACTGCTATCTCAAGTGCAAGTATTAAAGCTCGATATTCAGCAACATTATTAGAACAATAATTAGTTAGGGTAAAAGAGTATAGGATGACCTCTTCTTATGGAGTAACGAACACCACACCGGCACCAGAACTCGATGTGCGGCACTATTAAAGTACATATTCCAGAGGGATCTAACTTCAAAAGCCATTGCATCTTCATCAGGAAGTTCATCGCTCAGCTCCCAGTCATCAGGTATTGGGTGTTCTGCCAAGAAGTCAGCCAATGCTTGTCCTTTTACAGCCTTTTGGGGAACGTACACAATCTCAAACTGTTGAAATTGAAGGTACCACCTTGCAAGTCGGTCACTTAGGACTGGTTTTGACATCACAAACTTGATGGGATTTTTCCTAGACACGAGACAGACAATATGAACTTGAAAGTAGTGTTTTATATTTTGGATAGAAAAAGCCAATGCCAAACATAACTTTTCAATTGGAGAATACTTCAGCTCATTTGGTGTCCATTCTGCTCAGATAGTAAAGTGAGTTTTCTTTGCCTTCACTATTTTCTTGAGCCAGTAGTGCTCCAACTGACCTCTCTTGTGCCGCGATGAAGAGTATCAATGGCTTCCCAGGTATGGGTGCTGCAAGAACTGGCGGCTTCATTAAGTATGATTTAATACTCTCAAAGGCATTACTACAAGCTTAGTCCCATTCGAAGGGAGTGTCCTTCTTCATGAGATGACTCAATGGTTGATATTTTCCAGCCAAGTTTGAGATGAACCTCCTTAAGTATGCAATCCGTCCTTGAAGGCTTTTTAGCTCATGAATATTTGAGGTTCGGGCATCTTTAAAATTGCATCAACCTTGGCTTGATCAATTTTAATTCCTCGGTGTCGTATAATGAAGCCAAGAAACTTTCATCAAGTAACTCCAAAGGCACACTTCAATGGATTCATCCTAAGTTGATATCTTCGAAGTAACTCGAATACTATTCTTAGGTCTTTTAAGTGGTCGTCTCTCTTTCTTGACTTCACCAATGGATCATCCATATAGCATTCAATATTTTTATGGAGCAGGCTGTCAAAGATGTTCTGCATACCCCTTTGATAAGTGGCGCCAAAGTTCTTCAAACCAAAAGGTATCACTTTGTAGCAATAAATACCTTTGGGCGTACGAAATGCAGTGAGTTATTTATCCTTTAGCGTCATACGAATTTGATTGTAGCCGGATGAACCATCCATGAAGGACATTTCCTTATAACCAGTGGTGGAATCTATCATTAACTCCGGTATGGGCATTGGAAAATCATCCTTAGGGCACACGTTATTAAGATCTCGAAAGTCAACACAAACTTGAATTTGGCCATTCTTCTTTCGTACTAGAACAATACTTGAAATCCACATGGGATATTTTACTTCACGAATAAATCCAGCTTCAATGAGTTTGTTAACTTCTTTTTCGATCAGTGGAACCAACTCCAGCCTAAAGCGTCTTTGGGATTGCTTAACAGGACAGGCACTATTCTTGACTGCCAACTGATGGACCGCTACTTTTGGATCTAAGCCAGGCATTTCCTTATATCTCCAGGCAAAGACATCCATATATTCTTTGAGTATGCCCATATAAGCAATTTCCTCCTCCACATCTAGAAACGCACTCAGGTAAGTTGATCTTGGTTCTTCATCGGTTCTAAGATTAACTTTCTTCAAGGAATCTATTGTGGCCTTTACTCCTTCTTCAAGTTGCAATGGAGAATCTCCAACACCTTCCTCCTCTTAAGGATCATCGTCATTGACGGATATATGATAGCACCAAAAGGTATTTTCTATTTCTTCATCAACCTTTATTTGAAACGAGACATCTTTCTCGTTCTAGGTCGTAACATGATATGAGGAGCCAACACTCTCTTCATCTTCTTTGCGTTTCTTGGTATAAACCATAGTATGGACCTTTTATTTTAGCACCTCGTTGCATGAAACTACCAGTTTCATCTGTCGCTTCATCCTAGAAGGAATCAAACTTTGGAAATCCTTTTGTATTCTAAGTGAAGAGTGCATCATCGTTCTTTGACGACTCCTCTTACGTTTGTTGCTTTTCCTCTTATTTAGAGGTCCTAACCTTTTGAACATAGAATTTCTTGCAGTTGATTCTCCAAGTTGGTCAAAGACAGAAGCCCTCTTGTTGGATGTAGTGGACTCTTTTTCTATAGTGATGTAATTGCTAACCACCCTTCTTATGGAGATGTGAATTGGAGGTGGCTGCGTATATCCTAGGCCTTCACGTGCCTGCTTGGTCGTACCTTCCGATGAAAGTTTGCCCAAACTTGATGACTTATTTGGATTGTATTCGGCCTTTATAAATAGCTTGTATGCATTTGGATCGAAGCACTTCCTTTGTATGTTTCATAGGAAGTGTCATATCTTATGGCAGATTTTGAGCCACAGACTCTTCTAGAAGTCTTGAGGATGGATTTATTGCATCAATCTTCCTGATAGATAAAGTTAGCCCCTTTAGCACATTATCTTAGGAATCCGATGAGTGATCTTTTTCTTTACTTACCTTCAGTACGTAACGAAGAATGGGGGTTGCCTTTTTTCGTAGAAGTGACACCTTCTTTATTTGAAGTAGAGAGAGGATCCTTATTGACAACTTTTTTAACAATCATCGCGACCTTCTTAGATGCAAGATTATCACACTTGGTCTTGGTGACATCTTCAACCCTTTTCTCATCCACAACATACTTTTTTAAGTAGAATTTTACATTGGCAAAATATGACTCAGCTTTAGTGAATGGTTTGTCATCGGCAACTATCTTTCTTTCCACTTTGCCTTCGAGGTACTTCAAGCATTGATAGTAAGAGGATGCCATAATTTTATTCCCATGTACCCAAGGCCTACCAAGTAATATATTGTATAAAGTTTTGGCATCGATCACATGCATCAATGGGTTTGATTGAAAATCATCCATACGAATCCCCAACTTGATACATCACATGGCCCTCTGGACCTATTGATTGAAGCCTTGGATGATTATACGGCTTTCATCCAGTTCGCTAGTAGAGATGCCAAGTTCTTTCATCATGCGGATAGGCAGGATGTTGACTTCAGACCCCTCATCTATCAAGCTTCTATTGATCTTCTTTCCTAGAATTTGACCCACCATGTATAAGGGACGGTTATGTAGGGCCTCAGCAAGAATAATATCGTTATTTATGAATGTAATTTTTGTATCACACACATGTGCCTCTTCACCAAGAGTTTCAAAAAGCTTTTCGAAAGGTGAAGGAACCTCCATGGGTAGATTCTCACCCTTTGCCCCCTCTTTGGCAGTATTAAAATAAGATGCCTCAAGGTTGACTTGGGCAGTCTTTACACGAAACCAACTTGGTAAGAATTCCTCTAAAGTCACTAGACTCCAAGATTTTTGGTGGTGAAGCTCAGCCACCCTCGCCTTCTTTGGGAATTCAACCAACTTTTGTTTCCTTGGTTTCTTTACCATTCTCCTTCTGGTTGGCTGCTCGGATGACTCCTTTTGTAAACTCATCCTCCTATGTCTGCGCCTCATTGACAAATTCCAACCTTCATCATTGCCTTCGTTAACTAAAGACCTATCAGGCTTTAATATTTTCTCATTATACTTTTCAACACATATTTGGACTAAGTCGAGCGAGCCAAAAGTAATAGAGATTTGATGAGAACTAGCCGTCTCATCGTCGAAGAAGATCTTCTTCTCCTTTGCCAGTTGCATGACTTTATCTTTAAAGACAAAGCACTTTTCAAGAGGATGACTTACGAGCCTATGATATTTGCAATAATTAGGGTCATTGGTCCTTCCAGCTTTGTTGGGACGCTTCATATCTGGGAGTTCAATGAGCTTATGCTCAAGGAGTTCATAAAAAATCTCAGAAACATCAGAATCAAGGAAGGGATATTCTTTTTCTTGCATCTCCTTTAAAGTTTTTTGATTCGGACGTGCTCCAGAAGTCATCTTCACACTTTGCTTCTTGCTTACTTTTGTGGTGACCTTCACAGAAGACACATCAACATTCATGGACTCTTTGTTTTCATTTTTGGGAACAAACTTGCCCCATCTTTTAGGTTCCTGCTTTTCTTTTCCCCTTCGAGGGTCATGAATAGGCTCTCCTTCCTTTCCAGCAGAAGACATGCTCAACTCCATATTGTGAGCACGAGTAGCTAACTCTTCAAAGGATTTTGGTTTAATTCTTTGGAAAATGTAGATAAGTCTCCAGTGCATTTGTTGGATGCACATCTCTATTGCAGAAGCTTCACTAAGCATATCTTTGCAGTTTAGACTCTTATTTCTTCATCGATTGATAAATTCGATGACTGGCTTATCCTTTCTTTGTCGAGTATTTGTAAGATCTATCATGCTCACTGTACGACTTGTGCTATAAAATCGATTTAGGAACTCGTGTTCCAATTGCTTCCAGCTATCGATGGAGTTAGGCTCGAGGTCTGTATACCAATCAAAGGCATTTCCCTTTAGGGAATGAACAAACTATTTAACAAGATAGTCACTGTAAGTTTCAGCATTATTACATGTCTCGACAAAGTGTGCGACATATTGTTTTGGGTTACCTTTGCCCTCAAATTGTTGAAATTTAGGGGGTTGATAGCCAGCAGGCATTTTGAGGCTATCTATTCTTACAGTGTAAGGCTTGGCATATGCAAGGAAAGACTTTGTGACAACATCATACTTGTCTTTGAGGGTCCCTTCAATAAATTCCCTTAATTTTCTAATCGGGATCACTCCCTCAGCAGAAACTTGTACCTCTTTAGTCGATGGTATTTGTTTCATAGGATTTTCTATCTCATGAACCTCTGGAGGTTTTCCCGATGCATGGCTAGATTCTTCGTCTATCAAGCCTTCCACCATATCCACTATCTTATCAATCCTAGATTCTTGATTCTGACATAGTTGGTCAGGCCTTCAATTGCCTTTATCAAATTCGTAAGATGTTCCTCCATAGACGAGGCATCAGTTACCATTGCTTGCATGATTACCAAAGACATTGGAGAGTAATATGGATTATCACATAAGTTGATCTTTGAAGTGCTCAGCTTCTGTGGTGTAAGTGGAGATAACGCATTTGTTGAACGACCATCGCTCTTTGCGCCAGAGTATTTAGAACTAGAATGCTCAAGTAGAGCTAGAGTTTTCTTAAGCAATTCTACCACACTGCTTCCTCTTTTCGAAGAACTTTTATTAGACTTCGTTTCTTTTGGGGTTGAAAATCCAAAAACTGAAGCTGGAGCGGACGACACTGGATGTGTTTGTTGTCTTAGCAAGCCTTCCTTGCTTCTTGTGACAGCTCCCAGGCTTTCGAAAGTAACACCAATGATGCTTTCTACTTCAGCAGAGAACTTTGGATCTGCAGCCTTGGAAGCAGTTGATTGAGAATTGACCTTCTTGGAAGTCATTTCATTGTTCTTAAACTTTGAATTATGAAAAGTTGAGATAAGAGGTAGAGATTGTCCCACTGGGCGTGCCAGAATTTGTTGGACAATAAAATTTTTGAGATCGAAAAATAAATAATCGAGATAAGAAAATATTGCAACAACCGTTTTATTAATTTCAATGCGAGTGTTACAATCTCTATGAATACTCTGATTCGCCTTTTCAAATATAAATTCAAGGGCTTCAAGCTTGATCTTGAATTTGAACTTGATTTGAGGGACTTGATCTTGACTTGTGCTTGAATTTATGGGCTTTTGAGCTTGTTCTTGAATATTGCAATCTTGATCTTGAATCTTGATGAACTTGATTTGAATGCTTGATCTTTTTAGTTTAGAGAAATTGCGAAGTTTGATCCACGAGCTTTCTCTTGCTACTTGTTAGATTTCTAGGTTTTTTTTTCCTGAATTATGAGGCTCCTAGTTATAGTTGTAGGAAAGGAAGAGTCACGATGAATATGAACTTCCTTTGACCAATTAGATTTAAGTGATATGACGCCTTTTACAGGCTTTTATTTCATGGGTCTGCTGCATCAGTTTGACA
This sequence comes from Capsicum baccatum var. pendulum, assembly GCA_030864225.1. Taxonomy (NCBI): domain Eukaryota; kingdom Viridiplantae; phylum Streptophyta; class Magnoliopsida; order Solanales; family Solanaceae; genus Capsicum; species Capsicum baccatum. The sequence goes on along the minus strand of CM061560.1, from coordinate 205,858,483 downwards.
TATGGTACAGTCCTATTGGCTCCTTGACTTCATTTGGCATGCTACATCATTTGACACGTGATGCTTATTTGGATCTCTAGAATATGATAATATTTTGGGCTTAGTAAAGTGATATCATCATTTGTAGCCCATATTAATGGACTAACCCAATAAATATTGGACTTTATTTAAATCCATTCCTATTTGGACTTAAATAATTAATTCAATTATATTAATCCGTAATATTTATTCGGGACTAATATATTTTGAATTTAATATAATCCGAATTTTGTACGGATTTAAATTTAATAAAATTGCATCACCCACAAACTCACCTTTCATAGCCATATTTTACATAATTACCATTTATAGCCGTTGTATTCAATTTACGCTCGTTGTATTCAATTTACGCCCGCTGTATTCGATTTTATCAATAGTCTGTATTCATATAAAATATAAATACAGTACCATTTAGCTGTTGTATTCGATTTACAGCCGTTGTATTCACTTTTACTTAGTGGTCTATATTCATAAAAACATAAATGCACTACATATTTAGTCTTGCCAAAAACACTACCATTTTCTTTTATTTTTTTATATTTTTTTCGTTTTTTCCTCATTTTTCCTTCTTCTTTTTTCTAATTTTTTCTATTTTAGTTGTTTTTTTATTGTTTTTATATATTTTTTCTCTCTTCTATCTCTTTTTTTTGTACTTATTTTCTTTATCATTTTTTTGTTCTATAGAGTATTTTATATTTTTTATATTTTAAAAAAATGTAACTAATTGAGAACAAGTCATTGATGATAACGTAAATACCATAATTATTTATCTATTTGTAGTCACACCGTCATTTATATTTTTGTATTCATTGATACAACTATATTTGTATTTGTATTTTAAAGTTCGCGCTTGTATTTGTATTTTATAGTTCGCATTTATATTTGTATTTTATAGTTCGCACTTGGATTTGTATTTGTTAGTTCACACTTGGATTTGTATTTGTTAGTTCGCACTTGGATTTGTATTTGTTAGTTCACACCATCATTTATATTTTATATAATTCGCACTTGTATTTTAAAGAACTGTTTTGTATTTGTATTTTATAATTGACTGTATATTATATTGGATTATATTTGTATTATGATTTTATTGTGTTTGTATATTTAGATTATATTTGTATTTGTATTCTATTTTTGTCGATGTCTTTTTATTTTTAAAGAATTATTTTATATTTGTATTTGTAAGTTGATTGTATATTGTATTTAGTCGTGATTATGTACAATTTATCATTTGTATTTGTATACAAACAAGTAAATGCATTAATTGTATTTTCTTGATTCTAAAATATATAAATATGCAATGTATCATTTGATACAAATGTACCATTTTGTCTTTGTATGTCAAAATTATTATTCATATTTGTAAATAAATAAATATCACTTGATACAAATACAATTACAAAAAAATGAAATCAATGATTTTAAAAATACAAATACATATTGTATTTTTATAAAAATTTGAATTATATTTATTTGTATCAATAAATACAACTCGTATAAATAAATACAAACAAATATTCATAAAAATAAAATCAATCATTCCTTTTCAATTATTAAAAAATACAAATGATAGTTCACACTTGTATCTATGTGTTATAGTTCGCATTTGTATTTGTATTTTATAGTTCCCACTTGTATTTGTATGTTATAAGTCGCCTTTGTATTTATATTTTATAGTTCGTACAAATGAAAAGGAGAAAAATAAAAAGAAAAAAAAGGAGAAAATACAAAAAAAAGAAGGAGAGTAATAGAAAATAGAAAAAAAATCGAAGGAGAAAAAATAAAAGGGAAAAGAAGAAAAAGAAAAAAAGATAACGAAAAAGAAAAAATTGAAAAAAAGAAAGAAGAAAGAGAAAAAAAAAGGAAAAAAAAATGAAGGAAAAAAAAAAGTAATAGAAAATAGAGAAAACACAAAAAAAGGAGAAAAAATAAAAAGGGAAAAAAGAAAAAGAAAAAAAATACAAAAGAAAAAAAAAAGAAAACGAAAAAAAAGGAAAAGGAAAAAAGAAGGAAAAAACTGAAAAAGGAACAAAAAAGAAAAGTAATAGAAAATAGAGAAAAAAAATACATGATATTGACTATGAATTGTAATTATGAAAACTTAATATGCAAGATGAGGCTATGAATTGTAATTAATTGAAAGTAAGCTAAATAATGTAATTAGGAGTCAATATTGGCTAAGTTATGTAATTATTCCTATTTTTAATCATAATTTTATGTAAATTTGTACATATTATTTCTCATTTGAAAATACTGAATTCTGCTGAATCAAAATTTTAAATTTAGATCTACTCATGTATGTGTTTTTTTTTTTTATAACCAACAAATTAACTAAATGCGTAAATGATTTCAAGAAATTAAATGCTGCTATAACATTAATTACAATCGAACTAGATTTTGACAAAAAGGATTATATTTATTCTTTTACTTTTAAAAAAGAGAAGTATTTGTCTTTCATTATATTTTTTTAGTTATATTTGTCCCTAATATCTAATTTTAGGCTCATATTTTTCCTTCAGCCGTTAAATTTTATGTCAATATTTTTATTAGCTTATGTGGCGTCTACATGGTGATTACATAGATATGTATACATACTCAATTCGTTTAATTTTATTTGATCTTTTTTTATTTGGGACACACATTAAGAAAACATTAATAAAAAGTGTATTTTACAAAATTAATCTTATTAATGATGTCTTGAAACTTTAGATCTAACTATCACTATTTTCTTTAGTTATTTAATACTAAGGGTAATATGGGAAAGAAATAATCAAACACTCTTGATTTGAGAAAATAGACAACTAATTTAAAGTAAATATATTCAGAAAGAAGATCAAGTAAAATGAAATGAAGGGAGTATATATTTATTCCACTAAAAATTTACTCCTAATTTAATTATGGATAAATTACACAACGACAAAGTTAAGAGACTTTATTACCCCAAATCTCCTACATTTTAAATAATTACTTAAAATTTTAATTTTTGTATTTTACTCTTCATACATATGAATAAAATCACCACTCGACTTTTACTTCACAATTAATGCATGCAATCTATTAATCTATGAAGATTTTTTTTTCAAATATTTCATCCCCTAAAATCTCTTCCAAATTATCATCAATTGATACAACTTTAACATATGTTTATTTATAAATATTTGATACATTTAACATATGTTTGACATATGCAAATTATTTATTTTAGTGTGATATTGAATTTTTAATGATTAGTTAGTAATTTTACGAAATATATTATTGTGATACATCTGGAATCAGATTTATCATTTCCACGATTTGTACCTAATTTTACTCCCCATCATAATTGAATTTGTTACTTCCTAAATAAAAATATATTTTTTTAAATGTATCATTAATTATATGTATCATGTTATAACATATGTATCACAAATTTAAAAATTCAGGATATAATGTAATTTAACAAATATTTAAATTAAAATTATTTATAAATATTTGATACATTTAACATATGTTTGACATATGTAAATTATTTATTTTGGTGTAATATTGAATTTTTAATGATTAGTGAGTAATTTTACGAAATGTATCATTGTGATACATTATGATACATCTGAAACCAGATTTATCATTTTCATGATTTGTGCCTAATTTTACTCCCCGTAATAATTTAATCGGTTACTTCCTAAAATAAAATTTTTTTCTGTTTTAAATGTATCACTAATTATATGTATCACATTATAACATATGTATCACAAATTTAAAAATCCTAGGATAGGATGTAATTTAACAAATTATTAGGATAAAGTGTTATAATACTTAAACATTCAGGGATTTATGTAAATTACCCTTTAATTATTATATTCCACCTAATATCATATCCAACCCATCTAACCCAACTCAAATAGTATACCTAATTCACTCTATAATTTTTGAATTATAACATCATCAAAACTCATAAATTATGAACTAAATTCATAAATTATGGCTTCCATTTCATCCCTCCACTATTAAAAAAGTTGTAAGAAGAGACTTAAAAAAAGAGACCTCAAAAATAGATCGAAAATAAGAGACCTCATGAGGTCGCTTATTCCCTCAATTTATTATTTAATTTATTTTAAAATAAAGAGACCTCATGAAGTCATTAGAAGATAAAAAAATTCAACTACACAATATTAGAGACTTCAAGAGGTCGAAAATAAAAAGAGGGAAACGTTAGAGCCAAAATAATTAAAATTATAAAATATAAATTACGCCAATAAATTTCTTAACGTTGCGACCTCGTTAGGTCGCTACTATTTTAATAAATCAATTTTATTATTAAAAATAAAGAAAGTTATAAAAAGAGACCTAAAAAATAGGTTGAAAATAGGAGACCTCATGAAGTCGGTAAAAGATAAAAAAAATTCAACAACCAATAAATTTTTAATGTTGCGACCTCATGAGGTCGCTATTGTTTTAATAAATTAATATTTATTATTTAAAATAATTATATGTCACCGTTTTATGAAGTGTGAAGCTAAAATATATATTCTTCAATTCTTTTAATACTTATAATTATAATTAAAAAAATACAAAATAAAAAAGGTCAACTCTTCAATTCTTTAATATTTATAATTTTATTTTAATTACAAAATACAAAATCCAAAAGCGTCGGCTCTCTCCAACACAATCTTTAATCAGCCTCTCTTCATCTCTCCCAAAATTCTCTGTCCAAATCTCAAATCCCCCATCTCTTCCATTTCAGGTAAGTTTTCATGCTTTGAATTACATGTCAAATCGATTATATGTTTCTGTTCACATGTTATACAAATATGTAATTGCTTTTATGCCATTTGAGGTTGTTGACCCATATCAATTTTTGGGCTTAAAAGTTATTTGTGAAATGTTAGATAATAGAGTGAAGTGAGCATCAACCATGTAGAATTATACAAGACATCAATATGTTGAACGACATCTTCTATGGATTTTAAAGATGCCGAGTTATTAACTTGGCATACAGGCATCTTATGTGTTTCACAATTTTTTTACAAATTTTAATATCAATTTGACTTTTTCTCATTGTATTGACTGATTTAGTGTTAAATTGAAGATTTTGAATTGCTTTTATAGATATTTAAACTACATGTTAAATTCTGTGCCTATATAATATAGAAATATTTTAGAGTTGCAGGCTATTGATTCTCTTGTTTCAAACAGATTGACTATTAGTTGATAGCAAATGCAGCCATTGGATGAGCCACATCAATTTAAAAATTTTGGGAAAGACTTGTTGTAAGTAGTTTATGAAAGCAAAAGTAATTCAAATTAAACTATAAAATTGAAAAAGTAAATCAATATAACATAATGTAATGCCGCTCTAAATTAGTCAAAAATTATGGTCATAACTCATAATGAGTGTACATGGTTGTTTTGGAGTAAAATTATTTTCCATGTGTCTAACATGTGCTGAGCCATTTCTCCAGTATCCTCTGTCATTTTGAATAGAAAATAGACTTCAAATGTGTATATTCAATTAAGAGTGAAAATACAAAAAACACATAAGAGAATTGTATAAGATACGCTAAAAATCTAAAACCTTCAGTTGAGATTTAGAAGGATCTCTTTAGAAGGATCTATAGGCAAGATGTATATGTGTATGTCTTGGAACATATAAATGGATAGCTAGCCCTCAAGATTTTTACTTTCAAGTTCTATCTCATTCTTTACTTTATATGGCTGAAAATAGTCTATGTAGTGATTATCAATTTTTGTTTTTTGTTTTGGGAAAGGAATTATGTCATTGGCTCTCTTTGTTGATTATGGTGTTACTCTCTTTTAGCAAAGATGGATTCTACTTGTGACTTAGCTCTTGCTTTATTTGCTTTTTTATTTGGGGTATTCTTTTCAATCTTTCTTTGCTCATAGTTATAACTTTCTTTGCTCATAATTAAGACCTCTGGTTAATATTACTATTGAGTGAAATTACGCTTAAGAGAAAATATTTACACCACGTAGCTCATATTTTGAGTTTGTTATCCGTTTTAGCTTATATTTGCATATAAGTACTTTTTATATGCTATTGTTTTCTGTATACAATGTAGAATGTTACATTCTATATGATGTTTTTCTCTTAGGTATAATGTTGTATATTGGGCTATGTAGTGTAATAATTTATCTTGGGTTGTATATTTTTTTTATATGTTTTCATTTATTTACACATTCAGGCTATTTAAAAGGTAATCATAAGTTAAACCATATTGATGATGTTGGTTCACTGCATATGTGATGATACAATCTCTTTACTCAAAATTGTGTATATTATATAAACCTAATTTTAGTGAATTAACTACTAGTAAGTTTTTGGTTACGTTAGTAAAAAAGTGACAGATAATGAAAGGGGTAAAGATTTTATGCTTGGAACTTTAAAATTTTGTATTTTAACCTTTGTGTGTATGTATGACTTGAGAAATTTCTTTTGTTTTAAAGTTGCCAAGTTATTTTGTTACTTGTTGAGTCTTACAAAATATTAAATTTTGTGATTTTTGTATAGATGGATCGTAGTTGGATATATGATATGACTAATATTGGTTGAGTGAGGTTGAGGCCTGAATTTATAATCGGTGTTGATGATTTTGTGGACTACGCAATGACATTAGAACCTTTTCAACTTGATGGCTTGGTTAAGTGTCTTTGAATAAATGCAAATGTAGAAACTATGAAAAAACCGATACCATTGAGTTTTATCTCTATCGAAATGGGTTTAAAGTGTGTGGATTAGTCATGGAGAAGTTGACAATAGTTTTGATAGATCTCACACTATGTTGCTGGTGAAAGTTGTAGAGTTGTGGAATCTAATATAAAAAATAATAGAATGCATGACATGGTTTGAGATGCATATGGGGTATATGGGGGTCATGTTGAAGAAGCTCTCAATGATGAATCTAAAAGTTTCTTTGAATAGTTGGAAGCTTCTAGTCGACCTCTATGCGAGGGGAGTCCACACTCCCAATTGTCTATTGCTGTTAGGTTATTAAGTATCAAATCAGATTGAAATGTCCCACGGGGGTAATGGACTCTGTGATTGACCTTATGCATGAATTAGTTGACCCAAATCTAGAAATACCTGATAATTTCTACAAGGCAAAGAGGTTGGTGTCAAAGTTAGGACTGTTGTCGATGAGAATCGATTGTTGTGAAAATGGTTGCATGTTGTACTACAAGGATAACATTGATCTAGAATCTTGTAAGTTTTGCAAAAGAGCTCGTTTTAAGAAAGCTTATAGCAGAAAGAAAGTTGTTGTTAAGGCGATGCATTACTTACCTTTTATACCAAGACTAAAAATATTGTATGCATCAAATAGGTCAGCCCCTCATATGTGATGACACTATGAAAATAGAAGACCACCTGGTGTTTTGTGTCATCCATCTGATGGAAAGGCCTAGAAGCATTTTGATAGAGTATATTCAGACTTCGTAGTCAAACCACAGAACATTAGGCTGGGTTTATATTCAGATGGTTTCACTCTATATTCTGTTTCTGTTGCTCCATATTCTTGTTGGCCTTTATATTTGACACCATATAATCTTTCACCTGAGATGAGCATAACCAGTTCGTATATATTTCTCAATTGCATTATTCCTCGCCCGCGTAATTCAAAAAACATGATTGATATGTACTTAAAGGCTTTGATTGATGAGTTGAATCAATTGTGGGTTGAAGGGGTTGAAATATTTGATGTGTCACTTAAGCAAAATTTTAATTTGCGGGCTGTATTAATGTGAACTATTAGTGATTTTCTTGCATATGGAATGTTGTCTGGGTGGATGACAGCTGGCAAGTTAGCCTGCCCTTATTCTATGAAAAATACTAAACCATTCACTTTGAAACATGACCGAAAAAATTGCTGGTTTGATTGTCACCATCGATTTTTGCCCATGGATCATGAGTTTAGGAATATGAAAAATGCATTAGAAAGAATACGATTGAACAAGACTTTCCACCTTCGATCTTTACGGGAGAAGAAGTTTGGGAGAGGATTCGACACTTTTCAAAGGTTACAGAAGAGCAACCATACAAATTTGATGGGTATGGTGTTGCACATAATTGGACAAAACAAAGTATATTTTGGGAATTATCATATTGGAAGGATCATCTTCTTCGACATAATCTTGATTCCATACATATTGAAAAAAATTACTTTGATAATTTATTCAACACAGTAATGGCTGTCAATGGCAAGACAAAAGATAATGTTAAAGCTAGAATGGACTTACCAGAATATTGTAGGCAAAAAAAGTTATGGCTACAGGAGAAATCAAACAAAATGGTCTTCAATCCTAAGGTTAGCTATTCATTTACAATTGACCAAAATCGTAAGATATATGAATGAGTTAAGTTGCTGAAAATACCTACTGGTCATGCTTCAAATTTGGGGAAGCATGTTGATATGGAGCATGAAAATTTATTTGGTATGAAAAGTCATGATTGTCATGTTTTCATGAAAACATTACTCCCTATAGTATTTAACAACTTGCCTGAAAGAATCTGAAAACCCATGACTGAAATTAGTTTATTTTTCAAAGACTTGTGTTCCAGCACATTGATGGAAGAGAACTTAGTTTGGATGAACCAAAATATTCCTATAATTATAATAAGCTAGAGAAGATTCTTCTACCTAGATTTTGGGATGTGATGGAACATCATCCTGTGCATGAAGCTCGTTCGGGAAGTCCGATTCAATGTCAATGGATGTATCTATTTGAGAGGTAATTATTTTAAATCTTAATATATTCCTCTCTATTAATGTTTTTTTTTAGAAATATCATAATATAATATTATATAGGACTATTGAAAAGAATAAATGGAGTATCAAGCAACAACATAGAATTGAAAGCTCAATGTGTGAAGCCTATCTTGCTAAGGAAACATCCAATTTTTGTTTGTATTACTTTGAAAGTGATGTTCCATGTTCGTAAAATAGACCTAATCATCACGATGATGGTGGTGAGGTTGCTAGAGAGCCGCTAACAATCTTCAATCAACCAGGCGAAGGTTCAAAAAATCGTATAAGGAGGCATCTTAGTTCAGTGGAGTTAAAGTCTGCATCAATACATGTCTTGCTGAGTTGCCCTCAAGTTAAATAATTTCTTGATTAAGTTGTTATTATTTTGCATTACATATGCAATTACAAGACAAAGCGACTTACTCAATTCTCATCCTCTTTGATAGCTACTTTGTGCAGTTGTATGGCAATGATAAAGTTTTTGACTCTTTTTCAACATTGTTTAAACACTATGTAAGTGTTGCAATTTTTTCATAATGCTATAATTATTAGAAAGTCCATGTTTGATTAATTTTAATTTTCTATTCTCGACTATTTATAGTTTTATGATTCAAGAAATGGTCAATTTCACCAATTTTTGAAGGATTTAACTTGGGGGCCCATTAAGGTTTATGCTATGGAAAAGTATGCCGTGAATGGTTTTGAATTCAACACCAAAGAATACTCCAAATATAAGAAAACTAATAATAGAAGAGACTGGGTAAAAGGTGATATGAAGATCATAATGGGGTTGATTATGATGGGGTACTTAAGGAGATTTTAGAAGTGGAGTATTTCGGTTGGCCAGAAAAAAGAATTGTATTATTTTGATGCAAGTGGTTCGACCTAACCCCAAATAGAAGAATGAGGGAAATCAAATAATATAATATCATCGAAGGCATACAAGGGAGTATGTGGCGTACAATCCTTTCATCATCGCACATAATGCTAAGCAAGTGTATTATGCTCCCTATCCCTTGCATCTAGATAAATCACATTGGTGGGCTGTAATTAAAATCAAGTCTATGGGTCGAGTGAAAGTTGAAAATGTGTTAGATGTTGCATACTAGGCTGATGACATATCATGTGTTCACCAAACAGTTGATGGTGACTTAGAAGATAATTTAGAGCATCCTGAACACATATTAGAAGAGGTTGATATAGAAAAAATAGAATTGACAACAAATAAAGAGGTGGATGAATTAAATGAAGAAAATAAAATAATGGATGAGGAAGAATGGTTGGAAAAGGAAAAAGGGTCAGAAGAGTAAGAATGGTCAGAAGAGGAAAGAGGTTCAGAAGAGGAGGATAGCGATGAAGAGGAATAATAATTAGAACACATATGCATTTTTGTTTCTTTGTTTGATTTAGTTTATTCCTTTTTATTTCTCTAATTTGATCAATGCAATTTTTGTTTACTCTATATCAATTTTGGGTGATCTATTAATGTGTTTTATTGCTTGAGAATTATTTGTTTGAGTAATTTTATTATCATTTTAATATTTTGTTTGGAGTTCTTGAAGTGGAACTTCCAACTTTAATCTTTGATTGATATGTCTGTCTTCACATTGGTAGTTGTTTAGATTTGTTTTTTCTCTTAGTAAATTTCTGTTGATTGAATCTTTTTCCATTGGCCTTATCTTTATGTTGAAGTGTTAATGATGTCTCTAAACTATGATTTTCTTGAAGATATTATATGAAAATTTGTGTAGATGGCAGGCGGCGATAAGGATAAGGGTACTGCCAATGCTCCCAAAAAGAAATTAAAGAAGGCTAGTATGATCAACAAATGACCGTTGGGTATACATATTAGATCAGACTCCACACCATATCATCCATCATGAGACGCTCAACGTTCTAGACCATCTAATCAATCTTATAGTCAACTTTCTGCACAAATCCACCCTCCGTCGTCTTATATGGATCAGCCACTTGCATATACTCAGCAGCCTCTACATATGCCTATGATGAGGCCCACATCAGGTCATGCTACCTTACATGCATACAGTCAATTGCCTCCCGAGATATAGCATCAAACATCTAGTATCTCTCGTACAATTACTCGCAACCCTGTTGACTCACAACCATCATCAATACCTACTCCACAAATTGGGATATCAAGTCTTCCCTTTTGAGGAAACATCTCTGAACCTGGAATTCCTACCATAAACTAGTCTATTATACATGATCAGGTTTATCCACAAGAGGGTATAAGGGACATGCGTAACAGACTCATCATAGACCTTGACGGCTATGGGTATGGTTTATTTGTTTTTACAAAATGTATTTATTTTATGAATATCTCATAATTGTCTAAGATTTAACCTATAAATATTTAAATTTTGAAAAACAGTTTAATTCGGATGTTGTTGTGAGGATCCTTTCTCAAATCATCCAAGATCTTTATAGGAGTGCTATCTCGAGTTGGGGAAAGATGCCAGGCAATCTCAAGAACCAGATTTTTTTTGGAATTTAAGGTATATTTTTTTCCGCGCTCTTCTTTTCCTTCTTTTCCATGATCTGTTATCTAAGCAAGGCAGTTGCGCTTAGATATGTTAAAGTACATTCCATGATCTTGTAAGCTTGTTTGGCTTATCAATTCTGTTTTGTGAACCAAAAAGGAGTTGACCAAACTATACTACTTTCCATTGTCAGTTCTTCCAGGTCGAATGCAACTATTGACAATCTAAAAATATGAAAATCTGAAACTTTCTCATGTTAATGTAGAAGTGTAATATCACGTTGTTGTGGATGTTAGATTAGATTTTGTATGTATCTTTTACTTACCTCATTGATTTCTAGGGTACATTCTTGGTTTTTTCTTATCAATTTTTGATGTTTTAATCAAAGATCTCTTACGTGAACTACTGATAAATGATCATTTTAGAATGTATGCATTAATATACTATTAATAGGGGCAAACACATTCTATTACTGAGATTAAATATGCATTAAATATTACATTATCTATTCAAGAACTGGAAAACTTAGTACTATTATCTTATTATAACTTGTAAGCTGTATCTGGCTACATAAAATAGTGTCTGGGATATGGCGTAATACTATTTCTTTGGAACCCAACAACTATGCAGCCCATAAGGGAGACTATAAGGAAATTTTCCTCTTGCAATTTCTTCAAATGTTGATCTATATAGTATTAGTGCTTTCAGAATCTGCATTTCTTTTGCACCACATTCTCTTATTGTTGTATATCCATATTTCTTCCCATTACAATAAGTCCTCCTTAAAGGCTCATCTAGGAGTCTAGTTAATTTCTTCTCGTCTGACTTGTCATATTTAAATGCAATCCTACTGTAATTCCCTGAGTCTGTACCTCGGATGCTACATGGTGCTTACGATCCCGAAGGACCACAAGCTAACCCATGACTAGTACCTGCTATGAGCACTGAATAAAAATACTGTAATAATACAGATGATGGACTAAAATTCCATAAGGTTCAAAATACTATAATTAAAACTGAATAAAATATTGAAATACTGAATAACTGTCTGAAATATTCTAGTCTGAAAAGCCTCTAACTGTTTGAATATGGAGTTGATGGGAAAAGTCCCCAACTAACTCCGATTACTGACATAATGAACTACTAAATGTACTGAAATAATCTAACATCCTCGGAGTATGAGGACTCACTACTATAACTGTTGCTGATGACTGGAACTGGCTATGTACGGTTAGAAACCTAAACATCCGAACCTATGATATGAGACATCATAGCGCAAGAAACGAGTAAGCGATCAATATGTGGGAATGTACTGGTATGCTAAATGAGGTAAGGCTAAATGCATGGGTTTATGTGCATGAACAATAACTAACTGAATAATATGCAAGAGCTAGATTAGCATACATGGAGGATCTATAACTATTGAACATACTGTGCATACTATAACTGAGTATATTAGAACTGAATCTGATAACTGATAACTGAATATACTGATAATCTGAGATTACTGATAATCTGAATTACTGGTGACTGAGTGAATGTATCTGACAGTCCTGTGTCTATAGAACTAAACTTAGTTCTATTTTGAAGACTAAGACTGAAACTCAAACTGTGGGAATTCTCACTTAACCGACATGCTCCAGAGTAAACTGAGTGGGGTCCAACCTGTAACCCCAGTTGGAAGGATGCTAGTACCGTGCCATGGGTAAATACACTATTGTGGTCAAGCCTATCTGACGGATGACCCTGAATAAAAAGTCAAGCCTAATCTGACGGGTGACCCCTAGAAGATAGCCAAGCCTTAATCTGATGGATGACTCCTTACATCCTACGCTGGCTATATAGTTCTGAAGTGTGTGACTGCTACTAATAACTCTGCCTACCTGATGGGAGAATTCATCATCTCTACACTCGCTCGGTGCTAGTTTCGACTCCCAACTGAATGACACTGACTGAATAGACTGGACTGAGTTAGCTGAGTTCGGTAACTATCTGAGTTTTGCTATTCGTGATACTACATAGTTTATTCGGTAATTACTAAGGCTCTAGGTAAACTGCTAGATTGTTGGTTATTCAGTACCCCCAGTACTTGATAACATTAAAAGTAAATCATGGCACAAGTTTTGGAAATATGACTATGGCTACATGTTCATAAATCACTCGTTAAGACGTTTAAAAAAACACTTGGGATGTATTTATGTAACGCCCCAAAAATGGGTCCCAGAGCGTCACATGGTGCTTGAGGCTACGAGTAGCCCCAAGTTAACCCTTTGAGCCATTTTCATTCAGTTCAACACGAATCAACGGGGTTTCCATAAATAACCCTCAAATATCAACAGAGTAATCATCATCCAAGAATAAAAGAATTTCAGAAAGATAACAAAATACGACTTATTAGTCAACTCCCAACATCTATACTGGTCTGACAAGCCTCTAAGAAAATCAATAAAACCAGCGAGCCATTGAGACATACCCCAACTGAATCATACTTAGTTATCAAATGTAAACAATTCTGTAAAACCAACATCAGACATCACGTCCTCGGAACATGAGGACTCACCACGAAAGAGGATGTAGAACAGCGTGCCTGAAGAATCACTGTCGAACTTGGAACTGAGCACCTGAACCAACATTCCAAGAAAATGCAGTCCACATCCGAAGATATGGGTCAGTACCATGGAAAGAGACCGAGTATATGGGGGTATATGCAGTTTTATAAACATCATCATCATAAATATTTATAAGAAATATGCAGGATGTATAAAAGACTCACATAGCCCGAAGAAAATCATCATAATCAGGAGAGGATGACATAAGTACAATAACACATGTGAGTCATCATATAATTTGTCAATCACTTTCAGTTCATCAAGAATATCAATTCTCATAATGTAAATATCATTTAAATCTTTTGAAAGAATAACTTTTACAATTCCACTTTCAAATCACTTCACCATTCACCATAGACACAAGGAAACACACACACACTGGGAGATCTTATAACCGACATAAATCATGTGAGCTACATGGAGTCCTATCTTTGCCATCGGGGTAGGACTATCGATATCAAATCCACACAAACTAGTGATCACTATATAAATCAGCCTCAGGCTCACTTCTACGAGGGCACGTAGTTCTAGGGAAGTAAGGTCGCTTTATACCTCCCACTCGGTGCTAAAGATTTCTCCCGGACTTAGCTCAGATCATTTCAAATACAATCCACAACAAAATAATTTCAGTAATATATAAATATACATCGGGAGCCATCATGCTTTCCATTTATCAAAATCAACCACGTTGTGGATTTTTTTCACACTCGAGTTCAAACACAACTCCATTAAGACCAAAAGGTCAAATCATTCAAAATATCTCAAATATTCAACATCAACATGCTTATAACACACATTTTCTCAAAAAAAAAACACAATTTCCAATGGAGATTCATGACCCAAATATCAAAATCATGATAAATATCGTTCAAGATTCATGTTTTATATCTCCACACATGTAAATTCATCTTTCAAAATCATAAACATCAAGATTTTATAATATTCATCATAAGATATGGGTTCATGCTTCAAATTCGTAAAAATCAAATAAAAATCATGCCTTTGTAAATAAAATTACTTTTGGGCACAAGAATGAAAGAGAGTTCTTATTGAAAAACTCCACATACCTTGAATGATGAACTTTAGATTGATACTCATTTTTGAGATGTTAATCGTGCCTTTGAATGATGGCTCTTAGAGTTCTTAAAGTAGGAACTTGGAATCTTGAATAAATTTGCAGAATTAATGGTGAACTTTGGAGGTTCTTGAAGTTGGATGTAGGAGCTTAAGGTTTTCTTTTTGAGGGAATTTGATAAAATATAACATATAATGCTTCTAATAGGCTTTAATATAGGGTTTGGACGGATTTTGGGTGAAGGGGAATGAGCAAAACGCCCCTAAAAATCAAATAATTCTCGAATCTGTCCTTTGGTGGACTGTTTTGATAGTCTGAAGTAGATCAACCATAACATTTTACTCCGATATCCAAATTGGATGAAACTAATTTCATTAGAAATTGGACTCTCATATCTTTCCATTGATATATAGTATCTTACCCAGATCATTGTGTACGATGAGTTATGATCATTTGAAGTTGACCCAAAAATTCGCTTTTGATAGGCTGAAGTAGATCGACCATAACCTTTTGCTCCGATAGACAAATTGGATGAAACCAATTTCATTGGAAAGAGGACTCGCACATCTTTCCATTGATATATAGTAGATCACCCAGATCATTATGTATAAGGAGTTATTATTGTTTAAAGTTGGAGCAAAAATACACCAGGCCTCCGTACTTTTTCCTGCACGTTTTACTGTTCACTACTATTCACGGTTCGATCTGAATGTTCATAACTCGTCGATCTGGTGTCCTTTTTGGATGATCCACATATCTTTAGAAATATTATTCAATACTCTATGCAATGGTGGGTCATAATCTAAGACATTTCACACAGAAAAATTTATAATTCATTCTAGAAGATAGAACCCAACACGTTTACGCACAAAATTTCAATGAAAAATTTTCCAGGGTATTACAATTTACAAGTACATGAATGGGGAGTACATGCTATCATGGTATAATGACACTATTTCACTTACATAGGCATTTAGACAAACACTTGGGGAGCATGCTTAGGTCACATAATAGTAAACACATATGGTGATCATGGCTACATCAGTCAACTTGTACATCTAGGGTTTATTATGAAGATCATGCAATTCAACACATATAATGATTAATTCCATGAAAACTTGTAATTGAATCATGGACAAAAACCCAATAATAACATGAAACATAAATTCAATTCAATTCAAACATAGAAAGCATGGAATCCAAAGTCTTATATTTTGAAAAGGGGATTCTTGGGCTCCATGGAAGGTAAGGATCCGTGAATGAACATCTAAAATACCTGGGAATATTAATTCATAAAGTTCTCAAAGACTTCCGGAGGGATTCTTGAGATTGCTCTTGAAAATTGGAGCTAGGGTTTTCTATCTTTGAGAGAAAATGTATTAAATTGGAGAGAAGTGAGTTAATAATGACCTAAATACATTTTTAGGGATTAAATCCCACATCTAGGTGGATTAAATGCATGGGAAAAGACTAATTTAACCTTGAACGAAACTTTAATTTTTTGTCAAAATTTCTAATTTGGGGCCCTGGCGTGACGCGGTGCTATCACGCCATGTCTTTGGAAATTGACAACTGGAAACTGGGCTGATGGCGCGACATGACGTAATTGTGGACCCTTATTGGATTTGGACAATTGGGAATTAGAGGCCCGCCGCAATACGGTGAGATCACAGAGTCTCACTAGAAATTGACAATTGTCATTTGGACCTATGGTGATGGGCTACTGATTGAAATGACGGTGTTTTACGACTGAAACTTAAAATAGCCATAATTTCTGACCCGGCTATCGGATTTAGGCGAATTTTATATCGTTGGAAAGCTAACTGAATTCCCTATAAGATGGTGGGTCTAAATCTGGGAAATTTTGGCTAGAATAAAAATTCTACTTAGTGATTATTGTGTACTGAAGACTAAACTTAGCTGGGAAATTATAGAGTATTATACCTATCTAAGCCCGATGACATTTCATGGACCAGTCTACTTATGGGGGTCGCGACTTCTACCAAGAAAGCTAGTTGCGAATTGGGATTCTTCTGACATGCAAAATGTGTATTCCCGTGTTTGCGTCCGAAAAGGGTGCGAACAACTTTGGTTCCTAAGCCTTATTGGAAATTTCCTTTGTTTCTACCAAGTGATGTTAGTACAGATTTCAACTTGGCCACTACTTCTTTCCTCCTAGTTGAGACAGATGTTGAAGCTCATGTTTTTATTCTTGAATTGACTTCTTGTACTGTGTCTTGTCTTTATGGACAATGTTTAAGGAAGAAGACTTGGAATTTCAGAGTTGTGGAGGTTTCAAAGGAGATGACTTTATGTTTTCTATTTGTCTATCTTTAGTGTTGGTTGTGTTTGAGGAGGCTTAGTGAAAATTCTAGCTCAATCACGGGGAGTGACATATATGAAAAAGACAGGTTTGAGGTAAGGAAATACCCCAGAAATAGAATAAGTAATATTTTGAGTTGAAGGAGTTTAGTGCAACATAGGATATTGTCACTTCACTCTATTGAAAAAAGAGTGGCTTGACTATCAAATTACTACAAATTGTTTTGTTGTAGATAATTAATTTACCTTAATTTATTTTGTCATTACAGAGAAAGTTTTTTTGTCTTCCAAAACATGAACGTCAGATTACTTCTTGTTGGCTTGCTGTCAAAAGATCGTGAAAATAACAAGAAGCCCAGGTGGATTCTTCCTGAAAATTGGAAAAAGTTAAATAACTTTTGGAAGACTGATTTGAGGTTCAAGCAGATGAGAAAGATTGACAAGAAATCTAGAGAATCTAATAAGGGTAGCTCTTTACATACTAGTGGAGCTCAGAGTCAGGAGAATGTAAGGAGAAAACTAGTAGGTTCATGTGATTTTTGTAATTTTCATTGAATTATTCCTGATTAGTGGTATGTTATCTTAAAATAATACTAATGCAGGTGTTTAACCCAATATAGTCTATCCATAGAAATAATTACTTTTTAATTATTAAAAAAATATACCACAACTAGTGGGATGCTTGTTATTGAAAGTACTATTGCTAATCTTTGTAAGTAGACTCCCAATATAGCATTTCATATCTGTTAGCTCCTAATATATGCTTGTCCACATAGAGCTTCCTCTGCATTGGCCATTCCTAGCTGCAACAATAAGGGAAAACTGAAAAGAAAAAAGTTGGAAAATTTATACATGTAATATTGTATTTGACAGCTTCACATTCCCATTTTATCTAGTTATGAAATTCTTCTAGTGTGTGGTGATATGAAGTGTATACCGGAGTAAGTGATGGATTTGACTAAGAAGATTAAGGTTTGTTTAAAAAGAGGGTTAATGACTCCGATTGATGGAGGTGTTAGTTCACTGAATGTCCAAATGAGGAAAGATCTTAATTTGGAGAATACTGAGGGTCAGTATGCTGGAATCGAGCATGAGGTTCTTCCTGGTGTCGTTGAGAGTCTTAAGGTGATAAGAAAATATTTCTCAGATCGAATAGCAAAATTTGCATTTGAGTATACTGATGTAACAAAAGAAAAAAGGTCACAATTTGTAAAGGTCCAAATCTGGTACCCGAAATGTTACACTATGCTCTTGACCTCGAAGGACCACAAGCTAACCCATGACTAATATCTGTAACTGAGTACTGAATAATATACTATAATTATGCATAATATAAGTCGTAAGGCCATAAGGTTCAAAACTAAACTAATACTGACTATAAAACAATGTCTGTAATAGGGTATAACAATACCAAAAGTAAAATAAATTATCGAAAACATGTTGTAGTCTAAAAGCCTCTAAACTGTCTCAAAGCCTATAAACTTTTTGAAATTTGTGGAGTTGATGGGATATGTCCCCAACTAACTTCGAACTACTAAAATAGTAAAGTAATAAAATAACCATGCTATCCTCGAATGATGTGGACTCATTGCTAGTCTGGATGCTGAATGTCTGATCTACTAAGGATGCTCGAGAGCTCGTGCTTCTAAACCTATGGTATAAAACACCATAGTGCAAATGCATCAGTACATTGAATGTACTTGTATTCAAGTGAGGTGGTTGAATGCAATGGTTCATATGCATGAACAATACTAACTGATTGAATAACATGAACGTGAGAAACATGCATGAATACGTAACTGTAACTGAGATCGTGATAACACTGACTCATGAATTCTGATAATGTGGATTTTCTAATATATGAGTACTAATACTGGGATACTGAATGACTAAGTCTATTGAGTACTGAGGAACTAATATCGTATTACTGATAAAGAAATGACTGTTTCTGATAGTTCTGATTATAAAGAACTGGTTTGATTGATTGTATCTGACAGTCCTGAAATCTGAATACTGGTAACATGAATTTCATATAATTAATATACTACTAACTGGTTGACTGTGTTTGATAGTCCTGAAATCTGATGGAACTAGCTGAGTTTCGTACTGAGCTGAGCGACTGTATCTGACAGTCCTGATTTCTCTAGAACTGGACTGAGTTCTATTCTGAAGACTGAATTTAAAAATAAAACTATGGGAGGTAATCATCTAACCGACATGCCCCTAGTGAGCTATTATAGCTGAGTTGGGGTCCAATCTATAACCCCAATTAGAAGGGTCTCAATACCACTCCACTGGTAAGGATAAGTTATGAGTGACCCTTATCTGGCAGTGTCTCCAAAAGAGAATGATGGGACCCTCACATGACGGTGTTTATCCACCTCATCAACTCTCATCTGACAGTGTTGATGTCTCAACCTATGCTGGCTACATAGTTCTGGAATGCAAGGATTAATTCTGAGGATCACACCCTCAACTGTTAGTGTGTATGTCCTCATCGTTGGGTTCACTCGGTGCTAAATCCTACTCCTATTTGAATAGACACTAAACATGATTAAATGAACTGAATTGGACTGAGTTCATTGAGTTTCGTTGACTGATGAAATACTACTGAGATTAATGAAGTACCGAGATTTCTGAGATTAGTGAGTTTACTGAGTTTTCCTGAGTCACATGACTGACTGAATTCTACTGAACATGTATTGACTGAGGATATCATGAAAACATGACACTGGCTCTAGGCACACAGCTAAATTGTCGGGTACAAGTACCCTCAGGACTCGATAGCATGAAACTAACAAGACTTGATACTTCTTGAAAGGTTCAGCCGGGATCTTTCTGGAAATCAAAACTGGTTTTGTTGAGGAACGAAGTAGCTCGTCCGGTAGCGAGGGGAAGATGAACAATGAAGCTATAGCTGCTCACCTTTCCTTCGAACACATGACCAATATCAACAATTCATAATACAATAAGTTGGAGATTTCATGAAGTACATGGTTATCATAATCTTGTACATGGGAGGAATGCAAATAATCAATGTCATAATTCCATATTCTAGTATCATGAGCATATCAACAACATCTACATTGCACATCAATAGCATGGTAGTCATTTGAACATAAGGATAAAACATGAATCCATCACTTAAGACACAATTGAAATATATTACATGATTTCTAGTCTTCTAGGCATTTTATCAACACCTTACATGCACCACTTAGGGCATAGGTATAACAATCAACTAACACCTTATAAACCACTCAATTCATGGATTTAAACTCATATACCAACGTAATTCCATAAAAACACATTGAGATTCCAACTTGGGAACCATACAACAACAATCACATAAACATAATCAAACCACAACATAATATTCATAATACATGATTTAAAACTTGATTCTTGGGCTTCTTGGATGAAATGAATCTATGAATGAACACTATGCATACCTGAGTTAATGAATTTGGAAGGATTGGTGGAGAGTTCTTGTGATTTGGCCCTTGAATTTGAGAGCTAGGATTCTTGTTCTTAAGTAGAGTTGATTTTAATTTGAAAGACTAATGCAAAAGTGAGTAAATGATGCACTCTTAGGGTTAAATCCCGTGATTGGGCAGAATTGAAATCATGGGAAAAGATCAAACGGCCCCTGGGATTTAGTATCACAGAAATTGGAAAATTCCTGATTTTTATCCTTGACGCGATGCGCCACTATCGGACCAAGACATTGGAACTGGACAATTGGGAATTTGCATGGTGGCGCGATGCAGAGCTATCGCGTTGCCACTTTGTTTGGGACCTGAAAGTTTGGCGCGATGCGGAGACATCGTAGAGATTCACTGGAAAAGGACAATTGTGAATTGGGCCTTTGACGTGATGCGACACTATCATGGAGCAACACTGGAAATTGACAATTTTCATTTAAGCTGGCTCCGCGATGCGCTGATGGCTTAGGTGATACATTGTCTCACTAAAAAAGTTTTAACTCTTCGCCCGGGTGTCGGATTTGGGCGAATTTGGTATCGATGGAAAGCTTATTCAATTTTACACACAACTAAAATAAAAATCTTGAAAATTTCACATGTATAAAAGTGGATTCATTTTTTAAATCAAGTTTTTAACATTTTTGGGATGATTTTAAGCTAGGTAGAAGTACGGGGTATTATACAGCTGTGCACAAAGCCAACATTCTAAAACTTGCAGGTGGCTTTTTCTTAGAATCCTGTAGGGAAGTTGCAGCTAGATATCCAAGAATACCCTATTAGGAGATTATTGTGCATAATTGATGCTTGTAACTTGTCTCAAAGTCAGAGCAATTTGATGTCATGGTAATGCCCAAACTCTACAAAAATTCGATTGCAAATATGACTGCTGGTTTAGATAGTGGCATAGGAGTCATACCAGAAGGTAATGTTGACGTTGATCAAGCAGTTTTTGCAAGGTGTGTTTGCTGGCAACGAAAAGATATTGAAGCTTAAGAAAGAAAATCCAGTGGCACTTTTTCTGTCATCAGCAATGATGCTGAGACATCTTGAATTTCCTTCATTCGTTGATTGTTTAGAAACTGATGTACGACATGTAATAGCAGAGGAAAAATTAAGGACAAAGGTTGTTGGAGGAGATAACACCACCCAAGAAGTTGTTGATGTAGTTATAGATATTTTAGACTAATCAACAGTGACTCTCGGCTAATGTTTAGGAGAATTATTCAATGTCCGGAGATCTACTTTGCCTATTTTTTTGTGTAGCTGCAATTTTGTTTTAGATTTTTGAGAATTTTGTTATTATAATTCTTATTATCTTTATATTGGTTAATAATTAAAAGTTGATGCATGATTGCTTTCTAGGCCTTGTGCATAAAAACCTGTAAAGGATTACTTTGTTCTATCCATATTACTTGAAGGAATTTTGCTTCATGGTACCAAAATGTTATGAAATGCTACTAGCATACTAATACATTATTTTTGTTGGAAAAGGAGCTTAGGAGGCCGATAATGCAGGCTGAGGTTTTCAAGGCCATACACATAAGGAAGAAGAAAACCCCCAGAGATCCTGATGTTTGGGTTGATCCACGAGCTCAACTAACCTATGTAAGCCTCTATTTATTATAGTACTTACTTTATTTCCTAAATTTATATTCTAATATTATTATCATTAAATTCAGAATCGATATCTATAATCCATAGAGAATTTTTGTTGGACTATGCCAGATGATAGTCAAAACCTGCCACTTAGCAAAGAGAAGAATAAGAGAATATAGTTCGATGCGGTTGGTGGTCTGAGTAGGTATGGGTATGATTTTGGCTTGCCACAATGAACCTTTTGTGAATTTTATTCGAAACTAGAATACCTCGGTAGCACCCAAGATGATGAGTCAAGGGAGATAATTTTGGCTTTGAAGTAGCATATAGTTGAGTTATCTAATGATGCTACAGCCTCAAAGGAAAGGGAAAAGCAAAGAGATATACAATATGCGGGAATGAAGGCCCAATTCAATGTATTACTTACTTTGAGAGGGATTCCACCTTGTCTTGGTGATGCAGTTCTCCCTCTTTGGCCACCTAATCTTTGCCTATTTCACATGTAGTATATGATCAATACAGAGATGTGACTGAGGAGCCTAGCAGTGATGAAGATGATGAGGATTATTATGGGGACAATACACCGCCGTGTTGTTAAAGTTGGGTGTTGTGTTAGATAATCTAAACTATATACTTTATGATGGTTTATTTAAATTATTAAGTGTTTTTGAATGCAAGAGAGATTTGAAGTAGTCTAATCAATAGTACTATTTTATAAATAACTTGACTATTTTTTTTCGTTCAATATTAAGGTACTCTGAGTTGATTTTTATTTAGTGTTCATTGGATGAGATATTTAGTACTTGTGTTTATTGTTTGATTGATTGGTGTGAGCTCTTGGAGCTCGATTTATTTGATTAGATTGTACATATTATTGAATTGAATTAAAATGGCAGGTATTTGTAAAAGTTGTATTGCCATTTATTTTTTCAGAGAAGAGACCTCATGAGGTCACTATATTGCATTTTAATTTTCCAGGAAATGAACAAAAACGACCACAGAAGGTTTCTTTTTTGTAATTTTATTTTCTAGGCACTCAAATAAGAGACTGCAAGAGGTCGCTTATGTTAAAAATAAAGAAATAATAGTCACCTGATGAGGTATCTTTTAATTAAAAAAATTAAAAAATTAAAATCAAATAGAAACCTTATGAGGTCACTTTTAATTATAAAAATAAAATCAAATCAAATCAAATAGAGATCTTATGAGGACTCTTTTAATAAAATAATAATAATTATAGAAAATAGTTTAGAGACTTCACGAGGTCTCTTTATGGAAAATTCAAAAAATAACTTAGTGACCTTATGAGGTCGCTTTTAAGAGATCTAATGAGGTCTTCTACAAAAAGCAACCTATGTTTTAGAGACCATCCATTGAGGTCGGTTTTGAAGTCTCTTTTCCAAGGAAAGAGACCTCATGAGGTTTCCTTTTTAGGTCTCTTTTTACAGTTATTTTAGTAGTATATCAACAACAATCTCCATTCTCAACAATCATCCTTTAGTTGTTAGCATTCTTTGATGGGTTCAGTAGAGTAGCCACTGCATTCTCTTGATAAGAGAAATCCCTAGAAGTAACAAGATTCATAAGAGGTGGAATTGCACTAGCTTTCACCAAACAAGACTTGTTAAAAATGCTTGTTTGCGTGCACAAACGAATCTCGAAAGCAGTCTTATTTCGCTATTTCATCGTTCTAGCAACTAGCCTTCCTACTAGAAAACTCACAAGCAACTTCATAGCCTTCTCATTAGCCATACAACTTGCAGTAACAAATTTTACGATATCGCAATGTTATTTTGGGTCGGACTGGATGAGTGGAAATGATACTGGGTGGGAAATAGTAATTAAATTAGGATTAAATTTTAATTAATATATATATATATATGTGTGTGTGTGTGTGTGTGTATGTATGTATGTGTCATGTAGGCATCATGTAGACGTCTCATAAGTTAATAAAAGTGTTGACATGACACTTAACAACTCAAGAGCGAATATGTTGTTTTTCACTCTTCACAATTTTTGTTGTTTATTCTTATTGTTGCTTTATTCATCATCTTCTTATTAATTATCATGATATTCTTCATTAGAATCATCATCCTATTGTTATTGACCATTGTTGTTGTTGTTACCGCTACTGTTGCTACTTGACCAATTTTTTGGATCAAATTTTGTTTCGTACATCACTTTGGTATTACTTCATAGGTGACTTTGGTAAGTAAAATTATGACTTTTCATTGAATTTGTCATCTGGGTACACTGCTACTTCTGTTTTCTGAATAATGGATAGAACCCAAACATGAATCCAACATAAGAGATATTTGTTTCAACAGATGACTCATTTATTGCAATGGAAGACTTATCTGTTGCAACAAAAGACTCATATGTTGAATTCATATTTATGGTTCTATAGTGTTGTAACATGAACCAAACAGATGGATCATCTATTACAACAAACGAGCTATCTGTTGCAATAGCGGAGTCATCTATTGATATAGATTACTCACTTGTTGCAACTGAACCTGAAGTTAATTCCAATAGATGACTCACCTATTGGTATTCATGTTACAAAACTATAGAACATGAGTCATTTGTTTCAACAAGTGAGTCATTTGCTACAGCAGGTTAGTTATCTGTTGCAACATGTTATTTATATATTAGAATCAACTTCAAAGGTTCTTTAGTACTGTAACATCTATTCCAATAGGTGCATCATCTATCGCAATAGATAGATAATATGTTACAATAAATGAGTCATATGTTACAACAGATGACTCATCTGTTAGAATTAGCTTCAGGTTCTAAAGTACCGTAACATGAATCCCAATAGGTGAGTCATCTATTATAATAGATCAATGACCTATTGCAATATATTATTCAACTGTTGCAACAGATTACTCATCTATTGGGGGTTCATGTTATAGTACTATGAAATCACTATTAATTTTATTATCATGTCATTATTAATTTTTTTTAACAAATGTCTTTATTTAGGTACCACTAATGGAGGGATCAATAAAAATAGAGGTGGATTGTCATGGTGAATTGATCAAGAAGAGCAATCAATATGTTTGGCTTTTGAAAGAGGGTGAAATGCTAGAGACGATAGCTATGACAGTTTAAAGTGATGTTTCATATGATGATTTTATGAACTTAATCATTAGCTATTGTGGACTATTGTCAATCGAAAGAACTCATCATCAGCTACATTCATAACACCTTTGAAAATTAGAGGGTACTACCTTTCAAGATAACCAATCAGGTTTGGTTGTGTGCTTATCTGAGTGATTTAGCTAGGCCGGTGTTAAGGGTATACATGATTGAAAAATCGAGAGAGAAGAAGAGCCAGAATGTAGAAGAAGAACCACAACAAGACATGTTTGATGATAAGTTGGATGATCTGGACATGAATATTACAGATGATGATACACTTACGCTCGTTGTTGTGAGCAATATGATGGACAATTTTTCTCAATCAACATAGTCGGGCAATCGTCAAGATGACAAGACTGGTTTTTAAAAGGGAATACCATTCAAGAATAAGATAGAAATATCTACTTCTTTGTTTATTGTTTGCTTGAAAAAAGATTTCAAACTAAAGAAGGTGATTAATTCGAGCAAAGTCTTTTCTTTTGGATATGCTAATCTGAACTGCAGGTTAGGGGCCATAAAATACTTAAGTTCTGATAGATTTTCCATTAATATTTATGAAAAGTATCACACATGTGGTTCAGAGCATATTACGATCATAACCCTCACACTACGATAAAGGTCCTCGGTCAATATTTCCAAAATAGATTCCCTAATGGCAAAGTCCCTTCTACAAGTGATATGACGTTACATGCTTGAGTCCACAAATCTCAAAAGTAAAACGACATTGTATGTTGATGAAAATAAAAGGTTCAAGTACTTTTTGTATCCTATGAAGCTTCTTGGTTTTCAATAGTTGAGAAAAGTCATAGCCATCGATCGGACTTTCTTAAAGAGCAACTATGGAGAAGTTTTTCTATCGGCGGTGGCACAGGATGTAGAGAGTCATATCTTTCCTGTCGTTTTTTGTGTAGTGAAAAAGGAATGTGATGACTCGTATGGATGTTTTTTTGAACAAATGCAAAGTTGTGTTGAAGATTCTGAATAGTTATATATTTATTCGAATAGGAATCCATGTATCCCAAAGATGGATTCAATTTTCTATAATTCAGCTCACTTTAGTTTTTGCATGAGGTATCTTAGAGAAAATATTCGAAACAAATTTCACAATGAAAGAGTCATGTATCTTTTTTATTGAGTAGCTAAAGCATATGTTATAGCTGAGGTTTTTTTTATCATTTCAATAAAATAAGGGATATGTCACCCAAGGCAACACTACTTCTCGAACGTGTCGATTTTAAGAGATAGAGCCAGGTATTTTGTCCGATAAATAGGTAAATTATTATAAATTTAATGTCTTATTTGAGTTATATGTTTGTAATACTGTATGATGTCATACTAAGTAATTTTTTTGTATAGTTATAATATTATGACGTCAAATATAGTTAAATCAGTGAATTCATTATTTGTTGTTGAAAGAGAATTTTCCATCGTGGCACTATTTGATGAAATAAACAAGAAGTATGCTAAATTATTTCACAAAAGGCATATGCCGTTTGCAAACGCAAAAAACAGATTTGTACTAGAAGCGAAAAAACAAACATCAACAAACATCAGTTTGGGGAATAGGTTATTTTCTCATCAAATGGCATATTACGAGTTCAGTATCGACGATCATGGTGATGTTACTACTGTCAATTTTCAAATAAGATCTTGTACCTATAGTGTTTTTGACTTAGACAAAATACCTTGTCCACATGTTATGGCAGTACTTCGAGCCTAATATGGTGCACAATATGGAGCTCAAATTTATGAGCACTCATCTCCATATTATTTGGTGAAAATATATATAATGACATATAATAAGAATATTAATTTGATGCCTCCTGAAGAATCTTGGATTGTTCCAGTAGATATTTTGGAGAGACTAATACCTCCTCCATATATTGACCCAAGCACTATCAAACCGGGAAGAAGGTGATATAAGAGGAGGTATGGAGTCGGAGAATCATTTCCATTAAGAAAAAACAAGTGCTCTGTATGTAAGAACGCTGACTACAAGAGAAATACATGTCCGGATCGTAATCCACCATGATCATTGTAATAATAAAACTTGTGTTGTTATTTGTTTATTATGGACTTTGATATTTTTAACTCATTGTTGTGAATGTAAATATTATTATTTTTAACTGGAGTGTGTTTTTTCCTATATATAGACCATCTGTTGCAATAGATTTGTTGGAAGAACATAATACAGATCATCAAAGTAGATTGTGTTTATCCAACAGATAATCAATTAGTTGTGATAGATGGGCCATCTGATGGAACAACACAATACTGGTCTTGCCACTGGTTTTGTTCTTCCAATAGATGACCAATCTGTTTCAATAGATGGTCCATCTGTTGGAAGAACTCAAAACTCCTGCTATTGCTACTGGATTTAAAATTGTGCCAAACACTCTATCCTTACCTTAAACCCTCGACATGTTAAGAAGAAGAAATAGACAGAAAAAAATTAAATAAGAAACAAAGTCAAAGTCACCAAATATCGATTTTTTTATTAAACAAAATAAAATACATTAGGTTTTAGGTAGATCCGATATAAATAAAATAAAATACATATGTTAAAAGAAAAAACATAACCTAATTATTATTATTATTGTTATTATTATTGTCAACGACCAATCGTCAACCGATAACAGTAGGGACCTCCTCAATCTACGAATCTCATGAAGCATCCTCGCTCTCACGGCTCCCAACTCCCACTAGAGTTCATTAACCTGCCTTTGAAGTTCCTGCACAGTGTCACGCAGAATTTTCATGTCCTAAATCGGATCAGTCATATCTAGAACACACATGCATTAACAAAAAACATAAAACATTAAAGTAAAGAATGGAGTTCGAATGTAACACAACATATACTACCACTTGATAGATTTATAGAAAAAATTACCTCAATGAAAAAGGAATATACTCTTTGGAGAGAAGTGATTGAAGATATAATATGAAAGACAAAATGCAAGAAATAAATAAAGTAGAGTAGAATGAACGAGTAAGGGGGACCTATTTATAGAGGATTGAATTTGTCACGACTTTTCACCTCCATTTTATTAATTACATGCCTTAATTAAATCAAACTGGTGACTTTTTGATTACTGTGAAAAGTCATGACTTAAGTAAATCAAACTAGTGACTTTTTTATTATTGTGAAATATCATGATTTTTCATATTTTTAATATCAATTAGTTCTTAAAATTAAATAAATATTTTTCTTAATTAAATAATCGAAGACTTTTCACCATTTCAATAACCGTTTCTTTTAATAATAACCATTTTTATTGAGTTGTTGCAATAGATGGTCCATCTGTTGTAACAGATAAACTTATATGTTACAATAGATTAACCATATGTTGCAATTGATGGTCCACCTGTGTAACAGATGGCCTATCTGTTGCAACAGATAGGTTATCTGTTTGAAGACAGATGGACTATCTGTTGGAAGAGCTGTTTTAATTTCTCCCAACAACTGATTCATCAGTTACAACAAATGGAGAATTAGATTCATCAGTTATCTTGAATATGTTAGACAAAAAGTCATGACTATTCACCTCTTTTTTAATAATTATATCCCTTAATTAATTCAAACTGGTGACTTTTTTGATTATTTAAATTTAAAAATGCATTTAAAAATAAAGAAAGGTGAAAAGTCATGATTTTTCACCTATTTAATATTAACATTAGTTATTAAAATTAAATAACTATTTTTTTATGGTTTTAAATTGTGTTTATCATTTATTTTTTTATTATTTATTTATGAACTATTTTTCTTTATTAAATAATCGAAAAGTCATGTCTTCTTACCTTTTCAATAACCATTTCTCATTAATAATTATTTTTAGTCAGTTTTTCCAACAGATGAACCATCTGTTGAAATAGATTTGTCATCTATTGGAAGAATATAAACCAATGGCAACAATTATATTGTGTTCTTCCAGCAGATCTATTACAACGGATGTCCCATCTGTTGGAAGAACATACTCCAGTAGCAAGGGTTTTGAGTTTTTCCAATAGATTACCATTCTGTTGCAACATATTGGTCATCTGTTGGTTGAGAGCAATCCAGATTGATGAACTGTATTGTGTTCTTCCAATAAATGTCCATCTATTGCAACAAATAAGTAATCTACTGAAAATATTTTTGTAGCCTATTGTATTTAATTCCCGTTACCTTAGGTCTTTCTGTTGATGCACAAGTTAGTAAAAACATATGTTATATAATAAATAATAACATTTACATCACTAATAATGAGTTAAAATTATCAAAATCCATAACAAACAACCACATAAGTTTACTATTAAAACGATCATGGTGCATTACATACGGAACACTTATTTTTTCTTGACGAGCATATAGTCTAATAGATTTTCCATTTGGTGCAACATATGGGTCATTTATTGGAAGGACTCAATCCTATAGCAACAAAAGTTTCTCTCCATCAGGTTTTTAGTTTTTGAGATTGTTGTTACCCTTCCCAGAAGATTAAGAAGAAGGGTTTTGAAGATGATTACTCTTTGAGCCTCCGTAGTTTTATACTCTACTTCACGATGAGAATTAAAGATTAAACACTATTTGACATTGATTGGGTAGGAAGAATAAGGCGTGTGCAAGTGGATAGATCCACTTTCATGCGTACAAGTTTTGTATTACTGATCAGGTTATCGTGACAAGACACATAAAGTACAATAATTTTATGAATGCAGTTTTTACCAATTAGGCGTTATTCCTTTAAACAAGATCCTGTATTTTACAGTTAAGTTTGATGGGTGGGAACTGATAAGGTTGTAGGGTCCAAGAAGGTGGTGTTGATACCCTGTTACAATCTAATGACAATTTTGATCATGTTTATGCATCATTTTTTGAGAAGGGATCAATATTTGATGGAAACATAGAGATTCAATAGTGATTGGACTGATTTTAATGGTGCAATGAAGTTTGAGAAGGCCTTCGAAACCTCCTAGTGTAGCAAACAAGAATGGAAAACCAATAGAAATTTTCCTAGTTCATTTTTATATGGATGGGTTGCTCGGGGAGATGATTATACAGCAAAATATGCTATAGGAGAATACCTACGGGAAAGAGGATTTGTTGAAGACTATATCATTTCAGACTTTATTAAATAAGAAACATAGGGTGGCAATCAAGGATCTTCTAGCCAATGAAATTGACTTAAAATATGAAAAATCTGAATGAGCTACAAATATGAAAGTTTATCCAAAAATGAAAATTCATAAATCATTGTTGAAAAGAAAAATGGTAAAGTGGATTGGAGCTTGACACTTTGATAGGTAACTGCGACTAGTTAGCGTGGCCTGAATGATCACCTCTAAAGAAAGGAATAGAACTCCAAGGAAACAACTCTGTGAGTACCGAGGGTTGGTAAGATGTACAGTCAAGAATAAAACTTTAACCAAGAACTCCTGAAGTAAAAATAAGGTAAGCCAGGGCGTCAATTTCTGAAGTTTAACTTTCTTCCCATGTCTTTTGTTTGTGGTTTTGATCAGGTCAATGGTAGTGGAAACAAAAAGGTCTGAAGTTTGGCAGAAATCCTATGCCTTTTTATTTCCAGTGCAATTGACCTAACCAAAACTACAACCAGAAGTCCTAGGGTGTAAGTTTAACTTCAGAAATTGCCACCTTGGCTTGATTCCTTATTTTTACTTTAGGAGTTTTTGGTTTAAGTTTTATTCTTGACTGTACATCTTTTCAACCCCCGGTGCTCGCAAAGTTGTTTCTTTTGATTTTTGTTCCTTTCTTTGGAGGTGATCCTTCAAACCATGCTAACTCGTTTTAGTTACCTAGCAAAGTGCACAACTCCACTAACTTCACCTTTTTTTTCAGTGAGTGGTGGATTTTCATTTTTGGATACACTTTCATTTTTTCAGCTCATTCAGTTTTTTCATTTCTTATGTCAATTTCATCGGCCAGTTTTGCTACACGTTCCTTGCTACACTATTGTTCTTCTTTAATAAGGTCTGAGTTAATGTATAGTCTTCAACGCCTCCCCTTTCCCTCGTAGATATTCTCCCCAACATCTTTTGTTGTATAATCGTCACCCTGAGTAATCGAACCATATAAATTTGGACCAAGTCAATAACTATATTGATTTCCATTCTTGTTTGTAGCAGTGCGAGACTTTGAAGGCCTTTCAAAAATCCATTGAACCCATAAAATCAGTCCAATCATTATTGAATCTTTACATTGCCACCAAAAACTTGATCCCTTCTCCAAACTTGATGCATAAACAATAGCAAAACTATTATTAAACTGTAATAGGGTATCGACACCACCTACTTGGTCTCTCAGCCTTATCAGTTTGAACCTATCAAACTTAACTATAAAATATAATATCTTGTTTGAATAATCATTGCCTAATCGGTAAAAAATAATATTCACAAAATCAGTGTACTCTATGTTTGTTTTCACGATAATATGATCAGTAATACATACCTCCCATATATGCAGTGGTTCCATCTACAAGAAGCTTATTCCTCTGAACCCATCTTTACTCTAGCCTTTTATGTTGGTCGGAAAAAAGTTGATCCACTTTTGCTTCCTTTTCTTTTGGAAGACATCTTTTATCTACAAATAAGAGAAAAAAATATTAAAATTGATTTATTTATAATTTAAAAAAAAAGGTAACACAAAATTCAATAAATACAACACACTACAATTAGAATTCCAACAAATGACTAACATGTTGCAACAGATCGGCCATCTATTAGAAGAGTTGTTTTGAGTTATTCCAATAACTGATTCATTGATTACAATAGATGGAGAATCTGTTGAAAGACCTATTTTAATATCTTTCACCATATGTTCCACATGTTGCAATACCAACACCACCAATACTGCCAACACCAACAGCACCAATACCGCCAACACCAACACCAATACCACCAACACCAACATCAATGCCATCAACACCAATATCAACAACAAAGAAATAAACAAACAACACCGATACTGCCAACACAGCTTTGTAAGTTCTCCTAACAGATGACCAATATGTTGTAATAGATGGGCTATCTGTTGGAAGAACTCAATCCAGGTTTTGAGTTATTCAAACAGATGACCAATCTATTGCAACAAATAAACCATTTGTTGGAATAACTCAACGTTCATGACTTTTTTAATTATTTAATAAAAATAATGGTTCGCTCATTCAAGACTTAAAAGACACCTTTCCTTTAATTTTCTAAATAAATAAGATATGGATAATGGGTAAATAAATAAAAATAATAGATGTAAATAACTAATTTAAATAACCAATGCAAAAATATAATATATACAATTTCAATTTTCATCAAAGAAAACATAAAAAATTTGATGAAACGGGCAAAGAAGAAAATGAGAAGAAAAGAATAATAACAGAGAGCACGGATCTAATAGAGAACCATACCTGCCATGTCAAAATAAAAGGGATAAAAACACCAATTTTAGTATAGAAAATATATAGATTGATTGAGATCCGAAAGGATCCTCAGACGAAAAAGGAGAGAAAAGGGAGAAAAAAGAGGAGGGAGTTGGGATTACCCTAAAAAATAGAGAAAGGAGAAAAAAAGAGATGAATTATTTTATGGTTGAAATAATTTATTGATTTATGATGGTGAATGCTTTGAGGAGAAAGAGGATATGGTGACAGTGACATTGAAAAGACAAGCTAAGACAACACAAGGAGGAGATTTTTGATTTATCCAAAAAATGTTTGGCCTCCTTAGTATTTTTTCATTGCAGACAAAAAATAGCTTTAAAATAAAAAAAGATCTTCCAATAGATAAGTCATATATAGCAACAGATGTCGATATCTATTTAATAATTTTCAACAGATGGCAACATCTATTTGATAATTTCTAATAAATAATTCATCTGTTGCAATAGATGTCAATATCTATTTGATAATTTCCAATAGATAAGTAATCCATTGCAAAAGGTTGAACATATATTTTAATAGATATCTATAATTATTTGATAATTTTCAACAGATGTGTCATCTGTTGCAATAGGTTAGTCCTCTATTTATTTAAATCAAGCCATTACTTGAAATATCTAAATTGATTTAGCTGGAATTAAGGATGAGTTAAAAATATTTAACTATAATTTCAATTAATCTCATTGCAATTACATGATCAACTATTGTGTTCGTCCTGGCCAGAGTCATCAATTGATCAATTTGAGTTGAAATAATTCATATCAAACCATTATTTGAAATATCTAAATTTACTTAGATATACTTAAGGATAAGTTCATAAGTTTAATTATAATTTCAATTGATCTCATTGTAATTAGATGATCAACTATTGTGTTTGTCCTGACCAGAGTCATTAATTGATCAATTTGAGTTGAAATGATTTATATCAAGCCATTATTGAAATATCTAAATTGATTCATCTAGAATTAAGTATGAGTTCATAGGTTCAATTACAATTTCAGTTATTGTCGATGCAATTACAAGATCAACTATTGTGTTAGTCCTGACTAGAGTCATCAGTTGATCAATTTGAGTTGAAATGATTCATATCAAGACATTATTTGAAATATATAAATTGATTTAGCTTGAATTAAGGATGAATTTATAGGGTCAATTATAATTTTAATTAATGTTGTTGTAATTATATAAGCAACTATTGTATTCGTCCTGACCAGAGTAATCAATTGATCCATTTGAGTTAAAATGATTCATATCAAGCTATTATTTAAAATATAAAATTGATTTATTATTTAAAATATAAAAATTGATTTAGCTATAATTTAGGACTAGTTCATAGGTTCAATTACAATTTCAATTAATGTTGTTGTAATTACATGATCAACTATTATGTTCGTCCTGACCAGAGTCATCAGTTGATCAATTTGAGTTGAAATAATTCATATCAATTCATTTTTTGAAATATGTAAATTGATTTAGCTAGAATTAAGTATGAGTTCATAGGTTCAATTACAATTTCAATTGATGTCGTTGCAATTACATTATCAACTATTGTGTTCGTCTTGACCAAAGTCATTAATTGATCAATTTGAGTTGAAATGATTCATATCAAGTCATTATTTGAAATTTCTAGATTAATTTATTTAGAATTAAGGATGAATTCATAAGTTTAACTACAATTTCAATTGATGTTATTGTAATTACATGATCAACTATTTTGTTGGTCCTGACCAGAGTAATCTATTTATCAATTGTGGTTGAAATGATTCATATCAAACCCTTATTTGAAATATCTAACTTTATTTAACTAGAATTAAGGATGAGTTCATAAGTTTAACTACAATTTCAATTGATCTCATTGTAATTACATGATCAACTATTGTGTTCGTCCTAACCAGAGTAATCAATTGATCAATTTATGTTGAAATGATTCATATTAAATTATTATTAAGTTAATATTAAATTCATTAAAGTTTCAATTAAACTTAATAACTGAAAACTAATTTTAGTAAAATTAATTTAATATATTATGAAATAGTTAAAATTTATCTCTTTTAAAGAATTAATTAAGATTAAATCAGATCAAATTAATATTTTCAAAACTTGTCATTCTTTTTCAAAATACAAATCAACCCATAAAAATTATCCATTTACGAAAAAATATTTCATCATTTCAAATCTTAAGTTCTTTCTCTCCTCTATCTCTGTCAATAATACAAACAATAACTACTCAACATATTGCTCAACTCTCTTAATAAATATATTGAGTTTTGATGCTAAAAATATAGGAAGAACTTGAGAAAACCCTAGTTTTTATAACAGTGTTCTGTTGACTATCGTGGTGTTGTTGGATGATATTTGTGGTGCTGGTATTTTTGGCACTATTAGTGTTGATTGTTTGTTATTGGTTTTTATTTTGTTGATGTTGTTGTTTATGGTGTTCATATTATTGGTGTTGGTAGTGTTGGTGTTGGTGTTGGTGGTTTTGGTATTGGTGGTGGTGTTGGTATTGGTGATGGTGTTGGTATTGGTGATGGTATTGGTATTAGTGTTGGTGTTGATATTACTATTGGTATTAGTGGTGTTAGTGGTGGGGTTGGTGTTGATATTACTATTGGTATTGGTATTGGTGGTGTTAGTGGCGGTGTTGGTACTGGTGTTGGTCTTGGTATTGGTGGTATTAATGGTGGTGTTAGTGGTGGTGTTGGTGGTGATGGTATTAGTGGTGGTGCTGGTGGTGGTATTGGTGGTATTAGTATTAGTGGTGATAGTGGTGGTAGTAGTGGCGGTCTTAGTGGTATTGGTATTGGTATTGGTATTGGTGGTGGCGGTGGTATTGGTATTGTTGGTGTTGGTGGTGTTGGTATTGGTGTTGGCTTGGTGGTGGTGTTAGTGGTATTGGTGTTGGTGGTATTAGTATTTGTGGTATTGATATTGGTATTGTGGTATTAGTATTGTGGTATTAGTATTGGTGTAGGTGTTGGAATCGTGGTGTTGGTATTGGTGGTATTAGTAGTGGTGTTGGTAGTGTTGATATTGGTGGTATTACTGGTGGTGTTGGTAGTGTTGGTATTAGTGGTATTGCTAGTGGTGTTGGTATTAGTATTGGTGGTGTTGGTATTAGTGGTATTGGTGGTGTTGTTGGTGGTGTTAGTGGCATTGGTATTGGTATTGGTATTGGTATTGGTGGTGTTGCTATTGGTGGTTTTGGTGGTGTTGGGGTGCAATATTGCCCACAAATTACACATCTGATAAAAATATGAAAGTCCTTATTCAAAGTCTTTCAACAGATGATCCATTTGTTGCAAATGGTGGGTAATTTATTAGAAGTTATCTAAATAGAACAACTACCTGTTTTGATAACTTTTAAGAGGTGACCCACCTGTTACAGCAGGTGGAACATCTATTGGGAGATATTAAAATAGGTCTTCTAGCAGAGTCCCCATCTGTTGCAACTGATAAATCAGTTGTTTGAATAAATCATAATAGCTCTTCCAACAGATGACCCATTTGTTGCAACAGATGGAACACCTGTTGGAAAAAATCAAACTAGTAGTAACTCTTTTAAAATATTCCAACAGAAGACCAATCTATTGCAATAGGTTGTTAATTTGTTGCAATAGTCAGGTCATCTGTTCCAACAAATGGGTGATCTGCTGAAATATTTTTTGCAGTGTGTTGTATTTATTGAATTTTGTGTTACCTTTTTTTAAAATTATGCAGACATCAATTGTAATTTTTTTTTTTATTTTTCTCTTATTTGTAGGTAAAATATGTCTTCCAAAAGAAAAGAAAGTGAAAGTGGATCAACTTTTGACTAGTTAACAAAAAAGGCTAGAGTACAGATGAATTCGGAGGAGATTCTTGAACAATCTATTTTAGGAAAAAGTGAAGCTGAGAAAAGGTATGAAAACAAAATTAAGGAAGATGGTGAAGCTAAGGAAAACGATATTGGGGGAGGTAAAGAAGGTTCTGTCGAGGGTGGTAGGAAAAATAAAAGTGAGGAAAAAGAAGATAAAGATAAAGAAAAAGAAGAAGAGGAAGTAGAACAAAAAAGTGAGGAGGAAGATGGATCTTCCGAGGAGAACTAGAAAGATGATGACAATGCATCATCAATAGGAGGTGACTTACGATCGAAATCCTAGAATGATCCTGTCAAAACTATTAGTATTGATAGGTTGCAAGTTGAGATAC
The DNA here is from genome assembly GCA_030864225.1 of Capsicum baccatum var. pendulum. Lineage (NCBI taxonomy): Eukaryota > Viridiplantae > Streptophyta > Magnoliopsida > Solanales > Solanaceae > Capsicum > Capsicum baccatum. Next base: position 205,821,350 of record CM061560.1, on the reverse strand, counting down.
CAATAGATAACCCTGCAGATTTAACCAGTGATTTTGTAGTTAAATCTGTTATGGGGAAATATTTTGATGATTTTAGGAATATTATGAGGAAAGAAAAACTAGAGGGCTTTTTTAGAAACAATTACTTTGGAAACTTTCTTAACCTGCCTGAGAACAACAACGACCGCTTCCAAATGAGCATGGTATATGATGTTCTCAAGCGCAGAATCAAGTACGTGGGTGATGATAAAGATTTGAAGGATGAGGGGAAAAAGATGGATGAAATCTGGATTAACTACTGTGGCATGCCAGTTTATTTTAGCGTGATAGAGTTTACCTGTAATGACCTAAAATTTGATGAAATATCTGAAATTTGTGATTTTATATGATTTGACTATTTTAACCCTCCCTGTAGTTGCATTATGGTACTTCTGGGGTGTGGGGTGATTAACATGATTTTCGATGCATTTTGGTATCATTTATGCGATATTATCATTTTTGATGGCTTCGAGAGCCTTATTTTGAACTTATATGGATATCTTTTAATTTGTGCGACGGATGGCTGAACGGGCTTTGCCAGAAGCTCTGAAATATCGATTTTAGGCTAGGTAGGCATTTGGTTCGTGTCTCAGTGCACCCGAGCTCATTTCGACCAATTAGTCGGAAAGTTAAAAAATTAGAAATATGGATGTGGGACCCACATTTGGTTGAAACTACCTCGGATGGAGAATCCGACTATGCCAGCAGATCCGAAATATTGATTTTAGTGTGTTAGCATGTTTGGTAGGATTTTACAGCTTTCAAATCTCATTTTGACCCTCGGTTTAGAAAATTATAATTTCGAGTTTCGGGAGTTAACTTTATGAAAACGATATTTTTTTGAAAATCTGATATCGCCATCGTATATGTAATATCAAATTTAGTATGTTTGCATAGTTCATTTGCATGTATCAAACTTCAAATGAATTTTGGGCACCCCGTCGAAGTCCGATTGACAAAAAAAAGCTGGTATTGCAAAGAAAAAAATTGGCTTGGGAGTTAAACCCTAAAATAGTGTGGAAGCTTAAAAGTAAATTTATGAAAGCTTGGGAAGATAGATTAACACCCATTTCTTGGTTTTATTATGGATTTAAGGTAAGAATTCACCCTTTTCTTAGTAATTTCTTGATTAAATTCTCAAAATCCCAATAATCTTAGGGCTTGATTTTAAACCTCAATTTCACTTCTTTTCACTTGAATAATGTTTTTATCTTATAATTACTAGTTTTTCATCAATTTAACCTTCAAAACAACTCCAATTCTTGATTTTAACCCAGATTTTGAAGATTTTACCCGGTAAATCTCAAAAATAATTTTTCTTCTAATTGAACCTAGTTTTTGACTCGATTTGACTTGGGTTTTCATTCGTAGGTTTCAAAAAATATGGGGAACACATTTTTAAATCAATGTTTTGATTTTGCTCTTCTTTTTTGAAAACTCATTCTGGGGCTCCGTTTTTACTCTGAACCAAAAGTAGTCAATATGGGTGTCTTGATTTTTTTGACACGTTTTTATATTAGATAGTTTTTGTAGAGTTTGGGTCATTCGAGGTAAGTAAGGTCATGGGTTTGAGGTGTAGCAGATTGATTTCGGCTATTGAGGTAGGTTATAGCTTAACTCTTTCAGACTTGGCTGGGTAGTAAATGATGATACAAAATACATGTTAAGGGTGGGAACTAATCATAAAAAATGACTATTTATGTATTGTGCTCGTGTGGGGCCTATATGTGATGTAATTGTCGAAATTAAGATATTAGGCGATATGTGTAATCGTGTGGGGTCCTTTGGGATATTGATAGCCTTGAATACATGAAAATAATTGTATTATGTTTTTAATATACTTAATATGGTACCATTGGTGTATCTTGATTATATTCATACTTTATTGACATATAAGACATGTGGAAATTCATGGATGAAACTGAAATAATGACTAGATATTGGCTCACATGGTTGGGGAAATATATCATTATAGTTGATTGTGAAAATACTCATTGTGATTGGCTGTGAGTATTAAATACTCATATCATACTCATTCATGAAACATTGATACCACCGTGGCAACATCTGAGAAACACTAACAATACCTTTTTAAAATCCTCCCCAAGGGATAGTTTGGGAGAAGATATTGTAACACCTTATAAAACCCTTTTTGAGGGATATGATGAAAAGGATATATAAAATATATGGATTGTAAATGGGTTGATCAACCTTTCATAGGTCCTGCTTCGAGAAACTTTAGCTCCGTAGGTGCATACGGGGACTGTGCGATGATTACGGAGGTTGTGTGATGACCTTATGCATCATCATTATCATCATATACATTGCACTTACTTTATTGCGTTTATATTGTATTGTATTGTCGTATTAACTTGCCATTTATGTACTTGTCTTATCTTCTTTGACTTGTATTCGATAATCTTGTATATGTGTGTTCCGCTTTGTTCTACTTATATGTGATATAATGCATACTCGTATTCTATTTTGGTGTGTATGTGATATATTAGAACTATTAGTGCAAGCGGTGTGGGCTACCGATATGGGATATTTTCGGATTACAAGTAACATGCCCTTAGTGTATGTTTTGTATGCTTTATTTACTACTTTGCTTTGGTCAACCTATAATACCTACTGAGTATAAGTGGACCGTACTCATGCCTACTGCGCCCTTTCGGTGCAGGTCCTAGCTCGAGTGTGCCTCAACTTGCTTGATTCGAGCGATTGTTGGAGCTTTTGAGGTAGTGGTTGGACATTTATGCATCCGGAGTTCACCTCTATCTTTCTATAGTAGTTCTATCTTTATTGTTATTCTAAGACAACTATTATTCCCTTATGCGTATTTTTTTGATATAGTTGACTCCTGGATTGTATTAGTAGTTCTTACACTACTGACACCTGGTTTTGGGCATGATTAGTATTTTGGGTAAATTCTTTCTGCATTGTTATGATTACTTATATGGTTTGTCTTCAATCTAGAAGCCTTACCTTAGGATATTTTTGCCTTTTTCTCTTTTCATATCAGTTTGGGTGATAGACTTACTTGTCAAGGTACGTTGCGACAAGTGTCATCATGACCCTCATTTTTAGGTCAAGTCAAATTGGTATCAGAGAAGCTAGGTTTCATTGGTCTGAACTGTGTATGAACGGGATGTCTAATAGAGTCTTGTGGATTGGTACGTAGACGTTAGTGTCTATCTTTGAGAGGCTATAGGTTGTTTTTAGGAAACTTTTCTTATTTTTATTCCTTACAGTGCCAAGTTCTTTCATATGTTGTGTTCTGAGTTATGTTTCACTCTTTCTAGGTAGAAAGTGTTGACTAGGTCCCGCGAGAGTAGTGATGCAGAGCCTTCACCCAAAGGGTGAGCCTCGAGTCGTGGATAAACTCGAGGGAGGGAACGACCCCGTTATGCAGCCCCAACTAGGAGAAGTGTTAGGGGACTCTCTCCTGAGCCTCGTGTTGAGTAGGCTGAAGGTGTGGGTCCTACTCCAGTTCTTCAGAGTTCGTCTGCCCCAGTGTTGGAGAGATTGTTGGTACGTTTACTGAGCTGTTTAGAGGGTTCTCATTTGTTTATGCCGGGTGTTCCTCCAGTTCAGAGTGTGGATCCTCCTATTACACCTACTTTTGGTTTGGGTACTCCTCAGACCTCGAGTCCTATTCCACCTTAAGTGCCGATACCTGACAATAGGGTTTCGAGATCTGGAGTCCACCCATCATCTCTATTACCTCCTCAGATGGGATCATAGCCTGCCAGATTTACTATGCCTCCTCTCATGGCTAGTGCAGTGATGTCTTTTAAGGATCAGAGAGGTTCGAGAGGTTTATTCAGTTGGGTCTTCCCAGATTTGACTGTGTAGTAGGCGAGGATGCCTATAAGTTTTTGATTGATTGTTGAGAGAAGTTGCATAATTTAGGTTTGCACGAGTCCTATGGAGTTTCTTATAAATCTTATCAGTTAAAAGATGTGGCGAGAGATTAGTGGAGGTCGTTTGTCAGTCATAGACCCCATGATTTTTCCAAGATGACTTGGGATCAGTTTGCTAAGGCTTTTCTTGAGAGATTTGTATCTTTTAGTTTAAGAGACCGTATGCGGGACGAGTTTGATCATTTGGAAAAGGGCTTCATGACAGTTGCTGAGTATGAGGCACGCTTCTGTGCCCTATCCAGATATTCCTACGATAGTATTTCTACTAAGTCTGAGAAGATTCAGAAGTTTATGACAGGTTTAGATGTCTCTCTTCAGTTGGCTACATCTCATACGGTTGTGTTCTCGGCTTTTTTTCATAGTATAATAGATCATGCTAAGATGACATAGGGTATTCTTAGTGTATCTCAGGGAGGCGCTAAGAAGGTGCGATGTTTTGGTGAGTTCAGGAGTCAGACCTCTCGAGGCAAATATTTTAGAGGTTCTCATGGATACCATGGTAAGCCAGTTTAGGCGGCATTATAGAGTTCAGGTGGTGTACCTTTTAGTTTAGCAGTTCAGGGTGGTCGTTCGAGCCCAGTTATACCTTTTCCTATTAAGAATGGTCATAGAGGATGCTATGTATGCGATGAGATTGCCCATGTGGCCAAATAGTCATAGAGAATGCTATGTATACGATGACATTGCCCATGTGGCCAGGGACTGTCCCCACCGGTGATTCGCAGGCAGCTGGTAGTCGTCGTTAGTGTTACACTATACCAGCCAGAGCTGAGGCAGAGGCTTCTGATTCTGTGATTACAAGTATTATCCCTATTTGTTTCAGACCTGCATCTATATTATTTGATCCGGATCAACTTTCTTTGATATATTTGTATATTTTGCTTCAGATCTACCCTGGTAGGTGATTCTTTAGTGGTGGATTAGGCGCATCAATCTTGTGTTGTGACTTTTTCCGAGCATGAGACTTTGGTATATTTGCTTGTACTAGATATGATTAATTTTGATATTATCTTGGGTATGGATTAGTTAGCTCCTTATCATTCCATCCTAGATTGTTATGCCAAGACCGTGACTTTAGCTTCGCCAGGTGTGCCAAGGATTGCTTGGAGGGGTGCACTTCATTCGGTTTTTAAGAGGATTATATCTTATGTTTAGGACCGTAAATTAGTTGAGAAGGGGTGTTTATCTTACTTGTCCCATATTCGTGACACTAGTGTTGTTTTGACTCCTTCCTTAGATTCTGTCTGTATTGTTCATGATTTTATGGACATGTTCCCTACGGACTTTCCTGGTAGCCTCCGGATCGAGATATTGATTTTGCCATTGATGTTGAGCCGGACACCAAGCATATTTATGTTCCTCCTTATAGGATGGCCCTAGCAGAGTTGAAAGAACTGAAGGATAAGTTGTAGGAGTTGTTGGATAAGGGATTTATCCGACCTAGTGTTTCACCTTGGGGTGCCTGTCTTGCTTGTAAAGAAAAAGGATGGGTCTATGCAGATGTGTATTGATTATCAGTAGTTGCATAAGGTAAAGGTTAAGAATAAGTATTCTCTTCCTCGCATCAATGATTTTTTTGATCAGCTTTAGGGTGTTGCGGTGTTTTCAAAGATTGATTTGAGGTCTGGTTATCACCAGTTGAGGATTAGAGCTTTGGATATTCTGAAAATAGATTTTCAAACTCGATATGGTCATTATGAGTTCTTGTTCATGTTCTTTAGGTTGATCAATGCCCCTGTGGCGTTCATAGAGTTGATGAACCGAGTGTTTTGACCGTATCTTAACTCCTTTGTTATTGTATTTATAGATTATATCTTGGTTTATTCCAAGAGTAAGGTTGAGCATGAGGAGAATTTGCGAATTATGATTTAGAGATTGAGGGATGAGAAGTTGTATGCTAAGTCCTCTAAGTTTGAGTGTTGGTTGGAGTCTATTTCTTTCTTGGATCATGTAGTGACTAAGGAAGGTATTATGGTTGATCTAGCCAAGGTTGCAGCAATTCGTGATTGGGCTAGACCTATTTCGCCCATTGAGATTCAGAGTTTTATTGGCTTGGCCGAGTATTATCGATGTTTTGTTGAGGGTTTTTCATCTATTGCAGTTGCATTAACCAAGTTGACCCAAAAGAAGATTTCTTTTCAGTGGCCCGATGCTTGTGAGGCAAACTTTCAAATGCTCAAGGATTTGTTGACTTCAGCTCCTATATTAGCTTTGCCCAAGGAGGGCGTGGGCTTTACCATCTTTTGTGATGCTTTGGGTGTTGGGTTAGGTGATGTGTTAATGTAGGAGAGCAAGAAAATTGTGTATACCTCTCATCAGTTGAAGCCTCATGAGAGGAATTATCCTACCCACGATTTTGAGTTGTACGCAGTTGTGTTTGTCTTAAAGTTGTGAAAGCACTACTTGTATGGAGTTCGTTGTGAGATCTTCTCAGATCATCGTAGCCTTCAGTACTTATTTACCCGGCGAGGTCTTAATATGAGGAAGGGTCATTGGCTTAAGTTGCTTAAGAATTATAACCTGACTATTCTCTACTATTCGAGCAAGGCTAATGTGGTTGCGGATGCCTTGAGCCAAAAGTCGACTAGCATGGGTAGCTTGGCACATCTTTTGACCCAGGAGACGCCTTTGGCCTTAGATGTTCAGTTTTTAGTTAACCAGATGGTTAGACTTGATATTTTGACACCTGAGCGTATTTTGGCATTTGTGAAGGCTAGATTTTCTTTGATGGAGTAGATTCGAGCTCATCAGTTTGATGATGTTAGATTGAGGTTTATTGGAGATAAGTTGTTGAGTGGGGAGGCTAAGGAAGCCTCACTTGATTTAGATAGAGTTTTACGGATTGGAGGTCGAGTTTATGTGTCAAGAGTGGGTGACTGGATTAGGTTGATCATGGAGGAGGCCCATTATTCCAGATTTTACATTCATCCAGGTATGACTAAAATGTATCGTAATTTCAGACAAAACTATTGGTGGGGTGGTATGAGGCGAGATATAGCAAAATTTTATGGCTTGTTGCCCATGTTTTCAGCAGGTGAAGGTCGAGCATATGAGACCTGGAGGTTTTCTTCAGAGGTTACCCATTCCTGAGTGGAAGTAGGAATGCATCACCATAGACTTTGTAACTGGTTTGCCTCGTACATCTCATGGTTCTGGCATTTTTTGTTTCATTGTGGATCGATTGACCAAGTTAGCTTATTTTATTCTAGTTCAGGTCTCATTCAATCCTGAGAAGGTAGCCCGTATCTACATTTGTGAGATTGTGCGTCTATATGGTGTGTCAGTGTCTATTATTTCAAATCGAGGTCCTGTGTTCACATCTCACTTTTGGAAGACTTTTTAGGATGAATTAGGTACTCGAGTAGATTTTAGTACAACATTTCACCTCCAGACGAATGGCTAGTCAAAGCGGACTATTCAGGTTTTGGAGGATGTGCTTCGTGCATGCGTGATGGATTTTGGTGGCCAGTGGGAGTGGTATTTGGCTTTAGCAGAGTTTGTATATAATAATAGCTACCATTCTAGTATTGTTATGACTCCTTTTGAGGCATTGTATGATAGGCGTTATCACTCCCCAGTAGGTTGATTTGATGTTTAATAGGTGAGACCTCAAGGTACAGACTTACTCCGTGTGTCTTTCAATAGAGTTTGGATTATTTAGGATAGACTTAGAGCGACTTATAGTAGGCAGAAGTGTTATGCTGATCGTAGACTTCATGCCATGAGATTTGGTGTTGGTGATAGTGTTTTCGTTCAAGTTTTAGCCACGAAGGGTGTGATGTGGTTTGGGAAGAAGGGCAAGCTTAGCCCAAGGTATAGTGGTCCATTTGAGATTTTTTGGACAGTTGGAAATGTGGCTTATGAGTTGGCATTGCCCCCTGATCTATCAGCTGTTCATCTAATTTTTATGTTTCTATGATTTGTCGCTATATTCCAAATGAGTCTCCTATTATTCATTGGGAGTCAGTTTAGCTAGATAAGCGATTGTCGTTTGTTAAGGAGCCGATCTCCATTTTGGATAGGGATGCTAGGCGGTTGCGCTCTAGAGTGATCCCTGTGGTTAAGGTCCAGTGGTGACATCAAACTGTAGATGAAGCTACTTGGGAGGTTTTGTCTGATATGCGTAGTTCTTATCCTCAACTCTTCATTGATTCAGGAATTTCTTTGCCTTAGTTCGAGGATGAACTAGATTTTTCGTGGTGGATGATGTAACAACCTAAAAGTTTGATGAAATATATGAAATTTATGATTTTATATGATTTGACTATTTTACCCCTCCCCGTAGTTGCATTATGGCATTTCTGGGGTATTGGAGTGATTGACATGATTTTCGATGCATTTTGGTATCATTTATGTGATATTGTGTTTTTTTATGGCTTCAAAAGCCTTATTTTGGACTTATGTGGATATCTTTTGATCCATGTGACGAATGACCAATGGGCCAACTCCAGAATATCAATTTTAGGCTAGGTAGACCTATGGTTCGGATCTCGGTACACCCGAGCTCATTTTGACCTATTGGTTAGAAAGTTAAAAAATTAAAAATATGAGTGTGGGACCCACATTTGGTCAAAACTATCTCGGATGAAAAATTGACTTTTCCAGCAGATCCGAAATATCGGTTTTAGGGGTTAGCATGTTTAGTATGATTTTACGGCTTTTAAATCTCATTTCGACCCTCGATTTGGAAAATTGTGATTTCGGATTTTGGGGAGCAACTTTATGAAAAGATGTTTTTTGAAAATCTGATATTGTTATCATGTCGAAATGTCGAATTTAGTATGGTTACATAGTTTGTTTGCATATATCGGGCTCCGAACGAATCCCAGGCACCCCATCGAAGTCTGATCGACCAAAAAACAAACTGGTATTGCAGAAAAATATGCAATAAATAGCACATTTTCACCTCTTTTTGGCCCATTTTGCTCATTTTCATCTTGCCTCTTGGAAGTTAAACCCTTAAATAGTGTGGGAGCTTAAAAGTAAATTTGTGAAACCTGGGGAAGCTAGATTAACACCCATTTCTTGATTTTATTACGGATTTAAGGTAAGAATTAACCCTTTTCTTAGTAGTTTCTAGATTAATTTCTCAAAATCCCAAAAATCTTAGGGCTTGATTTTAAACCTCAATTTCACCTTTTTTCATTAAAAAAATATTTTTATCCTATAATTACTAATTTTTCATCAATTTAACTTTCAAAACAACTCTGATTCTTGTTTTTAACCAGAATTTCAAAGATTTTACTTGGTAAAGCTCAAAAATAGTTTTCTTCGATTTGAACCTCATTGTTTACTCGATTTGACTTGGGTTTTCATCCGTAGTTTCCTAAAAATATGGGTAACACATTTTTAAAGTAAAGTTCTAATTTTTCCCTTTTTTTTTTGGAAACTCATTCCGGGGATTCGTTTTGACCCCGAACCAAAAGTAGTCAATGTGAGTGTCGTTGATTTTGTTTTGAAGCATAGTTTTCATATCTGATATTTTTAGTAGAGTTCGGGATCATTCGTGAAAAGTAAGATCGTGAGTTTGAGGTGTAGCGGACTGATTTCGACTATTGATGTAGGTTACGGCTTAACTCTTTCAGACTGGGCTGGATAGTAAATGATGATACAAAATGCATGTTAAGGGTGGAAACTAATCATGAAAAATGACTATTTATATGTTGTGCTCGTGTGGGGGCCTATATGTGATGTAATTGTTGAAAATGAGTTATTATGTGATATGTGTAACCGTGTGAGATCTTATAGGATATTGATAGCCTTGAATACATGTGAATAATTGTATTATGTTGATTATATTTATACTTTATTGGCATATGAGACATGTGAAAATTCGTAGATAAAACTGAAATAATGAGTTGATATTGGCTCACGTGGTTGTGGAAATATATCATTATAGTTGATTGTGAAAATACTCATTGTGATTATTTGTGAGCATTACATCATCATATCATACTCATTCATAAAACATTGGTACCATCGTGGCAACATTTGAGAAACACTGGCAACACTTTTTTAAAATCCTCCTCGAGGGATGTGTTAGGGGGAGATATTGTAACACCTTATAAAACCCTTTTTGAGGGATATACTAGAAAGGAGATATGAGATATGTGGATTGTATATGGGTTGACGAACACCTCATGGGTCCTACGTCAAGAAGGTTTAGCTCCGTAGGTGTATACGGGGATTGTGCGATGATTCTGAAGGTTGTGCGATGACCTCGTGCATCATCATCATCATCATCATATACATTGCACTTAATTTATTGTGTTTATATTGTGTTGTATTGTCGTATTGAATTGCCATCTATATAATTTTCTTATCTTCTTTTACTTGTATTCGATGATCTTGTATATGCATGTTCCCCCTTGTTATACTTATATGTGATATAATGCATACTCATGTTCTATCTTGGTCTGTATATGATATATTAGATCTGTCAGTGCAAGCGGTGTGGGCTACCGTTGTGGGACATTTTCTGATTGCAGGTGACGTGCCCTTAGTGTATGTTTTGTATGCTTTATTTACTACTTTGCTTGGTCGGCCTATGATACATATTAAGTACAAGTGGACCGTACTCATGCCTACTATGCCCTTTCGGTGCAGGTCCTAGCTCTAGTGTGCCTTAGCTTGCTTGATTCGAGCGATTGTTGGAGCTTCTGAGGTAGCGGTTGGACATTTATGAGTTCGTAGTTCACCTTTATCTTTCTATAGTAGTTATGTCTTTATTAGTATTCAGAGGCAGCTATTATTCCATTATGGGTATTTATATAATGTATTTGACTCCTTGATTGTATTAGTAGTTCTTACACTATTGACACCTAGTTTTGGTCATGATTGATATTTTGGATAAATTCTTTCTGCATTTTTATGATTACTTATATGGTTTGACTTTGTTCTAGAAGTCTTACCTTGGGATATTTCTGTCTTTTCCTCTTTTCGTATTAGTTTGGACCCTCATTTTTGGGTTGTGACATCACCATAGTGACTGGCTTGAGATGCCATCAACCAGAAGAACTTCTCCTCAATGAAATACCTAGGAAAAAGTCTAAGGCTAGGAAGACACCCAAACGACCACCGTCAAATAAAAGAAAGACACTGTCCAATAGACTACTCACTAAAACCAACAAAGGCGGCAAAAACATAGAAGGGTTGCTGCACATTGTTGGATGTGCCTACAAAGCCTAGACATTGATAAAAGATCACAAGAATAAAGACATACCAAAGAAGTACAGGGAGCAATTGTGTTTAGTTTGGCTTGCACATTCTATTATACTTGCAAGAGACTTCAACAAAGTCATAAAAGATGATTTGTTTGAGCTTGCTCAAGATTTGGATAAATTCAACATTTATCCCTGGGGATATGACAACTACAAGTTGACTGCCAAGTATTCATTGACAAAACTATTTCCAAAGATGATTAGCTTATACAACTTTTCGTAGGCTTTCATGGTAAATATAATCACTATTTATTTACTCTTAAATTAATTTATATTGAATAATTATTATGACATTTTTTGTTTGCAATCTATTTACATTTTTTAGGCTTGGGCATTTGATGCCATTTCTCACCTTCAATTACTGGTCAAGGATTACCCGGATGAGGTTTCTCATCCAAGGATCCTTAGATGGTTGGCTGCAAAGAGCAACACAAAAATTAAGGAAGTTGGTCTCTTTAACCCTCTGGATGATGCAGTAAGTCTTCTTTTAAGTATAATAATTTGACTTAAAGGAAGATCTTGAAACAGATGGATCATCTGTTGCAACAGATGGTTCATCTTTTACAATTTGTCTTAACAGATTACTCGTCTACAATAATTAATGCAACAAAAGGGTAATCTATTGCGACAGATGAGTCATCTTTTGTAATAGATTACCCATCTGTTGCTTTGGTTCTCTAAACCTAACTTAAGAGATTACCCATCTATTATAACTTATGCAACAAATAGGTAATTTGATGCAACAGAGGGTTAATCTGTTATAATAAATAAATCATTTATTGTAACAAAAATATCATTTGTTGTATAAGTTATCTATGTTAACGTATTACCTAACTGACTGCAAATTATTATTTAATTTAAACATATCTAATTTCATTTATAGGTTATGCATCCATCCCTAGTACCTACTGGACAAGAGTTGGGGATGAATTCTTTTATTACTCTACGTCTTGTTCATATAATAGCAGACCCAACGATGAAATTAATAAAGAAGAAATTGGTTGGAGCAAAAATCATAAGAAGAGCAGTTAGGCAAGGTCAGCCTAATATTGAGGCTCTTCATGACTAACTTGCTGAAATAGATTTGGGTATTTCTTGTTGGGGTGTTACCGGTGGAGTTGTTGATATTGGTGGCAACCATGTTGATGTTGTTGTTGCTGCTGCCAGTCATGATGATGAGCGTGTTTATGCTCAATAAAAAATAAATATGTTTAAAACCACCCGTTACTTTGGTCCCTCTCACCTTTCTTCACGCTCATGTTCTCATTGCAAATGCAAATAGTGCATGGATAGACATGATCAACTCTTTAAGAAAATAGATGCTCTTACTGATGCTGTCGATTATTTGAAATCCAATAGGGGTGTCATACTATCCAAGAAGGTGAAAGAGTCATACACTCCTACAGTGGAGGTTAGAAAAAAGAAAAAAACAATTAGACATATACTCTTAAATAGAAAATAAAAAAAAATTGCAACTCCTCCTCCTCCAAAAGTTGATGAAGTTCAGGGACCATTGAAGAAGGTGGCCATATATGCGGAACTTGACACCAAATTGAAGGCTGGTCTGAGAAAGTACATAAAATCCAAGCTTCGCGCAAAAGCCTTCACCACGAATCCCCTTTCCCCAAAGACTTCAATAATATGACAAATATGAGGGAGTGGTACACAGTAAGTTTACTTTTCCTAACCTAACCTTCTAATCTACTTCATGTGTTATATTCTAAGTCATTATTTTAACAGATTACCCAGGTGTTGCATAAGTTACCGCAGATTAGGTAACATGTTAACATAGGTTCAGAGAAGTTACGCAACAGATGTGTCATCTATTACAACAACTGGGTATTCTGGTGCAACTGGTGGTACATCTATTGCAACAAATTATCCATCTATTGCATTAGATGGGTAATCCATTAACAGATTCAGAGAACCTATGCAACAGATGGACCATCCATTGCATCATTCCACATTGTTTTTCTTTTTTAAAATTACAAACCTTATCTTTTTATATTACAGTATGTTGATGAAATTCTCTACCTCATGAGGGGCAGGCAATTACCATACTCATATACTTATGATGTTAGCGATAAGATAATGGAACTCATCTTTTACAATAATTGTAAGAATAGGTATAATGATCCACTTAGCTAGAGACAACTCCTGGTGGCTCAATATTTAATTAGTTAGTTTCTATGTTCTAATGGGATCAAGATATGATTGACTATGTTAGAGGGAAGAGGCCATATCCACACGGTAAGGACTGGATCAGGGCAAAGAGATTCTTGCAGTTATGAACTTGGACGTAAAATATTTTATGGCCCTTGAGATACTATTCGAGGACAGAAAGATGAAGGTTCATGACTGCAACTTACCAGTCTATGAAGAGGCCAATTTTTTACCGAGATGCAACCACTGTTGGACTTGTTCCTCATATTTTTAAAGCAAAGTGAACTGATGAATCATTTTCCAATGAAAATGTTGAATGAAAAATAGACTTTGGAATGTCGAAACAAGGACAAGGACCTTGAAAGAAATTTAACCGGTTTCGCGTGCAGGTCATACACACTTGCATACATCAAATGTTTGCTAAACGGCATAGAAATGTCCAACACAAGGACCTTACTGAATGATAACATTCTGGCAAGGATGCAAGAGGTCTAGGCTTATGGGGTACAAAATAAATAGTTGGATCCTATTTATGAAAAAGAAGATGTAGAAACACCATGATAATTTTTATTCTAAGTATACATATAGTGACAATTTTTTATATTTGATGAAAATTGAATTGATTTGTTAAATTTGGGAACTTATGAATTAGTATAAAAATAATTACTATGTTCAAATATTGCAACAAGTGTATTATATAGATATAGACATCTGCATAATGCAACAAATGACCAACTTATTCCAACATATAGTCTACCTGTTGCAACAGATAGTCTACCTGTTGCAACAGATAGTCTATCTATTGTAACACATAGTCTATTTGTTGCAACACATAGTCTATCTATTACAACAGATAGGTCATCTATTGAAATAAATCAAAATAGTAGGAAGGCCTATTTGATAATTTCCAACAGCTGACTTACATGTTGGAACATATCTCTAAATCTGTTTGATAATTTCCAACAAATATGTCATCTATTGCAACAAATCCATTATCCGTTGCAATATTTGAATCTAGTATTTCATTTTAATTAATAAGTTTAAATCTAAGTATAGAATAAAATTCATAGACAAAATAATATAAACTGAAGTCTTCAGAAATAAATCAACAAATAAATGAAATGTAAAAAATTGTTATGGGTATAGATAAAGATATTTACAATTTAAGTTTTGAAGTAAACAATTCCTAAGGAGATGTTATTACTTTGACAGACTCAAGCTATAAAGATCTACTCAATATGGCCAAGTTATTCTTCATTTGGTGCTATGGAATTCGGCTTTGACTGTCGTGGATATGTAATGTCACTTGTGTATGGTTTCTAAGACTTCACTTCTCCATATTTCCATAAAAGATTAGCACATCTTTTACAGAGTAATCCGGTATAAAGTTCATCATTTTGTACTTGTAATTCATCACTCAAATATTCTGTGTAAGCAGCAACAAAAAGATCGCAATTCGCTTCTCCATATTTCCATAAAAGATTAGCACATATTTTACAGAGTAATCCGGCATAAAATCCATCATTTTGTACTTGTAATCCATCACTCAAATACTCTATGTAAGCGATAATAAAAAGATTTCAATCTCTCTATTTTTGAAAATCAGATAATCCGTATCTTGCAATTAATGTAAGAGTTGTGAAATATATGAAATGAAACTAAATCATGATACTTATAGGCTACAAGTGAATTGTTGAGAAATTCCTTAAACATATTCTACATCAAATGGATTACCCATTTTATCCTGATATCATTCAATCACACCAATCAATATGAATCTTTTGATCTAAAAGCCATTTATATCAAGGTAAGAAGACAGTATTCTTAGAACGACGATAGCTAACACCCAATGGAATTCATCACCACAATTGATTAGGATGTATACTTCGTCGATCAAATGCAGAGGTAAGCTAACTGGAATACTAAAACCTTTGATGATGTTGATTAAAAATTTCTCATTTTGAAAAACTTTCATCTGTTATTGACAATACCTATCGTAGGTGTTGACACTCAATTTTTGCTCTCCATTCTTAAAATTAACGTCTTCAGGCTTCCTGATCGTTAAAGGGCACAAAATATAATTTTCACATATTTTTTACAATTGTTAATAAATTATTTATATTCATCCTTATTTTAGGATTTTATCAATTTATTTTTATAGTTTTACTTTTTAGAATTTATTAACATATCTCTGTACATTAGGATTTTTATCAATTCATTATCATTTTAATAGTTTACAATCATCTGCACACGTGTACGACATGACATCACATTTTTATAATATTTTTAAATTAATTATATTTTTAATATTTTCAACATTTTATACATTTTTTTTAAAATTTCAAATCAATTTCTAAATTTTACAATCCATGAACATTGAGTCGGATTAATCATTTTTGTACAATATAATAATTTGATGTTTTGTCACATCTGACAAGGATTGCGCAATAATATCTTGTCACATCCGACAAGTTATTGATAATTGTCATTATTTTAGATTTTTATACAAATTTATTGTCATATTTAATTTTACATAATTATCCTTAATTTTGTAAATTTTAGAATTTTTATCTCTTTATTATCATTTTAATATTTTTGCACAGTCATCTACATACATACAAAACATAACACTACAATTCATTTTACATATTAATTGTTTATAGCGTAATACATTTTTTTCAAAGATAACTATACCTAATTACATTTTTCTGTCGTTATATATATCGATATTTTGGTGCCTTATTTAATAACGTCTACAAAATAATATCGGCTTATTTTAATACATAGAACAATGAATCGATCAAGTCAAGGTCTCATCATATTTATGACATTTGACTTTTCATTTACCCACTATCCATAATTTAAGGGATGTGTTGGAAAAAAGTGGATGTGATGTTTTATTTTATTATTATCTTTCCTTTTTAAATATTCATTCACACCAACACACATACCAACACAGACAAACACATATACGTTTATTTCTTCCTTTACTCTCTCTCACGCCTCTCTCTTTTTCCCTTTAATGTCGTCCCTGTCGGAGCTCCGGTGAACGGGCTCTGGCGACAACCATACTACCACTACACGACTCCCTTCCTCTTTTCATTTTCCCAGTCGGA
Source organism: Capsicum baccatum var. pendulum (assembly GCA_030864225.1). Taxonomy (NCBI): domain Eukaryota; kingdom Viridiplantae; phylum Streptophyta; class Magnoliopsida; order Solanales; family Solanaceae; genus Capsicum; species Capsicum baccatum. The sequence goes on along the minus strand of CM061560.1, from coordinate 205,804,910 downwards.
GAACCACCAACCAGCCACTGCCGCTGGTCATTAACACCAACCCACCGCTGCTCCATTTTCTCTCCTCTGCTAATCCACACAGGCTCATCGGAGGTGATGATCGGTGAGCTTCTATCCACCACTAAACGACCCTTCTCTCTTCTTTCTTTACCGCTCCATGCTAGATTTGACCACCGACGGGCGGGCTTCATCTAAGTGCACCATCATGCGCTGCCACGCACCACCAGAAGCGCCTTCCTTTTCCTTCTCTTTCTGCCACTGTTCACTGAAAAATTGGCCAAATCTAGACACTTTTCCATTTTTCGGCGTTGCTCTGGTGAACTCCGTTGAAGCAACGCCACCATGATGATGTCGTCGCTTTTTTGGGGTCTTTTTCATTTTATAATATTAGTGTGCTAGATTTAGCCGAGAAGAGGCCATCGCCGCGTATATTTTTAATGTGACTTATTGATTGATGTTGGTTCTGTTATTTTGGGCTTCTCCAATGAACATCATTGGTTTGAAATTCATTTATTATTGTTTTGGCTGATTGTTGCTATACTTTTACATCCTGGTTTTTGATATTGGATTATTTCTTGTTTTGTGCAAGATGGATTTGTCAACCTTTTTCGAGGGTCCTATCTAGTTTCATTATTGTAGTTGCAAATTTGGGATTGTTTTATCTCTTTTTACTGACTTTTTTATTTGTGAATGTGTTTGACCAATAACAAACAGATACTACATGATTCTGGCCAATGAAATTATCTCCTGTCGGATATTTGAGGTCACCCCGTTACAAAAAATAGATTTTTATTTCTTAACTTTGTCTATTTTATATTAAAAATAAATACTTAGATGATGATATTATCTCTTGGTCTGGATATTTGAGGTCATCCCATTACAAAGGCGGACTTTACATTTTCAAATTTACTATCTACATCGAAGACCGACATATGGCCAATGACATTATCTATCCATTGGATATTTGAGGCCACCCCAATACAAAAGACGGATCTTTACTTTCCAAGTTATTTATTTTATATCAAAAATGGACACATGACTGATGAAGAAATTATCCATCGATTTTCGATACCTTCACAAATAAAGAGATGGATTTTACGTATACAAATACTAACAGAAATAAATATTTTTGGGCGATGACGAAATCTTTATAATATTTTAAAACTTTATCTAAGCCTACTTTTTTAACAAAAAATAATATTTTAAAATATGTATATGCACACATACTTTTTAATTTATTTTGATTATTATTTATTCGTTATTAACATTTTTATTACAAGTGTTTATACAGGTTATTGGGAATACTTGTCGGAAATGACATCCAAAGAAGACTTTAAATTGTGTGTTTATATTTTTTATATTCTTACACTCATACAAGTGTTAATCATAGTGAAAACTTTATTTTTAGGATGTTGGGCGGGATATTTTTTATTTACGCAATCTTCACCTTGCGTTTAGGTAAATTTAGGTCGTTAATATTTATATAAAAATATTAGATTGACTTAGATTATTTAATCAAATAATTTATACTTTTTACACTAAAAAAATATTACGTAGTCTTTTTCTTCAGAACAAGTTTTTCTTTATTCAATTTTATCTTTTCTTTAGATACATATACTACTATACTTTTTTTTATATTTTTTTTTACGACAAAACATATATATATTACTTTAATACACTTAAATAAAAGAATTAAGTTAATCAAGAAATTCACATATTATGTAGTTTTTTTCTTCTCAAATAAATATTACTTTTTTTTCATAATTTTAATCGGATAAAAAATATTACTTGTAAATACTTTTTCTTTACATGGCACATCAAAATACATTTCTTTTCACACATAATAAAATACTTTCCTTTTCACATGTATTTATACATTTTTATACATATCTTTTACATGTTTTTATAACAATATGTTTTATTTATATATTTAATATACATATACCTTTACATAGTTTTAAAACATTTATACTTTTCTCAAAAGAATTATTTTATACTTGATACATACACTTTTTACATTATTTTAAATATACCTCCTCTTCTTTGATAAATTTAGTCTAGCCGGGTACCACATTTGTGGATCCTGAAGGGTGTCTAACCCCTTCCCTTCGGGATAATTTGAACCCTTACCTAGAATCTCAATTGGTTTTTCGACAGACTGAAACATAAATCACACTTGTTAATAATTTAAAAGGTTTCTTTATTTTCCTTAAAAATTAGGTGGCAACTCTGTACAAAATTTTAATTTTTGTTTAGATTCCATAAGTCGTGTTTGGTTTAACCTTGGTAAAAATAGGGCATGACAGAATGACAACTCTGTCGGAGAGTAATGAACTTAGGTTTTAACCTTAACATGCTTAGTTTAGGATTTTTATACTTTATTATGCTTTTTGCTTCACGTATCTTTATATCATGCTCTGTGTGAAAGGACGCAAGCCAAATCCAAACTTGCATTCCTTATTTGTTTGAACAACACTACTTGTTACTTCTTTATCACCTGCATTTTCCAATCGAGTCTTTGGCCGTACACAATTCACATACTGTGGTTCACGCGGGGGTGTTTTACACTCCTCCAAACCTTCTTTCGATTCTTTAGTTTCAGAGTCGGTGCAATTAGATTAGTGTGCTTTCTCGCAACTATTAAGTCCCACTCTCAAACAATTAGGAAAAAAAATCTTACTCTAGAAATAGGTCATATGGCATAAACCTTAGGCGTGACGGTTCAAGGTATCGCCATCGCAATTCCGAAACACCCTTTCGTCAGAAGGTTATGAAACCTTTATGATGTATTTTGTGTTAAAACTGATTCAGATAGTACAAAAAGCGAACATTAATGGATTCAGAACCATTGGATTGACTCTCTTTTACTCTCCTTTCACACGACATCATTTTCAAGATGTATTACCCAAACTCGCCAACATTTGACACTCTTTTCTCGAATACAGAGCATTGTTAAAACTCCGCTTCACAAATATCTTTTTTCAAAGTCCATGAAAGCCGAGTGTTCTAAAAAAACTTTGCTTTCGTTCAACTTTCTCTTCAAGTCCATAAATAGCGAATGTCACTAAAAAACCTCACCTACGTCTAACTTCTTTTGATCCAAACTAGAGTGGAATGTCGTCAAGCATTCATCCAATGTTTGATTCCTTTTTTCTTGTCAACAAACGTAGAATACTATTCAAAACTCTGTAATTATTTAACACCCTTCTTCAAGACAATGAATGTGGAATATTATTCATCTTCACCCACATCTAGCTCTTTCCAGCCAATGAGCGTGAGGCATCATCAATACTCCTCTTGCGTTCGATATCTCTATCACAAGATCCCCATTCATCAATAATGAGGCTCGAGGTACTTACTTTTTTAAAGGCATTATTTTAGCCCGCTTTTATCAATTCATCCGACTATATATCTTTATCACCATCATCAAGGCCTCTCTTAGCCACCCTTGTTGGATATATTCCCTCTTCAAGAAAACTTAAAATTGTTCTAAATCCAAAATGTGTCGAAATCTAGATTCATCTATATCAGTTTATTTGAATGAAGGCCTACCTTTGGCAAAAAAAGGCTCCAAAATATAAGACGTGCTTACTTGACATTGTCCGAATGTGCTTGTCCATCGAGATGAATTAACATTTTAACTTTCATTTGTATTTTCATTATCCCCCAACAAAGGTTGATTGTGTTGATCGATAGAACTAGCCGACTTAAGCTAAATCCCAAGAATGAGCATCAATGTCGTCGACCCGACTAGAAGTGGTCTAACACTACCAAACGTATCAAGGGCTTTCAAAAGACAAGATGATGCAGATAAGAATGAACGTATTCTTCTTTTGGAGCAACAACTCGAGACATTTAGAGGAGAACTACACTAAGGAAGGGACCCCACACATCCATCCATGACTACTCTACCGCGCCCTTCACTTTTTTCGTCGTTAGAAACTCCAATACCTGAACACTATCTATCAGTACAACCTCCCACAACAACTATTGGCTTAGCAAATCCATCATCCCCGTTCACACACATCAAATCCCATAAATTTCCTCATTGCACTCCACATCCCAATGTTGTCACATCTTCTCGTGATATTCAACAAACAAATCACGCTATCTTTTGAGAACCATATATTTCTCCAATATGTGTGACTGAAACACCTTATTTCACTATACCTGCTAAAAGTAGATTTTTGATAAATTTAAGAACGAAAGAGAAAGATGGCATAATCATAAACGAGCTTAGTAATCTAAAGCGGGCGATGAAACACCCCCAAGAAACTCAAGTCAGTGAGCATTTGGACTATGAAGATTTATGTATCCATCCATATGTTGATTTGCCATTCGGGTTCAAGTCACCTAAGTTCGACTTGTTTGATGGAATCAATGATACTCATTCTCATTTAAGAGCATATTATGATAAATTGATAAGGATTGACAAAAATGAGAAACTCATCATGAAGTTGCTTATTAGAAGTTTGTTTGGTGAGGCTCTCACTTGGTAGTCACTGGAGCAAATAGAGCGACATGACTGAAGACTTTATGAATCATTTCAAGTTTAACACAGAAATTGCACCTGATCGACTTTCCCTCATTAGTATATAGAAGAAGCCCTCTGAATCATTCCAGGAATATGCTCGATGGTGGAGGTCTGAGGCAAGAAAAGTTCAACCACCAATGGATGAAAGTGAATTGATGAATTATTTTATCCGCAGTCAAAAGGGTGTCTATTTTGAAAAGATAATGTCCACATTGGGACAGAAGTTTGTCGATTGTGTCAAAATGGGGAATTTTATTGAGGAGGCAATTAACTCTGGAAAGATTAAGTCGACAAACAGCTCGAGCAAATCTACTCAATTGGAGTTCGTCGAAAGAGATAGGGTAGAGAATGAAGAAGAAGTATCTATTAGGATACCACACCACTCAATACCTGAATCACCCCAATCAATTCAAAATCCTAATAATGAATTTATGCAAATATCGAATCACAAACTATATTATACCGATAATATCCAACAAAATTACCTTCAACCTCGAGCTCCCACATACCAAAATCCATCACGGCCATGTGTACCAATCCAAGTGTCAGTTTATCAAAATCAGACACCTTTTACGCTACGACAAAATCCAAAGGGTAAGCACAATCGAAGTTACACTCAATTTGTTGAACCATTGACACTTTTGTTTGAGAGACTGAGAGCTGTAAATTTATTGCGACCCGATCCTGGAAAGATTCCTAACTCATTACCCAAATGGTTCGATGAAAGAAAAAGATATCCTTTCCACTCTGAAGTTCAGGGGCACGTTATTGAAGATTGTAATAGGTTAAGGCATAAAATTGAGTGTTTGATCAAGGTCAGGGCAATCCAATGTGTCGAAGTGCAACCAAATGCAAATAATGATCTGATGCCCAATCATGAAAATAGAGGAGTGTATATAACATGAGGGACACCATCCTCCACATCGAGTCGGTAAGGCCTTCTAATAAACCACTCTACAAAGAAGTGCCAACTTTAGCAGGAATACAATAGAGATGAATCCATGTTGATCAACTCAAAAGCAGTCAATAGAGTCCTATATTTGAAGGCATAAGATTTCCTTCTAATTATCACCAACAGAACTACGTTCTGACCTGATTTCTCATGGTGAGATACGTAGGCCGCCCTCATCGGGTTCGATCATACTTAGGTAGAATCTTTTCTTCTTTTTGTAATTGGAACTACGTGCGACCTGATTTTCCTCGGTGGGATATGTAGGCAGCCTACGTAAGGCTCGGTCTCTTTATAATATAAATTCCTTCTTTCCCTAATGACAAACAATGCTTGAATGCGATGAAATCTAGAAAACCTGGCACGTTCCATCAAGGATATCTCAAGATATGCAATGAAGAATCATCGAGGAAGTCTCTCCAAGAGATTGGGGTAATTTTTGGAGAATTCTTCAAAAATCAATGAAGTAAAGGTCCAAATCTGCATCACGGCTAGGACTTTCAATTTGAAAGTTTTACAGTCAAGGTTGATTCGTACCAAATAACACCAAGTCATTACTAAAGCTGCAAGGTATCAACGGGGGCAAATTTACTGCAATATAGGGAGAAATATACCAAGGGTCAATACGAAAGACACTTCCACGACTTAACTAAAGATCTCTACAAATACTATAAAGATTTTCTCTACAAATACTGTTAAAATATACTATCAATCCAAATGCTTTGGGATCATATCAACAATCAACGCAATCGACTACACTCATTACGTCAATCATAGAAGGTCAACCAAATCTTCAAGTGACGCATGCTTATGAAATAGCCAGAAAGAAAGTCCACGTAACGAGGAAAAATAATCTATACCTACAATTCTATGAGGATTTCCAAAATATGCTCAAAAGCATTCAAGCTTGGATTACGACTAATACATCAATCGTGAAATGACGTCTAAATTGGTTAATGTTATGACTGTAGTGGACCCAAAAGAGTTCATATACGAAGACGCCCATAAGATAAGAAGACTGTCAAGGAAATGCCCAAGAAATATTCAGATTTTACGCAGAGAAGACTCACGCATGTACCCAAGCCTTTTGCTTCCATCAAAATGCAAGTCAGCGAGACTACCTATAAAGATAGCTTACACAGCGCATTCACTACTCTCCCGCTCAAAACCATGACATGAAAAAACCAACATTGAAATGCAAATCTCAATGCTTGATCGACTCTAACAACTTACAAAAACATCAATCGAATTAAGAAATTCTTTTATGTTAATCGCTAGCACAAGGAAAAAGTGATAAGTTGTTGAAGACTCTTACATAAGAGACACCGCTTCAGCAAATGACCAAATGAGTTTTCAAAAGCAAACTCATGATTATCAATCTTACCATTCTCCACTCATCCACCCTTGTGGCTAAATTTTCTTAATTCTACTCACGCGAAACTATGTTTTGACCTGATTCCTGTTCTAGGATACGTAGGCAGCCTGAGATAGGCTCGGTCATATCAATAAAGTATTCTCTCCGTCCTTTCAAATTTTATTTATCATCTCAAGCTACAACAACCGTGTCGCTTTGATGGATGTCTGAAAGCAAAGAGCAAGACAGAGAAAGTTCCCCACCAAAAGATATACCAGTATGAGCAGGTCATTTGGAATTAGGAAGCACCACTACTTTGTATATTAAATCTACCAAATAAGTTTTCATTCATTGGGGGGTTGAAGGACGAGATAGCTTAGGCTGGGTTCTCGATCAACATAAAATCAACACCCCTCCCCAATTAAGAAACTTTCTTTGAGTGCAGGAACAACGACGCTACAATAAAAGTTCACACATCTTGGAAGCCCAAGTGCTGCCTCACCATCACGAGACGAGCACCGATGTATCGTCAATTTATCCATAATTATTCCAAGAGTCTAAAGAATCTTCTCGAATCTTGCAGGTCACGATAGTACTCAAGGAAACACGTATCAAGTATCTTACTATATTCCATCAGAAACTCAACATCGTCGCTATCACAAGCCAGAAGTTCAAGTTTTGTCAATTCATTCGCTAATACTTTTTGTCTCTAAAAGAAATTTCTTGATTTTTTGCAGGTCACATTAAAAGGATTTTCCTGTTAAGCTTAGGCCATCAAGTACTAACCAATTTTCCATAAAACTCTAACATAGTAAATACAGGGGAAGTCCGCCCCAAACAATAAGACAGAGCAAGTACTCTCCAAACAATAGGACAGGGCACGTTCGCCCCGAATAATAGGATAGGGCAAGTCCGCCCTGAATAGTAGAACAGGGTAAGTCCGCCTCAAACAATAGGACATAGAAAGTCCGCCTCGAATAATAGAACAGGGCAAGTCCACCCCGAACAATAGGACAGGGCACGTCCTCTTCGAACAATAGGACAGGGCAAGTCCGCCCCGAACAATAGGAGAGGGAAGTACGCCCCTAATAATAGGACAGGGCAAGCCCGCCCCCAACAATAGGGCATATAATACAACTTTCACTTCCTCAGCAAACTGTCTCTCCAAATGGAGCACTTTACATTTTCAGCAATCACTCTATCAGTCAAAAACCACTACAACGCAAGACGCATCGCCAATCAATACCTACAAAACACTCATCATGACGGAGACGCCAACACTTGTTTGAATCTCTAAACTCTACTCTTTACATTACAATTTCAATTTATATTTTTTTTTAACAACAGGTACTTTTCATCCTTTTACTTGTTTTGCAGGACCACTCAGTATAACGTGAAACTACCCTCTTAGCAGCAAACTGGGGCAAGCTAGCGGAATGTCAAGCATCCCTAGCTACGTCAAGAATTTCGTCGAAGAAACTCAACCCAACTCGGCTCAGTCATTTTTTTTTTCCTTAGTGTCATCGCCCAGTGTCGTCTCAATGCTACACTGGGCAATTTTTTGAAAATCCATAATCTCTTTTTCTCTTAGAATCCTCAGCGGATATTGCTATCCAACATCTCCTCATCCCTAGCTACCCTAAACAACCATTCAGGGACAAGTGCACTCGTATCTATTTCATTCGTGCTGAAATTTTTGTTATCATCCTCAAAGAAACCTAGTGTCACCATAATTCTACACTGAGGTAAATTTTGATATTTATCAAAATTTTGCTATGATTCGAACTACAAATGGCCTGACTTCTCGGGAAACTCGAGATATATAGGCAGCTAAAAAATCAGAGCCCGATCATAATTTTTGAAACACTTTATTTCACCCAAGACAAAATTGGTTACGTTAACGTGATTGCCCAAAGATTTTCACACTAATCTTCGGACAATCAGGGGCAACTGTTGACACCCAATTTTGACTCACTCTATTTTCTTTAATTATTTTTCGGTGCTCATCATCCTTAAATAATTATTTCAAAATAAATTCGTATTTTTTATGAATTTTAAAAAGAATAATAATAAAAAAGTATTTATTTTTCTATCATATGTTAAAATACATTAATTAAATATATACAAAAAATTATTTCAACATCAAAATTTTTTTTAAAAAAAATCCTTTTGATAAATGCATTCACTTTTTTTCCTAATTTTATTCTGACGATATATTGTGACTATATAAATATATATTTTTCATAATATATACTTTTTATTACGTGCATATGGGTATATTTTGTTATAGTCATATATAATCATTAATACTAATATGATATATTTTTATTATAATCTCATATATGCATATATTTCAATTTTGTCCTTGTTATACGTATATTTTGTTAATGTTATAAAAATTAAAATTATAAATTACTAAATTGGATGCGTATACTAAATTATTTATATAATTTATATACGATGAACTAAAATAAATTTAGGGTGGCAGAGAGTATCGATAAAATTAATTTCAGTAGAAAAAAAATATTCGGGCCAACAATAACTCCATTTTAATTTTTTATTTCACCTAAATCTAGCTTTCTTTTATAAACTTTAGAAGTCCGAAAATTAGCTCGAAACTCAGAACAATTTCATGTCCGCTTCACAATTTCACACAAAATGGTCTAGTCCGTCAATTTATTTCTAGTCTAAGGATTCCGAAGTTTTCAATTATATATATATATATATATATATATATATATATATTCTTTTTTTGTTTATTAATATTTTAAATTAAATCTGAACCGTGTGATCGTTTCGAATTATAGTCAACGTAATCAGTCCATTTAAAGGCTTTTCCCAATCAAGCTTGGTTGACCTAATAGTTAGCTCATTAAATCGCTTAAGCAAGTGTTGGGGGTTTGATTCTCGCCTTATGCATACAGCAATCAATTGATCAGTGACAAACTCTTAAATGAAGTTTAGATTCGCGAAAGGTTAATCGTTAACGTGTCGGGCGTTAACCTGTCGGGCTGGGACCTTGGGAAACCAAAAAAAATAGGCTTTTCCCACTCCCAATAAACCAAATACGCGTATTCCCCTTCCCTATACTGAACCGTTTTTTCTCTCATTTCTCAAAACAGTAACAGGGACAATTTTAGGCCTTCTTTCTCTCCTCTTTTTTCTCCTTTATCTCCCCCAAAATGGCAGAAATGTCTATCGGCCTCCGAAACTGCTCCGATCTTGTCATCTCCAGCCCTATATCCGCAAAATCATGCACCATTTCAGGGGCAAGACTTCAAAATTTTTTCAAATTCATCATCAATACTCTAGAAAAGTGAGAGATTTGGATTTTAAATTCAAATCCATCTCGATTCTTGCATTTCTTCTTCAATTTTGGTTTCAAATTCAAACTTTCGTGTCCGGATTTGGCCTATAAAAGGGTGTTCATCAACCCAGAAGAGGGGGAAGAAAAAAAGGAGTGAGGAAAGAAAACAAGCTTGAAAATCAGAGAATAAGAAATCAAGGAAAAAGCCGAAGAGTAAACCAAGAAAGGGCTTCAAAATTCGTAAAAAAAAAAGATTTCTGAGTTCGGAGTCCCGTGTTGAGTCTGTTCTCGTCGGAAAATACTTGAGGCGAAGTCCCCATTTGCTGCGCCAACAAGGGTGCGAGCCTCCCCTTTGTTTTCGTTCTTCATCTTTTTATCTTTTTTTACTACGATTAGTTCATGAACTTGTATTTTTGTTCTATCTTAAAATGTTATACTTGGCGGTTTCGTCACCTTTGCAGACAAAAGTATGATTTTGATTCTAAAAAATAGATTTGTTTGTGTATTCCGACCAAGTTTGAGTTGTTAATTTTGAAAGTTTGGGTCGGAATGTCGATTTCATTAAGTTTACGTTGCTGTCGATTCTGGAAAATGAATTTATCAGTGCACAATTTATGTTTGGCTTCAAGCTGATTGTTGTGTTACTGTTTGTCCTTCACGGATCATTTTCGTCGTAAACGTTTTTTGAGATACGACTGTTCTGTTTTGAATATTCGGAAAATGTAAGATCCGCCTTGTCTCTCGCTTTCATCTTCGTCTTTCGCTTATGTTTTGATTCTACAAATACGTGTGTTGTTTCATTCTCCGGCCCATGTTGTTGTTACATTTTTGACCCTATGGACAAATGTAATGTTTGAGTCAAAGAAGCCTGTTTTCATGTGTGTGTAGAAGTCCGTAAATTTGTCAATATAGATTCTATGTTGGCTTCAAGTTTTTGATTGTCCTATGGTTGTTCATTTCTCTTTAAATTGAGTTCGAAGCACCATTTTGTGTTAAATTTTCATTGCTGCATATTATGTGAATCAGTCTTTAGGGCTGCCTACGGTATATTACTAAGTAAAAATGAATCTTTGTTGGGATTAAATTTTGGATTCATAAGTATCTTCCACTTCAGAACGCCTTGTTTTGGCTCCTTTTATTCTTGGATCATTTTTCTATTGCTATGAAAATATGTGATTTGATCTAAGGTTATCAAATTGTTCATTTTTCTCAAGTGTGTGTTCTGTGATGCCTCTTGAATTTCGTCGAAGGATATAATTTTGATTTGGGAAATTACCTTTTGTGTGAATATATTGTCAATAAATACGGGAATGGTTGGGTTGTTTCGGATTCAAATTTATACTAGCACCTTTGACCGTTTCCTGCAAACTAAGTTTAGGATGGAATTTTGACGTTGTTCATTTGTTTAATATGCTGCTGCTTTGAATATGTAAGGTGTGAGAATCCATTTCCAGTCTTATTTTTACAAATACGAGTTCGGGAAGATGTGTAAATGTATATATTTTCTAGAGTTTTACATTAGAATGTGCTTACATGTTCTGATTGCTTTACTGGAGGAGTTTTGGGAGTGTGCGTATCATCTCGTGCCATTTGTAGCTGCCTTGTTCAAATAAATATGGTTTGGAATTATCCACGAAATATTATCAAAAAATAAAGGTGTACCAATGTCGGGACCTAAATTCAGTTCTTTGCCACTTGAAATTCCTAAATGTTTCTTTGTTTTGGGGGGGTCTTGTTCGGGCTTATATCTCGTCGTTGGTTTATCTTTGTTATGGGTATCGAATTACTGGATCCGATTTCAAATCTTGAAGTTTATGTCTTCATCATCATATTCAAATACGTCAAAACGTGATTTTATAGCCAGTAGTATTTTGAAATTAATTGAGTATTCAATAGGTGTGATACACTCGCTAGATGCTGATAACCATGAGCGACATATTGGTTACTTTACTAGATTCCCGTTAGAGCTATCTCTATTTACTTGCGTTGGGCGTCTTGAGAAATATCTATTTGTTAAATTGAGGTGATATATGAGTTGCTATAGAAAAGTTGAAAATTCGTTTGGCTTCGCTGTGAATATTTGAAGTTAAAGTTCATTTTACTTGGGTACTTTTTTCTTCTACAAAATAGCAAAGTGTAGCTGAAAGTTTTTTTTTATTTGCTTAAATGTCTCATATATGTTTAGCTCATGTTTACCTTGATTGGTTTGTTTGGTTATGTAGTTGGGTGTTCCTGGGCTTTACTTTAACATAATTTTTTGCAAAAAAATAGCCTACTGCTGAAACTTTCATATGCTGCGAGTTGTTGGTAATTTGTTTATGTAGGAGGACATGGGGCAATTTGTTCGAATCTCTATGATGCTTCGTTGTAACACCACGAGTGTCATATAATGTTGGGCGTTTTCGTCTAATGGCTAGTCCGAGTTATTGTAAAAAAGGGTAATGTATATTTTACCTCAACTGCAAATGGACAGGTTATTATAGATTTGGACAAGTTTAAATGAGTTGACTTAAAAGTGGGTTGGGTCTTGCTTGCCCAAAGTTTTACTTAGATTAAGAAGACTTGGATCAATTTAAGTTGAAAGTACTCAAAGCCCCTTTTAAATTTGTTTTCCCTTGACAACAAAATTGTACTTTGTTTTTGTGCGTTTAATATTGTTAAATATGGTCAAAGTTTATCTTCACTTGTATATTTTATATGTTTGATATTGTTGTTTTTACTCGTCCTTTTTATTTTTTATTTTTTATTAACACTTGGGAGTTGGAGTTTCATTCGAAACTCCTTTGACCCAAGCATTGGGTCAAATGCTACTAGGATTACAAGAGCTGTGGAGTCGCGCGAAATAAAAGTATAAACTACTTTAGGAGTCTAGTATCTCTTTAGCCTCTCTTCTTTACTTATTAAGCCAGTCGTGATAAATAATTTTGATATTTGAATTGACATTTGAGTGTTTTTATCTTGGTTAAAATTGTTAAAGTGTCATCATTATGTTTGTATTGTCCTAACATTCGCAAATTACCTTTAAAACGGATTAACTTTCCGCATTTTTGCAAATAAAGCAATCAGTCAACTCACTTATAGACATTGCGAATGGTTAGCATATGTTGGACCGATTCCTTCTTTTAAGACTATTACTCGCGTCAAAAAAAAAAAAAATCTTCAAGAAGTAACGAATGATGTAGCCTTAACATCTTTTTTTCAAATACAAAAGAGTTTTGTTTTTTTTCTTTACAAATAGTTAGAACTCAAACCTTTTTTTTCAAAAAAGAAGAGACTATTTATGAGTTCCAACTCATTTAAATTATATCGGAAGTTCACTGCACTTTTAATCACTTCTTTATATTAGTTTCAATTTCTAGATTTCAAAAGACTCCAACAAAAGGGAAAAATAAAAGCTCACGGAATGTATGTGTACACACAAACGAAATGTCTTGTTGCTGCTTTTTATTCATTTATATCTCATAAATCAAAATTATTATTATTATTATCAGATACACTTTATTCCAACTATACATTTATTCTTGTATTTTATCTTTACTTTAGTTAATTTTAACTACTACATCTACAAGTTCTTTTTTTACTAATAAATGAATAATATCATGATTTCTTACATCTCAAGAATATACAAGTCTACTTCATACGAAATTAGTATGTTAATGCATTTTGATATTATTTATAGGGTTTATCCTCAAGGTAGACAAGTTTTCGCATTTTTATACTTACTAATAATTTATGATTTACAAATTATGTTTCCGTTTACCTCGTAAATAATCTCTTTATGCACGTAGCATTACATATCTTTAAACTTCATATTCTAGCGAAAATTATAAAACTTTACAACAAAATATTAAGGTTAACTTTAACATTCCATTTTCATTTTGAAGCATGCATATATATATTTTGAAATACAATATAACATATTCGCATATCACAAGTGTATATTTACATAATTTTGGTTTTCCTTTTAAATTGATAAATACTTGTGTAGCTATTATTAGTTTAGCAAATAAAAATATAAAAGTTCTTCCTAATATTTTCCTAAACTAAGTGTAAGGGCTATCTTCGGATAGGCTCTAGTAACCAAAAACCTTATTCAGAATCTCAAAATGTTTTTCGAAAGACCAAAACAGAGTTTACAATAAAAATGATTTTTTCTTAATTTTTCTAAAAAGTTAGGTGACGTCTCTAAAAATAAATTTTCAAAACCCAAAAGTCACAACAACACTAGCCACCACACGTCGTATGTTGTTTCGATCGGTTCGAAATAGGGCACGACAATAGGCATTATTGATGTAAACTTTGTACAAACAATTACCTGTCCTATATTGTATTGTTGTTGTGTTTGCAACTTTGTCTTCTTTCAGAGGTAGTAAAAAATGACATCGATTTACTGCACATATTATCAAATATTTCAGATATTACGTACTAATAAAATTAATAAACAGATACAATTAAATATAGTATTAAGAGTAAGATGTATGTCATTTAAACTTTATTGTTCCAACAAGTTTGGGGCTTTGACATCAAATAGAACCAATTCTTCGCTCTGAGATGTGCAACAACAAATTCGAATATATCAAAACCAAGACACGATTGGTTCACTTTGTAGTGTTCGTCATTTATTTTCTGCATGATTTATATGTGTTAATCTCAAGTTTTTACAAGAAGAATTGTATAAATCAATATCCTTAAAAATAATTTATATACCTGTTGGCATGGAGCTTTAACAACCTATCAGCAATCCATTCTGAATAGTCGTTGATAAACTTTGTTAGTTTTTTGGAGCCTCATGAGATGTTGAACCCTTCAAATACATAATTCTTTCGTTCTTTCGGACTGATAGAATTCACTTTTTCTTCCTCTTTGGAACCATTTGATGGATTATTAATTGTGATATTATGTTGTTCAGCTTCTATTGTGACATCCACCTAGGAAGAAAGAATTATCAATGCTAATCACAGAGATACAAAAAAAAAGAAAAAAATAACTCATCAGTTGGAGGAAATAAAAAATGTCTTCCTACTATTTTAATTTGTCCTAACAGATGACTTATCTGTTGCAACATATAGGTCATCTGTTGGGATAAATTAAAACAGGAGGAAGACCTGAATGAAAATTTTCAATAGATTACCTATCTGTTGAAATAGATGACTCATCTGTTGGAATAACTAAAATAGTAGGGAAGTCTTCATGTAATTCGTCCCAACAGATTACCCACCAGTTGCAATAGATGAACCATCTGTTGGGATAAATTAAAACAGTTGGAAACCTGTTTTATTTCCTCCAATAGATGAGACATATGTTGCTACATCTTATGCAACAGGTTAGTCATCTGTTACAACAGATGCCTATATCTCTTTGATAATTGTCAACAGATATGTCATCGGTTGAAATAGATATGCAGTTTGTTTGTTTATTGGAATAGATGATAAATATTCACTTCCTTTAGCTCATGTTTCTCTCCTGTGGACCTTGTACATTACTCAAAAGTGAAAGACAAAGACAGAGGAGTCGTAATTTTGCTTTTTTTGATGCTTGATAATGCCTTGAGAATTTCTTTCTTTCTCCTCTTAGCCTCCTTAATCTCTAATGGAGTGTATGGATATCAAATCCTCTTTGATGAAATGACACTCCTCTTAGATGTCAATTCCTTTACAGAAGCAGTTAATGCATTAATGACATTAATCACTCCATCATGTTTTGCCTTTCAGTTTTGACATTTGCATGCAAAACATTCGCTAGGAGGGAAAAAATCTGTAAAACTAGTATGATCAAAATCATAATGGTTTTTTATTTCAAAAATTACAAGAGGAACATCATTAGCCCCAACAGCAGCACCACTATCACTACCACTACCAACAACTCCATCACCACTAACACCATCAACAACAGCAAGCCCACCCTCCTAAATTATTTTTCTTGTGATGGTTGTTTCTCCAAATAATTCCTTTTTTATTCTATCAATGACCTTAGGGTCCAATAAATTTTGCACAAACTGTAAAGTAAGAAAAAATGGCATCTTCAACTCTCGAATGGTCGAAACCAGCCACGGATGCATAATCTAAAATAAATCAGTACATATATTAGAATAATGATTAAATCATTAATTAAAATCAGAACTTAATTAGAATTAGACTTACTGCTTCCTTCAGGGGTTGAAGAGATCAATAAATTTTGCTTTTTTTATCAGTTTTGTTCGAAAACCATCTCAGAATTCTTGAACATAAAACTTCTTCCTGATAGTTCACTTGTTGTCTCAAATAAGGAATGACTTCAAATGCCCAAGCATATAAAATAATATCAATAAATCAAAAGCATTATTGATGATAGGCGAATTTACGCGCCTATATCAATATATTTTGCCCATATTTGTGCCATGTTTTGAGAACAAACTATATATTTTATGCACCTTTAGTCCTTTTTCCTGTAAGTGAGCTAACGAACATGATTAGCAAAGTTTCAGGTATAAATGATGCAGAATTCAGCATTTTATAGCTTACTTGACGCCAAAGAAAGCTCACGAAGGAAGGAAAGGGAGCTTGGACGCCTAAAGGACCAAAAACGCTGCATGGAAAATCTGTCCCGGGCTAAAACAATATTTCTGAAGACTTTGGGGACTTGCAGTAACTTAGTTGGATTTGGACAATGATGCATTAACCTAGTACAATTGGGTTATGTATTTCATTAGTTTATTTGGATTATGATAATGTTACATTAACCTAGTACATTTGGGTTAAGTATTCCATTAGCCTAGTAGGATTTGGTTAGATATTTATTTACCTAGTAGGATTAGGATATGGGTATTATAAATACCCTATCATGCTAGAGATTTTTAACAATCTTCTATTCAACAATTAATCTTCTTTCATCCCTCTCTTCTTCCACCACAACAATTCTACAACTCTTCTAATCTTTCCATTAATCTTATTTTCTTCTATTCTTAAAACCCGCTATAAGAGAACCGTTACCACGCTAAGGAATCACGCCTCACGCCTATCACTTGAGCTACACGCAATGAACCAATTTTGTGATATAATGACAATGTCAATTATGATCTCCTTCGCATTCATGGTTAACTAAACCTCTCTGTTGGGGTTATGGAAGCCAACTGAGTTACTATCTATTGCTGTGAGTTTGTAAGTTCGCGACACGTATACTGCTTATATCATTATTCTCTTCATCTTAATCTACATTCTTTGTGGTTGCAAACACAAGAATACGCCAGTATAACATTTAACTTGTTCAAAAGAAAGGTTATTTGTCTGGAAAAGAGATAGTGTCAAGGTAGTAGGACACCCTTTCCGATTAAAAGGCTAGTGCCGTAACTGGACTAACCTCTTGGAGAATTCGTACCGTTAGACACGCTTTAAGCTCGAAAGATTTAAAGTGAAATAATCCTCGAATAGGTGAAAGACGCCTGGATTTACCATCGAATACAATTCTCTATAAGCACATGCATGTCGGAATTCTACACACTCATAGTCAATAGAGACGTATAACTCAGGAGGTGGACATAACCCCAACGCTTCAATTCTCATTGTTTACAACTTACGTAACAATCCTTTTCTTTTTACTTTGCTATTTTCAACTTTTACTTTATTGTTTTGGTTACACATCACAATCCCTCCTTCTTACGAGACTTGCACTAAAAGTCTAGTAATTTTGCTTACTTGTTGGCCAAGCTATTCCCTGTGGGATCGATACCCAACCCAGTTGGGTTCTATATTTGCTAACGACCGCTTTACACTCCTACGAGAGCTGTAGATTGAGCGTTATAAAAAATTGGCGCCGTTGTCGGGAAATATGAGTGTCAATCAAGTTCGTGATAATTACTAGACCCTTTGGTCAAAGATTCTCGTACTTTTACTTTCAGTTTTTGTTTACTGCAGGTTTTTATTCAGTGCATGCCCCATACTAGAAGTTTTGGTCAACCGTTATTACCTATCAATCCTGAACCACAACGCATTGGAAGAATGGAAGCACAAGCAGAAATCGAAAAGATGGCTGCTCAACAGGAACAAGCAAGATTGGCTGCCCTTGCCGCTGCCCAAGTACACCAACAAAACATTGATAACCCTGGGCGAGCAACAAATCCTGACGATGAGGATTTAGGAGATGACGAGTTACTAAACCTTAGGCGTGATGCTGAAATTATAACACCTGCCAACCGAAGAGCTCGACAAGATCAGTTTAGGTATGATCGCCAACCTATGCAGCCAGCTTTCGACGATGATGATGATGATCTTGATGGTGCCGGAGCCACTGGGGCCATAATTCCACCACCATTAGTGCATGGAGCCAAGTTCAACATCACAAGCACCATGATTCAGTTATTGCAACTCAAGGGATTATTTGGTGGACTAGCATGCGATGATCCGAATATGCATCTCATCAACTTTATTTCTACATGCAAGTCATTTGACAATCCTGGTGTTGGTCAGAATGCAATTCGATTACGTCTATTTCCATTGTCTCTGTCTGGGGAGGCAACACTATGGTTGAATGGGCTGACTCCTGATTCTATTACAAATTGGAGGCAATTGAGGGACGCTTTCCTAGAAAGATTCTTTCCGTCATCCAAGAGGGCTCAATTGAGAGATGAAATCAGCAATTTTCGTCAGCTTCCCATCGAAGCTCTTCATGAAACATGGGAGAGGTTCAAGACAAAGCTAGCAAGATGCCCAAACCATCACATGACTAATGTCCACCTAATGGAGATCTTGTATAGAGCTTTGAATTCAATAACTAAACCAGTGGTGGATAATGCAGCTGGAGGATCTTTCATGGACCTCACCTTTGGTCAAGCAAGCAATATGCTAGATCGTATGATGAAACAAAGTATAGCTTGGCATACCAGGGATTCTGAGGTAGCAAGTCCCACTTTGTCTATTGGCATGACTGCAAACCAAAGAAGAAGAGAAGAAGAATGTGATCAGGATATGGCGCACATGAAAACTCAAATGGATCTTCTTACAAAGCATCTATTATCAGGGAAGACCGAAAAAGTGAAAGCTATTGCGTCAAAAGGAAGAGACGAATCTGATTCGGAAGAGGAGGCCAACTACTTGAACAATCAGGGGGGTTTCCGCGGGAATGCCCAAGGAAACCAAGGTCGGAACT
Organism: Capsicum baccatum var. pendulum; assembly: GCA_030864225.1. Classification (NCBI taxonomy): domain Eukaryota; kingdom Viridiplantae; phylum Streptophyta; class Magnoliopsida; order Solanales; family Solanaceae; genus Capsicum; species Capsicum baccatum. The sequence goes on along the minus strand of CM061560.1, from coordinate 205,785,646 downwards.
ATTATGATAAATCTGGAAACAAAGACCAAGGTAGTTGGAAAAATAGGAATGAAAAGAGTGGTTTGTACGTTCCCCCTGGTAGACGTGACACCACCACATCTAATTCTGGAAGCATAGAAGACATGATGGCTAAAATCTTGAAAGGAGTGGAAGAAACAAGCGCGAGAGTAACGGAGGCAGTTAATGATTTGTCCTCCATGAAACAATTAGTTGATTCTCATTCCACTTCAATCAAGAAAATAAAGCAGCAATTGAGCCAACTTTCAGCAGCACTCAATCAAAGAAAGGCCGGCTCTTTACCTAGTGATACTGTGCAAAACCCAAGGAATGAGGGGTCATGCATGGCCATCACTACCAGAAGTGGTAAGGTGCTGGAAACTTCAGCAAAAGGGAAGCAAGTGGTTGACGAGGTTGCGGACCTAGATGATAATGCAAAAGGAGAAGATGCCGCAGCACCTACTCCTGATGTCAAGGACGCCTCACCCAATGCTGTGCAACCTGAAAAATCTGAAAAACGGAAGCAAGAGGAGAATAAAACCGTGGAGAGAACACTTCCATACCCACCACCACCTTTTCCCCAACGATTGAAGAAGGTGGAGGATGACACGAAGTTCAGCAAATTCATGACTATGTTAAAGCAGCTGACCATTAATGTTCCATTGGTGGAGGCACTTGAACAAATGCCTGGGTATGCGGAATTTATGAAGGATCTTTTGACTAAGAAGCGGGCAGCAAGTTATGAGTTGAGAGAAGAGGTGCATCATTGTAGTGCAATTGCTACCCGATCGATAGTTCAGAAGAAGGCCGACCCCGGAGCTTTCACTATTCCTTGCACCGTTGGATCTTTGAATTTTGCCAAAGCATTATGTGACTTGGGAGCCAACATCAATTTGATGCCATTATCGATCTATAAGAAGCTGGGGTTGGGTGATCCTACTCCAACCAATATGAGGCTCGTCATGGCGGACAGGTCGGTAAAACGACCTGTTGGTATTCTATGTGATATATTGGTAAAGGTCTCTTCATTCATCTTTCTGGCAGACTTTGTTATTTTGGATTGTGAAGCAGACTCAGAAGTTCCCATAATCTTGGGCGCCCTTTCCTTTCTACAGGAAGCGTGCTCATTGATTTGAGAGCCAATGAGCTTTCATTCCGAATAAATGACGAAGTGGTTCGCTTTGATGTTTGCAAATCAATGAAGCAACCCAAAGATCTAAGTGTATTTTCGGTGGCTGATGTTTTCTTTGATGATGAGAAAGAATTACTTGAAGAAGAGCAAATTATTGATGACCCTTTGACGGTAGTGCTCATGAATGGAGAGAATGAGGATGCTGAAAATTCTGAAAAATCTACTTGTGCTCTATCAGGATTAGGGACATATCGTTATGCTCCCAAGAAGCTGGACCTTGATCTCAAGAATCGACCCACACCACCAGCTAAGCCATCTATTGAAGAGCCACCCACGTTAGAATTGAAGGAGCTGCCAAGTCATTTAAAGTACGCATTCTTAGGAAGCGGAAACACACTTCCAGTTATTGTAGCAGCCGATTTGGGTGAGCAACAAGTTGCAGCTCTTATTGCTATTCTACACAAGTATATTAGAGCCATTGGATGGACCATTGTGGATATTATTGGTATTCCACCTGGGATTTGCACACATAAAATTTGACTTCAAGAAAAGTGCACACCCACCATTGAGCATCAAAGACGTCTAAACCCACCTATGCAAGAAGTGGTGAAGAAAGAAATTATTAAGTGGTTAGACGCTGGGGTTGTGTATCCTATCTCTGATAGTACATGGGTAAGCCCGGTACAATGTGTTCCCAAGAAAGGAGGCATGACGGTGGTCGCGAATGCAAAGAATGAGCTTATTCCATTCAGACCCATCACTGGATGGAGATTATGCATAGACTACCGAAAGCTGAATTCTTGGACACTCAAAGATCACTTCCCAATGCCATTCATGGACCAAATGATAGATCGATTAGCGGGGAAAGGATGGTTTTGCTTCTTGGACGGTTATTCAGGCTATAATCAGATTTGTATTGCACCCGAAAACCAAGAGAAGACAACGTTTACATGCCCATATGGTACGTTTGCCTTCAAACGTATGCCATTCGGGTTATGTAACGCACCAGCCACCTTTCAACGCTGTATGATGTCCATTTTCTCTGATATGGTTGAGGACACTTTGGAGGTATTTATGGATGATTTTTCAGTTGTTGGTGAATCTTTTGAGTTGTGCTTGGAAAACTTGAGCATGGCATTGCAAAGATATGTAGAATTCAACCTTGTGCTGAATTGGGAAAAGTGCCACTTCATGGTAAAAGAAGGAATCGTTCTTGGGCACAAGATCTCCGCAAGAGGAATAGTGGTTGATCTAGCAAAAATAGAGGTTATTAAGAAGCTACTACCTCCAATTTCGGTGAAGGGAGTTCGTAGTTTTCTCGGCCATGCAGGTTTCTATCGTCGGTTCATCAAAGACTTCTCCAAAATTGCTAGTCCATTATGCAAACTCTTGGAGAAAGATGCGAAGTTTGACTTCAATGAAGATTGCCTAAAGTCATTCGAATGCCTTAAAGGAAAACTCATTGAAGCCCCTATCATGGTAGCACCAGACTGGTCTCTCCCGTTCGAAGTCATGTGTGATGCTAGTGGTGTAGCCATTGGAGCTGTACTTGGACAAAGAAAGGAGAAATTATTTCATCCTATCTACTATGCGAGTAAGGTTCTAAATGAAGCCCAAAGGAACTACACGGTTACTGAACAAGAGCTCCTAGCGGTGGTGTATGCGTTTGAGAAGTTTCGTGCCTATCTATTGGGTATTAAGGTGATCATTCATATAGACCATGCAACTCTTAGGTATCTCATGACAAATAAGGATGCAAAACCAAGGTTAATTCAATGAGTGTTGCTGCTATAAGAGTTCGATTTTGAGGTCAAAGATAGACGAGGTTGCGAGAACCAAGTGGTCGATCACCTATCTCGACTTGAGAATAAACATGTGGCGCACCCTGAAAATCAAATTGATGATGCATTCTCGGACGAAGAGATATTAGCGACAACAATAGAGGAACTACCATGGTATGCCGACTTTGCAAATTTCGTGGCGAGTAATGTGATACCTGCCAATTTATCTTACCACCAAAGGAGGAAGTTTATGCATGACGTAAAGCACTACTATTGGGATGAACCTTATTTGTTTCGACGATGCACGGATGGTATCATTCGACGATGTATATCTCATAAAGAAGTGCCTACTATATTGGAAGCATGCCACACTTCTCAAGTTGGAGGACATCACGCAAGCAATCGGACGGCAAGAAAAGTTTTGCAAAGTGGTTATTATTGGCCTTCGATATTTAGAGATGCCTACGACTATGTTAGAAGGTGCGACCAATGCCAACGTCAAGGTGCTATTTCAAAACACCATGAAATGCCCATGTCCAAAATTCTTGAGGTAGAACTCTTTGATGTGTGGGGTATTGATTTCATGGGTCCATTCGTGAATTCGTTTGGAATGAAGTACATCTTGGTTGTTGTAGATTATGTTTCAAAATGGGTAGAAGCTGTAGCTTTGGTCGACAATGAAGGGAAGCGTGTTGTAGCGTTCTTAAAGAAGAATATCTTCTCTCGCTTTGGAGTACCACGTACTATCATAAGTGATGGAGGATCTCACTTTTGCAACAAGCTATTCAAATCCGTGTTGGACAAGTATGGTGTCAAGCAACATAAGGTAGCCACGCCTTATCACCCACAAACTAGTGGACAAGTAGAGGTTTCCAATCGGGAGATCAAGCAAATCCTTGCGAAGACGGTCAATGCTAATAGGAAGGATTGGTCTCGGAAGCTTGATGATGCACTATGGGCGTACAAGACTGCATTCAAAACACCCATTGGCATGTCTCCTTATCAACTAGTTTATGGCAAGGCTTGTCACTTACCCATCGAGCTTGAGCATAAGGCATTATGGGCATTGAAGAAATTGAATTTGAATTGGGATGATGCTATGAATCTGAGGTTGGAGCAGCTGAACGAATTAGATGAATTCCATCTCCATGCATATGAAAGGACAGACCTATACAAGGAGAGGATGAAAAAGTATCATGATCAGCGGATTGTTCGACGACACTTCCAAAGGGGTGATATGGTACTTCTCTTCAACTCCAGATTGAAGCTCTTCCCAGGTAAGTTAAAATCTAAGTGGTCTGGTCCATACAAAGTTATTCAAGTCTACTCGTCTGGAGTAGTCGAATTGGAAGACAATAATGGTGTTGTCTTCAAAGTGAATGGCCAACGTGTTAAACCTTATATCGGTCCTCTCAACTCGATGAATTATATGGCCATCACTTATCTCGATGAAGTCTAAGTATTCGAGGTAATTATGTCGAGCCACGACAATAAATAAGGCGCTAGATGGGAGGCGACCCATCGTTTTATCGTTTTATCGTTTTATCATTTTATCATTTTATCGTTTTATGTTTTATCGTTTGGTTTAGTACTTGTTTTGCTTTTGATAAATAAAAATCCAAAAATAAGAGTCGTGCCACGACCAAAACTAAGGCGCTTGGTGGGAGGCAACCCATCGTACTAATCGTTTTCATTGGTTTTGAGCAAATATAGGTGCGAGAAGTATTCAACGAGGAGATTGGTCTCAAATAACGATTTCGATGTATTGGATGGCAAAGGTGGTAAGTTAGTTATAAGGATGCATAAGGCTATGGATTGAGCATTACTCATGCTTAAATAGGCATCGAGGAAGGCTAGGCCTAGGTAAAACTAGGCCACGAACAACGCAAAACCTATCCTATAGCCTAAGGTCTCGGAATCTAGTGTGCTATACACTATGCGCCGCCCATTCTTAAGTGTGCTTTTGACTACGCGCCGCCTATGCTATGGCATTAGGTCTCAGGATCTCATATGCCATAGACTATGCAGCGCATATGTCTCAAAATGCCATAGACTATGCGGCGCATATGTACCTAAATGCCATAGACTATGCGCCGCATATGTCATGACTATGCGGAGCATTATGCGCTGCATATGTGGTATTTTTGTCTCCAAAACCGTTTGGAAATGGGTCAAAACCCGACCCATTCTCCTCCTATATAAAGGGGACTTGGTCTTGAAACACAAATCACATTGCAAAGTAACCTAAAGGCGCCGCATATTCATCCAAAACCTCTCAAAATTTTCTTCTTTGCTCTTCCAATTCACAAAACCATCTCCAAAAGCTTCAAGCAAGTAAGTACTCTCTTATTCTTCATTTATTTCTCGTAAGTACTATGTTGCTATGTATATTATGAAGTGCTACATCGTATAAGATTGTTGGTGATGTTCATGTGATTGGATTGTTAATGCAAAATCATGTGAGTGAATATATACGTTAGAATCATCTTGACTTGTTTCCGACTTGAATTTGGTCTTAATAGCGTTGTTATACTATTTGCGGAATTTCTAGGGTTATGAACATCGACTATCATGTTATGATCTTGTTACTTGGATGCTTACATGTTAGACTATCCCGTTCATCGGGATAAGCCTTATAGTTGCCTACCGACTTAGGAGGTTGCAATTGTTGAAAATGTCCATACCATGATACAACCCCTATGTAGTAGTGTTGTTTTATCTAACATGAAAGTAGTGCAATGTCTGCAAGTAAGCGATGCAATGCTTATTTTCTTGTCAAAATATAATCCTAAAACGTATATCAACGAAATCTAAGTAATCGACCACTTTCGCTTCACTGATTTATGTTAACAAAACTAAGTGTGGGGTGGTACCCCTACTGCTTGTTGATAGATTGTATCAATTGAGATTGTACTGCCATTAACACTATTTCTAGTCTCAGTTACAATGGCACCTAAAGCGAGGCAAGGCAAGGAGAAGGCTACCACTTCCCAAAAGGGCAAGAAGAGAGATCGCAAGGACAGAGGAGAATCATCCTCAAAGCAACTACCACGCCGAATGTTTGGAATCAAATGGGTTCTTGAGGAGGAAGCCAAAGAATGGTACAGGAACAACAAAGAAAGAAAATATGTTCACGTCGACTTGATCAACAAGGACACCTTAGCAAAGAAGGAGCCGCGTATGTTGGCGCAAATAATGGCATTGAAGCTGGATTTCATCTTCCGCGACATGGGAGAGTGTAATCTTGATGTGACAAGGGAATTTTATGCCAACTGGTCGCCGAAAACCACGAGCAATGAAGTCAAGATTTGGGGCCAAGTGTTACAGCTCAACGCGGATTGGATTAATTCCTTTCTTGGCTTACCTTCGGTCGACCCAGCACCATTCAAAGAGCTGTACAGCAGGCCTCCTTATAGAGCAATACGACACACACTTTGTGGAAGTAGATCGATGGCAAGGTGGGGCAGACATAAAGACACCGGCCGACACAACACCTTCCCCTATGCACCACTGAATAGGGAAGCAAGAATCTGGATGCGCATTGTCAACTCATGCCTTATTCCTGGGACTCAATACACCAAGATATCAAGAGATAGAGTGTGTTTGGTCTATGCTTTGATGACGAATGTCCCTATCAACTTTGGGGCAATCATTTGCTCTACAATGCGGAAAGCCAGACTCCACATAAGGTCCAACTTCACTTTAGGTAATCTGTTGACAACACTCTTGCGGAAGGAGGATATCGAAGAGGAACCAGCTGATCATAAACTCCCACATAACCCGAAGAAGGTTGACCTCACCAAGGTCAAAGATGCTGAAATAACTCATGGTGTCAACCTTACTACTGCGGAGAGACATGCTCGTGATGAGAGTTTCTTCCGTCATCTCTATGGCATGACACGCTTTACAATGATGAGTGGAGGTCGTGTTCCAACTGTTGAAGAGCTCCAACAGCTTGACCATGATTATCCGATGAACATGCATGCACGGGAGATGTGTGGAGTAGGTGTATACTTTGAGGAACCTCTAGACGATGACGTGCCGACCGATGACAATCGACGCTTGCCAGACTCCGATGAGGAGGAGAACTCTGACGACGACTCTTATGCTAATTCCGACGAAGGGGGTATGACCCCCGACATTGAGGAAGAGTCCTACTGACCAGGTTCTTCGTATTTACTTTCCACTGAGGGCAGTGTCCCGTTTAAGTGTGGGATGGCGGTATCGCATGCTATACTTCTCTATCGCATATGCTATACTTCTCTATCACATCTATGTTTGTTTATTTTTTTTGTGTGTTTTGTTTTTTAGTTAAGTTAAGTTTTTTTAGTAGTAAATTTTTTTACTTAGCTTCGCACAAAATTATTCTAATAGGCAGCATGAGATTATAACAATAGTTTGTGCCACAATTATGACTATTGAGACGTTTTAGGCTCTAGTTGTGACTCATTATGTGATATTGTGTGGTTCAATTCCTTCACCTGTTGGGTCAAGAGTCTATATTACTTCCAATAAAGTCGACCATGTGCCTTGTGTGTGTGAGATTAATAGTATATTCTATGTTTGTGGCTGATGCTAGAACTTGCCTGGTATGTATGCAAAGCGAAAATAAGGAGTGTAAGTCTAGGAGATGATTTAGGCATTTCTTTGGCAACCTATACTTGTTTACCTTCGTTTTACCTACCCTTGGACATCATCCTAGTTAAACCCTTTTGAGCCTTTAGCCTATTTCTTTGACAACCTTGTATGTAAGCCTAATCCACTTTTTCAAGACCATAATTTGATCCAAATTTCTAAATGCTTTAAAGTGAAAAAGTCATGTGACAACATAAGAGGAAATTGGGTGAGTATGATGCTTTAAATTGTAATGGTGCTTGAATGTGTTATGAGAAAGAAAGTGCTAGCATAAGAGGTATGTTGTGAAAAGAAAAAGGAAAAGAAAACTGAAAAGGGAGTTGTGCTTAAAAGTGAAAAACAAAAGAGGAGAACAAGGGTGGAAGAATAAAAGAAAGAAAGGTTGAAAGAAAAAAGTGTCAATAATACAATGTGATGTATTAAAGTGCTTAGGAACTTAGTCACTATTTCTGGCCAAAATAGCTGATCCTACCCGTCCCTTAGCCTACATTACAACCATCAAAAGACCTATTTGATCCTAATCTTAGCATTCTGACATTTAGTAGAGTATTACACTAAGGGCAAGCCTATGGTCATCAGTTGCTGCATATGAATTCTTTGTGAGAGTGAGAGCAAGGATATGTTGATACCCATGTTTGAAAAAGATGTTATACTTGTGAGTGATTATGGGTAATATATTGTGAGACACACATGGTTGATGAGTTTTGAATAGTTGTATATGATTCCTTGTTCCTTAACTTTTGAATATGAGTTGATCACTGTCACGAGTCTATGCTAGAGGTTAAACTGTTGCTATTAATGATCGGAAAACTACTCTTTGTTGATAATTGTTGTGCTTGTCTTGATGAATATTTTGTGTTGTTGCTGTGAAACCCTAAGTTGATGTTTAGAGGGACATGATATTTTGTTCGAGGACGAACAAAGCTTCAAGTGTGGGGTGTTGATGATAGGCGAATTTACGCACCTATATCAATATATTTTGCCCATATTTGTGCCATGTTTTGAGAACAAACTATATATTTTATGCACTTTTAGTCCTTTTTCCTGTAAGTGAGCTAACGAACATGATTAGCAAAGTTTCAGGTATAAATGATACAGAATTCAGCATTTTATAGCTTACTTGACGCCAAAGAAAGCTCATGAAGGAAGTAAAGGGAGCTTGGACGCCTAAAGGACCAAAAACACTGCATGGAAAATCTTTCCCGGGCTAAAACAATATTTCTGAAGACTTTGGGGACTTGCAGTAACTTAGTTGGATTTGGACAATGATGCATTAACCTAGTACAATTGGGTTATGTATTTCATTAGTTTATTTGGATTATGATAATGTTACATTAACCTAGTACATTTGGGTTAAGTATTCCATTAACCTAGTAGGATTTGGTTAGATATTTATTTACCTAGTAGGATTAGGATATGGGTATTATATCCTTCCATTCAACAATCTTCTATTCAACAGTTAATCTTCTTCCATCCCTCTCTACTTCCACCACAACAATTCTACAACTCTTCTAATCTTTCCATTAATCTTATTTTCTTCTATTCTTAAAACCCGCAATAAGAGAACCGTTACCACGCTAAGGAATCACGCCTCACGCCTATCACTTGAGCTACACGCAATGAACCAATATTGTGATATAATGACAATGTCAATTATGATCTCCTTCGCATTCATGGGTAACTAAACCTCTCTGTTGGGGTTATGGAAGCCAACTGAGTTACTATCTATTGCTGTGAGTTTGTAAGTTTGCGACACGTATACTGCTTATATCATTATTCTCTTCATCTTAATCTACATTCTTTGTGGTTGCAAACGCAAGAATACGCCAGTATAACATTTAACTTGTTCGAAAGAAAGGTTATTTGTCTGGAAAAGAGATAGTGTCAAGGTAGTAGGACACCCTTTCCTATTAAAAAACTAGTGCCGTAACTGGACTAACCTCTTGGAGAATTCGTACCGTTAAACACGCTTTAATCTCAAAAGAGTTAAAGTGAAATAATCCTCGAATAGGTCGAAAGACGCCTGGATTTACCATCGAATACAATTCTCTATAAGCACATGCATGTTGGAATTCTACACACTCATAGTCAATAGAGACGTATAACTCAGGAGGTGGACATAACCCCAACGCTTCAATTCTCATTGTTTACAATTTACGTAACAATCCTTCTCTTTTTACTTTGCTATTTTCAGCTTTTACTTTATTGTTTTGGTTACACATCACAATCCCCCCTTCTTACGAGACTTGCACTAAAAGTCTAGTAATTTTGCTTACTTGTTGGCCAAGCTATTCCCTGTGGGATCGATACCCAACCCAGTTGGGTTCTATATTTGCTAACGACCGTTTTACACTCCTACGAGAGTTGTAGATTGAGCGTTTTCAATTATTCAATAAAAAATAAATGAATCATAATAAAAAAAATATTTATCATGAAAACCCATGGAAAGCCATATAAGTTAACTATCTTTGGCGTTAATGGAGTCAATAAATATTTGACAGTAATTTTGAAGCTTCATAACCCCAAGAATAGTTGTTAAATGCCTCAAGATACTCGGGGAGCTTTATTATACCAAGTGGTATGTTGTTGTTAACGTCTCTCACCCAAAGATTATTATGTACAAACCAAACCAAGAACAATGATTGTTTGTGCTTCTTTGAAAGTTTTTTACCTTTCAACATTTCTATAAAATTTTTGTTTTGAAGCTTGGACCAATATGGGACAACAAGTCATCACCATCACTTGACTTTTCTTTTTCTTTTTTTAGTGTGCGGGATGCTTATTTGGGTTAAAATAGGTATAGGTTAAGAAGGAGGATAACATTTTAGTTCAGTAACTATGACAAAGTCCTTCCAACCAAAACAAACAGGCACGCCACAATGATTTATCCCCATCTCATTCATCTTATCTTTATTTTCATACATAAACCTACACTTGAGAAGATCATGTACCATGGTCATTTGGAAACAACCATTGTTGTCCTCCGACAAATCAAGATATTGCCCAAAGTAACTATCAGCATTCAAGTTTTGGTCTCAAAATGTTTTTCTGAAGGTATTAAAAGATTTTCTCGTGGCTGACTTAACCATGAAATCACCACTTAAATCTGTGGCACCATTACACTGCATTCTTATGGAATAACTAACAATATTGAAGGTTTTGACCAACTCTTCAGTGGAAGGGCTATTAGCATTTGGATCAACTCTTTTGAAATATTCCTCATCCCCATGTTCATTATTTTCTACTTCTGATTGAGATATCGCATGTAAAGAAAGTTCAAAGAGTGGTGGATGTAACCTAGCTGTTTCACTTATTCCTTTACTTGGACTTGATTCAATTTTTTTGGGGGGAGCCATATTATCTAAAATTAACAGAAAAATAAAAAAGATTATAATTGACTAATGCATCGTTAAAAAAAGGATAATGGTAAATCTAACAAGTACAACACAATATAATAACAGTTCTAACGAATCACTTATCTGTTGCAATAGGTGAGCTATAGGTTGCAACATATAGCTAACCTGATGCAACGGATGAGTAATCTGTTGAAAACAATAAAAATAATTTCAATAATATTGTAATTTCTTCCAATAGATCACTCATCTGTTGAAACAGATGACTGATTTGTGCAATAGATTATTTATCTGTTGCAACATATGAGTGATCTGTTGGAACTTTTATCAAATTGTCAATGTTGTTTAGATTTCTTCCAATAGAAGGGTCATCTGTCTCAACAGATGAATGATCCGTTGGAAGAAATCAAAGTCTTGAACATGTCACCTGTTGGAATAGTTGATAGAATTTTATCCAACAGATGATTTATCTGTTGCATTAGATGGTTCATCTGATGCATTATATGGTTCATCTATTGCATCAGACGGTACATCTATTGCATCAGATGGTTCATCTGTTGCATCAAATGGTTAATCTTTACAAAAAAATAAACCAGTAGCAAGATTTTGTTCAATAGAACAACAACAATATTGCCATTTAATATCAAATATACCATTTTTATCAAGAACAATGACAAATCAATCCAGCAACACCAACACAACACACATACCAAGAACATCAACAGTGATAAAAAAATACCAACATTATTATTTTGTTTGTACAAACACCAAGAAAAAAAAACTTCAAAAATCACAATAAACACCAGCAAATCGAATCATCAATTCGACAACAAGAACTACAATAACAATAAAAAAATAAATTTCAATCTGAAAAGAGAAGAGAAGAAATACCACAAATGTGGATTTTCTTTGATCCCTATTTTAAATTTAGGCAACAAATATTAAAATTTTTAACCAATACTAGAAGAAAAGTTGGCTCAAGTTTGATAACGCTCAAACTACAGCTCTCGTAAGAGTGTAAGCGGTCGCTGTCAAATATATAACCCAACTGGGTTGGGTGTCGAATCCCACAGGGAATACTTGGTCACTAAGTAAGCAACGATTAGTAGACTGTTGATCGAAAATTCTACAAAAAGGGGGTTTAGGGTTTGGCGTGAACTAGAAGTATCAAAATAGCAAAGTAAAAATGGAATGTTTTGTTTAGCAAGATTTTAATCAATGAGAATTGTAAGTTAGGGTTATGTCCACCTTATGAGTTCTACGTATCTATTGGCTATGAGTTATGCGGAATTCCGACATGCATGCGCTTATAGAGATTCGTATTCTATGGTAAATCCTAGCGTCTTTCAACCATCATAAATTATCTCACTTTAACTCTTTCGAGCTTAAAGCGTATCTAATGGTACGAATTCTCCAAGAGGTTAATCCAGTTACGACACTAACTTTTAAACAGGGGTTGGTAGCCCTATTTCCTTGTCATTCTCTCTTTTCCAGACATGTAACTTTTCTTTCGAACAAGTTAATGCTATACTGGCGTATTCTATATGTTTGCAAGCACAAGAATTCAATTAAGATGAAGAGAGTAATGATATAAGCAACATACGTATCAAGAATTCACAAACTCATAGCAATAGATAGTATATCATAAGGCTTCCATAACCCTAACAGAGAAGTTTAGCTACTCATGAGTGAAACGGAAAACACAATAGACATTATCATCATACCAAAATAATAACAATCTCACGTGAAGTAAGTTTTGGTGTCACTTGTGGCGTGATTTCCTTGCTAGTAGCGTTTCTCTTGTCGTGAAGATTAAAAGTCGAATAGATGAAGAATAATGTCAACAACGAATTAATGAAGAAGGGAAAGAATAGAAAGGGGGATAAGAAAAGAATAAGAATGAATTGAAAGAGAATGAATTAATTGAATGCTGAAAAATTCAGCAAATAAGGGTTTTTATAACACCCTTGTCCTAGTCCTACTGAAATAGGGTTTTTATCCTTGTCCTACTGAAATAGGGTTTTTATCCTTGTCCTAATCCTACTAAGTTACTGCTGATCCCCAAGTCTTTAGAAATACTATTTTTGCCCGGGACAAGTTCTCCATGCATCACTTTCAGTCCACCAGTTTCCAGAAGCCGCCGTCCTTCTTACGTTGAGGTTTCCTTTGGCGTCCAACAGTCCACAAAATGCTAAAATCTTCATCATTTATACCTAAAAACTTGCTAATCACGTTGGTTAGCTCACTTACAGGAAAAAGGACTAAACGTGCAGAAATTATATATTTTGTCCTCTAAACTTAGCTAAAATATGGGTAAATTAAGGTGCTTTAGGCGTGTAAATACGCCTAACATCAACACCCTACACTTAAAGCTTTGTTCGTCCTCGAGAAAAATATCATGTCCATGTAAACATCTACTTAGGATTTCACAGTAACAGCACAAACTATTCATCAAGACAGGCACGCCAATTATTAACAAAGAGTAGTTTTCTGATCACTACTAGAAACAATTCAACCTCCAACCTAGACTCGTGATGATGGTTAATTCGTATCCCAAAGTTAAGGCACAAAGAATCATACACAACTACCCAAAACTCATCAACCATGTGTATCTCATGCAATATCTTACCCATAATCACTCACAAGTATTGTATTTTTTCGAAACATGGGTATAGGATTATCCTTGCTCTCACTCTCACAAATAATTCACATGTTGCAACTGATGACCATAAACTTGCCCTTAGTGTAATGCTCCACTAAATATCAGAATGCTAAGCTTAGGATCAAATAGGTCTTTACAGGTTGCAATGTAGGCTAAGGGACGGGTAGGACTATTTTGTCCAGAAATAGTGACTAAGTTCCTAAGAGCTTTAATACATCACATTATGCCATTAACACTCTCTTTTAATCAACCCTGCTACCTTTCTTTCATCTATCACCCCTTTTCACCTATTTTGCCATTCAAACATAACTATCTTTTTATTTAATCATAAACTTTTTGTTTTTCTATTTCTTTTTCTTTTCTTTTTTTTTTTATAACACACCTCTATGATAGCCACTCTTTTTTTCATAACAAATTCAAGTACCAATACCTTCTAAGGCATTACTCTCACCCAATTTCCTCTTATTTTGTCACATGACTTTACAATTTAAAGCACTTAGGAATTTGGATCAAATTATGGTCTTGAAAAAATGGATTAGGCTTACATATGAGGCTGTCAAAGAAAATGGCTTAAAGGCTCAAAAGGGGGTTATCTAGGATAATGTCCATGGGTAGGTAAAAAGAAGGTAAACAATCACAGGCTGCCAAAGAAATGCCTAAATCATCTCCTAAACTTGCACTCTTTATTTTGCTTTACACACACACCAGGCAAGTTCTAGAATCATCCACAACACAGAATATACTATTACCTCACACACACAAGGCACATGGTCAACTTTATTGGGAGCAGTATAGAATCTTGACCCAACAGATGAAGGAATTAAACCACACACTTATCATATAGTGAGTCACATTTAGAGCCTAAGTGTCTCAATAGTAATGATTTTATCACAGACTCTTGTCATAATACCCTGCTGCCTATCAGAACAATTTCATGCAAAGTAAAAAGAATTTCTAAAATTTAACTACTCACAAATAAAACAAACAAACATAAATAAGAAAATGAAGATAAAGAAGTATAGCATACAAATACCAGCACCCCACACTTAGACGGGACACACTGCCCTCAGTGGAAAATAAATAAGAAGAACCTGGTTAGTCGGACTCCTCCTCTATGTCTGGGGTCATACCCCCTGCATCGGAATCATCATCAGAGTCGTCATCCTCAGAAGTTCCTCAAAATGTACCCCACTTGATTCCAAGAGTGCGTCGAGGTATTTGCAGCCCGAAGGATTTAGCTTGTTCTTTTCTTCCTCTTCTCTTACCTTTCTGTGAGGTGGACGCTTTTTCTTTTCCTTGTCGTCCTTTTGGTGCCATTCTACTTAGTGTTGAACTCGAAAGATGATCTTGCAAGGTTAGATGAGCAAAAATAAAAGTTTTGAGAGATTTGGGAGGAAAAGGCGGCGCCTAATACTTTGCCTAGCTGAGCATAGGTGGCGCTTATGCTATGGCATTATAGATTTAGAGACCAAAGGCATTGGCATAGGTGGCGCCTATGCTATGGCATTGTTGGACCAAAGGCTTTGGCATAGGCGGCGCCTATGCTATGGCATTGTTGGACCAAAGGCTTTGGCATAGGCGGCGCCTATGCTATGGCATTCTAGATTCAGAGACCAAAGGCCATAGCATAGGCCTTGCCTTGTCCATTGCCTAGATTTTCATAGGCCTTGCCTTGTCTATTGCCTAGATTTGTATAGGTAATGCCTAACCGAAAGCCTTTTTCTCCTCCATTACTCACTTACCACCTTTAACATTGCTCACTTTCAAATCAAAATTTGAGACCAAGCTCCTCCTTTATACGTCTTACAGCTACACTTACTCAAAAACAACAAAAATAATTAGAATGATGGGTTGCCTCCCACCAAGAGCCTTAGTTTTGGTCGTGTCTCGACTATAAAAATAAACTCCTAGTAAAATAAAACAATTTAAATATGATGGGTTGCCTCCCATCTAGCGCTTGATTTATTGTCGCGGCACGACATAGTTATCTCGATTACTTAGATTTCATCGAGAAATATAGTGCATCGTTTTTTGAATGGATTCAGACGATGCTGATGCTTACTTGAGGGCATGCAATCTCCTTTGAGATGAATCTTGTGCGTACATATCCCAAGAGAGATACCAATTATATCATCAATAGACCACCCAATGGCTCTCTTGTACCTCTTCAGAGCAGAGATGAGTTCCTCTACTTGTTGTTCACCTAAATCAGCTGCAACACTCACCGGAAGTGTATTTCCATATCCCAAGAATGTATACCTTAGGTGACTTGGTAGCTTTTTCGATTCTAGCACTGGTGGTTCTTCAATGGAAGTCTTCGCTGTTGGTGAAGATCGATTCTTAAGATCAAGGTCCAGCTGCTTAGGAGCATGAAAATAGGACCCTAATCCTGTTAGAGCACAAATGGTTTCTTCATGATCTTCAACATCTTCTTGCTCAACATTCAACAGTACAGCAGACAATAGCTCGATAGTAAGATGCTTCTCTACATATAATTCTTTGTCATCCTCATCATAAACATTAGCTACAGAGAACACATCCATATATCTAGGCTGCTTTATCGATTTGCATACATCAAAATGAACCACTTCGTCATTCAATCGAAATAAAAGCTCATTAGCTCTCAAATCAATAAGCACGCTCCCTGTTGCAAGGAAAGGGCGCCCCAAGATTATGGGAACTTCAGAGTCCACCTCACAATCCAGAATAACGAAGTCTGCAGGAAATATGAAGGAAGAAACCTTCACCAATACATCAAATAAGATACCAACAGGTCATTTTACCGACCTATCTGCCATCACGAGCCTCATATTAGTTGGTGTCTGATCGCCTAACCCCAACTTCCTGTAGACAGATAATGGCATCAAATTGATGCTATCACCCAGATCGCACAATGCCTTGGCAAAATTCAAAGATCCAACAGTGCAAGGAATAGTGAAGGCACCAGGATCGGCCTTTTTCTGAACTAGCGATCTTGTAGCGATTACATTGCAATGATGAACATTATCTGCCGGCTCATAGCTTACTGCCCGATTCTTTGTTAAAAGGTCCTTCATAAATTTTGCATACCCAGGCATCTGTTCTAGCGCCTCTACCAACGAAACATTAATGGTCAGCTGTTTTAACATCGTCATGAATTTATTGAACTTGGTATCATCAGCCTTCTTCTTCAGTCTCTGCGGAAAAGGTGGTGGTGTAAGAGGAATCATTTTCTCCACCACTTCTTTTTTATCTTGCTTCCGACTATCACTCTTTTTAGGCTGCAGACGTCTTGGGGTGACGTCATTAATGCCTTCCTTAGCTTCTTCGGCGTCTTCTGGTTCTGCATTATCTAATGTATCATCGGCCACTTACTTGCTTTCGGATAAATTTTCCAGCACCTTACCACTCCTGGTAGTAATAGCCATGCATGATCCATCGTTCCTTGGATTTTGCACAGTGTCGCTAGGTAAAGTGCCAGCTTTTTGTTGATTGAATGCCGCCGATAGTTGACTCATTTGTTGTTCCAGCTGTTTTATTGCAGTGGAATGCAAGTCAACTAATTGCTTCATTGAGGACAAATCATTTATTACCTCAGTTACTCCCGTGTTGGTTGTCTCCACTCCTTTCACCAGCTTAGCCAACATATCTTCCATGGACAACTTCCCAGAGCCAGACGCCACGGCCTCACGGTTTCCAGGAGGAACATACAAACCACTCCTGTCAGTCTTATTCTTCCAACTACCTTGATCACGGTCCTTGTATCCTGAATTATCATAATAGTTCCGACCTTGGTTTCCTTGGGCATTGCCTCGGAAACCCCCCTGATTATTCAAGTAGTTAGCTTCTTCCTCAGAATCAGATTCATCTCTTCCTTGAGACACAACAGCCTTGACTTTTTTGGTCTTCCCTGATAATAAGTGCTTGGTGAGAAGATACATCTGTGTTTTCATGTGAGCCATATCTTGGTCACGTTCCTCCTCTCTTCGCCTTTGTTCTGCAGTCATGCCAATCGACACAGTAGAGCTTACTACCTCAGAATCCCTGGTATGCCAAGCTCTACTTTGCTTTGTCATACGATCTAGCATATCACTTGCTTGAATAAAAGTGAGGTCCACGAATGACCCACTTGCCGCATTATCAACCACTGGCTTAGTCACCGAATTCAGAGATCTGTATAATATCTCCATCAAGTGGACATTGGTCATATGATGGTTTGGGCACCTCATAAGCTTCTTCTTGAATCTCTCCCATTTTTTGTGGAGAGCTTCAGTTGGAAGCTATCGAAAATTGCTAATCTCGTCTCTCAACTGTGCTCTCTTGGATGGCGGAAAGAATCTTTCTAGGAAAACGTCTTTCAATTGCCTCCAATTCGTAATAGAATCAGGAGTCAGCCCATTCAACCATAGAGTTGCCTCCCCAGATAAAGACAATGGAAATAAGCGTAGCCAAATTGTATTCTGTCCAACGCCTGGATTGTCGAATGACTTATATGTAGAGATAAAATTGACCAGATGCATGTTCGGATCATCACCTGCAAGTCCACCAAATAGTCCCTTGAGCTGCAATAACTGAATCATGGTGCTAGTGATATTGAACTTGGCTCCTGGTGCCAAGGGCGGAGGAATAATAGCTCCTGTGGCACCAGCTCCGTCAAGATCGTCATCATCATCATTGAACGGCATTTGCACAGCTCGGTGTTCAGGCCTAAACCTAGCTTGATGATCTCTTCTGTTCGCAGGTGTCGCCACCTCATCAGTACGACTAGGATTTAGTAGCTCCTCATCACCCAGGTCCTCATCATTAGGATTTGTTGCGCGGCCTGGATTATCAATATTCTGTTGATGCACTTGAGCGGCTGCCAACGCAGCTAATCTAGCTTGCTCCTGTTGAGCAGCCCTTCTTTCAATGTCACGTTGGGCATCCATTCTGCCAATACGATGTGGTTCAGGATTGATAGGTAATAATGGTTGACCAAAACTTCGAGTATGTGGCATGCACTGAACAAAAAACTGCAGAAAACAAAAACAACAACTAAAAGTAAAGTACCAGAATCTTTGACCAAAGGGTCTAGTAACTATCATGAACTTAGTTGACAACCGTATTCCCCGGCAACGGCGCAAAAATTTGATAACGCTCAAACTACAGCTCTCGTAAGAGTGTAAGCGGTCGTTGTCAAATATATAACCCAACTGGGTTGGGTGTCGAATCCCACAGGGAATACTTGGTCACTAAGTAAGCAACGATTAGTAGACTGTTGATCGAAAATTCTACAAAAAGGGGGTTTAGGGTTTGGCGTGAACTAGAAGTATCAAAATAGCAAAGTAAAAACGGAATGTTTTGTTTAGCAAGATTTTAATCAATGAGAATTGTAAGTTAGGGTTATGTCCACCTTATGAGTTCTACGTATCTATTGGCTATGAGTTATGCGGAATTCCGACATGCATGCGCTTATAGAGATTCGTATTCTATGGTAAATCCTAGCGTCTTTCGACCATCATAAATTATCTCAATTTAACTCTTTCGAGCTTAAAGCGTATCTAATGGTACGAATTCTCCAAGAGGTTAATCCAGTTACGACACTAACTTTTAAACAGGGGTTGGTAGCCCTATTTCCTTGTCATTCTCTCTTTTTCAAGTTAATGCTATACTGGCGTATTCTATATGTTTGCAACCACAAGAATTCAATTAAGATTAAGAGAGTAATGATATAAGCAGCATACGTATCAAGAATTCACAAACTCATAGCAATAGATAGTATATCATAAGGCTTCCATAACCCTAACAGAGAAGTTTAGCTACTCATGAGTGCAACGAAAAACACAATAGACATTATCATCATACCAAAATAATAACAATCTCACGTGAAGTAAATTTTGGTGTCACTTGTGGCGTGATTTCCTTGCTAGTAGCGTTTCTCTTGTCGTGAAGATTAAAAGTCGAATAGATGAAGAATAATGTCAACAATGAATTAATGAAGAAGGGAAAGAATAGAAAGGGGGATAAGAAGAGAATAAGAATGAATTGAAAGAGAATGAATTAATTGAATGCTGAAAAATTCAGCAAATAAGGGTTTTTATAACACCCTTGTCCTAGTCCTACTGAAATAGGGTTTTTATCCTTGTCCTACTGAAATAGGGTTTTTATCCTTGTCCTAATCCTACTAAGTTACTGCTGATCCCCAAGTCTTTAGAAATACTGTTTTTGCCCGGGACAAGTTCTCCATGCATCACTTTCAGTCCACCAGTTTCCAGAAGCCGCCGTCCTTCTTACGTTGAGGTTTCCTTTGGCGTCCAACAGTCCACAAAATGATAAAATCTTCATCATTTATACCTGAAAACTTGCTAATCACGTTGGTTAGCTCACTTACAGGAAAAAGGACTAAAAGTGCAGGAATTATATATTTTGTCCTCAAAACTTAGCTAAAATATGGGTAAATTAAGGTGCTTTAGGCGTGTAAATACGCCTAACATCAAAGTTCTTTTTTTTCTTCATCACTGAAACACCCTAATTTTTTACCTATCAAGGAAGAAAAGGGATGATAAAGAACTTAAGCTGTTGTTAATGGAGAGTAATGTTGTCACATCGATTGACGATTGAAAGTTGAAAAAAAACTCGAAGCCCAACTATTTTTTGCCGAAGGTTAAAGTCGCCGGAGAATGAAGGGAGAAATTTGCAGAACTGTTGGTTAAGAGAAGTTTGAGCAAAACTATCTAGAGAGGGGGGAGAGACAATTGATTTGTAGAAGAGAAGGGTGTGGGTTGATTTCTATCTTTAAAAAGATTATAAAGTTTTAAAAATATTAATAAATCCACAATTAACTTAATCAAGTTTTCTAATTATGTTTGACCCTTTAAATTGGTCAATGTCTCCAATACGCATTCAAGACTTAAAAGATATCTTTCCTTCAATTTTTTCATGTTACTAGCTATCTACTTAATTTGAAGATTATTTATGTTTTACGAAAAATATTTAATAGTACAAATAATCATGATAGTATTTATCTAAATTATATATGTATAGGGGTAGGTATGGGTATTGAAAACTTCGAGTTGGTAATTTTAGTTTTTAGTTTTAAAATACTATATCATTATCATACCAAAATTATTTCAACATGATTTGGTTATTTTTAAGTTTTATTTTGATATTTTGCGGTTCGAGTTACATATACTCATACAATAGAGAATTCTGACTTTGGTGTTTCAAAAACATATCAATTATATCCTTAAAAAGTGATTTGAGTTTTCTGCCCTTCATTAAAGTTTCTGCAATAAGAAAATCATCATTTACTATTTTTATGCAGTATTTTATTATTTAATTATTATCCTTATATTTAGGACTTTGAAATTAATTATAATCCCTATTACATCTAGGCAAAGAATCATAAATTTAACACTTCTAAATCTATATCTATATCTATAATTTATAGCCTTTATCTATATCTATTATTTATATCTATATCTATAATCTATATTTATATAATATAATACATTAAAAGTGTGAAGGGTCTTGAAAATGTTATACTTTTTCCCTTCATTAAACGTTTTTTCTTTAGACAGAATCATTTTTTCACTATTTTTTCCTAATATTTAAGAGTTGAAAATTAATTACATATATTTATGATAAAATATTTTTTTATTAAAAGTCATCAGAATTAATGACAATTAATACTTCTTCCATTAGTTTAAGAATTTCAAATCAACTAAATTTGATTTTAACAACAACAACAGCATACCCAGCGTATTCCCACCTAGGGGGGGTTTGGGGAGGGTAGAGTGTACGTATACCATACCACTACCTCAAGAGAAGTAGAGAGACTGTTTCCGATAGACCCCCGGCTTAGGACCAATAACTGTATAACCAATACAAAAAGTAAGCGCATATAAACTAGTATTGTACACAAAACAAACTAACAATATAACAAACACAAAAGATAAGTGCATAATAAACTAGTACGGGATGCAAAAAAGCCAACACCACTAGCCCCAAAAACTACAGCCACAACACTACGAACCAGAAACTCCATAACCAAAGGAGCACTCCCCTATTACTATCGCCGCGCTCCCACCCCCTAAATTTGATTTTAAAAAGATTTGAAAAATCTAGAAATAAATATAAAAGTGTTAGAATAATAAAAATTTAAGAAGTACCAAATTTTTAAAAGTTTTAAGTACGAAATAAGAATGTAATCAATGATTTTGTAAAGATTGGCTTTAAAAACAAGAAAAAATTTTAAATATAGAAAAAAAAAAGATAAATAATCGTACCACAAATATGTTTCAAATTGATGTGTCTCTTTTAGCCTTTGGCAGCAAGGAAAAGATGTACTGTATGATAAATGCAAAAGTGATGATCCACTAGTAACTTAAAACTTTTGATGGTAAAATATATATATGCCTACACTATATATATATATGTTTTTGTTTACATTATTATATTAAAATGTGGAGAATCTTTGAAAAATGATTTAAACTTTTACACTTCATTAAAAGTCTCCACAATAAATAAAATTATTTAATTTTAAATAATCAAAGAGTCCTTTTTTTTCTCTCTATGTTTAGGACTCTTTTCTTAGGTAAGGAGTAGTACTAAATCATTGTTTTGAATATGGAGGAAAAGGGTCAGGTATTTTATATCCCTATATTTTTTGCAGAATTTTTTATAATGATGATTGTATGTGATCATTCATAAAGTTGATATCTTGGATAATATTTTCAAAGTTGATTATTGGTTAATAATCAGAGCTTTGAAAATTAAACGAAGGGTGCTTTGTTTTCATAAATTAGTTTTTAAAATTGAGTATTGTTTAATTAGAGCTTGAAAATTGAACAAATGGGGCTTTGTTTTCATGAATATTTTGTCAATGCTTCTCTGATGGTATTAGAATGGTTGGTCATGTAATCAATATATATATATATATATATATATATATGTGTGTGTGTGTGTGTGTGTGTGGCACCTCTCTTTGGTCAAAGATTCTATTTATCTTTTTTCTCCTTTTTTGGAGTTTTTCTTTCATTTCTCAATTATTTTATTTTTAAAACTAGTTTCATAACTCACATCTCTTTTTGTTCATAATAAATTACACTCTTAATTAATATTAATAAAATTCATAACTCTAAAACCTTTTATATTCATAATCTCCAATTATTTAATTTTGCATTAAAAAATCAAATGACAATTTTTTTCTTTAAATAGTGTGAAACAATGGCAATTGTTTCTTGAAAAAGTCTAATGACAATTGTTTCTTAAAAGGTATGTGCATTTTGCAATTCACTCCTCTAAGCTTTATTTATTTTTTTAGAGTAGGTTTCTTTTATGTTGTGCATCGTCTATTAATAAACTTCGTACATTTTTATATTTTTGTAAAGAGTTATGTATTATTTTATTAGAACAATTTTCTTTTATGTTATGTGCCCATTAATTAATTTTTTGCAATCTTGTATTTCCTTTAATATTAATCTCATTAAAATTTTAATTGTAGGTGAAAAGAAGATTACTATCATGATTGTTTTTCTTGTCCTTATCTCACCGTGGGTATGAGACATAGCATATAGCAACAAAAGAAAAGTCTCACCGGCCAAGATATAGTTCAAAGTGCAATATTTTTTATATTTCCGATTTATTAAATTTCATCTCCATCTGCTCTTAGCACTTTTAGTTGTCCTTTTTCGTTTCATGCTACACTTAGTTTTTTTTGCTAACTCTTTTAAGGCTCGATTGACATACAAATGAAGTAGGATATTGAGATGACAAGAATCTAACTATTACTATTTAAAATTCTTTTGAGAGAAATAATATTTATATGTGTGATAGTTCTTCTTTCCTCTTCAATTCACAAAATAACATCTCCAACTGCTCTTAGCACTTTTAGTTAACAATTTAGTTGTCCTTTTTCGTTTCATGCTACACTTAGTTTTTTTTTCTCATTCTTTTAAGGTTCGATTGATATATAAATTGATATGGGACAAATGGTCATCTTATATTTTGATGACATCTTTAGAGGCCAACAAATAGAGGCTCAAGACTTGGTCACCTCGAGGATACGAGAACATGCATGGAGGACCTGTTTTGAGCATGCCATTAAACAAATCTGTGTGTGGAAGATTGCGTGGGGGCTTACATTTGATGCCAATTCGAGACTACAAGTTTTAAAGTGTGACCCTATGGTTGTGGAGAATTAAATAATCACCCTTCATTAAGGGTATTTTGGGTTTTGCACATGTTAAAGAAACAATCCATGACCTCCCCTTTCCTTAAGTATATTTTGGTCCATTATACTATGTAATAAGTTAGGCTATATATAGTCTCTTATTAGGTTTTTTCTCTTTAGTTGATGAAAGATAAAAGATTGAAACACTTGAAATCCTCTCTATTAAGAGTATACCACCTTAGTATAGTCTTAGTTAGGACTTGGAAAAGTCATCCTTAGTATAGGACTTGGAAAAGCCAATATTGTTCTTTGCTTGGAAACGGTGGATCTTGAGGTGAGTCGATTACCTTGGCGGTCACCGTAAGAGTGTGGTTTTGATTATTACATTTATTAGGGGTTAATGTTGAAATATACTTGGTTCTTAATCTTGTAATAATCTTGGTCTCACTATCTATCCTTTCATTATTTTGCAAATTCATGTGTTTTTATGTTTGTCATCTTGTATCCCTTTGTGTTGCTTGTTCTTCTCACATTTTGTGGACTGTTTTGGCATCTTGCTGGACTGATTTGTATCATTTGGTATCAAAGCCATCATTCATTTCGTTGCCACGAGATCAATCTTGGGCTCGCTATCTTGAAAAATCACAAAATTAGTGTTGAAAAAACTGAAAAACGCAAAAAAATGTAATCTGTCCCATATTTGTGTTTGGGTCGAGATTTGAGGCTTGATTTTCTCTTTTTTCTTTGTGTGTGTGTGTTTTGTTGTTTCTAGTGTTAGTCCCTTCTTCACTAACACTAATAGAGTTTACATCTAAATTTTGAGCTAAATCCAAGTGGTTCTTGAATGTTGGAAGGTTGTTATATTGTTGTTGAAGGTTGGTGGCTGGAAAAATATTTTGTTGATGTTGTTGTTGAAGATTGGTGGATGGAAAAATGTTTTGTTGATGTTGTTGTTGAATATTGGAGCTTGAATATGTCTTGTTGATGTTTGGGAGGTCCAACGTTAGCCTTAGAACTCCAAGATTCAAAGTTATGTTCTTGGTGTTCTTTAACATCTTCATATCTTTTTGTAGAGAAGTGGTTTGTTTGATCTAAAATCAAAGAAGAAAGAAGGTGTGGTCTTGTTAGTCTTGAAACACATTCCAAGACTATTATAAAAGAAGAAAGGGGGCCAAAATACTTTCAAAAGGTCTTATTATCAAAAGACAAACAAGAAAAAATTTTCTCAAAACTTTCGACAATTTTTAACAACCAATGAGAGGCTACCATGTCATCACTGAAAGTGCTTAAGCTTAAAAATTTTAGATTGTTAGTTTCATTTTATTGTTTCATTAGTTTCATGTATTGATTCTAGAATTAATTAACAACTAGTAATCACCTACTTAGTTGTAGATTAATTGTTAAATTCATTTCTTTTGTGTCTTCGTTATTTGTGTGTTTTCTTATTTTTAACTCGTGGTAACTTCTTTGTTTCAAGTTCGTAAGTAAATTTTATTTTTGTGTCTTGAGTCGATCAAACAAGAATCCATTCTAACCGCCAAGTAGAATTGACATCCTATTGACTACTGTAGTATAAGCAACTTGTAATATTCGCCGCTCCAATTGTAAGAATCACAAAGGTGGGTGTATACGAGTGTTGGTGAGGAGCTTTTACTACTAATCTTTTTTGTTTGCTGTGTAGGTACAAAAGTGATATAAGGGAAACATGTCTTCGATAGAAGGGGATTATTGTGACTACAACATGGGAGACTATGATTGCAGTGAGGGGTTTTATAGCTACGAAGTTAAGGGAGATTGCAGAGGCTATGAAAATAGCCATGATCAAAACTTGGGCAGATTTGAGAGTTACAGTTTTGAGGGAGAAAATAAGGTGAATGAAGTTCCTAGTGCTTATGGTGAACTTGGATATGATGTAGGACCTCGTGATGGATCTTATGATGATATTGAGGCATGTGAGAGGTCTTACAATTCTCACCCCAAACCTAGATTTGGTGTTAGGTATAACCCTTTCGTTCGCAAAGCTTACGAGAGCTATGATGAGAGTACATGTGAGGAGTGTGAAGATTCATATCCTCCACCTTGTAGTACTTATTATCAATGTTGATATAATGTGAATGGTTATACTAGTTCTATTGGAGGTTGTCAAACAAGAATAAAAGGGTATGTATCTCCAAAACCATGAGGTACTCATGTGCCTTACAATGTTGATCTGAGAAGGAGTGTACACTCTGGAAAGGTGACCATTTGTGGGATACCGGGCTGCCTCGTTGTGTTAAATGATAGGTACTATATAAACTACATCCTTCCATCCATGGTTGACTACTTGGGGTTGTTTTGCGAGCCTTTACTTGTTCCATATTTCTTGGACGGGTTTAAGGTTACCGAAAGGTTCAAAGTTGTCTTCTCCCAATTTGAATACTATAAGGAAGTGTGGTGCGATATTCTTCCATTGACATACGGTCATGTATGCTTAGGCGCCAAGTGTTTTGCACAACATAGAGTTCCAAATATGCAAAATTGGCCTAATGTTGTAAGAGACCGGTGGGGAAATCACCTCATGACATACATGTTGCCCGAGCCATAAAGAAAAGTGAATACTTACTCCAATCCAAACGCTTATGAGATACAAAAGACTGAGAGGAGTAAGGAAATGCAAGGTGGTAATCCGAGAGTGAAAAAGGAGAGGTTGTATGGAGCGAAGTGAGGGGATTACCACTAAACCGAGCTAACATTGTTTGTCCTTCTATTTTTAAGGACATTTGTGTAGGTACCGACATGGCAAGTGAAGGAGAGCAATGCCGAAGTGAAGTTTCTGTCCAAGCTTGTGGAGGACCTTCACAACATAGCAAATGAGAGTCGACTCAAGAACTTCAAGGTAAAATAGCTAATTCTTACACTTTTGTGCATGTGAATGATAATTGTTTGGCTAGTAGCCTATTGAGTGTGAGTAGTAGCTTACTTACTTGTGAGTCTAATGATTCTTTGCCTTTTTTTAATGATGTACATGTTGTAAGTATGGATACACTAGTTGATCCTATTGATGACAAAATTGACTCTTCTTGTAAGATCAATTTATGTCCACCTAGTATTGAAGCCTATATGTTGAACGAAAGTACATCGTCATGTGTAATTGGTGTTGATTAACCTATTTGTGAAAATTGTCCACCACTTGAGTATGTGTGTGATATTATTAATCAAACTCAAGTGAGTGAAGTATTTGTAAAAGTTGGTCAACAAAAGGGGAGTGAACCCGAGAGCTATTCTTGGGACAATTTCATGCTTGAAACCACTTTGAAACTTGATATTGATCTCTTAGAGAGTGAGGAACTTGCTTGTTCCAAATCTGCCCGTGGGTTGGATCATGCACTCTTTAGGTATAATGTCTTGTTTGAAAATGATATAAACACTCCTAATGAGCCTAGTGGTGAAAAAATGGTATAGCTTACCTTGGAGGCTATAGCCTATATGTTAACCCACTATGGTGTGACAACATTCCTCCTAAAGATGGAAATCTCTTCTTGAAAGATGAGAGTACTCGTAAGGGTAAGGAATGTGTAGTCTTGGAAGTTACTCCTTCTACTTTGTATGACTTTATTGTTGAGAATACTCATGGTGATGATTGGGAAACTAGTAGTGAGTACACACATGAGGGCACCTTAGTAGAAGTCAACTTGAGTGATACTTTTCTCTACTCTCTATTTTTTTTCGATGATATATATGCTATAGTAGAGAGTATGTCATTTAGTTTGGGTGGAGACCACGAGAAAGGGGAGTATTGTCTAGACCCGTGTCTATGGCCACTCTTCCTGTTTGACCCCGGTGCCAAATATAGAAATGGTGTTGTTGGTGCACCCAACTTGTTGCTTGGTCTACATGACAAACAAAGTGTCACGCTTGGTGAATCCCATAACCAAATCCTTCGTACATCTTTCATTGAGTTTTTAATAGTTCATTCAAAGGATCCTTGGTTATATTGCAAATATGTGCAACCTTGGCATGTTGAGATGATTTGTTGTGCTAAACCTAACCCTCATTCCATGAGGAGTTTGTATTTATTTGTCCTCTCTTCGGTTTTGCAAGGTTTAGATTCAAGGTTGAATCCTTTTCAAGAAGGGAGGATGATACGGGACAAATGACCATCTTATATTTTGATGACATCTTTAGAGGCCAACACGTAGAGGCTCAAGACTTGGTCACCTCGAGGATATGAAAACATGCATGGAGGACCCATTTTGAGCATGACATTAAACAAACCCGTGTGTGGAAGATTGCGTGGGGTCTTACATTTGATGCCAATTCGAGACTACAAGTTTTGAAGTGTGACCCCATAGTTGTGGAGCATTAAAGAAGCACCCTTCATTAAGGGTATTTTG
This sequence comes from Capsicum baccatum var. pendulum, assembly GCA_030864225.1. Lineage (NCBI taxonomy): Eukaryota > Viridiplantae > Streptophyta > Magnoliopsida > Solanales > Solanaceae > Capsicum > Capsicum baccatum. Next base: position 205,757,581 of record CM061560.1, on the reverse strand, counting down.
GGGTTTGCACATGTTAAAGAAGCAACCCATGACCTCCCCTTTCCTTAAGGGTATTTTGGTCCATTATACTATGTAATAAGTTAGGCTACATATAATCTCTTATTAGGTCTTTTCTCTTTAGTTGATGAAAGATGAAAGATTGAAACACTTGAAATCCTCTCTCTTGAGAGTATACCACCTTAGTATAGTCTTAGTTAGGACTTGGAAAAGTCATCCTTAGTATAAGGCTTGGAAAAGCCAATATTGTTCTTTGCTTGGAAACGGTGGATCTTGAGGTGAGTCGATTACCTTGGCGGTTACTGTAAGAGTGTGGTTTTGATTATTACATTCATTAGGGATTAATGTTGAAATATACTTGGTTCTTAATCTTGTAATAATCTTGGTCTCTCTACCTATCCTTTCATTATTTTGTAAATCTGTGTGTTTTTATGTTTGTCATCTTGTATCCCTTTGTGTTGCTTGTTCTTCTCACGTTTTGTGGACTATTTTGGCATCTTGATGGACTGATTTGTATCATAAATAAAGTAGGATATTGAGATGACAAGAATCTAACTATTACTGTTTATAATTCTTTTGAGAGAAATTATATTTATATGTGTGATAGTTTTTCTTTCCTCTTCAATTCACAATATAACATTTTCAAAAGTTTATATTAATTTAGTTAACTATTTTTCTAATTTTTTTCATTGGTGATGTCAATTTTTTATGTGCGTGTTATAACAGAGTGTTTATTTTCTAAAGTAAAAGCAAAGAAAGGAGGCAAACGTATATATGTGCTACTTATGAAAGTATCTATGGATCCTTCCGCAATTATGTACATCAATTTTAGTAAATCTCTTGATAAAATATGAGAACGTAACATTAGTTTATAATTTTTAAATGACATTTAATTCATAAGAAAGTTGTTTATTGATTCGTTAAATTGTAGTTTTTGATTTTTTTACATTTTATAGTTTAAAGAAAAAAGAAAAGGATAAAATAAGATAAAAAATATGATATTCATATAATTAGATTTGTGTTATATATATAAATAATAAACAAGTTTAAAGCTTACTAAAACTAGACATGAAAATAAATTCAATTTTATGGAATCTTTTCATTTTCTTTACTTTCTTTTAAGAAAAATGAAAATCAAAATTTTTGAAGACTGGAAATACGTAATTGATGAAAATTCACATAAAAATTTATTTATATACTTAAGAATGTATACATTCAATTAATAAATTCTACTCTTAAATATTAGTAATGTCCATAACACTTAAGTCTTTCATATTCATAACCTTCAATTAGTTAAGTTCAAGAAGACCATTTTTTCTCTCTCTCTCTCTCTTTTTTTAATTTTCAAACTCTAAATATTTTGTTAATTGTCTTTATCTTCCTTTATAATTAATGTAATTGATTTGTATTAAGTAAAATTTATATCTCTATATAATTAAAAAAAAATTCTACTCTTAATAATATCACTAACTTCATGACTTTTAAATTTTCATATTCATAACCTCCAATTATTTAATTATAAAATTTAAGATAACCTATGATGTTCCTCCATTTTCATCTATATAAAGTCATAATATTTTGTTTCACGAAATCCATACTCAAGAATATCCTTTTTGTTTTATTTCTAAAATAGTGTTCTTTATATTATTATTTATAGAATTAAATTCAAGCTTATTAAGAAGACATTTGAAGGTTGATTGTTTTTCAAAGAGGCTATCGAACAAGAACTTAAAAAAATTGTACACTAATTTTGTATTTCTTTTTCGTGTATTTTCTTATGGTTAATGTAAAAAAATTAGGTGTGTGTGTGTCAGTGTTCATGAGTATGTTCTATATATGTAACTTCTATAATATGAACTTTCATGATTTTTTGATTATTGTAAATTTTATAGACTTTTGAAGGTTGATCGTTTGTCAAAAAGGCTATCAAACAATAGCTTAAAAAATTATACACTAATTTTGTATTTATTTTTTCATCCATTTTCTTATGGTTAGCGTAAAAGCAATAGGTATGTGCGTGTGTGTGTTCATGACTATGTTCTCTATATGTAACTTCTATAATATGAATTTCATGATTTTTTTTATTATTGTAAATTTTATAAAATTTTGAAGGTTGATCGTTTGTCAAAGAGGCTATCGAACAAGAGCTTAAAAAATTGTATACTAATTTTTTATTTCTTTTTTCGTCTATTTTCTTGCAATTAACGTAGAAAAAATAGGTGTATATGTGTGAGTATTCATGTGTATGTTCTTTATATGTAACTTCTATAATATGAACTTTCATGATTTTTTTATGATGTGAATTGCAATATGCACATTAAGGTAGTTGTAATATGAAGTTAATCTGTATATAGTGCTGACGACTTAAAGAGATTTATGCTATTGAAATTGTTTATATATATATATATATATATATATATATATATAATGAGAAGGAAATTATCTTACCATCTTAGTACATTTATAAGCACACATAAGTACATTATTTCAAATTAAACTCTCAACTTTATTGAATACACAATTAAAATGAAATAAAATTGCTATTAGAAAATATATTTTAATTTATTGATAAAGAATATATTATCCATCATTTAAAAAATGTTAAATTGTTAAAAAAAATAATTCGGTAATTTCCCTAGTGCTTAATTAATTGCCATCTTACTCAGAAGCTTGTGTGTTTCATATTATCAATTTAATGATGATATTTTACTAGATCAATTTAATGATTATATTTTACTAGTGAATGCATCCGCGCTTTGCACGATTCTATATATTCTTTTTTTTTTAAAAGAAAAAGAGAATAAAAAAAAATTATATATAGATCAGTGCCTACATGTGGTTTAAAATATTTATTTATATATATTGTATAACCTCCATTTATTTAAAATATATTATATGAAAGCAAAATCAAGAGGTGATAAAAGTATCAGAAATTTAACAAATGAAAGAACAGAAAAGCAAAAAAAGAAAAATAATTTCTCTTTGCAAAATTAATATCGCCAAAAACATACATCATTTATCTTACAAAATTCAACATTAATATTCCATCAAATTACACACCTAGTGAAACCAAAATAATGAGGACACAATTTTGGGGGCTTTGATATGGCTTTGTTTTGGCTCTCTTTCATCTTTATTCTTTTCTCTCAGACGCAACAATTAAATATTATCTCATAATTTTCACAATTCTTCTTTACGATACTGTATTTATATGTTTAGTATTTGATTGATGAATTTATTATAATTAATATTTGTCGTTTCTTTCCTCTTCATATTCAAGAGGTTAATTATCATCTTTAATATTGTCACTAATTTTTTCAGTTACATAGGATGTCTTTAAGATACAATGAGCTCTTATCTCATAATTTTCACAATTCTTCTTTACCATAATGTATTTATGTGTTTAGTGTTTGATTGATCAATTTATTACACTTAATATTTGTTGTTTCTTTCCTCTTCATATTCAAGAGATTAATTATCATCTTTAATATTGTCATTAGTTTTTTTACAATTACATACAATGACTTTAAGATACAATGGGCATTTGTTTTTTCAAAAGACTATGGTTGACATATTTTGAATAAAGTCAGAGATACTATTTTGAACCAAAAAAAATTATGAATTTACACCAATTACAAATTCATATAAAATAAGAAATAAAACTAAAAAAGAATATATAAAAATTAATTAATAATATAACATCATTATTGTAATATTTATCATTAAAAATAAAAAAATGAAGAAAATGTACAATCTTTCAAACTCTTGTCGATATTTACTTCACAACCCGATTACCATTCAATTCTTTTAGACGAGTGAGCATTTTATAGAGTCTGTAAAAGCTACTAAATTAAATCACCTAAAGAATAAATAAAAGGAAACAACATGTGATAAAAGAAGAAAATGATTTTACCTCATTTACAAATCCAATAAAATAATCGAAATACAAGAGACAATAGATAGTAGCAGAAGTTCACAACAATCAGATATTTATCTCATAATTTTCACAATTCTTCTTTATCATAATGTATTTATATGTTTAGTATTTGGTTGATGAATTTATTACAATTAATATTTTTCATTTCTTTTCTCTTCATATTCAAGAGATTAATTACCATCTTTAATATTGTCATTAATTTTTTTTTGTTATATAAGATGTCTTTAAGATACAATGAGCTTTTTGTTTTTTACAAAAGACTATGGTTGACATATTTTGAAAAAAGTCAGAGATATTATTTTGAACAAAAAATAAACTATGAATTTACACTAATTAGAAAGTCATATAAAATACAAAATAAAAATAAAAACATAGAGAGAATATATCAAAATTAATTAATAATACAACGTCATTATTGAGGTCTTTATCATTAAAAAATAAAAAAATAAATTGCAACTAAATTGATTAGCAAGAAAAATAAAGTCAGAGATACTATTTTGAACTAAAAGAAATTATGAATTTACACCAATTAGAAATTCATTTAATACAAAATAAAAACAAAAACATAGAGAGAATATATAAAAATTAATTAATAATACAACGTCATTATTGTAATCTTTACCATTAATAAATAAAAAAATAAATTACAACTAAATTGATTAGTAAGAAAAACTCACTCACTTCTAATGAAACATCAAACAAAAAATTTAGGGACGATTGAACATTTTATCTAGTCTAAAAAAGCTATTAAATTAAATCACCCGAATAGCAAATTAAAGAAAGTAACAAGTGATAAAAGAAGAAAATAATTTTACCTCATATGACAAATTCAATAAAATAATTGAAGTACAAGAGACAATAGATAGTAGTAGAAGTTCTGAGAAAATTGCAACTAAATTGATTAGTAAGAAAAACTCACTCACTTCTAAAGAAAAAACAAACAAAAAATTTAGGAGAAAAAGGTAAAGAAAAAAAAATCTCCCCAAAGACATACCAAAAATTGGTCACACAATAACATATCAACGCATGACATGAAGAATACAAAACTGGTTGCCATGCCAACATCCCAGTTGGTATTTATAGTAAAACAATAAACATGTAATTATGAAAATATGAGAGGTGAAAGATGTGTAACTGAAATGAAGTAATGTTCCTATTTACTTCAATATTAAATAGATTGAAGTAATGAGTATTAATGAGAAAAGAATGTGGGTAAATAGAAGTAACGAATAATTAATTTTTTTTAGCTTGCAAAATGAATTAAAAAGTCCAAAAAAACTACAAAAAAATATGAATAAGATTCTAGACCTTAGAGAGCGCCATGTAAGAAAACTCATATTTCTCCTTTATATATATATATATATATACTAGTGAAGTTAGCCGCGCTTTGCGCGGTCATAAAATTATTTATTCTTCATGCAGTCATAAAAGACTTCATTAAATTTATGAATTAATTTTTTTAACATCTAATTAAATTTAAAAGTTTAAAATATTTAAAGTCTTTTTTTGACATAAATCTTGAATATTCAAATTCCTTCAACAATAACAGAAATTCAATAAATACAATTTTTTTGAATGTCATAATTGAGATTGAAATTTGAAAGTAATTTCAATTAAATAACAATGCTGATTTCAATGAAAACCAACCGAATGTTTTTGAACTATTTATTCAAGTGAGAAAGTCTGTAAACTGACTACTTAATTGCCAAGATTATTCATTTTCTTTATATACTTCAAATCTTTAATAGTAATTCTTAATAGCCTTCAAAACTCTTCATTTTATCTTTTTATTACAATAATAACCGACAGAAGAGGAAGATAAAGAATAGTAATTAAGAGAATTTAAGTTAAAAAGTTTCAAAAGCATAAATGCACCTAACATTCATTTTAGGGAAGCCTAAATGAAATTATTCGCAGCGGTTATAATTGTAACCTAAGTATTTATTAGCTGAATTATTATAAGTCACGACAGTACAATATATACTTTTTGCTTAATTAAATGTTAAGCTGACGTATTTTTTAATTCAAATAGTTAGGATATTATTATTATTTAATAAAATAAAGAAAAACATCAAAAAAGAAAGAAAAAGATCTTTTAAGCGATAAAGAGATACTACATCACCTTGTTTTAGATGTTTATAAGGTGTTGGACAATAAAATTTCAAGATCGAAAAGTAAATAATTCGAGACAAGAAAAATATTACAACAATTGATTTTATTGATTTCAATGCGAGTGTTACAATTCTATGAATCCTCTGATTCACCTTTTCAAATATAAATTCAAGGGCTTGAAGCTTGATCTTGAATTTGATCTTGATTTCTTGATTTGAGGGACTTGATCTTGACTTGTGCTTGAATTCAAGGGCTTTTGAGCTTGTTCTTGAATATTGCGGTCTTGATCTTGAATCTCGATGAACTTGCTTTGACTGTTTGAGTTTTTTAGAGAAATTGCGGAGTTTGATCTACGAACTTTCTCTTGCTACTTGTTAGAGTTCTAGGGTCCCTTTTTATGAATTATGAGACCCCTATTTATAGTTGTAGGAAAGGAAGAGTCATGATGAATATGAACTTCCTTTAATCAATCAGATTTAAGTGATGTGGTGCCTTTTTATGGGCTTTTATTTTATGGGCATGCTGCATCATTTTTACATGTGGCACGGTCCTATTGGCCCCTTCACTTGACTTGGCATGCCATGTCATTTGACACGTGGCGCTTATTTAGGCCTCTAGAATATGACAATATCTTGGGCTTAGTAAAGTGGGCTCATCATTTGTAGCCCAAATTAATGGACTAACCCAATAAATATTGGGCCTTATTTACATCCATACACATTTGGACTTAAATAATTAATTCAATTATATTAATCCGCAATATTTATTTAGGACTAATATATTTTAAATTTAATATAATCCGAATTTTGTACGGATTTAAATTTAATAAAAATGCATCGCCCACAAATTCCCCCTACTTCAAGACTTGTCGAGACAATTAATATTTTAGAGACTAGCCTTGAAGTATGATTATTTAAACATGTTTCCTTCGTGCTTCAACAATTTTCCATACATAAGAACACCTTATTCAAAAATTTTAAAGTTGAACCATATTGATGTTGTCTTTCAAAACTCTCTTATTTTTTTCATGAATTTCTATACTTAAGATCCGTTGGTGAGACATGATATCCAATTCCAAATAGTTTTGGAAGACTTTTTCATTGCCTTACTTAATCAGAAATAAAACTCTTCCGATTTAAGCTTAGATTGGAGAAGGAAACAACCTCCAATTTGACTTTGTATGAGAGAAGGAAACAACTTCCGATTTGAATTTGTATGGAAGAAGGAAATCAACCTTCAATTTGAATTTGTATGGGAGAAGGAAATAACCCCCAATTTGAATTTGTATGGGAAAAGAAAACAATCTCCAATTTGAATTTGGAGATGAAAGCTATCCCAATCTGAATTTATATTGGAGAAAGAAACAATCTCCAATTTGAATTTGAAGATGGAAGTTATTCCAATCTGAATTTATATTAGAGAAAAAAACATTCATCCTACAACTCTATAAAAGGAGGTAGTTTTCTCACTTTTTAAATATCAATTTTGGGGTTTTTAAGCCATCAACAATATTGAGGTAATTTCTTTCCCTCCTACTTTTCTCTTATTTTCGTCACTTTTTTTTCTACAGCGCTGCATATTAGTGGTAAAAAATTCATATCTAATTGTAGGAATATCAAAATTATGAACTGTTTGATATTCCAGAAACTAAACTTCGATATATATAACATATCCAAAATTCAGCTTTTAATTCCTTCAATATAAATCTCGATAATTATTTTGAAGTTAACCCTCAATTTTATCATGCTAAAAATTTTAGATCTGCGTATCTTTACTAAAACTTTCATATCTTGAAGTAGGAAGGATGAAATCACAAGCCGCTTAATTCTTGTGAAACTAGACACAAAGATCTATAACATATCCAAAATTCATAATTTAATACAATCGAGATATTTTCAGGTGTTATCCCGAATTCAACATTGAGTTTTGATGCATCAACAATTTCAGATTTACGTGACATCATCAAAAAAGTTATATCTCAATGTGAGAGTATCAAAATTATGATCCACTTAATCCTATAGATGTCTGAAACATGCATGTATAACATATCCAAAATTTGGATTTTAAAACTTCTTGGATTGTTCTGGATATTTTTTTTTGAAGGCGATCTTATATGCTGTCTGGCAGAGGATTCTAGATTTACATCGCCTCACCAAATAATTTATATCTTGTTGTGGAACCATCACCCTCAAAGGGGTTGATTGATTAAAACTCTATTTTGAGGGATTTATTATCATCAAGGCATCTTATATCAATCCAAGTTGGTGATATACAACTTTCAAGATCGCAGTGCTCTGATAGGTAACATCCTTTCTATTTGTGTTTTTACTTTATTTCTTGTCCCCCACCCTTTTTTTGCAGGGTTGAAACAAATAGCATTATGCAACAATTGGCTTAGGGTGCGATAGTTTAAATTTACCTCCGTACACTCTAAGACCGACAAATTTTGACTTCAAGATGGTGGACGTCAGCTTAAGGTGTGCGAGGCTTCGTCACCTCAAGACCCGACCAATTTTTTTTTCTTGAAGACTGTGGACGTCGACTTAAGGTGTACGAGGCTTTATCACCTCAAGAACCGATTACTTTTTTCTTGAAGATGGTGGACGTCTGCTTAAGATGTGCGAGGCTTCGTCACCTCAAGACCCGACCAATTTTGCTTGAAGATGGTGGACGTCGGCTTAAGGTGTGCGAGTCTTCGTCACCTCAACACCCGACCAATTTTGCTTGAATACGGTGGATGTTGGCTTAAGGTGTGCAAGGCTTCATCACCTCAAGACCCGATCAATTTTAGTTGAAGACGGTGGACGTCGGCTTAAGGTGTGCGAAGCTTAGTCACCTCAAGACCCGACCAATTTTGCTTGAAGACGATGGATGTCGACTTAAGGTGTGCGAGGCTTCATCACCTTAAGACCCGATCAATTTTACTTGAATACGGTGGACGTCGGCTTAAGGTGTGTGAGGCTTCGTCACCTCAAGACCCGACCAATTTTTTCTTGAAGACGGTGGACGTCGGCTTAAGGTGTACGAAGTTTCGTCACCTCAAGACCCGGCTAATTTTTTCTTGAAGACGATGGACGTTGGCTTAAGGTGTGCGAGGCTTCGTCACCACAAGACCCAACCAATTTTGCTTGAAGATACGATGGTTTTCTTTAAGTATGGGCCCTTTCACTGATGCATTTATGCGATGATCTTCTCTAAGTATAGGCCCTTTTATTGATGCATTTATGCGCTGGTCTTCTTTAAGTATGGGCCCTTTATTGATCAGCTTAAGATGCAAAGGGACAAATTTTGTCAACCTTAAGGCATGAAAATTTTGGTATCCTTGTAAGGATAAACCCGTTAGAGGCCAACTTAAGGTGAAAAGAGACAAATTTTCTCCACCTTAAGGCATGAAAATTTTGATATCCTTTTAAGGATAAACCCGTTAGAGGCCAACTTAAGGTGCAAAGGGACAAATTTTGTCCACCTTAAGGCATGAAAATTCTGATATCCTTTTACGTATAAACTTGTTAGAGTCCAACTTAAGGTGCAAAGGGACAAATTTTATCCACCTTAAGGCATGTAAATTTTGATATCCTTTTAAGGATAAACCCGTTAGAGGCCAACTTAAGGTGCAAAGGGACAAATTTTGTCCACCTTAAGGCATGAAAATTTTGATATCCTTTTAAGGATAAACCCGTTAGAGGCCATCTTAAGGTTCAAAGGGACAAATTTTGTCCACCTTAAGGCATGAAAATTTTGATATCCTTGTAAGGATAAACCTGTAAGAGGACAACTTAAGGTGCAAAGGGACAAATTTTATCCTTCTTAAGGCATGGAAATTTTGATATCCTTTTAAGGATAAACCTGTTAAAGGCCAACTTAAGGTGCAAAGGGAAAAATTTTGTCCACCTTAAGGCATAAAAATTTTGATATCTTTGTAAGGATAAACCCGTAAGAGGCCAGCTTAAGGTGCAAAGGGACAAATTTTGTCAACCTTTAGGCATAGAAGTTTTGATATCCTTTTAAGGATAAACCCGTTAGAGGCCAACCTAAGGTGCAAAGTGATAATTTTTTTCCACCTTAAGGCATGGAAATTTTGAGATCCTCTTAGTAGTAGGCTTGGAGAACTTTGGCATTCCTAATCTGATTGAAGGAACTCTCTTTCTTTTCGATAGGTTGCCCCCATTGATTCATAGATATTTAGAGTAAGTCCAAAATTTAATTAGAATAGTTTCATACTTAGTATCAATATGGTAGATACTGCAGGAACATATATTTTTTTTGACACTCATGCAACTGAACTCAGAATGAAATTCCAAGCGCCTACGTACCTCAGTAAAGAGAATCAAGTCACAACATAGTTCTGGGTGAGTGTTTTTTATATGTCCTAACTTTTGCCTAGGACGCCTCTTTTGAGGTTTTCAACATAGTGCACTTTCATTATTTTTTTTATATTTTTTTTAGTTGTACACAGTTTATACTCATGCGGGCCAGGAGTGGATATGTAGTTTATACTCGTGTCTTAAGAAGTATACATGCAATTTATACTCGTGCCTTAAGGAGTGTACACGCATTTTATAATCGTGCCTTAAGGAGTATACATACAGTTTATACTAGTGCCTTAAGGAGTGTTTTGACTTGAAATTTAGGTTCATTCATCGAGGAGCATCATCTTCCTTCAAGGATAGTACTTCTTGAAGAACTTGGCGTTGATGGGGCCAACCCTCACGCCATCTGCATCGACAAGCTTGTAAGCACCATTTGAATATGCCTCTTGTATGACATATAGTCCATCCTACTTTGGGGTGAATTTTCCCCCAGACTTATGAGAAGTGATAATGGGCCTTATTACTGCAAGAACTTGATCTCTAACTTGGAAGCACCTCAAGCAAACTCTTTTGTTGAAGGAATGAGATAGCCGGGCTTGATAACATTCAAGATTTTGTTGAGCCTTCATCCTCTTCTCATCAAGAGCTTGTAACTCTGCAAAATATAGCTTAGCATTTTCTTTATCGGTGAGCCCTTCTTGAATAACCAGTCTCAAAGAAGGTATTTGATGCTCAAGTGGTAGGACTGCTTCAACTCCAAATGAAAGTAAGTATGAGGTTGCTTGCGTTGGTGTTCGATAAGTTGTCCTATACGCCCATAAATCTTCTTCCATTCGCTCATGCCAGTCTCATTTGGATTTGGGGACAATTTTCTTCAACAAGTTGCATAAAGTCTTATTGAATGCTTTAGCTAGACCATTGGCGGCAGCGCGGTACATAAGAGATTTGCATTTCTTGAAATCAAAGAGGTCACAGATTTTGTTCATCAGCTTATTATCAAATGGCTTTCCATTGTCAGTTATTATGTACTGAGAAATTCCAAAATGGTAGATAATATTTACTCGGATGAAGTTTGCGACATTTTCTTTCTTTACTTCCTTGAGAGCAACAACTTCAGCCCATTTAGAGAAGTAATCTGTCGTGGCCAAGATATATAAGTGTTCACCAGAAGATTTTGGTAGTGAGCCAACAACATCCATTCCCCAAGCATTGAATGGCCAAGATGCAACAATTGGATGTAGTACCTCTAGAGGTTGATGTATGAAATTTGCATGGGATTGGCAAGCTTTGAATTTTCTAGAATAGTCCAAGCAATCTTTCACCATCGTTGGCTAATAATATCCCATCCCTTTAATGTGAAAATAGAGCTTCTATCCAGACTGATGTGATCTATAAACTCCCAAGTGCGCTTCTTGCAAAGCTTGGATTGTTTATTCCTCTCCCAAAAACCGTAAGAGTACTCCTTTAAATGATCTTCTGTACAGTGTGTCTTTGTAGTAAAGAAAGCGAGGTACACGACGAATGTCAGTCTTTCTTCTTGGATTTTTTGGAAGTATCCCATAACATAAGTAATCAATGATAGGTTGTCGACAATATTCTTTTACTACTTTAGACACAGCAACGGGGTATTCAACCTTGTTTTCCACATCCTCATCTAACGGCGGTACTACCCGTTCTTGGCGGACAGTAACTTGGGTCTGATTTGGAACAGTCAGGGTTGAGGCCAGAGCAGCTAGGGCATCAACTTGCTTATTTTCTCTCCTTGGCACATGCTGTAGGGTTACTTCCCCAAGCCATCCCATCAACTTTTGTGTATATTCATGATATGGTTTTAACTCGGGCTTCCGGACTTCATAGCTTCCCAAAAGATGTTTGATCACCAATTAGGAGTCACCAAAGACTTGTAATTGCAGTTGTTTCATGTCCACTGCCATCTCGAGTCCAAGTATTAAATATTGGTATTCAGCAACATTATTAGAGCAATGATTCATTAGGGTAAAAGAGTATGGGATGACCTCTTCTTGTGGAGTGACGAACACCATCCCGGCACTAGCTCCATCTCAATAAGATAACCCAATAAGATTATATTAAATTATTATAGTAGGATTTTTGTTGCAACTAAGATTCGAATTCTTTTCATGTTAGTTACTACTTTTTTATTTTATGAGTATTTTCTTATCGGTTAGATCGAAAATCAAATCGTTAGGGATTAAAAACCAATAACTAATATAACTACATTTATTATAAGTATGTGACTTAGTTTCTTTAGTATTTTTTTTGTTAATATTATTTAAAATATTTGCTTCGATATTTATTATATTTTTTTAGTTACAATAACTCATATGATATATAAAATTAAGATTACAAAATTGAAGGAGTTTCATAGGAATAGAAACTGGAGTTTTAGATTGAATTAATAAACAGATGATTTTTTTTTAGATTAATAAATAAAATTTTTACAAAATTAATAAACGGATGAAATTTTTATTTCATAAACTAATGAATAAACTGGAGTTTTACAAAATTAATAAATGGATGAATTTTTTTTAGATTGGAAGTATTGGAGGAAGAGGGATAATTAAATTTTTTGAAAAAATTAAAGGAAAATAGATTTTTTTATTTTTTTTATCATTAAAAATGTTGATTTGGCATAACAATACCTCCATCACGCGCGTGATGGAGGTCGAACTCAAACATTTTGCCACATCAGCATAAAAGGGGCACGCGACATACTAAAAGAACAAGTTCGGAGGGGGAGGAGGGTACTTAGGACTAGTTAAAGTTCAGGTGTACCATGAATAAAATATGACAAGTTCAGGGGGTAATCGATACTTCTCTCTTTTATTAGTTAACGCAAGACACACATGCAAAACATGTACTCTAAACTAGTATATATATTAATTGTATATGTAACTATATATTTCACTACAATATATATTTGATAGTTTGATAATAATATTTTTATCAATACGAAATATCAATAAAAAAATTAAAATGCACATAAATACCATAATATCGTGATTAAGTATCAAAAATTGTGATTTGAACATGATCGGTATCAACTATAAAATACTCCTATTTTCTGACTAAAAGACAGATACTTCAAATCATGACAGATATCAAGTAGATCTTGATAGATCTTATTAGATTATAGATAGATATAAATTATAGATATTAGAATTCAATGGGATTTTAAGCTTCAAAGATAACAATTAAATTATTTGTCTACTTAATTATAATTAGGTTTGTTTTTCGCCATTATCTCTAGATATTATAATTACACTCAATCAATCTAATACGAAATGAACTTAAACAAAGGAATAGAAATTCATTTCACCCACTTTAATTTGCTTGAGATTGAAACATAATTATTACTGTTGTAATCAATTCACAATTATCATACTTTTTAACTCAATATTAAATTCTGATAGTACTTTTGAAATGTCAACTAAAATTCACACAACAGCTATACACAATTTAATGATATTGTATGCTTTTGAAGAAGTATCCTTGTTGATTGAAAGATGGAAGGACCTTAGAGAAATGTCAAAAGTTTAGCCTCTTGGTAGATAACGTTCAGTTTTCTTTTGTAGCTACTTTCTGTAATACCTCACATTATAATTGAAAAAGGAAAAGGAAAAAGAATTTTTGCCCATCTTCCACTATAAATTGGAATGGCAGTAATAATATAAAGAGAGAAAAGTGGGCCAAGTCATTCACTAAGAAAAGGGAAAAAGGGAAAGTTGGTCAAGTGCCTAACACAATTTAGAATAGAAATTAATTAGGCCTTATGCCTTTTATTCACATGGAATGGGAAATATACTGCTATATATATCATAGGGCTTTTGCCCTTTTTGCTGCATATAGGTAGCAAGCTACCTCTAATGGTGCAATTTGCACCGCAGCAGCATCCTACAAAACAACAATCAGCGTGCAAATTTCTGCACAGCTGTAGCAACGGAAAAATAAATAAATTCTTAAGGATTCTTATTGGGTTCAAGGTTTGATCCAAGAAAGTGGTACAAATCATTCAAGGTGACAAATTTGATATTTCGACTAGAGTACTATGAGTAGTAATTTGTCAAAAATTTATGTTTCTTAAATTGCATATTTTTACATGTTTTGATGAAAACAAAATTTATTGAATACTGTTGAAAATTTGCACGTGGAACAAGTTATTTTACTTAATATGATATTGATATGGTTATTTGAGATATGATATTACTATTTGAATATTCTTCACTTACATGAGGAATAAGTATTTTTGATATATGTTTTATTCAAGTTTACGTGTATTATTATCGATATGAATTTTAAAGTTATATTCTATTCTAAAAGATATTTTCAAATGAATATCCTTTTGTTTTCAAAGAATTTATGAATGGGAGTAGACCTTGATTGAATTCCGTAGCTAACGGCGGGATCGTTAGACCTAGTGCACCATGTATTCACTGATGAATGTTACAACCCTCGCTAGTGAGAAAGTAGAACTAGCATACTGATATTGATATGGTTTGACTCCTTTATGAGGGGTCCACTATTATGGGTTATTCTTAATGAAGAAGAATGACCACACTGATGATATGATTTGACTCCTTTATGAGGGGTCCACTGTTATGGGCTATTCTTAATAAAGAAAATGTCATACTGATTACCTGATTCATTCTTGAAAACCTCCCAAATATGTAATATTTGATATGATACGATGTTTTTGAAGTTTATTACTGAACTATTGGTTCACTTGGCTTACATAAAATAATGATATTGCTTATTGATACTGAAAGAACATTTATTTCATGATATTTTCTGACTTGTCCCCATTAAAACGGTTGTGGTTAAGTTTACTACTCACTGAGCTAGTGGCTCACTCCTCGCTATTATTTTTTTTAAAGAATGCAGGTGACGGTGAGAATCGTGTTGGCTAGAGGATTCGAGTAACATATCCTTGGTGAGCCCCGCAATTATTCGCATGGGCTATAGTTTATTTATTCGTTATGTTTCTTTTTCTTGAAAAATTCTTAGTTTGCTCCATAGTCATGTCTTTAGAGTTTTGAGTCTTTCGTTATTTTATATTTGTGGAATGTTGGATTTTCTCTCAGCTTTGGAGATGGTTTTTGTATTGTTATTTGGTGGTACTGGAGAAGTGTTGATGATCTATGGTGAATTATGTTGGTGTTTGTGTGGTGGTTGTGCTATCGGGTTGTTTTGTTATTGAATTTGAGGCAGGGAATTTTCTTGTTAGGCCCCCAAAACAAGGGGGAACTCTGCCCGATTTTCTGTAAAATTCTAACGAGGCTGGTTTTGGAGTCCTAAACTCCTTAGCGCCGGTCATGATCCTATTCCGGATCGTGACACTTTCATGTTGGTATATTCTACTTCATCATAATGTATTGCTGTTACAAATAGTTATGTTATATTATTATGCTCATATATAATGTACTTCTTTTTTTCTTTACCTTATTATTTAGAGTATGCTTTCAAGTTTAAAATTTAAGGATAGTTTGTGATATCTCTTGAGTTTCAATTTGGCTATTTTTTTTTTTCTGTGTTTGTGGAATTTCACATGGTGAATTAGTGATTTTTCATTGTGAAAATTTAGAGAAATGTTTAAAAAGAAAATATAAAATCATGTAGAGCATATCTCTAAATTGTTGATGGGAGATGAAAGAAAATGAAAAATAATATATGTATGAAAAATAATATATGTACAAAATTGATTTATTCTCCTTATATAGTTTTATTGATTAACGGGAGACACACATGCAAAACATGTACTCTAAACTAGTATATATGTATTGATTGTATACGTAACTATATATTTCGATACAATATATATTTGATAGTTTGATAATAATATTTTTATCAATACGAAATATCAAAAAAAAAAAATGCACATAAATACCATAATATCGTGATCCAGTATCAAAAATTTTGATTTGAACATGATCTGTATCAACTGTAAAATACTCCTAGTTTCTGACTAAAAGAGAGATATTTCAAATCATGATAACTATCAACTAGATCTTGATAGATTTTATTAGATTATAGATAGATATAAATTATAGATATTAGAATTCAATGGGATTTTAAGCTTCAAAGATAACAATTAAATAATTTGTTTACTTAATTATAATTAGATTTGTTTTTCGCCATTATCTCTAGATATTATAATTACACTTAATCAATCTAATACGAAATGAACTTAAACAAAGGAATAGAAATTCATTTCACCCACTTTAATTTGCTTGAGATTAAAACGTAATTATTATTGTTTTAATCAATTCACAATTATCATACTTTTAAACTCAATATTAAATTATGACAGTACTTTCAAAATGTCAACTAAAATTCACACAACAGCTATACACAATTTAATGATATTATATGCTTTTGAAGGAGTATACTTGTTGATTGAAAGATGGAAGGACCTTACAGAAATGTCAAAAGTTTGGCCTCTTGGTAGATAACGTTCAGTTTTCTTTTATCGCTACTTTCATGTTGCTATATTCTACTTCGTCATAATGCATTGTTGTTACAAATAGTTATGTTATATTAATGTGCTCATATATAATGTACTTTTTTTCTTTACCTTATTATTTAGAGTATGCTTTCATGTTTAAAATTTAAGGATAGTTTGTGATATCTCTTGAGTTTCAATTTGGGTATTTTTTTTGTGTGTTTGTGGGATTTCACATGGTGAATTAGTGATTTTTCATTGTGAAAAGTTAGAAAAATGTTTAAAAAGACAATATAAAATCATGTAGAGCATATCTCTAAATTGTTGATGGGAGATGAAAGAAAATGAAAAATAATATATGCACAAAATTGATTTATTCTCCTTATATAGTTTTATTAATTAACGTAAGACACACATGCAAAACATGTACTCTAAACTAGCATATATATTAATTGTATATGTAACTATATATTTTGATTCAATATATATTTGATAGTTTGATAATAATATTTTTATCAATACGAAATATCAAAAAAAATAAAATTAAAATGCACATAAATACCATAATATCGTGATCCAGTATCAAAAATTTTTATTTAAACATGATTGGTATCAACTGTATCACGTAAACTCCTACTTATGATGTCACTAAATTGCGACCACTAAGCCTCAGTTTGGATGGTGTTTTGCCATGGTTTCATAATGTATGGTATAGTATGGTATGGTATTGTACTGTATGGTATAGTACAATACAATGTTTGGATGGACTGTATCGTTCACTATTGTTTAATAACAGTTTTTTGTTTGGTTTGATGGTATGGTACTGTATCGTAGTGGGTAAGTTTACTAAAATGCCCATAATTATTATAAATTTTAAATTTATTAATAATTGTTAATAAAATAATTTTCTTTCTATAAATTTATCACAAATCATGTCTTGTAAACATATTAAGTTGTTAAATTCATGAAAAATCATCTTTTAATAATTATTTTTACTAAACTTTAGTCTGCTACCAAAAGGGTGTGTTTAAAATTTGTTTAAAAAGTAAATAAATGCATGATCAGTTCTACAAGAATTTTCCAGTGTCGCCCAGTTCAATCATTGTGCTAAGTGTTATGGTGAATGAAATTGTTTTTAGACAACTGGAGTGTGAAGGCAATCCGCAGAAAGACAAATATATTAGGGTTAAAAGTGATATAAGGTGAAGGGTAAAATGGGATTAAAGAATATTATATAAGGGCATATGTGGAAAAAAAAAGAAGAAAATCATAGGATACCGCTAAATTGGTGGTTCTAAAAATTGAGAGATTTCATGGTTTGGTAACCATGAAAACATACCATACCATACCGTGCCTTTTAAAAAATAATCAATACAAATATGGTTTCCTTGATAACCATACCATACCATACCATGGAAAACCACCATCCAAACAAGGGCTAATTGGAATCTTAAGGGTATTTTTTTTTGTAGAAAAAATGCTTCTTTCTTTTTCAAAAGCTAAATAATTTAAAACAAATTCAAATTATTATTAAAACGGGTAATATTTGAGTGCATTTCCTGTTAATACTAGATATCGGCGGCCCATGGTAGCACGGGCTCAATATATATTTTTTTTAATCATAATTTATGTGATACAAATGAAAATTAGATAATCAATAACTGAAATGATTTAAGTTTTTAATTATTGTGATTTATAATATTTTTTCTTCTACTCCAATTTAAGTGATTGATATAATTTTGAGAGTCGGTCAAATATTTTATATATTTTAATTTTTTTTAAAGTTGTTAATTATGTGATTTATAATATTTTTTACATAATTTTTCAATAAGATATGAATAGTCTTTCCGTCCTAGTTTATTTGATAAATTTTGGCAGTCAATTTTTTTTTTTATATATATATATTTTTCAATTAAGTTATTAATTATTCTGGTTTATAATACTTTTTATCTCATTTTCAAATAATATATGCTACTCTATGTCTTTCTGCCACATCTCAATTTATGTAGCACTAATATAATTTTGATATTCAATCAATTTTTTTATGTCGATATATCATTTTGTGTTCATTTTACCTTTTTATGAAATATTACTAATTTTTTAATATTTTGATGACCATAATAATTAATTAGAGGTGATATAGTAAAATCACGATGGAAACAGTGAAACAGACATGTGTTAAATGACTTATAATAACTAATTAGAAGCCATATAACGAAATTAATACAAAAATACTTGTGAAAAAATAAATTAAGTGGGTCTCATATAAGACGTCAAGTTACTTTAAAACATCGAGCATTAATTTATCATTTTATTCTATTTTACTTTTCTTATTAAATATTATTATTTTTTTAATACTTAAATGACTTATAATAATTAATTAAGGGTGATTTAGTAAAATTAGAATTGAAATAGCTACAACAGATATGTCATAAATGTCTATTTTATTTTTTATTAAATATTTATTAATTTTCTAATGTATAAATGACTTATAATAATTAATTAGGAGTGATACAGTAAAATCACGGTTGAAATAGCTCAAGAAGGCAGCACAAGCAGGCATATCGACCTCGTGCCTTCTTCAAGAGGTTAACTTACTATATCACGATGGAAACAACGAAACAGATATATCTTAAATGACTTCTAATTAACCAATTAGAAGTGATATAGCAAAATTACTATAAAAAAATTACTTATGAAAAACATTTAAATGGGCCTCATATAAGACTTTAAGTTAGTTTAAAACATTAAAAGTTAATTTATCATTTTGTGATTATTTTACCTT
Organism: Capsicum baccatum var. pendulum; assembly: GCA_030864225.1. NCBI lineage: Eukaryota > Viridiplantae > Streptophyta > Magnoliopsida > Solanales > Solanaceae > Capsicum > Capsicum baccatum. The sequence goes on along the minus strand of CM061560.1, from coordinate 205,737,983 downwards.
TTTTATTAAATATTAGTTTTTTTTAATACTTAAATGACTTATAATAATTAATTAAGGGTGATATAGTAAAATTACGATTGAAGCAACTGAAGCAGACATGTCAGAAATATCTATTTTGCTTATTTTTATTAAATATTATTAATTTTCTAATACATAAGTGACTTATAATATTTAATTAAGGGTGATACAGAAAAATTACGACTGAAGCAGCTGAAGTAGGCACTTTGTTTTTATTAAATATTATTAATTTTTAATACGTAAATGACTTATAATAATTAATTAGGGGTGATACATTAAAATTACAACTGAAGTAGCTGAAGCAGACAACACAAGCAGGCATGTCAACCTCGTGCCTGCTTGAGCTGCTTAACTCCCTCTTATAAATAAGAGAAAGAATACTATAATTAATTAGGAGTGATACATTAAAATTTTGACTGAAGCAAGCAGCACAAGTAGGCATGTCGACCTTGTGCCTGCTTGAGCTGCTTAACTAAATATTATTAATTTTCTAATACGTAAATAACTTGTTGACACCTAATTTTTGCCCTCCACGACTAAATTTAATCCCGAATTTCTTTTTTTTTTACTAAAATCAAAATATTTATTTCATCTGAATAATTTTTTTTTCAAAATACATTTGAACGTAATTTTGTCATTTTAAGTAGCGATTATATATTATCGTGTTCAATTATATGATATTATATAATTTGGTTGCTTAAACATTTATCTTGCGGAATATCGGATTTTAATCAAAGCTTATTTTGAAAATAAATTCAAATAGTTGAAATCTTGATTTTAAATACAATTTGTTCTCGAAATTATTTTATTTAGAAAAATATTTATTTGATTTTATTAAATGAAGAAACTCGGGATAAATTTGTTACTTAATTCGTGTCAGATTGCGATTCAATTTAGCCAACTAATTAAATTTGACTCTAATTGAAATAAAAAATGGCCCTAATTGTAATGCAATTGACCAACTGATATCCAATTTGACTACAATTTAAATTAAATTGCCTAAATTGTAATCCAAAATCCTAAATCTCAAAACCCTTATACCCAATTGACCCAAACAAATACCCAACACCTTAGCCTATTTTAAAACCCCAAATCCGGCCCATATTTCTGTTTCTTATTTAACACAAAATAATACAATTATTTCTCAGCAAAACCCGATCTAATAGTAACGTAAGACAACAACGACATTATTCAACAACAACAACCGCATACAAGCAGCTTCAACAGTAATACACGAAGAATCAACCCCAAAGATCCGTAACATGCCAACAAACAACAACAATGTCAGACCCGACCCGTTCCAATTCCCACCATAAGTGATGACCCGTCGACCCGAACCCACGATAAACTCAGCATCATCCATCGACAACCGGGGCAATCCTAAAATCGTAATTTGTGTGCTATTGATGAGCTGTCTGCTTCTAGAAGAGCCTAGAAACAGTCCAGCTATCTCTCTCAACAGTATTGTATCTAACCATCGTCCGATTCGTACATAGGTGGATGGTGGATATTAATCCTATTTTGAAATTTTGAAATCCTCTCCTAAAATTTCTATCCTATTTTTCCACCCCTCATCGAAAGGAATCAAGTAGGGGACCCTAAAGATTTTCCTATATATACTCTTACTGTTTTGTTGAAAGGGGAAGAGATTTTCCTTTGGGGGTCCGAAAAAGAGAGAAGGAAAAATTTTTGAAAAGAGAAAAAGAAAAGGGAAAGCTCAACAGGTTGAAAAACCTGGGAGCAAAAACAGTCCCTTTTATAGTAAAAAATATTTATTCTTTTGGGAAATTCGCCAACTGCTTAAAATTTTTGAGTGGACGTTTTCCGGTGGTAGCGAGGAAACTCCGTCGAAAGCTCGTTGTTCCGTTTTGCTGCTCCAAAACAGGTAATCTTCCTTCCCATTTAGTTTTAAATTTACCTTCTGTTTTTTCATTTCGTCACTCTATAGCCATAATAGCATCTTGATAATGTTGTACGCTGGGATTGTATGTTGTAAAAAGCCTCAAAGGCTGTAGGATTTTGATGCGATGAAGTGGAAATAGTTGTATTATCGCGATATCCCTCTGCCCGTCCTAATTGTTATACTTTGGTGTTCAATTTCTGCTCAATTTGGTATGATTTATTTGAATATAATCTTGTGTATGAGTTAGTTTTGTTAAGGGTATTCGTTTGATAGTAAGAAATATGCAGGTGATCTCTGTTGAATTCATTTACATAACTATTGTGCGTTGATTCGTGTGCCTATTCATTTATTTTGATCATTGATCGATTCGTTGTTTTCCCCTAGCCATATGTTTATTTATTGACCAAGCACAAGCTGATTTAAGCATATTGGTAATTTGCAAAGTGTCTTTCTTTTTCTATTTTGCGGAAGTAGTCGAAGTACTGTAGCTTTCCCAGTTCCTAATCCTGGTAGGATGTCAATGGCTCGAAAAGGGAAATAGTTTCTTCTCAAAAATTAAAACTGGAGAAATAAGGCACTTTCTTGCTATGATACGTTTTCATCTCTAAAATACGCTAATATTCGAGACTCATTGATAAATATTGATTTTTTGTCATTTTTGTGTTATGTTTAAAGAGTCAAATGCAAAAGAGATTTCTTTAGCCCGTCCTGTGGTGATCAACTGATGCGTTCAAGAGTCTTTTCTTATGTCTCGTATTAGTTTGGACTCCAATTTGGTCCCAAGTTCTTTGTGTTCCCTGTGTAAGTTTTTTTTTAAAGTTGATTTATTCATTTCTACTATCCTCTGGTCTCATCAACGATAAAAGTGTTTTTTTTATAATTCCATTTAATGTTTAATTTATTATCCTCTAGTGTCGGTTATTGGCTAGGGCGGCTAAGGCTCGAGCTTTATCTTTAAAGATTGTTATTTTATTTTTTGAATTGATGCATGTATGATTAATTTGGAGTTTTTGAGCCTAATCTGTTATTGTGTTTCTTTTCTATCCTATTTAAACTTGTTATGTTGAGATAGATTGAATCACTGCCCTTCTATTACGCAAGTGTTTCTATTACTCAATCTGCTTGTGGCACATCAGCATAAAATTATTAAATCATGAACTTTTCACTTTGTCTTTTATCATTTCTACTATTTCGAGTTCGTGAATCATTAGGTGTGTTTTGACGAAATTTTGACTTATTTGAGAAGAGTCGCCACTTAATTTTGAAAAGGAATTAAGAAACCTTTATAAAATACTTAGACGATTCAAAATAGGAAAATCGTTTAAGTCGGAGATTCTGAATAGCAGTTCCTATTAACGTTTTAGGAAGGTATTAGGCACCTAAAACATCCGCTAACTTGCGGTTATCCGGACTGTTTGAAAACATCTTTTGATTAACTTGTAAAAAGATTAATTTATTGGAAAATGATTGATTTTTTAGAAAATACTTGTCTAAAATAGATTTAGACGACTTAGTAGGAATTTTAACTAAGTCTAAACAAAACAACTGAGCAAATAAACACATAAAAGGGGAAAGGGAGGAAAAAGTAAAAGATTTAGGCCATTGGGCCCAAATCAATGAAACATGAACTAGTCTGATTGAGTCTTTGACCCATTTCACCTGTCCTAATCTAGTTTTCGAGCTTTTTGGCCAAAAATCTGCTCCACCTTATTAAATTTACAACTTTGGCTTCGAGGCTCAAATGAATGAATAATGAAATGAAGAAAAAAAGTAAATAATAATAAAAAGACAACAATAAATGAATAAATAAATAAATGAGACTTCCAAGCCTCCTAGCCGCTTCAAGGATGGGACTTTAGTCCATTCTTCTTCTTTCGATTCCTTGTATTCATACGCTATTTAACAGGCTTTGGTTTTCCTTCGTTTTGACTAGGAAAGATGGGCCATGTTTGCCCATTATGAGATGCAACGAAAAAAGAGCCCATTTGGACTCCAAGCTGGGTTCACATGTGAAAGAAGAAAGAAAAGAAATCAAAACACATTCGAAATGCAAAAAACAAAGTAAACCAACACATGGGAAGGCTGATACTTGAATAATATCTATTCAAAATCAATTTTAAGCGTAAGAACACCAAAATGATATCTCGCGACATACTTCTACTAGTGACTATTTTAAGGCATCCAAATTTCAACAGTGAAGGAACAGACCAAAGACAAGCAACAATGAAATGAGTAATAAAAATAAGTTAAGGAAAAGATAATGGACATTCAAGTAATCAAGCACCTTAAAGACTTCAAACATACTGTATGATGGTAAGCTAATTTATTGCAATTTGAAAAAATAAAATGTACACCAACTGGGGTACACCACCTTATGCACTCATGTTAGATTATTGAACATTTTTTGCACCAAAAGATTAGGTTCTGGTCAGATTGTATGAAAGAGAGCCAAATTGGATCAAAAGTAAAGAAAAAATTGAATAAACAACCAATCAACCTAAGCAGAGGAACATCATCCTGAAAGTAGATAAGACAGGAGCCTACCAAGTATCTAAAAATTAAAACAAGGAGAAAAAAAATGATATAGAAAACGCTGGACATTTCTAAAGTGAAAATGCAATTAGGCAAAATTGAAACATCAAAGCAAATTTGTTTGCAATGAAGGAACAAAGCAGCATTTTGCGTAATTAACACACAACAAGAAACCCAATTTGCATTTCTCAGAAGCATATAGGCAAAGTCATCCTCACCCTCTCTTCGACCAACTCAAAATGAACTTTCAAAGGTCGAAGAAAAAGTACTTGAAGAAAATCGGGATGAATCGAAGCAAAAATACACTTGAGAATACGTAACTAGACTAAACTAGAGATATTCAAGCATAGCAACAACAAATCCAATCATAATACTCAAAAGAAAAAAAAAGGCATGACAGGGGTGACTGAAACTTAGTATCACAATAGTCTCAAAAGCGAGACGCATTCAACTCGAATTCAGAATAAATCAAAGAAACTACATGTTCGACTTTCATTTAACAAAGTTTAGGTTAGACAATGATATAATATCTCGCAACGAAAGTCGAAAAATCAAGACAGTGAGGCAACAATTCCATGTTATACGATACTTCGGCTAATTGACCACATTAACAATGTGTTCAAAGTAATCAAAACATGGAATAATAATCATCGATTCAGCGAACCATACAACAACCAACACATTCGAATCCTACAGCCATCGAGGCTATCATCTACAGCAAACTCCTAGCACACAATACTACTATGATAAAACGATGATGATGACACGAAGAAGACATAAAATCAAAAATAAATGGGAAGATTGACTATTTTGGAGCAGCAAAATGGGATCACAAGCTTGGTCGGGATCAATCACCACCGGAAAAACATCGTCGTCAACTTGAAATCTTTGTTTGGCCGATGAATTTCACGAAAATAAAAAATTTTCTACTAAAACAATGTGAGACTATTTTTTCTTGGAAGTTTTTCCACCTCCAAGACTTTGAAATTCTACCTAAAATGATAGTATTTATAGAGAAAAAAGCTAGGGGTTCCCTTCTCTCCATCAGCCGATATGGGAGAGTGGATTTTAAGGGCATTTTTGGTATTTTTGTTTGGAAGAAATTTTGAATTTTTGAAATGGGGTAAGGCTGTGAGGTGGATTTGGTACAAAATCATACAACCATACATTGAATCGCACAAATCAATCCACCTCAGCCTATTCTAGAAGGCTCTAGCATTTTTGGGATGGGAAGAGCAGAAGAGAGGCAGGATTTTACCGGGTTAAGGTCGGGTCGGAGCTGTTCGGTTCGAATCTAGGTCGGGTCGGCGTTGAGATCATTGTTGTCACATTGCTGGTTGAGATCTGTACGCGTATGGGATTGTTGGCATTGGGTTTGGCTATTGTTGTTATTTTTTGGGAGCTGCTGATTGGAAACCATTCTTTTTGTGCTTATGATGGAGAAGGGGGATTAATGGTGGGCTAGCCGGGTCAGATAGGCCATTGGGCCAGAATACTGGGACTATTAAAAGGAGTTGCTGGGATGAAATATGATTTTAAAATTTGGGCTGGGTAGAAATAAGACTTTGGAGTCATTTAAGACATGACCCCAATTAGGATTAGGTATAGGCTATTTATTAAATAGCCTATTGATAAAATTTTAGTCAATTGTGTTTTAATTTTAACCTGATTAAAATTTAATTGGCCAATTATATTGCAATTGTGGCTGAATTGACCTCAATTAAAGTCAAATTTAATAAATTAACTAAATTGAATCAAGATTTGAAATGAATTACCAACTAGTTTAATCCCAAGCTTCTCGATTCGATAAAATTGAATAAATATTTCTCCAAATAAATTATTTTTTCAGAATAAATCATATTTGAATCAAGCTTTTAACCATTTGAATTAATTTTCAAGATAAGCCTTGATTAAAATTCGATATTCCGTAAAATAGTTATTTAAGTAACAAAATTATATAATCTCATATAATTGAATACAATAATGTATAATTGCTACTTAAAATGATAAAATTATCTAGATAAATACTTTGACCAATTTTTATTGGGATGAAATAAATATTTTAATTTTTATCAAAAAATAAAGAAACTCAGGATTAAATTTAATCGTAGAGGGCAAAAATTAGGTACATTTTTCCTTCTATTACTATTATTATCATGGTTATCATTATTTTCATGGAAGAATGCATTTTTCGTAGTATTAATGTACTAATGACCCATACTCAGATTATGTATTAATTCGATATTGTTTTTCTATGTGCGACATGTGAATTTGTTCTTGAGTCCAAAACGGACTCCCCCCTCACCCTTTTGCATTGTATATGGGCCAATAAGGCCCATCTTCTCAAGTATGCCTCAAAGAAGGTTCAAACATCAACCTTAGGACATACCGGATGCAAGGAGTCAAAAAAAGAAGGAATGAGTTAAAGTCCTAACTCTGAAGCGATTGAAGAGTCTTATTTTCCTTTATTTATTTATTTATTTATTTATTTATTCATTGTTGCTTTATTTGTTTTTAGTCATTTATTTATCTACTTATTTATTCATTTGGGTGTTGAAGCCAAAGCTGTAAATCTAATACAGGCGGAACAAACTCGAGCCAAAGGTTCGAAAAAATAGGTTAGGACAGGTGAAAGAAAAATGGGTTGAAAACCCAACTAGATTGGGGCAGGGTTGACGGTTTGGGCTTAAAAGCCTAAATCACTACTTCTTCCCTTTTTTCCTTTTCCTTTTTGCTTACTTGTTTTACGTGTTTCTTTCAAACCTAGTTATATCCAAAACTTTTGAAACTATTTTCTAAAATTAAGACTACTTTCAAAAATCTATACAAATCTTTTACTTAGTGATTGCCTAGATATCTATTGGAGCAAGGAGCCGAGGCGAAGGTACCAACATGACGAGGCACCTGAAAGATGGCGAGGAGCAAACCGAGGAGTGAAGGAGGTCAATACAGAGTAGTTTCACTCAAACTAATTATTTTTATATGAATGCAGGGATCAATACACAAAATGAGAGTCTCTTTCAAAAATTCCCGAACAAGTTGGGAGCCACACCAGAGCATTAATGCTCAAGAGCGGTATTTTTGGGTAGCCCCAAAAATGGGTTTAATATCGATTTATCGAGGACTTTTTGAATTGTCTATCTCATTTTTTGAAATCATGAAGGACAAATAAAGGTGTCTTATCTTCTTTATGAATATTGTATTTAGAAATTTTCTAAAAAATAGTCGCTATCAAAAACGACTTTGTGTCTACTAAATATTTACCTTGAGTGCAGGTACATTCAAGGGAGTTGGCACAATAAATATAACAATCAAAGGATCACTCAATAAGAGGAAGAAAAGAGAGTCACCCTCAAAATTCACCTTGAAGCGAAGCAACGGTATTTGAGTAATCCCCAAACAAGGGTTTTGCCCCATGTACTTGCATTTGGTGGATTTACAATTTAATCATTTCTTCAAAAAGAAAAGATTAATAACAGAATAAGTCATTCAAATTATGATGCTCAGTATTTGTTATTAAACTATCATAAAGCGTGACTTTGGTCGCCAGTGAGAGCGATATTGTGTCTACTAACTATCTGCCTTAAGTATAGGTACATGTAAAAACAAAACGCAGACAAACGAATGCAGGTGAAGTTGTTTTCAAATCACCGGAAGAACCATTTTATAACATTGTCAAGAAGGCCATTCGTGCCATTGCCGAGAGGGTCATTTCATATCATCGCCGACAGGGCTATTTCATACTATCGCCAAGAGGGACATTTAATATCTGTTGACACGTGAGACATAAACGCTGGCATCGAGGATATCATCTGCATTCAATATCTGTTGACACATGACACATAAACGCTGGCGTCGAGGATATCATCTGCATTCAATATCTGTTGACACGTGAGACATAAACGCTAGCGTCGAGGATATCATCTGTATTCAATATATGTTGACACATGAGACATAAACTCTGGCGTCGAGGATATCATTTGTATTTAATATCTGTTGACACGTGAGACATAAATGCTGACGTCGAGGATATCATCAGCATTTCATATCCGTTGAAACGCAAGACATAAATGCTGGCATCGAGGATATCATCTGCATTTTATATTTGTTGACACGTGAGACATAAACGCTGGCATCGAAGATATCATCAGCATTTCATATATGTTGACATGCAAGACATAAACACTGGCATAGAAGATATCATCTGCATTAAATATCTATTGACCCGTGAGACATAAATACTGGCATCGAGGATATCATTAGCATTTAATATCTGCTGACACGCATCGAGGATATCTCATTATTTTATGAATCAGCATCTGAATTCATCACGAGCACATGATTTTAAAGGACGTCTTTAAGTCTCTATCTAAAGACGGATGATATATGAGATTTCCTAGAAATTGACAATTTGAGGGTCATCTATAAGTCATATTATTTGAAATATGATAGTGTGCAAGATTACCTATGAATTGACAGCTCATAGGTCATCAGTAAGACGCAACAACATCCTAACCGAATAGTGTGCAAGATCACTCAAAAATCGATAGTTCGAAGGTTATCCATAAGTCGCAACTAAATCCTTACCGGAGAATATGCAAGATTATCAAATTGATAATGTCCAAGGGTTCTCTATAAGCCGCGTCATATCCAAGATCGATTATGTGCAGGATTACCCAAAGACGAGAAATTTGAGACATATCTGTAAGTTATATTGTATTCAAAGTCGCATGATGTACAAGAATACCGAAGAGCTAACGATTGGAGGGATATCTGTAAGTCATCTCTTATCCAAGGTCGGATAATGTGTGGGATTACCTAAAATCTACCAATTCAAAGGATATCTGTAAGTCACCTCATATCCAACATCAAATAATGTGTGAGATTACCCAAAGATTGATAATTCAATGGAAATCTATAAGTCGTATCGATACAAAGATGCGCAAGACTTACCCAAGATCATATGCAAAGAATTATTATCATTCCACATACAACTAGCATTATATGTGACCAAAAGGGTTTCCGCATCAATACAAGATTACACGATTGTAGGGACCGTTCTACAAAAAGTATCAGCAGTGTCCAAAGGGGATACCCTACTGCGAAGACATATTTAACCAAAAAATGTCATAATTATTCAACAACCAAGAAGGTTGTTATGTCTATCGTTTCAAGTTATTTCCTTCCAAACAAGTACATGAAAGGATGACTTCGCTTTTTAGGCAACAACTCATGTGAAGATATGGTGAAAACTATAAACCTCTTTTGTGATTTGTGCTTATTACTAACGATTTTTTTTGACATATTGTCGAGAGCATATGAGAGGATGAAAATCTCAAATCTAAATCATAGGTGCGGACGACTCCAAAAAGAATGTAGCATAACGTAGAACTCTTTCTTAGCAGCAAAACGAGACATAGTCTAGAGAGGGACATCAAACTCTTTGGACGCGAGCTAAAGGATGACGCCACCACCATCCAACCACACCTCTGTTAGAAGGCATGTGGAAATTTTGGGATATTTTAGTTTCAGCTTCGCCTTCAGGATATTTCTAAACTCATACCAAGGGTAATCTTCTCTTTATTTCAAATTCTAGTGATAAGACACCTAGAGTTTCGGAAATTATGTCTTGGTAAATTCTTACCTATGGATGTGAAGAGCTCTACTTTCACTGTTAAGAGGTTACAAGCCTTTTTCTCATAACTCGATCAACTTGTCACTCATCCCGAGCCAAAGATCGTCTAAAATAAAAGACTATGTTTTCTACCAATTGAGTCGAACTATAAGCAGTCTAATTTCCTGAGTCTCGGGGATATGTAGGCTGGGCTCTATGACTGAAAACCTGACTACATTCCAACCTCCCCCAAATTCCTCTATTCTCCACCTTTTTGGTTTTATCAGAAGCTTAAAGAACTGAGATAACTGGTGATTTTTTTGAAATCGTGCTACAAATCTAGCTTTATGAACTACAAGTGGCCCGAATTCTCATGTAACCTGAAATATGTAGGAAACCTGATACCGAGGTCCAACCATAACTCCATGAAACTCATGCGAAAGTCAACCTCTTTCAGATCCGATTTTGTGGTCAGACAAAAATTAGGAATGTCAACCTCCCTTTTCCTAGGGTTACTTGCATCCACCCTACCCAAAGGGAGGGGACAGTTGTTGACATCTAATATTTGCCCTCTATGACTAAATTTAATCCTGAATTTCATTGATTGTTAATAAAATCAAAATATTTATTTCATCCAAATAAAGTTTTTTTTCAAAATACATTTGTACATAATTTTGTCATTTTAAGTAGAGATTATATTTTATCGTGTTCAATTATATGATATTATATAACTTGGTTGCTTAAACATTTATCTTGCGGAATATCGAATTTTAATCAAAGCTTAATTTGAAAATAAATTCAAACGATTGAAATCTTGATTTTAAATACAATTTGTTCTCAAAATTATTTTATTTGGAAAAATATTTATTTGATTTTATTAAATGAAGAAACTCGGGATAAATTTGTTACTTAATTCGTGTTGGATTGTGATGATAGGCGAATTTACACGCCTATAGTGCTGTATTTTACCCATATTTTAGCCATGTTTTGAGGATAAATTATATATTTTATGCACTTTTAGTCCTTTTTCCTGTAAGTGAGCTAATGAACATGATTAGCAAGTTTTCAGGTATAAATGATGCAGAATTCAGCATTTTATGGATAACTTGACGCCAACGAAAGCTTCACGAAAGAAGGAAGGGGAATCTTACACGCCAAGGACCAAAAGTGGCGCATGGAAAATCTGTCCCGAGCAAAAACAACAATTCTGAAGACTTTGGGGACTAGTAGTAATTTATTAGGATTAGGATAATGATACATTAACCTTGTAGGATTGGGTTAAGTAATTCATTAGCTTAGTAGGAATAGGATATGGGTATTATAAATACCCTATTTTGCTAGAGATTTTAAGACATCTTTCAATCTTTCTATTATTCAATCTTCTACTTCTAAGACATTCTTCTATAATTCTACAACTCTTCTAATCCTTCCATTAATTCTACTTTTTATTCTTCTTCTGTTCATCTATTCAATTCTTAATTTCCGTAACAAGAGAAACGTTACTTGCAAAGAAAGTCACGCCTAAACGCCTACCACATGTTGCTACACGAAATCTTTATTGTGGTGCAATAATAATGTCTATTGTGATTTCCTTCGCACTCATGGGTAACTAAACTTCTCTGTTGGGGTTATGGAAGCCGTATGAGATACTATCTATTGCTATGAGTTTGTGAATTCGTGACACGTATGCTGCTTATATCATTATTCTCTTCATCTTAATCTAAATTCTTTGTGGTTGCAAACGCATAGAATACGCCAGTATAGCATTAACTTGTTCGAAAGAAAAGTTATATGTCTGGAAAAGAGATAATGTTAAGGTAATAGGGTCCCATCCCCTATTAAAAAGTTAGTGCCGTAACTGGATTAACCTCTTGGAGAATTTATACCGTTAGATACGCTTTAAGCTCGAAAGAGTTAAAGTGAAATAGTCCTTGTTTAGGTCGAAAGACGCTTGGATTTACCATCGAATACAATTCTCTATAAGCACATGCATGTCTGAATACCGCACAACTCATAGCCAATAGAGACGTACAACTCATAAGGTGGACATAACCCCAACTTCTCAATTCTCATTATTTTACATCTCACTAAAACATTCTTTTTGCTTTGCTATTTTCTATTTTACTCTACTATTTTGTTTACAGTACTTGCACATTACCATCCCCCCTTTTTTACGAGACTTGCACCAAAAGTCTAGTACTCTTTGCTTACTTATTGACCAAGCTATTCCCTGTTGGATCGATACCCAACCCAGTTGGGTTATATATTTGACAACGACCGCTTTACACTCCTACGAGAGCTGTAGATTGAGTGTTATCAAAAATTGGCGCTGTTGCCGGGGAATACGAGTGTCAATTAAGTTTTTGATAATTACTAGACCCTTTGGTCAAAGATTCTCGTACTTTTACTTTTAGTTTTTGTTTTTGTTTTCTGCAGGTTTTTATTCAGTGCATGCCCTATACTCGAAGTTCTGGTCAACCGTTATTACCTATCAATCCTGAACCACAACGTATTGGCAGAATGAAGGCACAACACGAAATTAAAAGGATGGTTGCTCAACAGGAACAGGCGAGACTAGCTGCTCTTGCCGCCGCTCAAGTGCATCAACAAAATATTGACAACCCTGGGCGAGCAATAAATCCCGACGATGAGGACCTAGGTGATGATGAGTTACTAAACCCTAGGCATGCTGCTGAGATCGCTATACCTGCCAACAGAAGAGATCGTCAAGCTAGGTTTAGGCCTGAACGCCGAGCTATGCAACCAGCTTTCGACGATGATGATGATGATCTTGATGGAGCCGGAGCCACAGGAGCCATTATTCCTCCACCATTGGCACCCGGAGCCAAGTTCAACATCACAAGCACCATGATTCAGTTATTGCAACTCAAGGGATTATTTGGTGGACTAGCAGGCGATGATCCGAATATGCATCTCATCAACTTTATTTCTACATGCAAGTCGTTTGACAACCCTGGCATTGGTCAGAATGCAATTCGATTACGTCTATTTCTATTGTCTCTGTCTGGTGAGGCAACTCTATGGTTGAATGGGCTGACTCCTGATTCTATTACAAATTGGAGGCAATTGAGAAACGCTTTCCTAGAAAGATTCTTTCCGCCATCCAAAAGAGCACAATTGAGAGACGAAATCAGCAACTTTCGTCAGCTTCCAACTGAAGCCCTTCATGAAACATGGGAGAGGTTCAAGATGAAGCTTATGAGGTGCCCGAACCATCACATGACCAATGTCCACGTAATGGAGATACTATACAGAGCCTTGAATTCAATAACTAAACCAGTGGTGGATAATACGGCTGGAGGATCATTTATGGACCTCACCTTTGGTCAGGCAAGCAATATACTAGACCGGATGACAAAACAAAGTAGAGCTCGGCATACCAGGGATTCTGAGGTAGCAAGCCCTACTATATCTATTGGCATAACTGCTGAACAAAGGAGAAGAGAAGAAGAACGTGATCAAGATATGGCGCACATGAAAACACAAGTGGATCTTCTTACAAAGCATTTATTATCAGGGAAGACCAAAAAAGACAAAGCTATTACGTCGAAAGGAAGAGACGAATCTGATTCGGAAGAAGAGGCCAACTACTTCAACAATCAGGGGGGTTTCCGAGGGAATACCCAAGGAAACCAAGGTCGGAACTATTATGATAAATCTGGAAACAAGGACCAAGGTAGTTGGAAGAACAAGAATGAAAAGAGTGGTTTGTATGTTCCCCCAGGAAGACGTGACACCACCACATCTAGTTCTGGAAATATGGAAGAGATGATGGCTAAACTATTGAAAGGAGTGGAAGCAACGAGCACTGGAGTAACGGAAGTAATAAATGATTTGTCCTCTATGAAGTAATTAGTTGATTCTCATTCCACTTCAATCAAGAAAATAGAGCAGCAATTGAGCCAACTTTCAGCAGCACTCAATCAAAGAAAGGCTGGCACTTTACCTAGCGACACTGTGCAAAACCCAAGGAATGATGGGTCATGCATGGATGTTGCTACCCGAAGTGGTAAGGTGCTGGAAACTTCATCAAAAGGCAAGCAAGTGGTTGATGAAGTAGCGGACATTGATGATAACGCAAAAGGAGAGGAATCCGCGGAAGCCACCCATGACGTGCATGACGTCACACCGAGCATGTTGCAGCCTGAAAAGGCTGAAAAACGGAAGCAAGAGGATAAGAAAGTCGTGGTGAGAACAATTCCCTATCCACCACCACCTTTTCCTCAAAAATTGAAGAAGGTGGTGGATGATACAAAGTTCAGCAAATTCATGACTATGCTAAAGCAGCTGACCATTAATGTTCCATTGGTAGAGGCACTTGAACAAATGCCTGGGTATGCGAAATTTATGAAGAATCTGTTAACAAAGAAGCGGGCAGCCAGCTATGAGTTGAAAGATGACGTTCATCACTGCAGCGCAATCGCTACCCGATCACTAGTCCAGAAGAAGGCTGACCCTGGTGCTTTCACTATTCCTTGCACCGTTGGATCTTTAAATTTTGCCAAGGCATTATGCGATTTAGGAGCCAGCATAAATTTGATACCATTATCTATCTATAAAAAGTTGGGGTTGGGTGATCCTACTCCAACCAATATGAGACTCGTAATGGCGGATAGGTCGGTAAAACGACCTGTTGGTATTCTATGTGATGTATTGGTAAAGGTTTCTTCATTCATTTTTCTGGCAGACTTTGTTATTTTGGATTGTGAGGAAGACTCAGAAGTTCCCACAATCTTGGGGAGCCCTTTCCTTGCTACTGGAAGTGTGCTCATTGATTTGAGATCTAATGAGCTTTCGTTCCGAATAAATGACGAAGTAGTTCGCTTTGATGTTTGAAAATCAATGAAGCAACCCAAAGAGCTGAACGTATTCTCGGTGGCTGATGTTTACTTTGATGATGAGGAAGAATCACTTGAAGAAGAACAAATTATTGAAGACCCATTGGCGATTGTGCTCATGAATGGAGAGAGTAAGGATGCTGAAAATTGCGAAGAAGCTATTTGTGCTCTATCAGGATTAGGGACATATCGCCATGCTCCCAAAAAGCTGGACCTTGATCTCAAAAATCGACCCACACCACCAGCTAAGCCATCTATTGAAGAGCCACCCACGTTAGAATTGAAGGAGCTGCCTAGTCATTTAAAGTATGCATTCTTAGGAAACGGAAACACACTTCCAGTCATTGTGGCAGCAGATTTGGGTGAGCAACAAGTTGCAGCTCTCATTACTATTCTACGAAAGTATATAAGAGCCATTGGGTGGACCATCACGAATATTATTGGTATTCCACCTGGGATTTGTACCCACAAAATTCAGCTTGAAGAAAAATGCACACCCACCATTGAGCATCAAAGACGTCTCAATCCACCTATGAAAGAGGTGGTGAAGAAAGAAATTATCAAGTGGTTAGACACAGGAGTTGTGTATCCAATCTCTGATAGTACATGGGTAAGCCCGGTACAATGTGTACCCAAGAAAGAAGGTATGACGGTGGTCGCGAATGAAAAGAATGAGCTTATTCCACTTAGACCCGTCACCGGATGGAGAGTATGCATGGACTATCGAAAACTGAATTCATGGACGCTTAAAGATCACTTTCCAATGCCATTTATGGACCAAATGCTAGATCGACTAGCGGGGAAAGGATGGTTTTGTTTCTTAGACGGTTATTTAGGCTATAATCAGATTTGTATTGCCCCTAAAGATCAAGACAAGACAATGTCCACATGCCCATATGGTATGTTTGCCTTTAAACGTATGCCATTCGGGCTATGTAACGCACCAGCCACCTTTCAGCATTGTATGATGTCCATTTTTCTGATATGGTTGAAGATACTTTGGAGGTATTTATGGATGACTTTTCAGTTGTTGGTGAGTCTTTTGAAGCGTGCTTGGCAAATCTAAGTATGGCGTTGCAAAGATGTGTAGAATTCAACCTAGTGCTGAATTGGGAAAAATGCCACTTCATGGTAAAAGAAGGAATCGTTCTTGGGCATAAAGTCTTCAAAAGAGGAATTGAGGTTGATCGAGCGAAAATTGAAGTCATTGAGAAGCTACCGCCCCCAATTTTAGTGAAGGGAGTTCGTAGTTTCCTCGGTCATACAGGTTTCTATCGGCGGTTCATCAAAGACTTCCCCAAAATTGCGAGTCCATTGTGCAAACTCTTGGAGAAAGATGCAAAATATAACTTCAATGAAGATTGCTTGAAGGCATTCGAATGCCTCAAAAGAAAACTCATTGAAGCCCCTATCATGGTAGCACCAGATTGGTCTCTCCCATTCGAAGTCATGTGTGATGCTAGTGGGGTTGCTGTTGGCACTGTACTTGGCCAGAGGAAGGAGAAATTATTTCATCCTATCTACTATGCTAGCAAGGTCCTAAACGAAGCCCAAAAGAACTATACTGTCACAGAACAAGAGCTCCTAGCAGTTGTGTATGCTTTTGAGAAGTTCCGTGCGTATCTTTTGGGAACCAAAGTGATCGTTCATACAGACCATGCAGCTCTGAGGTATCCAATGACAAAGAAGGATGCAAAACCAAGACTAATTCGATGGGTTTTGCTGCTGCAAGAATTTGATTTCGAGGTTAAAGATAGAAGAGGTTGCGAGAACCAAGTTGCTGATCATCTATCTAGACTCGAGAACGAGCATGTGGCGCAGCCTGAAATCGAGATTGACGATGCATTCCCTGACGAGGAGATCTTAGCGACAATAATGGAAGGACTACCATGGTATGCCGACTTTGCAAATTTTGTGGTGAGTAATGTGATACCTGCAAACTTATCTTACCATCAAAAGAGGAAGTTTATGCATGATGTAAAACACTACTTTTGGGATGAGCCATATTTGTTTCGACGATGCGCGGATGGTGTTATCCGACGATGTATATCCCATGTAGAGGTGCCTGATATATTGGAAGCATGCCACACTTCCCAAGTTGGGGGACATCACACAGGTAATCGGACAGCGAGGAAGGTATTGCAAAATGGATATTATTGGCCTTCCATATTCAGAGATGCCTACGACTTTGTGAGAAGATGCGACCAATGTCAGCGACAAGGTGCTATTTTGAAACACCATGAGATGCCCATGTCGAAGATCCTTGAAGTAGAGCTCTTTGACGTATGGGGTATTGATTTCATGGGTCCATTCATAAATTCGTTTGGAATGAAGTACATCCTAGTTGATGTAGATTATGTCTCAAAATGGGTTTAAGCTGTAGCGTTGGCCGACAATGAGGGAAAGTGTGTTGTAGCATTCGTAAAGAGAAATATCTTCTCTCGCTTTGGAGTACCACGTACTATCATAAGCGACGGAGGATCTCACTTCTGCAACAAGCTATTCAAATCCGTGTTGGCAAAATGTGGTGTTAAGCAACATAAGGTTGCCACGCCTTATCACCCACAAACCAGCAGACAGGTAGAGGTTTCCAACAGAGAGATCAAGCAAATCCTTGCTAAAACGGTAAATGCTAATAGGAAAGATTGGTCTCGGAAGCTGGACGATGCACTATGGGCGTATAGGACTGCATTCAAAATGCCAATTGGCATGTCCCCGTACCAACTAGTTTATGGGAAGGCTTGTCACTTACCCATTGAGCTTGAGCATAAGGCATTGTGGGCTTTGAAACGATTAAATTTGAACTGGGATGATGCAATGAATCTGAGATTGGAGCAACTGAACGAGATGGATGAATTCCGTCTACATGCTTATGAAAGATCGTATCTCTACAAGGAGCGGATGAAAAAGTATCATGATCAGCGGATTGTTAGACGAAACTTTTAAAAGGATGATATGGTACTTCTCTTTAATTCCAGACTGAAGTTATTCCCAGGTAAGTTAAAGTCCAAGTGGTCTGGTCCATACAAAGTTAACCAAGTCTACTCGTCTGGAGTAGTTGAGTTAGAAGACACTAATGGTGTTGTCTTCAAGGTGAATGGCCAACGAGTAAAACCATATATCGGTCCTCTTGACTCGATGAACTATATGGCCATCACTTATCTCGACGAAGTCTAAGTACTCGAGATAGCCATGCCGTGCCGTGATAATAAATCAAGCGCTAGATGGGAGGCAACCCATAGTTTTTCATTTTTTTTCTTTCTTTCGTTCTATTACGTGTTTGCTTTTGATAAATAAAAAAATCCAAAAGAAGAGTCGTGCCACGACCAAAACTAAGGCGCTTGATGGGAGGCAACCCATCGTTCTAATCGTCTTTATTGTTTTTGAGTAAATGTAGGTGCAAAGAGGTGTAAAACGAGGAGGTCGGTTTCAAATTTTGATTTGGACGTATTGCGTGTTAAAGGTGGTAAGTTAGGAATGAAGAAGCAAAAGGCTATGGATTGAGAATTGCTCATGAAAATATAGGCATCGAACAAGGCTAGGCCTAGGTAAAACTAGGCCACGAACAAGGCAAGGCCTATACTATGGCCTAAGGTCTCGGAATCTAGTGTGCCATAGCATAGGCGCCGCCCATGCCCAAGAATGCCATAGCATAGGCGCCGCCTATGCTAATGCCTTTTGTCTCTGAATCTCATATGCCATGCTAAAGGCGCCGCCTATGCCTAGGAATGTCATGGCATAGGCGGCGCCTATGCTAGACAATACTTTGCAAAAGGCGCCGCCTATGCCAAGCATAGGCAAAGCAAAAGGCGCCGCCTATGGTCACTTCTTGTCTCCAAATCCAATTTTAAATGGGTCAAAACCCGACCCAACCTTTTCCTATAAATATGAGACTTAGTCTTGAACCAAAAACACATTGGAAACCTAGCTTATGTGCCGCCTATAGCCTCCAAATCCTCTCAAAAATTTTCCTTTTACTCTTTTTCTTCACAAGAACATCATCCAAAGGCATCAATCAAGTAAGTACTACTTTGTTCTTCATTTATATTCCGTAAGTACTACGTTACTACGTCTATTATGAATTGTTGAATCTTGAAAAAAGTAGTGGTGATGTGAATGTGTTTGAATTGTTGTGATACAACTAAGTGAGTGAATGAATACGTAAGGATGATCTTAACTTGTTCCCAACTTGAATTTGATTTTGATGCATTGTCATACTTTTGCGGAATTGATATGGTCACTAAAATTGCATAATCTTGTCACTTGCATACTTACATGTTGGAATGACTTGTTCATCAAGATGAGAATTATGGTTGACTACCAATATAGGAGGTTGTGATTATTTGATACTGTACCTTGCTTCAATCTCTATGTAGTAGTTTTGATATCTCACATATGCAAGTATTAACAAGATTACAAGAAGTATGACTGCACTGATTTTATTGTTGGAACATAGCACCTAAAACGTATGTCGATGAAGTCTGAGTAATCGACCACTTTCACTTCACTAGTCTGTACCAACAAGCTAAGTGTGGGGTGGTTCCCCATCTGCTTGTTTATAGATTGTATCCATCGAGATTATGCTAATATGAACATTGTTTTAGTCTCAGGTACAATGGCATCCAAAGCAAGACAAGGCAAAGATAAGGCAACCACTTCCCAAAAGGGCAAGAAAAGAGGCCGGAAAGAGCAAGGAGAATCATCCTCGATGCAATTACCACGCCGCATGTTCGGAATTAAATGGGTTTTAGAGGAGGAAGCAAAAGAATAGTATAGGAACAACAAAGAGAAGAAATATGTTCATGTGGACTTGATAAACAAGGAAAGCCTAGCAAAGAAAGAACCGCACATGTTGGCCAAGATCATGGCGTTACATCTTGATTTCATCTTTTGAGACATGGGAGAATGCAATCTCGATTTAACAAGAGAATTCTATGCCAACTGGTCACTGAAAACCATAGGAAGCGAGGTCAAGATTCGGGGCCAAGTTTTACAACTCAATACGGATTTCTTCAACTCCTTTCTTGGCTTGCCTGCTGTTGATCCATCACCATTCAAAGAGCTGTACAGTAGACCTCCATATAGAGCCATTCGACACACACTCTGTGGAACAAGATCCATGGCACGGTGGAGTAGACATAAAGACACCGGACGACACAACACCTTCCCATATGCTCCTTTGAATAGGGAAGCAAGGATATGGTTGTGCATAGTCAACTCTTGCCTCATTCCAGGGACGCAATACACAAAAATAACAAGAGATAGAGTGTACCTGGTATATGCATTGATGACGAATGTCCCTATCAACATCGGGGCAGTTATTCGCTCCACAATGCAGAAAACTAGGCTACACAAGCGGTCCCACTTTAGCTTCGGCAATCTGTTGACTGCAATCTTGAGGAAGGAAGACATCGAAGAGGAACTGGCTGATCATAAACTCCCACACAACCCGAAGAAGGTTGACCTCACAAAGGTCAAAGATGCTGAATCAACACATAGCGTCAACCTTACTACGGCAGAGAGACATGCTCGGGATGAGAGTTTCTTTCGCCATCTTTATGGCATGACTTGGTTTACAATGATGAGCGAAGGTCGTGTTCCAACTGCTGCAGAGCTCCAACAGCTGGATCATGACTATCCCATGAATGTGCATGCCAAGGAGATGTGTGGAGTAGGTACTTACTTTGAGGAACCTCTTGATAATGATGTGCCGACCGATGATGATCGTCGAATGCCAGACTCCGACGTGGAGGAGAATTCTGATGACGACGACTCCTATGATGATTCCGACGAAGGGGGTATGACCTCCGACATAGAGGAGGAGTCCGACTGACCAGGTTCTTTGTATTTATTTTCCACTGAGGGCAGTGTGTCCCGTCTAGTGTGGGGTGGTGGTATTTGCATGCTATACTTCTCTATCCGCATTTGCATTTATGTTTGCTTAGTTTTTTTTTGTTTTTCATTTTTTTAGTAGATAATTTTTTTTTTTAGCTTTGCATGAAATTATTCTAATAGGCAGCATGAGATTATAACAAGAGTTTGTGCTAAAATCATGACTATTGAGACGTTTAGGCTCTGAATGTGACTCATTATGTGATAAGTGTGTGGTTTAATTCCTTCACCTGTTGGGTCAAGAGTCTATGCTACGCCCTAATAAAGTCGACCATGTGCCTTGTGTGTGTGAGGATATAGTGTATTCTGTGTTTGTGGCTGATGCTAGAACTTGCCTGGTATGTATGTAAAGCGAAAATAAGGAGTGCAAGTCTAGGAGATGATTTAGGCATTTCTTTGGCAACCTATGATTGTTTACCTTCTTTTTACCTACCCATGGACATTATCCTAGTTAACCCCTTTGAGCCTTTATCCTATTTTCTTTGACAGCCTCATATGTAAGCCTAATCCATTTTTTCAAGACCATAATTTGATCCAAATTCCTAAGTGCTTTAAAGTGTAAAGTCATGTGACAAAATAAGAGGAAATTGGGTGAGTATGATGCTTTAGAATGTAATGGTGCTTGAATTTGTTATGAAAAAAAAATTGTTATCATGAGAGGTGTTATGAAAAGAAAAAAAAAAGGGAAAGGAAAACTGAAAAGTTAGTTATGTTTAAAATTGAAAAACAAAAGAGGTGACAAAGGGGAGGTAGATTAAAAGAAAGCAAAAAGGTTGTTTGAAAGAAAAGTGTTAATGATACAATGTGATGTATTAAAGCGATTAGGAACATAGTCACTATTTCTGGCCAAAATAGTCCTACTCGTCCCTTAGCCTACATTACAACCATCAAAAGTCCTATTTGATCCTAAGCTTAGCATTCTGACATTTAGTGGAGCAGCAAGCCTATGGACATCAGTTGCAGCATATGAATTCTTTGTGAGAGCGAGAGCAAGGATACTTTTATACCCATGTTTGAAAAATATGCTATACTTATGAGTGATAATGGGTAATATATTGTGAGACACACATGGTTGATGAGTTTTGGGTAGTTGTGTATGATTCTTTGTGCCTTAAATTTTGAATATGAGTTGGCCACCATCACGAGTCTATGCTAGAGGTTAAATTGTTTCTACTAATGATCAGAAAACTACTCTTGGTTAATGATTGTTGTACCTGTCTTGATGAATATTTTGTGTTGTTACTGTGAAACCTTAAAGTGAATGTTTAGATGGACATGATATTTTGTTCGAGGACGAACAAAGCATTAAGTGTGGGGTGTTGATGATAGGTGAATTTACACGCCTATAGTGCTGTATTTTTTCCCATATTTTAGCCATGTTTTGAGGATAAATTATATATTTTATGCACTTTTAGTCCTTTTTCCTGTAAGTGAGCTAACGAACATGATTAGCAAGTTTTCAGGTATAAATGATGCAGAATTCAGCATTTTATGGATAACTTGACGCCAAAGAAAGCTTCATGAAAGAAGGAAGGGGAATCTTACACGCCAAGGACCAAAAGTGGCGCATGGAAAATCTGTCCCGGGCAAAAACAACAATTTTAAAGACTTTGGAGACTAGTAGTAATTTATTAGGATTAGGATAATGATACATTAACCTAGTAGGATTGGGTTAAGTAATTCATTAGCTTAGTAGGAATAGGATATGGGTATTATAAATACCCTATTTTGCTAGAGATTTTAAGACATCTTTCAATCTTTCTATTATTCAATCTTCTACTTCTAAGACATTCTTCTATAATTCTACAACTCTTCTAATCCTTCCATTAATTCTACTTTTTATTCTTCTTCTGTTCATCTATTCAATTCTTAATTTCCGCAACAAGAGAAACGTTACTTGCAAAGAAAGTCACGCCTAAACGCCTACCACACGTTGCTACACGAAATCTTTATTGTGGTGCAATAATAATGTCTATTGTGATTTCCTTCGCACTCATGGGTAACTAAACTTCTCTGTTGGGGTTATGGAAGCCGTATGAGATACTATCTATTGCTATGAGTTTGTGAATTCGTGACACGTATGCTGCTTATATCATTATTCTCTTCATCTTAATCTAAATTCTTTGTGGTTGCAAACGCATAGAATACACCAGTATAGCATTAACTTGTTCGAAAGAAAAGTTATATGTCTGGAAAAGAGATAATGTCAAGGTAATAGGGTCCCATCCCCTATTAAAAAGTTAGTGCCGTAACTGGATTAACCTCTTGGAGAATTTGTACCGTTAGATACGCTTTAAGCTCGAAAGAGTTAAAGTGAAATAGTCCTTGTTTAGGTCGAAAGACGCTTGGATTTACCATCGAATACAATTCTCTATAAGCACATGCATGTCTGAATACCGCACAACTCATAGCCAATAGAGACGTACAACTCATAAGGTGGACATAACCCCAACTTCTCAATTCTCATTATTTTACATCTTACTAAAACATTCTTTTTGCTTTGCTATTTTCTGTTTTACTCTACTATTTTGTTTACAGTACTTGCACATTACCATCCCCCTTTTTTTACGAGACTTGCACCAAAAGTCTAGTAATCTTTGCTTACTTGTTGACCAAGCTATTCCCTGTGGGATCGATACCCAACCCAGTTGGGTTATATATTTGACAGCGACCGCTTTACACTCCTACGAGAGCTGTAGATTGAGCGTTATCAGATTGCGATTCAATTTAGCCAACTAATTAAATTTGACTCTAATTGAAATCAAACTGGCCTCAATTGTAATGCAATTGACCAATTGATATCCAATTTGACTAGAATTTAAATTAAATTTCCTAAATTATAATCCAAAATCCTAAATTTCAGAACCCTTCTACCCAATTGACCCAAACAAATACCCAACACCTTAGCCCATTTTAAAACCCCAAATCCAGCCCATATTGGTATTTCTTATTCAACACAAAACAATACAATTATTCCTCAGCAAAACCCGATCTAAGGGTAACATATAGACAACAACGACATTATTCAACAACAACAATCGCGTACAAGCAGTATCAACAGCAATACGCAAAGAATCAACCCCAAAGATCCATAACCCACTAACAAACAACAAAAATCTCTGACTCGACCTATTCCAACGCCCACCATAAGCGGTGACCCACACCAGAACCGCCGACCCGAACCCACAATAAACACAGCATCATCTGAACCCTTCTACCCAATTGACCCAAACAAATACCCAACACCTTAGCCCATTTTAAAACCCTAAATCTGGCCCATTTTTGTGTTTCTTATTCAACACAAAACAATACAATTATTCCTTAGCAAAACCCAATCTAAGAGTAACATACAGACAACAACGAGATTATTCAACAACAACAACCGCGTACAAGCATCTTCAACAACAATACGCGAAGAATCAACCCCAAAGATCTGTAACCCGCTAACAAACAACAACAATATCTGACCCAACCCATTCCACCGCCCACCATAAGGGTGACCCATACCAGACCCACCGACCCAAACCCACGATAAATGCAGCATCTTCCATCGATAACCGGAGCAGTCCTAAAATCATTATTTGTGTGTTATTGATAAGCTGTCTACTTCTAGATGAGCCTAGAAACTGTCCAACTGTCTCTTTCAATGGTATTGTATCTAACCATCGTCCGATTCGTACATAGGTAGATGGTGGATATTAATCCTAGTTTGAAATTTTGAAATCCTCTCCTAAAATTTCTATCCTATTTTCCTATCCCACATCGAAGGGAACCAAAAAGGGGACCCTAAAGCTTTTCCTATATATACTCTTACTATTTTGTTGAAAGGGGAAGACATTTTCCTTTGGGGGTTCGAAAAAGAGAGAAGGAAAAATTTTTGAAAAGAGAAAAAGAAAAGGAAAGTCTCGGCAGGTTGAAAAACCTGGGAGCAAAAATAGTCCCTTTTATAGTAAAAAATACTTATTCTTTTGGGAAATTCACCGACCGCTTGAAGTTTCTGAGTGGACGTTTTTTGGTAGTTGCGAGGAAACTCTGTTGAAAGCTCGTTGTTCCATTTTGCTACTCCAAAACAGGTAATCTTCCTTCACATTTAGTTTCGATTTTACCTTCTGTTTTTTCATCTCATCACTCAATAGTCGTAGTAGCATCTTGATAATTTTGTACGCTGGGATTGTATGCTGTAGAAGGTCTCAAAGGCCGTAGGATTTTGATGCGATGAAGTGAAAATAGTTGTATTATATCGATATCCCTCTGCCCGTCCTAATTATTATACTGTGGCGTTCAATTTCTGCTCAGGTTTGGTCTGATTTATTCGAATATAATCTTGTGTATAAGTTAGTTTTGTTAAGGGTATTCGTTTGATAGTAATAAATATGCAGGTGGTCTCTATTGAATTCATTAACATAACTATTGTGCGTTGATTCGTATTCCTGTTCATTTATTTTGATCATTGATCGATTCGTTGTTTTCCCCTAGCCATATGTTTATTTATTGACCAAACATAAGCTGATTTGGGCATATTGGTAATCTGTAAAGTGTCTTTCTTTTTCTATTTTGCAAAAGTAGTGGAAGTATTGTAGCTTTCTTCCTATTTCAATCGGACTCTACCACGTATCCGTACGTGTCCGTTGATTTTTCCCAGTTCCTGATACTGGTAGGATGTTAATGGCTCGAAAAGGGAAATATTTTCTTCTCAAAAATTAAAACTGGAAAAATAAGGCACATTCTTGCTATGATACGTTTTCATCTCTAAAATCCGCTAATATTCGAGACCCATTGATAAATATTGATTTTTTGTCGTTTATGTGTTACGTTTAAAGAGTCGAATGTAAAAGAGATTTCTTTAGCCCATCCTGTGGTGATCAACGGAAGCGTTCAAGAGTTTTTTCTTATATCTCGTATTAGTTTGGACTCCAATTTGGTCCCAAGTTCTTTATGTTCCCTGTGTAAGTTTTTTTGTAAGTTTATTGATTCATTTCTACTATCCTCTGGTCTCATCAACGATAAAAGTTTTTTTTTATAATTCCATTTAGTGTTCAATTTATTACCCTCCAGTGTTGGTTATTGGCTAGGGCGGCTAAGGCTCGAGCTTTATCTTGAAAGATTGTTATTTTATTTTTAGAATCGATGCATATGTGATTAATTTGGAGTTTTTGGGCCTAATATGTTATTGTGTTTCTTTTCTATCCTATTTAAACTTGTTATGTTGAGATAGATTGAGTCACTGCCCTTCTATTACGCAAGCGTTTCTATTACTCAATCTGTTTGTGGCACATCAGCATAAAATTGTTAAATTATGAACTTTTCACTTTGTCTTTTATCATTTCTACTATTTCGAGTTCATGAATCATTATGTGTGTTTGTTTCTTTGGTTAGGACATTTTTCCTTCTATTACTATTATTATCATGGTTATCATTATTTTCATGCAAGAATGCATTTTTTGTAGTATCAATGTGCTAATGGCCCATACTCAGATTATGTATTAATTCGATATCGTTTTTCTTTGTGTGACATATGAATTTGTTCCTGAGTCCACAACGGACTTTCTCCCCCCTTTTGCATTGTTTATGGGCTAATGAGGCCCATCTTCGCAAGTCTGCCTCAAAGAAGGTTCAAACATCAACCTTAGGACATACCAGATGCAAGGAGTCGGAAAAATAAGGAATGAGTTAAAGTCCTACCTCTGAAGCGGCTGAAGAGTCTTATTTTCCTTTATTTATTTATTTACTTATTTATTTATTTGTATTTATTCATTGTTGCTTTATTTATTTTTAGTCATTTATTTATCTACTTATTTATTCATTTAGGTCTCGAAGCCAAAGTTGTAAATCTAATATAGGTGGAAAAAACTTGAGCCAAAGGTTCGATAAAATAGGTTAGGACAGGTGAAAGAAAAATGGGTTGAAAACCCAACTAGATTAGGACAGGGTTGACGGTTTGGGCTTAAAAGCCTAAATCACTACTTATCCCTTTTTATCCTTTTCTTTTTGCTTACTTGTTTTACGTGTTTCTCGCAAACCTAGTTAAATCACTAATTAAGTCGCTAAAAAACTGATTTTGAAAAAACTTTTTCTTATTTACTTTTCCAACAAATCGATTTTCTTGGTTAGTCAAAAGAATGATTTTCAAACATATCGGATAACCGCAAGTTAGCGGATGTTTTAGGTGCTTTAAAAACCTTCCTAAGACGTTAATAGAAACCGCTTACTCAGAATCTTCAAATTTTAAATGATTGTCTGTTTTGGATCGTTTAAAGTATTTTATAAAGGTTTCTTAATTCCTTTTCAAAATTAAATGGCGACTCTTCAAATAAGTCATAATTTCCGTAAAACATGGCTTATAATAATTAATTAGGGGTGATACATTAAAATTATGACTGAAGCAGACATGTCGACCTCGTGCCTGCTTGAGCTGCTTAAGTCCCTCTTATAAAAAAGAGAATACAAGACTACATACAACAGGGAAAGATTTAACTTTTAAAATATAGTGTAGTATGCACATGACAACACACACATATATATACTAATTTAATCGTATGCGCCTCGCACGTATAACCTTTATTTATAGTTGACAATTTTATCTCTATTGCGAAAGTCTGTAATGAAGTGTAAAAAGATCAAATCACTTCTCAAAGATCCTTCATACTTTAATATAATAATGTAAACTTAACATATATTTTATTATAAGCACATATATAGTTTACCACCAAATGTTTTCAAGTGGTTAATGGATTGTCACTTTTGCGTTTGTCATGCAGTACCTCTTTTTTTTTTTTTACTATTAAAGGCTAAGAGAAACGTTTGATTTGAACCATATTTGTAGTGCAATTATTTTTTTCTATATTTAAAATCATTCCCCATTTTTTAAATTAAATCTTTAGAATTTTTTTGATTACGTTCTTAAAACTTTTAAAAATTTGATATTTCTTTTATTTTCTTATTCTAACGCTTTCATATTTATTTTCTAGATTCTTCAAATCTTCATAAAATCAACTTTAGTTGATTTAGAATTCTTAAACTAATGAAAAATATGTTAGTTGTCATTAATTCTGATGACTTCTACTAAAAAAAATTTTAATATAAATATTTATTTAATTTTAAACTCTTAAATATTTAAAAAATAGTGAAAAGACGATATATATATATATAACTTTTTGACACCCTGCAGTGCTAGAAAAGATATAATGCAGCTTGTATATATGCGATAATATAATATATATATATATATATATATATATATATATATATATATATATAATCTATAATATATTAAAAGTGTGATGACCTTTATAAAAGTGATTTGAATTCTTTGTCATTCATTAAAAGACTCCATAATTGACAGAATCGTCTTTTCACTATTTTTTTATATTTAAACTTTTAAATTAACTAAATTTTATGTAAAAAATCCTTCCTTATTTAAATTATTTAATATAGTTGAATTTGTAAGAAAAACTAACACTAGAAAAAATAGAAATTTTAGCCACTTTCGAATTCTTTTAAATATAGGAGTCTTCCATTATATTAGGAAAATGTCATTTCAAATTGTTAGATTAGACTTTATGGTATTTCAATTTAAATTTGCAAGAAAAATTGAACTTATTAATAGTTTACAAATATATGGTGAATAAAAGTGAATTATAAATTAATAATGAAATTTGTTATTATTAAGTCTTTACTTGTTTAGTCACGTAAGAAGTTCTAATATTTCATACTTCTAACTCACTTAAAATATTACCTTATATAAATTATATTTTGTTTAAGTAATGTTGGTGGAAGAGATATTTGGTGAATGGATCAAACTCTGTGGCCAGTTCCCTACCATAAAATGTTGACCTGACCGAGGAACAGAGGATTAGTCTCACGGCTGCCGGCTGTGGAGATACCTTGGGCAACCCCCCCCCAAAAAAAACTACTTTTTCAATAGAAGAGGCATCTAATAATCACAAAAGGTTAGGTTTAGTCTTTTTAATATCTCGATTATCATATTGTTTTGTTATAGTTTATATTCTATTCAAGTCTATTGTAGATGGATGTTTGGTCGGACTTTCAAGAACTTTTTGCGTTAAGGTTAGGTTTAGTGGTATTGTTCTAATATCTCAATTATTGTAGTTTCTAAAATTATTTTTATCTGTTGTTTTTCTGCTTAATACAAGTGGTAGATGAATGTTTTGTCGGACTTTGAGGAATTTCTTTATAAAGGTTAGATTTTAATCTTATCGTTCTGATATCTCAATTATGGTATTATTTTGTTATAATTTATAGGTGGTAGATGAGTGTTCGATCGGACTTTGATGAATTTTTGTATAAATGTTAGATTTAATCATATTGTTTTGTTGTAGTTATTGATCCATTACTATATATTATTTTGTATAAATGTTATATTATTTTAGTTATCATCCGTTATGTGATAGTTCATGTCGTAGGAGACGATCAAGATATCGATGCTTCACAGATGTCTGAATGGATGCCTGGATGCATTAAGCTGTCTATCTTCGAATTATAGGAGTCTTCCACTATATTAGGAAAATGTCATTTCAAATTGTTAGGTTAGAATTTACGGAATTTCAATTTAAATTTGCAAAAAAATTTAACTTAGTAATATTTTACAAATATATGGTAATTAAAATTGAATTATAAATTAATAATAAAATTTATTATTAGTAAGTCTTTCCTTTTTTAACCGCGTAAGAAATTCTAATATTTATACTTCCAACTTACTTAAAATATTACTTTATATAAACCATATTCTATTTAAGTAATGTTGGTGAAAGAGATATTCTTATAACTACTTTTTCAATAAGCTTTAAAGGAGGCGTCTAATAATCACAAAAGTCTAGGTTTAATCGTTCTAATATCTCGATTATCATATTGTTTTGTTATAATTTATATTTTATTCAAGTCTGTTGTAGATGGATATATTTGGTCGGACTTTCAAAAATTTTTTGTGTTAAGATTAAGTTTAGTGCTATTGTTCTAATATCTCGATTATTATAGTTTCTATAATATTTTTAACTGTTGTTTTTCTGCTTAATATATGTGGTAGGTGAACGTTTGGTCGGGTTTTGAGGAATTTCTTTATAAAGGTTAGGGTTTAATCTTATCGTTCTGATATCTCAATTATCGTATTGTTTTGTTGTAATTTACAAGTGGTTGATGAGTGTTCGATCGAACTTTGATGAATTTTTGTATAAAAGTTAGATTTTGATCATATTGTTTTGTTGTAGTTTCTGATCTATTACTATATATTATTTTTGTTATCATTCGTTATGTTATAGTCTATGTCGTAGGAGACAATCAAGATATCAATACTTCACGCATGTTTGGATGCATAAACTATCTATCTTTGATTTTTAAAGTTAACTGGTATTTTTTAATAAATTAATATATTTTATATCAACTTATCATAAAGCACACGTGTAACGGACGTACACTTGTAGTTTTTTCTATAGGAAGTAACAGCTAATGGAGTATTGTCAGTTTTTAGATTATTGATATAAGTACAAATTTGAAATATATAACCCATCGTTTCATTTGGACGTTAATACAGGTGGATTTCCAGCTTCCACACAGTTATAAATTACGTGAAGAAGAAGGGAGTAGTGACTTTAATTTAAGTATTAATTATTTCCTGTCAGAGGACCTTTACATAAATAATAATAAATATCTCTATATATATATGCCAAACAGGCAAAAATCATGTACCCATAAATAGGAGGGAATTATTGATTACAAAAGGGTATTTTGAATGGCTGTATGATCACGTGCATCTACTTGTAAAATTTAGTTGGACATTTTTATTTCTTTTTTTAATCTCTTATTTGTGTTTTCATAATTGTAATAAAATTAGGATTAATTTGCATTAACCTTAAAATTAGAGGTGTTTGTTATGAATTGGATGTTTGATCGAATCCATTTGATCAAATTGTAAATGGGCAAGAGATCTCATTTTCTCCATATTAGTCTTTTAATGTGTTACAAACAAATGCAAAATTTTAATTTTTTGCATTTAGGACTCAAGTTTCAACCCTGAACTCATCACCTTATTTAAGTTCTGGGTTCTTACTTACCGCAATTTCAATGGACTTTGTAAAATAAATCCATGTCTAGATTATGGATAATGTAAATGAACTTGAAGATATAGTATTTGTCTAAACTATTTAGACATATTCTTTTAATTAATACACAACTAATTTAAACAACAAGACTGAATGTGAAAACAAATCAATAAATGCTTCTTATTCTTTTTTCTTTGTGAAGGATCAAAAAATATGTTGGAACAAATTCACATGAAATACAAGTGTCATCCAGTGTAATGTATGTGTAATCTCTAGATAGATATTACTTTACTACTGTATATATAAAGGTGGCTGGAAGACAGTTGACGGTTCTCATGTCTGCTTTCAACTATTTGCTTACTTTGTGATTTTATTATATCACATCTAATTAATTATTATATATTATTTATGTATTATAAAATTAATAATAT
This sequence comes from Capsicum baccatum var. pendulum, assembly GCA_030864225.1. Lineage (NCBI taxonomy): Eukaryota > Viridiplantae > Streptophyta > Magnoliopsida > Solanales > Solanaceae > Capsicum > Capsicum baccatum. Next base: position 205,706,679 of record CM061560.1, on the reverse strand, counting down.
CTAATAAAAAAATAAAATAAACATTTATAATATGTCTGTTTCAGTTGCTTTAACCGTAATTTTACTAATTTGACATCTTATACGAGGCCCAGTTAATTTTTTTCACAAGTATTTTTTATAGCAATTTTGTTATATCACTTCTAATTAGTTATTATGAGTCATTTAAGACATGTTTGGTTCACTACTTCAATCGTGATATTTGGTTAAATTTTAAAATTATATCAATGTCGCTTAAATTGGAATAAAAGAAAAAGTATTATAAATCACAATAATTAAAAACTTGAATTATTTTTAAAATATAATTAACTATTAATGCTACAAAAGTTTGAACAAAGAGAGTATAATAAATTACAATAGCTAACAACCTAAACTAGTAAATTACAATGTCAGAAAAGTATTATAAATTACAATAACTAACAACTTACAAAAAAAATCTAAAAATAAATTAAAAATATAATTGATTATATAAAGTTTAATTTAATTATTTTATTTAACTTATTATATATTTGAACATTGTGTAAAAAATATAATAAATCATAATAATTAATAATTTATTTCATATAAATTGGGATAGAGGGATACTACTTGAAAATTACGTAGAAAGTCGTATAATTCATAGTATAATTAACAACTTAAAATATCTAAAATTATATGACAAATTTGATTGATTTTCTTAAATATTTCATCAGTTTCATATAAATTGAGACAAAAATAGTAGCACATAGTACATAAATAAAAATAAAAAAATAACATATATTGGGTTCGTCCTAGCAAGGCTCCGATATCCTGTAGAAAGAGAAGCTAAAGTTTTTTGTGCATATGGTTTAAAGAAAAAGACAGATAAGAGAGGTCAAAGTGCAAAAGACAAAACTTGTTGGGTGGTAAAAATGAGTTGTGGTTCCAAAATATTTGTCTATCTGTATGCCTTAGCCCAACAGGTAGGGTGATGTAGACATACAAATTCCTTATACCTTCACATATATATGAGGAAAAAAAAGAATAACAAGATAAAATCAAACATATAAACAGAAGATATAAAACAAATAGCAAAATATTGTCAAAATTTCGTAAATTATTATGCATTGACGGTATTAAAAAAAACTTTCAGGATGAATGTAAATCCGAGTCTAAAGAATTTACTTGCATGTTTTTTCAAATTATATACGATAATAAAATATTCAAGGAAATCTAATAAGTGAGTTCTGAGGAAGGGTAAAGTATATGGAGACCTCACCTCTACCTCGTAAATTATTTTTGAAATACCCTCGACTCAAGTATAATAAATCAAAGTAGGTTTTTCAAATTATATATTCCTACTTTTGTTTAGGTTTCAAATTATATATCCATACTTTTGTATAGCTTACCTAATTCTATAGGCTTCTACACATGCAATGAAGGGTTCAGTTAAATCTCCTTCGTAAGAACATATTAGTCATGTACAAAAAATGGGCTATTCTTGTGTATAGATATAAATTTTTTAAACAAGACACAAGAGATCTTCAAGCTTTTAATATAGTGATAAATGTGATGCAATAATTGCTTTAGTTTGCAAATTTAAATTTCCAACGTAACATTTTTGCAATATTTGAGTTCTTTTGTTAGAATTTATGCTTCTGTCGTTGCTTCTACAAAGGGAAGTAAAAATGCGAAAATTCCGTGTCACTGTTTAAGACTTTTAAGTTATATCCTAAGTTTTGTAAGAATTGGAAAAATATTGATTGTATTGAATCAATTTCTCTGTAATACAAGGATGTATATATACAAAAACTTCTAACCGACTGAATATATACCTATCATATTTACCCTATAGAAAAATATACACTTAATATATACTTACCATATTTATCCTATTCCTAACAATAAGTATGAAAAGAAATAAACTTGCTGACTTGTATACAAATTAGGGGAATAAAATCGTTGCTTCCATAAATTAATCGAGGAGTTAAGGGAACCGTCAAAACAAGAAGATGTGAGATTAGTTAAGTACACATGATTGCAAACATAATCCTCCAAATAAGAAGGTTTAGTGTGCGATCTGGTGGATTTCCTTGAAGCTAGTTGTGTAGAAGGCATAATAGGAGCAATACTTGGTATAGAATTTGTAGGAACTTGTTCAATCGGATTGACAGAAATATGAATAACTGGATTAACAGGAACGGGAGATGAAACAGAAGATTGTTCCCTGATATGAATAGATTGGACAGTGTGCTCAGGCAAGAAAAAATCAATAGGAGGTTCGACAAATAGAGTGGTAGAGTAGTTAGGGTAAATTGGAGTGCAAATAGACTGATCTGAAAAGGAAAAAATTGTTTCATAAAATATTACATCCCTAGAAATAATAATTTTCCTAGTAGTTAAATCTAAAAGTTTATATCCTTTCTTCTCAAAAGGATAGCCCAAGAGAACACATTTCATGGATCTAGGATCAAACTTTGACCTATGCGAAGATGAAATAGATGCATAACAAAGACATCCAAAAGGCTTGAGTAGAGCATAAGAGGGTGGTTTCCCAGAAAGTACTTCATAGGGAGATTTAAGATTTAAAATCTTGGAGGTAAATCTGTTTATTAAGAAAGTTGGGGTTAATATACAGTCTCCCCAATATGCAATAGGAAGCTTGGATTGGAAAAGTAAAGCTCTAGATATCGCAAGAAGGTGTTTGTGCTTCCTCTCCACAACACCATTTTGTTGTGGAGTGTGGACGCAAGTAGTTTGATATAGGATCCCCATAGAAGAAAAATATGCCGACGTAAGTGAACTTGTACTCAATTCTAGAGCATTATCAGATCTAATGGTTTTAACTCTAGTTTGAAATTGTGTTTGTACCATGACCAAGAATGATTTTAAAATAGAGAAAGCATTGCTCTTGGTTTTAAGTAAATAAGTCCAAGTAGCTCTACTAAAATCATAAACTATAGTGAGGAAGTATCTAAAACCGTCGTAAGTAGTAGATTTATATGCCCCCCATGTGTTAATGTGAATGAGCTCAAAAATAGAAGTAGTGGAAATATGAATTGATTGAAAAGGTAATTTGCATTGTCTAGCTTTAAAATAAATATCACAAAAATAGAAGAATTAGATGGAGACAAAAACTACAAACTTGAAATATTCTTCATATTCAAGTGGGGCATATGCCCTAATCTCATGTACCAAAGGTTTTCATCTGAACTTAACTTAGAAACTAAATGAAAATCTTGAGTATCACTTTGACTAATGCAACTAGAAGAAAGTTGAGAAACTTGTTGAATAATTGGCTTAGAACTGGACGTTGCTTGATCGGGAATGACTTGAGCAAATATAAACCATCTTGCACTCTACCAAGTACCATAGGCCTCTTCATTGAAGGGGCCTGAAAGAGTACAACAAAAGAACAAAAGAGTAAGTGACAATCAAGAGTTTTGGTTAGCCGATAAATAGATAAAAGATTGAATCTAAAATCTGGAACAAACAAGACATTTTTTAGTGTTAAATTGGAAAGAATTCTGACCGTTCCTATTTGATTTACTCTGACCTTTTAAGAATTTTTTAAATTAAGAAAGGTAGGTTTAAGTAAAGGTCTAATATCAGAGAGAATAGAATTATCGTATGTCATGTGTTCTGTAGCTCCTGAATTCAGGATCCAGAAACTAGAATCAATACGTGAAAAACACGAAAGAGGATTAAAGTGAGGCTGGATTATACCAGCACAATTAGCAGTAACATTAACATCACAGGTATGTTCTCCATGTTGGCCAGACTTCACCTGTTGAAGCAGTTGAAAAAATTGAGAAAACTGCTCTTGTGTGATATTTTTCCCTGAAGAATCTGTGTCATACATTTGTTCTTTTCCTCTTTCCTCTGAAGTCATTGCTTGATTACTGTACGACACTCCTTGAAACCTCCTAGGCTTAGTGAACTTAAAAATATAAGGGAATCCTTTTAACATGTAGCAATGATCGATTGTGTGACCAAGTTTCTTGCAGTAGTTGCAAAACATGTTGTTTTTCTTTTTCTTAGAATATCCTTTAAATTTGTTATCTGGCCTATTATTTTTCTGATTTCCTCCTTGTTGATTTGCAGCCAGGAAAGCTGATTCAATGGGATATTTACTCACATGTATCTCATGTTTTTTTTAATCTTGGATGAGAAGTGAGTAAGCCTGATTAACGTTAGGAAGTGGCGAGATCATTAGAATATTGCTTCGAACAGAGGAATAAGTGTTTTAAGACTCATCAAGAACTGGATTAAACGACCATCCAGAAATGATTTAAGGGTTTTGAATTTCCCCCCCATAGGTGCAATCACAAAGCTTATCCCAGATCCTTTTTACCTTAGTGTAGTATCCGGGAATGTTAGAATTTCCTTGAACCAGCCCGCTCAATTCCTTTTGAAGCTGATAGAGTTGATCACCGTTTGATTGTCCAAATCTGTCTTCTAACTCATTTCAAATTTCATGTGTTGTTTTGGAGTACAACATACTCGCTGCGATATTTTTTGACAAAGAGTTTAAGATCCACGAGATTACCATGTCAACGGCTCCATGGTTGAAAAAGAGGAGAAGAGGACTCTAGTTGAGCAAAACTCCCATCAATGAAACCTAACTTATTTTTAGCAGACAATGCGATGCGTATAGCTCTTTACCATCCTCCGTAACCCTTTCCATCAAAAACTGCATTCACCAGTATCATTCCCAGTGAGTCGGAAGGGTGAAGGTAGTATGAGTGGGTGGAATCCGCCAAGGTAGAGTTGGTTGGATCCTTGGTGCTACCAGTAGCTACTGCTACTGTTTCATAGGCTGTTGGATTCACTATTGTCAAGAAGATGAGAGAAAAAGGGAGAAAAAAATAACACGGATTGAAAACGATATGAAAGGAAGGATCAATCCTAAGGCTTTGATACCATGTAAGAATTGGAAAAATATTGATTGTATTGAATCAATTTCTCTATAATACAAGGACGTATATATACAAAAACTTCTAACCGACTAAATATATACCACCATATTTACCCAATAGAAAAATATACACTTCATATATACCTACCATATTTATCCTATTCCTAACAATAAGTATGGAAAGAAATAAACTTGCTGATTTGTATACAAATTAAAGGAATAAAATTGTTGCTTCCATAAATTACTCATGTAAAAATTTATTTTTCACTTCATTGCTTTTGTCGATAAAGCTCTTGGTTCCAACAAGTTTACAATTTTTTGCGTGTCTATCCATTTCTGAATAATTTCAAGTATGCTCTACACTTTAAAACTTGAGGGAGAATGATTCAAGATTACAAGTTTTGATACTTTATAGAGTGAGAATTATTACAAAGGACAAAAAGTAGTGGAGAAAAAGTTTAGTTGGAGAATGAAGAAAAAGAGGAAAAAAAAAAAAAGAATTTAGGATTTAATGTCATTGAAAACTCAAACCTACCCTTGTGACCTTGGTAAAAATTCTTTGGTCACAATCAGAGCAGTTTCTGTTCACATAAAAAGTAAATACCTACATTCTATTGTGACATTCATGAGTTCTAGACCCTACCAAAGCCCCCACAATTTTAATTTATTTTTGAAAAAACCTATATTCTAAGCCCACCATTCCATAAACAGCTAAAGCATGTGATCCTTTTTGTTAGGTACTCTATGTTATGTGGACTAAATTATTGTCAGTTTGGACACTTGGCTCTGTGTATCATATTTTAGCATACTGTACACAAACCTCATGCTATAACTTATTCACACATAAAACCTTAGCACAAATTAAAACCATGGGCGTTTGTGTTTTCCCCCCATCCCCCCTCTTTTATTGCTGCTTCTTATTCATGAATTCTCATGCTATCACCTGCTTCATTTTACATGACCATGCTTTTTATTGCACCAATTCAAAAAACAAAGAAAGTTGTTAGAGAAATACCCTTGAAAATTGTAATTTGAAACAGGTTATAATATTTCTATTGTTTTAAGAGCATTTTATTGAGCAACAAGTTTATCAAAAATAATTTTTCTACTTTTAAAGTATTGATATGATCTGCATACATCTTATTCTGCACATACCTTACTTTATGAAATCACACTGGTATGTTGTTATTTGAATAAGACTATAAGAACATCTTATAAATTAAGTAAGAAGCGTAAGTTGAACAATAAGAAAAGAGTGATACAAAATCAAACAAATGGGAGTATGATTGCACTTGCCAACTACACATTGGACGAATTCGTATACTTTTTCCTTTCATAAACATATAAATTAATGAAGACAAATTCAAAATTTAAATCACTAACTCCAGAGCACCATTTAAGTTAACTCACTTCTTGCATATACTTTTCATAATTGCATTCATGTACGCTTATAAGTTCATTCTCTTTTCTTATTCTGGATAATTGTACTATAAATTAATTAAGACGGATTCAAAATTTTAATCAGCAACTCCAGAGCACCGTTGAACTCACTTTCCTGCACCTACTTTGCATCGGCATACACTTATAAGTTAATACTTTTTTCTTATTTTGGATAATTGAACTATAGTAGAACGGAATAAATATCAAATTTTCATATAGTCAATCTAACTAATTTGAAATCGAAATGCAGTTGATTAATTAGGAAAGAATAGGGATTAAATTTCAGGGGAGGAACTGTTGTTAGGGAAGACAAAGGTACAAAAAACTTAAGCCCGTGAACGTTGCATGTGATCAAAAAGAGCTGTTATAATCAGTACCCTTGACCACTTAGACACCAAACCACGTGCCACTTTTTAGCCTTTATAATAAAAAACAAGAAACAAAAATTAAATAGTCCTTCTGGTAAAAACAATAATAGTACTACTAAACCTTAACATATAGTAATTGCTACTGCTATCATACATACACACTAGTTGTTATAATCCAATAATAGCTACTCTAAAATTATTTTCTAATCATTTTTGCATGAAAAGACACAATATATATCTTTAAGTGTGACAGATGAACAAATGCATATATCAAAATTTAATTTTTGGCAATCAATGTTATGTTAAATTAAATTTCCCTTATTTGCAAGAATCTGAGATATAATGTTAGTACATTATTTCGCATGACAGTTGAAACCAACAGTTCTCTTTCTATAACTCCATAATGGTGGATATGATAAAGGGTAACAAAATCACATCAAGAAAGGGAAGTTAATAAAGGAGATAAAGAGATAGGGGACCAAGAATGGATGAAATAAATTCCTCCATCTGATTTTACGTGACATCCTTTCCATTTTAGTCCATCTCAAAAAAAAAATATCATCTTACTATAATTAGAAGCAATTTAGCTATAAAATTCTTATTTATATCCTTAATGAAATGATTTACAGTCACACAAATATCTAAGGATTGTTTAGACCCAAATTTCAAAATTCTTTCTTTTTTTCTTAAATACTGTGTCAAGTAGAAGGGTACCACATAAAAGGTTACCGATGGAGTATATATTATTAAAACAAAAACTTTTGCTTATGCATGTACAGTTTTCATTTAACATACCACTTTGCATATTCCTTCCTATATAAACCACCAGAAGCTCATCTGTTGTGTAAGTAAAAACAGAGGATTTCGTAACCCCTCAATCTCCCCCATTGCCTCTTTCTTCCACCATCAGAAGAAAATGGGAGGATTAAGTTTTAGGAGCTTCACATTTATGTTCATAGTTGCATTTCTGGTATGGTCGTCATTGAATGTAGAGATTTGTAATGCAAGAAGAGGTAAGCATTGGAGACAACAAACAAGTTCCTCTGCTTCTTTGTACAAGAAGAAAGGGAAGTCTCATGGTAGCAATAACCATCACAAAAGTGGGAGTAAGCCGAAGCCAAAATACTTGTCTCCACCACCAAGTAAGCCAACCAACCCACCAAGCAAAGGCTACGACAATGTACCTTCGACCAACATCTTTGATGTGAGAAATTTCGGTGCCGTTGGAGATGGCAAGACCGATGACACTAAGGTAAACTCGAATTTTTACCTATCATGACACTAGTTAGAAAGTGTTAAAATTGATCTTGAGCCTAACTCATGAGGAGGAGAATTGTCCAAGCCTTAGTTAGAAAGTGTTAAAATTGATCTTGAGCCTAACTCACAGCTAATTCATGAGGAGGAGAATTGTCCAAGCCTTATAAAGAGACCATCCATCTCATTGGAACTTTCTTCTCGATCTTTAACACCCCACCTCACGTCCTAACTAGGCGTGAACAACCTCAAACCCCAAAAGCTAGCTCATAATGTGGAGGATTGCCCAAGCCTTATAAAGAGACCACCCATCTCATTAACCACTAATGTGGGACTTTCTTTAACAGAAAGTTACTAGGCTAACTTTTCACATATCATCACTAAACTTTATTCACTATTAGACTTAGTGCATCAATCATAGTGTAACTTTAAAATTCAGCGACAATACATGAAATTTACTGGGAATTAGGAAATTGTCAGTTAAAAGTCATGAGAATCTACTCTTTACCACGCTCCAATTTACCAAACTATAGGCTAAATTTTTGCTATTCCTGTAATTTGCCACTTATTAGTTGTCCTATCTCACATTCAAGAAAGAAAAAAAGTTTCTTTAGTTCAATAAGAGGGTGTCACGGGTTACCAATTAGACATTGTAATAAAGTTGATGAAAAGAGTTGAGGGAATTCACATAAATAATTTCATGTGTACTGGACAAAAAAGTTAGGTAGTTGTGAAAATTCTATTGCTGTATTACTATTATTGAACTAATTTTGAGGGTACAACAATATATAATAAGAAAAAACTAATAATACAAACAAGATAAGACAGAATTGCAAGCAGTGTCATAGAGAGAAATGGGGTGGCTCCCACTCAAACTAACTTACAACTGAATATGTTAATGAAAAGTTTTGATAACATAGTAATCCCCTGCATACAAAAATAGAAATGTACGTAAAAAAATGCATATATTTACATAACTAACCATGAAATTTTTTATTCTTGTGACGTAAAACAGGCATTTCAAGCTGCGTGGGCAGCTGCTTGTAAAGTGGAAGCATCGACAATGATCGTCCCATCGCAATATGTATTCCTTGTCGGACCAATTTCATTCTCAGGTCCATACTGTCAGCACAACATTGTTTTTCAGGTTCGTCAAAAATATATATGGATTATCAGCATAATGTAAAATCCGGTGTTAAATTTTTACTCTGCCTTGACATATTTGTGTTGAAGGAGTGCGACAAGAGTATGTGTACTTTGTACGAAATCTTTCAAGTAGCACACACGCACAGTATAGATATCCGTGAATGAATCCACATAGTGTAGTCTCAATTGCAGGCTATGCCAAAGGTTCTGTAACTCTCTCCTGTTTGGCTATGATAAAAAATTACCTCAATACTCTGGCCTCAAGAATTACATGATTCCGAATCATAATGTTGATATTAGTTCAAATACATCAGGCGGAATTCAAGAACCACTATATGTGTCAATCTTAAATTTGTGGCATTACTGATCATCTTGATGAATATGTTCTGTTTTGCAGCTAGATGGAACGATAATTGCTCCAGTAGACGCCAAATCTTGGGGTTCAGGTCTTTTCCAGTGGCTCGAATTTACCAAATTGGTTGGGATTACAATCAAAGGAAGTGGAGTGATTGATGGGAGAGGTGCATTTTGGTGGCAAGATGCCCCATATTCTGATCCTCTAGATGATGAATTAAAACTCATCATCCCATTAAACAAGACATTATTGAGACCTCCTCCAACTCCTGTAATTATCCTACTCAATTTTCGAATTCACTATTATTGATATCTAGTTTCGGGCTCATTTTCTGTTCCTTTTTAATGCTCTTTCCCAAATTTCGTTTTGGCAGCTAAATAGCTCTCTTAGTGGGAAAATGCCAAGCATTAAGCCTACAGTAAGGACTATTTCAAACACCTTCTATTTTCAAGCTGCATAATTTGTCCATTAAGTATACTAAACTAACCGTTGAAATGCAGGCTCTCCGATTCTATGGGAGTTTCAATGTTACAGTAACAGGCATCACAATTCAGAATAGTCAACAATGCCATCTCAAGTTTGACAACTGCATAGGGATAGTGGTATACAATTTCACTGTCTCATCTCCTGGAGATAGTCCTAATACAGATGGTATCCATTTACAGAACTCCAAAGATGCGCTAATCCGTAGTTCCAACATTGCTTGTGGTAATTCCTATAACGAATTTAGTTCAAGTAAATACTACAAACCAGTCGAAATGCTTAAGAGATAGAGGAAACTATGTCTAGTGATTGACAGAAAAAATTCCCTCATCACTGAGTAAAATTTTTTTTACAACAAACATAACTGATAAGAGAAATGCCAGAATATTGTCCACTTAAATAATTCCATAAGGACCACATCCTTGAATTTGTATCGACTAACACTTGGACACGTAGCAACCACCTATCTGTTATTCATACTTTGTGCACCACAAGCTTTAAGACCCAACAGAAGAGTAATTTCAATACATAGAAAGAGACTTTTAGCCCCACACATAGGAAATTTGTCATTTGTCAATTATTTCAGTCCTATTGCATTATGTGAAGATATCAAAACTGCTCAAAATAAGATGGAAACCAAGATGACAACTTTATGATAGAATAAAAAATTTGAACATCAAAAGAGTCAAGCGTATAATTGTCCTTTAATTTAAAATTTTAGTACATGCTAAAAATACTCATTGAGTTGTTTTAAATTTTGTACAGGAGATGACTGTGTCTCTATACAAACTGGATGCACCAACGTGTATGTACACAACATAAATTGTGGACCAGGACATGGAATCAGCATTGGAGGACTAGGGAAAGACAACACAAAAGCTTGTGTTTCAAATATTACAGTTAAAGATATTGTTATGAAGAACACAATGAATGGTGTCAGGATTAAGACATGGCAGGTATGCTTTTTCATAATGACTTAAACGTCTCTTCCAGACTAAGTTGCGCGGACTCTTCACTTTTGATGCCGCACCCGTGTCGGATTCTTCAAAAATACACCAGTTTTGGCGAATCCGACACGCACCCATTGACATTTTTGAAGAGTCCAATAAACATGGCTTCCAAAATTGAGTTCAAACGTATCTATAATGAACATAAGCATTTGATTCTACTTCTGCAGGGTGGGTCAGGGTCGGTACAAGGAGTGTTTTTCTCAAACATTCAAGTTAACGAAGTCCAGCTACCAATTGTAATTGATCAGTTCTATTGTGACAAGAGCAAATGCAAGAACCAGACAGCTGCAGTGGCTTTATCAGGAATCAACTATGAAGGAATTAAAGGTACATATACAGTAAAACCAGTGCATCTAGCATGCAGTGACAGTAAGCCATGTCAAGACGTGACCCTGACGAATATCCAACTAAAGCCAGTACAAGAGCGTTACCACATGTATGATCCATTCTGTTGGCAGACTTTCGGAGAGCTATATACTCCTACACAACCTCCAATTGAATGTTTACAAGTCGGCAAACCATCTAGCAACAAAATTCAGGCAGATCATGATCAATGCTAGTATAGTAAAACCATTACCTATATTTATATATTTTTGGTGTCTTCATTTGTGAGGCCGGCATACTTTTGCTGACCCCTATTACACCATATATAGAATGATTGCATATTCTTACTGCATAAGAGTATAGAATTTCTTTTTTCCTCTTTAGTAGGATTACTGTATGTGGTATTGAATTATTTCTAATAGTAAGGATTTCTATAGTAAAGTATGAAAGGTACTTCCTTTTGGGTAAAAAATTTGTAAACTTGTTCTATCAGATTAACACCAATAGCATTACTGATCGACCAATAATGACCGAAAACACAAGGAGTTGCTACTCATGATATTCTATTTGTTACATGACCTAATGAAAAGAAATTAGGATACTTTGCAGCCACGTAGAGAATTATAACCATATGAAATTTTTTTAAAAAAATGCTGACAGAATGCAGAGCTTCTCAAAACCAGCATAAATAGAAGGAAAAAAAAGGTTCCACGAAAGGTAAATTCCGAGCAGCGACAGCTTTTCACAAAACCAGCATAAATAGAAGGAAAAAAAAGGTTTCACGAAAGGTAAATTCCGACCAGCGACAGCTTTTCACGATCTCCACAACTATCAAATCATTGTTTTCCTAAATATGTGAATCGCTTTTCATCAAACAAGATTTCTTTATTTCCCCTTAAATTATGGTTAATACCACATCCAAACGAATTGTGTGGTGAATTCTTCAGGCCTCAAGCTCTTAAAAGTTAAATAGTCTGATACCAACTGAAAGAGAGACCTGGAAAAAGAGGTAATTGATGTGTATTCCAGTGCAGTTTTCTTCTTCTTTTTTGAGGTTTACATCGTGAAGCCAGCAAAAGCAAGTTTGAACGCATAGTACTTGCTATCAACAAATGTTTTTATAAGAGACATAGCGAAGAAAAGTTAGTGTTGGCCAGCATTAGTGGACCTCAACGCCTAAGACTCCACTATGTTTTCAAGAATTTTAGCATACAACAACATAAGAATGTACGCAGCACTATTTTCAGAAGCTAGAGGTGATCATATTCCCATAAACATATCTCCAACAGGACAACTGAAATCTCCATGCATATGCCTTCATTAAAAAGCCAGCGGTTGATCCCTATAACTAGCTTTATGAATTCATAAACCAGCGACCTGCAACCAGACAAAAGCAGTTAATTAAAATCCCAACTTCCTCAAGTTATTTAAAAAACGACAAAGGGCCTAAAATTCCTTCAATTATGTAAAATGATGCAAAAATGACATTGGTCTAACTATTAGATATAAAGTACCCCTTTCATCTACCTATTGGGTCTAAAATACCCTTCATATCTACCTATTAGGTCTAAAATGCCCTTCACATCTATCTATTGGGTCTATTTTACCTTTTTTAGGTTAGACAAATTACATGAAAAGTCCATTCATAAAGCTTAATTACATAAATAATAGTACTTTTTCAATATCACAAAATAATTTTTTTTTCTTTTTTTACATATATCGCCATTTAAAAAGATCAGAAAAGACAATTATAATTCCTAATTTAATGTTGTAACTAATTATCAATTCACCGATGTATTTTCAATCTTTAAATTAAAAGTGGAAAAAATAATTACTGTTGTCAAATCTTTCTCTCTTATATTCAAAGTTCAAATATTTTTAAATAAATTAAGTATTTCATTGTTTACTCGTATATATTTTGTTCTATTTTCGTGTATGTTAATCATCTAGTATTATTTTATTATCGTATATTTTTAATTTTAATGTAGTGACTTAATCATAATTTTTTATGGATAAATATTTATTGAATAAAAATCATTACGTTTGAAGTACAGATATAACATATATTTTTGTTGTATAGATATGATTTATGTTAAAGTCAGATTATTATTATATTTTTAATATAATTTATGAGATAAATATTCATGGTATATCTCATTGTGTCAAAAGTACTTTTCTTGTTAAAAAATTATTTATTGAATATAAATATGTATTTTTAGTATTACATGATATAAACTTTTTATATCTAAAATATACAATGTATGTTTGGTATAAATATAATTTGTATGGTATAAATAAATCATGTATTTTTATTATATAAATATAATTTGTATAATACATAAATATATCATGAATTTTTATGATATAAATATACCATATATTTTATGGAGGCATCATGAAAGCAGACAATTAAAATGAAAAACATAAAATTTTGATATAGTATATAAAAAATGAATGAACAAAGGCTTTCATAAAAATAAGCACTAAGTAAGAAATATGGAAATTTAATATATAATTATTTTTCTATATATTAGAATCTGTTATAAAAGTAAATATTTTATATGCTATATCTGACAACTAATTAATACGGTTATGTCTATGCAATAATTTTTTAAAAATGACTATTTTTTTTTTTTTTTTTTTTTGTCTATCAAATCAATTTAGAACGATGAAAAATTGATATTGTGCACTATTTATTTGGTTAATATTAATAAAAATGATTGAAATTTTATATAGTTTAATAAAGATAAGTTGTGGTATTATATAATTTTTTTCTTAAATAAAAGGGCAAAATAGCCCCAGTAGATGGACGAAAAGAGTATTTTAGGCCCAATAGGTAGACATGAAAGGTATTTTAGGCCCAATAAATAAACGAAGGACATTTTTACACCATTTTAGGCTTTTCAGACCTTTTTCTGTTTTAAAAAAGCACACAGTTATCATGGATTAAGGCAGTAAAGTAACAAACTAAAATAAAATAAGGTGTGTTATCTTGCACATAATTATTAGAACAGATGTCCAAATAGCGTGAAATCATGACTTCCTTTAGGTAATTAAATATTGAGTAACCACTTCCACTCTGTTTACGTTTGAGTAGAATATGAAAGCTTGTAATTATGAAGCCAAAAGAAGATGCAGATGTTAACCACGGAAGCTCATATCCTTGGATCAGTTCCTCCACCAAAATGAACTCTACTGATTCCACATTAATATTTTCCAAGAACCCCTGCAAGCAAGAACCAGTCATTTATATTTCCATTCCTTGACTGTGATCCATCTTATTTTTCCTTCATGACAAAACATATAGAATTTTCTATATGTTGAGTCTCTGCAAGACAAAGCAAATCTTCTAATCAGCATGAGTACCCTTTTGGCACTTGAAAAAGGTGATAGCTGACTTTATTTTATTTCCCTAAAAAAAAAAAAGATCCAACTTTCCTACGTCAATGAATGGATGGAACTTATTTGTTTCTAATGAGTACTAAAATAGTGTAATTTGTGGACCACACCGGCAGTTCCTAAAATCTCCATCAACAACTGGCCACTTCTAATGGAATTATCAAGATCAAACGATAAAAGAGGGCTTCATTGAAAATGCATAAGGATATATGCAAACAGGAGAAAATCAAACAAAGACAACACGTTGTTTTTGCAACAAAAAGCTAATTGTTTGCCGACGTCCTAAAGCCATTAATGTTATTTTATGGTGTTCGGGTACAAGAATCTGCATACACGCAACACCAACTTCAATTCTAGTTCAAGTCTAAGACAAAAACACTTTTGAAGTTACTTAACACCTTCAACACTAGATTATGAATAATCTATCAAAGAAGTGTGTTTATTTTCAGAAAATAGATGAAATAGAATTTGTAAGGCCAAGTCCCCAACTTCATGGAGTGTCCTTAAGGAATAATTCCCCTCACTATACCCGAGGTTATGGAATCTTCCTTCCAGGATAAAATGACCTTCAATCCAAACAATAGCGGTACTTCAAATTGTTGGATTCAACGAACTCACTCAACAGTTTGATTGATCGCACAAAATGTTTTGAAGACAAGAAAAGAGTTTGTAATTCAGAAAATGTGTATCTAAACCTGCGGATGAAAGCAGGTTTATATAGCCTTCATATGCTTCTTTTGAAAAGTGGCAATGGTTCACTTAAAAGGTGTGACCTTTCCTAAAAAATCATGTCTGTTCGGCCAAAGATTGCATCTTTTCCGAACAGGCAAACCATTTCATGAATCAGTGTATCATTTGTTCGAAATAGTGCATCCTTTTGAAGCATCAGTTTGAAACGTTGCATGCATGCATATAACTGGAGGATCAAAACACAGAAAAATTTACTGCATTTTTTATTTTCCTTCGGATTAAATTTTTGTCAAATAAATTTTACCCAAAAAGATAGATCTCATCGATCATTTGACAAATCCAAATCCAAAGCCGAAGCCAAAGCCAAGCCGAGCGAGCGACGATGACGACGCGAGGCATCTCTTATTTCTTGCCTCACTTACCAAGTGGAATAAATGTTTCTTAATATAAACACTTGAAAGTCACATTCTCCCACCAATGTGGGAGAAATAGTAGACTTTCCATTTTAGAGTACACTTTTCATTTTAGTGTTTTGTTCTCTATTTTTCCTTCCACTTGTGTTCCTCCATTTTCCATTTACACTTTTCATATACTTTGAACCCAACAATCCCTCACATGAATGGGGAATGACTATTTTTCTTAAAATTTTATGGACAAGTATGTGATTATCAAGAAAAGACTGATTGCATCTGGATAAGTGGGTTTCCCCTTGAACTTTCCGTAGTGAACATGCATCAGATGCACTCGATTAATCGATAGATTTAATATCTTTGAACTGTCGAGCTTTAATGTACACCTAGACAACACACGTCACACTACCATCCTTTTATCGTTTATGGTTCTCACGTTTTTGTTCTTTTCAACCATGAACACATCCCGATTTCATGAGAGCTTAGAGAATAGGCCTTTACTAACATTCTTCTTGAAGCGGCATCTACTTTGCCCTCACATAGGTGATTTCTAAACGTTCAATCCTATAGATTAAACTATTTGGTCAAATCTGCCAAATTTAGATAATTATTAAAAGACTTTTCACCTTAAGACTTATCCTTGTTTACTAACCATTGTCTATATCATGAGAATGAGTTGGGTATATTGCCAATGTTGAACCTGTCAGCCACAACTTTGTTTGATCTCCTTGAACCTAGCTCTTGGGATCTCCAGTCTTCTAGGTAGAGTTACCGCCATGCTGACTTGTTCTAGGCCTTTAACCAATTATCTTGGATGTCCTTTTCACTCCTTCTCTAGATAGGCCTTTTGTAAGTGGACCCGACACATTATCCTTTGACTTTACATAGTCAACAGTGATGATTCCACTGGAGAGAAGTTCCCTAATGATATTATGTCTTCGTCATATATGATGAGATTTACCGTTGTACATCATGCTCCCTGCCTTACCTATTTTTGCTTGGCTATCACAGTGTATACATACTGGTGCCACTGGTTTGGGCAAATAAGGAATATCTTCTAAGAAATTCTGAAGCCATTCTGCTTTGTCACCGGCTTTATCTAATGCGATAAATTCAGATTCCATTATAAAGCGAGCAATACAAGTTTGTTTGGATAATTTCTGAGAGACTGCTCCTCCACCGATAGTAAATACATATCCACTTGTGGATTTTACTTCGTTCGATCCGGTGATCCAATTTGCATCACTATATCCTTCAAGTATCGTGGGATATTTATTAAAATGTAAAGCATAGTCTTGAGTGTATTTAAGATACCCCAAAACTCTTTTCATTGCCATCGAATGAGTTTTGTTGGGATTACTCATGTACCGACTCAACTTGCTAATAGAACATGCTATGTCTGGTCGTGTATAGTTCATTATATACATTAAACATCCCAATACTCTTGCGTACTCTAATTAACTTTCACCTTCATTCTTTCGAAGTGTAAAGCTCACATCCAAAGGAGTCTTGGCAATATGGAATTCCATATACTTGAATTTGTCAAGTACATTTTTGATATAATGAGATTGTGACAGTGCCAACCCTTGTGGAGTTCTATGACTTCTTATACCTAAGATCACATCCGCAACTCCAAGGTCTTTCATATCAAACTTGCTCTTGAGTATTCGTTTTGTTGTATTTATGTCAGAAATGTCACTACTGGTGATCAACATATCATCCACATATAAATAAATAATGACTTGGTGATTCGGAGTGTCTTTAGTATAAACATATTTATCATATTCATTTATCTTGAACCCATTTGCCAATATGGTTTGGTCAAATTTCACATGCCATTGCTTAGGTGCTTGCTTTAGTTCATATAGCAACTTAATAAGTTTACACACCTTCTTCTCCTTTCCAGGAATCACAAAACCCTCAGGCTGTTCCATGTAAATTTCTTCCTCCAATTCTCCATTTATGAATGTAATTTTCACATCCATTTGATAGATTTCAAGACCATATACTGCCGCCAAGACAATTAACATTCGAATCGACGTTATTCTTGTTAACTGCGAGTATGTATCAAAGTAATCAAGACCTTCTTTTTGTTTGAAGCCTTTTACTATAAGTCTTGCCTTGTATTTGTCAATAGTACCATCCGCCTTCATTTTCCTTTTAAAGATCTATTTTGAACCTAAAGGTTTATTTCTTCGAGGAAGATCAACCAATTCCTACGTATGGTTGGTTAAGATTGAATCGATCTTACTATTGACTACCTCTTTCCAAAAGGATGAGTCTAATGATGACATCACTTCTTTAAACGTTTGAGGCTCATTTTCTAAGAGAAATATTATAAAATCTGATCCAAACAATTTTGACTTTCTTTGACGTGCACTACGACTTTGATTCTCTTCATTATGTATATTCTCACTTGGTTCATTTTGAGGTCGTTTAGATCTTCCACTAGGCTGTTCATGTCTATCTTTATACGAGTAAATATTTTTAAGGAATTCAGCATTATCTGATTCAATTACCGTATTTTCATTTATATCCATATGCTTGGATTTATGAACCAAAAACCAACATACTTTAATACTTTTAGCATATCCTATGAACACACAGTCCACCGTCTTAGGTCCTATCTTAACCCTTTTAGGCATAGGAACTTGGACCTTCGCTAGAAACCCCCACACTTTGAAATATTTCAAGTTGGGTTTCCTTCCTTTCCATTTTTCATAAGGAATTGATTGTGTCTTACTATGAAAAACACTGTTGAGTATACGATTGGCTGTAAAGATAGCCTCTTCCACAAGTTTTGCTGTAAAATGGAACTTATAAGTAAGACATTCATCATTTTCTTCAATGTTCAGTTTTTTCTTTCCGCAATTCCGTTAGATTGAGGTAAATACGGGGTTTTAGTTTGATGGACGATTCCATTCTCTACACATATTTGCGCAAAGGGAGATTCATATTCTCCTCCCGTATCACTTCTTATCATTTCGATCCTTTTCTCTAACTGATTTTCAACTTCAGTTTTGTATTTCCTAAACACATCTATTGCTTCATCTTACTGTTTAGCAAGTAGATGTAATAGTATCTAGTGCAATCATCAATAAAAGTTATGAAATACTTTTTTCCACCACGTGATAGTGTTGACTTCATATCACAAATATCAGTGTGTATTAAGTCTAAGGAATTGGAATTCCTTTCAATAGACTTATAATGATGCTTTGCATACTTTGATTCTATACACGTTTGACACTTTAATTTATTGCACTCAAAGTTTAGCAAAACTTCTAAGTTAATCAGTTTTCGTACTGTTTTATAATTAACATGGCCTAAATGTTCAGGCCACAAATCATAAGACTCAAGAAAGTAAGAAGAAATTAAACTTTTATTGATTTCAACATTCATTACATTCATCTTATAAAGGACCTCGGAGAGATAACCTTTTCCTACATACACTTTTCCTTTGCTAATTACAATTTTTTTTAGAAACGGTTACACATTTGCATCCGTTCTTGTCTAGAAATGAAATAGAAATCAAGTTCCTACGTAACTCCGGAACATACAAGACATTGTTAAGTGTCAAAACCTTTCTTGAAGTTATTTTCAAGCACACTTTTCCTATTCCTTCTTCCTTAGCAGTAGCAGAGTTAGCCATGTAGATCATTTCTTCTACTTGAGCCAAAGAGAATGACGAAAACAACTCTTTGTTGGCACAAACATGGAGGGTGGCACCAAAATCAATCCACCATTTGCGAGGATTCCCCACCAAGTTGCATTTTAAAAGCATAACATACAGACCATCACATTCTTTGTCGGATTCAATCATATTTGCTTGGTCCTTTTTCTTGCCTTTCTTAGGGGCGCGACTATCTGTGGACTTATGGCCAATCTTACCACAGTTGAAGCACTTTTTCTTAAATTTTTTCTTGTGTTGATTGCTTCCATGTTCAACTTTCTTCCTTTTCTTAGAATTGTTTTGGTCTACAATATGTGCTCCATTAATTGTAGAATTCCCTTTTGATCTTCTCTCTGCAGCTTTATTACTCTATTCAATACGTAGTCGGATAATAAGATCTTCGACAATCATCTCCTTGCGTTTGTTCTTCAAGTAGTTTTTGAAGTCTTTCCACATAGGTGGTAGCTTCTCAATTATCACTGCTGCTTGAAATGCATCATTCACAATCAAACCTACAAAACAGTTTATTTGAGTACTAAGAACATTTTTAATTTGTTCAACTAAGGTATTTTTCAAAGATATACCTTCCGCTAGGAGATCGTGGATGATTGCTTACAATTCCTGCACTTGAGAGACAACCAATTTGCTATCTATCATTTTAAAGTCCAGAAATCTTGCAACAAAGAATTTCTTAATTCCCGTATCCTCTGTCTTGTATTTTCGTTCTAGTGCCTCCCACAATTCCTTGGATGTCTTAGTTCCACTGTAAACATTATATAGGTCGTCTTGGAGAACACGTAAGATATAATTTCTGTAAAGAAAGTCTGAATGTTTCCAAACCTCTACAATTATGAAATGCTATTTGTCCGAGGTTCCTTAGGGTACCTCAGGAGCATCCTCACTAGTGAACCTTTGAAGACATAGTGTTATGAGGTAGAAAAACATCTCTTGCTACCATCTCTTAAAGTCAATGCCCATAAATTTTTCGGGCTTCTTCGCAGGTGCCATAGGCTGTGGAGCATTTGTTCAACTTGTTGAGGCAATACTAGTTGCCCCCATAGTCGTAGCCACATCTTGCATTTGACTTTCGTTAGTCATTTTTTCTGTCACCACAAGACAGTACCTTTAGTATATTGAAATACTTATTAAAAAGTTGAAATAACTTTAAACACTTCTTCTTGTTTCTAGTTAATGATGAAGTTTTTATGACTTCCAATCGTCAACCGAGTGATTTTTAACTTGTGATGAAGATTTTATGTCTTCGAATCACTAGTTAAGTTCAAATGGAGTAGAAAGCTTAAATCTTTAATCTCCAAAAAACAAGCAATACAGATTCTGCAAGTTATTCCTTAAGATTGTTATTTTATGGTGTTCGGGTACAAGAATCTATATACATGCAACACCAACTTCAACTCTAAGACAAGAATACTTTTGAAGTTACTTAACACCTTCAACACTAGATTATGAATAATCTATCTAAGAAGTGTGTTTATTTTCAAAAAATAGATGAAATAGAATTTGTAAGGCCAAGTGCCCCGACTTCATGGAGTGTCCTTAAGAAATAATTACCCTCACTGTACCCGAGGTTATAGAATATTTCTCCTAGGATAAAATGGCCTTCAATCTGAACAATAGTGGTACCTCAAATTATTGGATTCAACGAACTCACTCAACAGCTTGATTGATCACAAAAAATATTTTGAAGACAAGAAGAGAGTTTGTAATTTAGAAAATTCGTATCTAAACCTGCGGATGAAAGAAGGTTTATATAGCCTTCATATGCCTTTTCTGAAAAGTGGCAATGGTTCACTTAAAAGGTGTTAACTTTCCTAAAAAATCATGTTTTTTTGTTCAAATATTGCATCTTTTCCAAACAGACAAACTATTTCATGAATCAGTGTGTCATTTCATTGAAGGATTGCATCCTTCTGAAGAATCAGTTTGAAACAATGCATTCTTCTGAAGCATCAGTTCAAAAAGCTGCAAGCATGCATATAATTGGAGGATCAAAACACAGAAAAATTTACTACTTTTTTTATTTTCCCTTCGGATTAAATTTCTGTCATATAAATTTTGTCCAAAAAGATAGATCTCATCGATCAATCATTTGACAAATCTAAATCCAAATCCAAATCCAAATCCAAATCCGAAGCTGAGTGAGTGACGACTATGACGCGAGGCATCTCTAATTTCTTGCCTCACCTACCAAGTGGAATAAGTGTTTCTTAATTTAAACACTTGAAAGTCATATTCTCCCACCAATGTGGGAGAAATTGTAGACTTTTCATTTTAAAGTAAACTTTTCATTTTAATTTTTTCTTCTCTATTTTTCCTTCCACTTGGGTTCCTCCATTTTTCATATGTACTTTTCATATACTTTGAACCCAACAATTAAAACTTGTACTTTGACTTTATTTTCTTTTATTTTTCATTAAACAGAGAGGCAAATTTCAAGTTATTCAACCTTTGTACAAACTTGGGAGGTGAAAAAGAATTTATCACAGGCATATGACATAAAGAAATTACTGATAAATGAAAGGATATAAAAACTACTTACTTCAAATAGTTTCTTAGAATTACAACTTCTCTCTAAAAAAAAAAACAAAGTTGGAAATGATCTATAATATTCTTGATGCTACTAACAGCATGTTTTTAGCTGACACTGAAGAAATAATCAATCAATAAACCATATCCCATTTTTTTAGTTAGTTTTCACAATATTTGTTGCTGGACTAACGTAAACCAAAAGATAACTGTCCTCTACAATTCTCCGCCAAGTTTATGTTCCTTCAAACTGGGAAACTATAGTATGCATTCATATGTATGATTACTTGAAGTTAAGATCATTCTCGACTTTATCATTTATCATTCTGCCATAAACCTAGTCTCCTTGACAGTTCGTCTGTCCATAATCAATTCAAAAATAAAAGCTGTTATTTCAAATTGAGTAAAAACTAGAAATAGTAGCACAGTTGATGCACATCTTGATGCATGTGCATAATTCAAGGATTTTACTAAAGCAAAGTTCAAAAAAAAAAGATCCAAAGAGGACTAAGAGACAAATGCTGTGCTTGCAAGTAAGCTTCATGCCAGTCTGACTAAGGTGAAAGGCTTACTTAAGCTCACGCTGTAGATTCGAACCAAACAATTTTATATAAGACTTCTTCATTCGACTGTTTAATTCTCACAATCCGTACCTACGGCAAATTAATTAAGGCTGGCAAAAAAATTTCAAAACTAAAAAAGAGTGACACAAGTTTTAACTATTGAGTAGAGGTGATAATTTTAAGATTAATATTAATGACATTAACTTTAAAACCCTCAAGTTTTATTATTTACATAAAGATCCCTACATCATATTTACATAAAGATCACTGCACCATCACCACCATTCCTCCTCCACACCATTTTCGCCGTTGTTGCCATCTCCTCTTCCTCCACTATCACTATCACTACCATTTCCACCTCTTTCAGATTCACTATTATTTCCCCCATCTACATAACTATCACCTATTTTTATTCTTTCTCCTCCACCATCATCGCTATTAACACCACAACAAATGCTATCTTCTGATTCGACGTCACCACCAAGACCACCATCTCTCTTTTTACCATAAATATCACTTTTTTATGGGGTCCTCTTCCAACAACATCTTTTTTAGAAATTAAGGAAGTATCGAAGTTGCTGCAGCAATAGTCGAATTGCTGCAACAACTTTGATAGTTGATGCAGCAACTTCGAGTAGTTTTTGCAGCAATTACCGTAACTGTTGTAGCAACTATAGTAGTTACTGAATTTGTTGAATTATTTCTTCATTTTTTTTTAAAACAAATCAAAAATTTTCTTTTCAAACTTCTTATTTCTTTTTAAAATAGTCCATGAAGATTAAAAAAGAAAGAAAAATGAAATGAAAAGAGAAATAAAAAGAAGAAGACGGAAGAAAAGGAAAATCTAGAGAGAGAAAAATAAGAAGAAGGAGATAAAGAGAAAGAAATTTGGAGAGAGAAAGAAAAAAAAAGAAAGATCGAAAGATAAGAAAAGAGGGGAAATTCTAAAATTTGAAATTTGGAGTTGGAGAACTTTTGAAAAGCTTAGTGTTTAAAAAATTACATTTTACACCCCAATTTACTTTAATCACTAATTAAAAAGACTTTGACTTGAGTTGGTCAAAGTTATCATCAATTTTAATTTTAAAACTTATTTATCACCCACACTTAATTTTCTCCGATATCTATTTAGACTTCTGACTGATTTACTTGTCAAGTTTACTAGTTGCAAAATCATTAAACAAAAGGGTAAGGTCGGCGTACACTCTGCCGTCCCCAAACCCCACTGTAGGTTTACACCGGGTATGTTGTCATTGTTGTTGTATTAAACTATGGGCCTATGTGATCATGGACAATAAATTCCAGGTATACAATAGGATGGACTTGTAAAACCTAAAAAGAAAGAATAAGATAAACTCTCTACAAACAAAAACTATTATAGTACATGTAAAAGGTAAAAATAACTTTTTTCTTCTCCTTTCAGCTGAATCATGTCCAATTTATATTGCTCAGACTCTTTAAAAATGGTGCGTGCATGTTTGAAGGATCTGACAAGATCGAGACATCAGTTTTTTAGATTCCAGTAACATAGTCTCCAACCAATATGACTATATGTAATGCCTCAAGTCTGTACCCCGGATGCTACACAATACTGATAATTCCAAAGAATCACAAGCTAACGCATGACTGGTACCTCTTGTAATAACTAAATAATGTCACTGTAAAATGCAAAAATTAGGTAAAAATAGCCATAAGGTTTAAAACTAAAAAAATCAATTTCTGAATACTAAAATCAATACTATAAATTGAACATCTGTCTGAAAAATATTTTAGTCTGAAAAGCCTCTAACTGTCTGAATAAGGAGTTGATGGGACAAGTCCCCAATTAACTCTGACTACTGAAATGAACTAAGTACTGAAATACTGGAATAATAAATCTATCCTTAAACAATGAATACTCACCACTAGTCTGCTGCTAGTGGATCGGGCTACTAAGAATGATCGAGATCCCGTACGTCTGAATCTATGATATTAGACACCATAGCATAAAAGAAAAGTATGCATCACTACTTTAAATGTATTGGTATGCAATGTGAGGTAGGCTGAAATGCATGGGTTCATATGCATGAACAATACTGACTGAATGATATGAGTATAACTAAATGAGAGCACATGCATGAATACGTAAACTATAATTTAGGTCATGATAACACTGGATACTGAGTTCTGAATTACTAGTTTATTGATATCTGAGTTTAATGATATGATATTATTGTTATTTGAGTGACTATATCTGACAGTACTAATTCTATGGAACTATTCTGAGTTTCATACTAAATTGAGTGACCGTGTCTGATAATCGTAATTTTTGTAGAACTGAACTGAGTTCTATTCTGAAGACTGAAACTGAAACTGTAAGAGGTAATCATCAAACTGACATGCCTCTTTCTGAATAGATTGTGGTCCAACCTATAACCCCAGTTGGAGGGGTGTCAGTACCGTGCCACGGGAAAAGACAAATATGAGTTAACCCTCTCTGACAGGAAGCTCTTTTGTCAACCCTCACTGCCAGGAAAACTAGTATTAGATGTATCAACCCTAGTCTGGCAGGAAGATATCTCAACCTATGCTGGCTACATAGTTCTGTAACATAGGGATTACTACTAAGGGTCAAACCCTCTACTGCCAGGAATGTCCCCATCCCTGGGTTTGCTCGGTGCTGAATTCTACTCCCTACTGAATAGACACTGAACTGATTCCTACTTCATACTAGGCTTGACTAAACTATTACTGATTATACTATCTAACTGAACTAAACTGAGTTCACTGAGTTCCGTTGACTAACAAAAAACTACTAAATTTTGTTAATTGACTGAGTTTATTGAGGTATGAACTGAATACTGAATTGGACTGGACTGATACTGAGTCTACTGAGTTTTTCCTAAGTTCTATAACTGACCGAGAGTACTACTGATCATCACATAATTGAGATTATTCTGTAGCTGACATTTGCTCTAGGTAAACAGCTAAATTGTCAGGTATTAAATACCCCCAAACTCGATAGCATGAAAAATAAATTATAGCATAAACTTGAAAGACATAACCATATGGACCTAATCATAACTCATTCATAGAGACATTCCATCAAACATTTGCATGATATAACTTACACATAAGCTAACATGACATGATTGTTTTCCTTTTTTCTTTGTTCTCATGAGCAATTTATCAAACACTTGGAGAACATAATCCATGCACATGATACTGAACAACACATAAGCATCATAATTCAAATCCCCATTTGCAATTTCAAGGGTTTAGTATGGGGCCATATGATTCTATACATATATCAAATAACTCCACATAAAACTTGTAACAAACATGGATTAGAAATCTAATTAATCATTTTAATCATGAATATAATCAAACCCAATATAAAGTTCATGATATTAATACACTTGAAGTTTTAAAAATAGTTTCTTGTACTCCAAGGGTGGAAGGGACCCTTGGATGAACACTTGACATACATTGGTTGCTAAATTCTTGAAGAAAGATGGTGAAATCTTAAGCCTTGAGTTTAAAATTTTATCTCCTAGGTTTTTTTTTCTTGAGTAATTTCTGAATAAATAATGAATTTTGACTCTAGAAGGCTTAATTTCGTGTTTTGGGGCTGATAACCATGGTTAAAAGACCCAACTACCCCTGAGTAATGCAACTTTTAATTATTGAAAACTGAATTAGCGACGCGCAAACCGACGTGCCACGTTATTGGCATCGATGCAATAGCCAATGCGCCACATCGATTTTGGTGTTGGTTCATTGGAATTTGCACTGTAGTTGGAAAAAATACTCATTGATGTGATGGGTGATGCGGCGCATCGAGATCATGTCGATCCACTGGTTTGAGCTTTCAAATGTGTTTTAAATGGAGTTCAAAAAATCTGAAACTTGTCTAAGAACACCTACTGAGATTCTTGATCATGATTCAACCTAAAAATCATTACTTTAAGGTCATGAGGGTCATGAAAAAAGGATCTCCAACTTACGAAGGCTAAAATAACTCTAAGTATGAACACTTAGCTGAATTTTTCTAAGTCTAGGACTCCTTACTAGCTTTTATAGGACTGAATCAAGCTTAGGATTTTGTGATGTCTTACAATATCTCTCCCTTAAAAATATTTGTCCTCGAATGAGACTGACTGGGAATACTGATAGACTGAATTTAGTTACTATATGTGCACAACTGCAATATGATTTCATAACTGTCACTACTAATATGCTGAAATTTCATACTAAACATGCATATCTGATGCATTAGTACATGGATGGGATTGCTGATAAGCTGTCTCTTATACTGAACATGTATATCTGATACATGAATATCTGACTGAACGGACTCATGAATGCATGACTGGATATGCAATGGTAACTGATACCAAGTTTATAAAGAAAATCTAAGCATGGAACTGAGTAAGTTCAAGGAAAAACTGTCACCTTGGACTGAGTATAATTTTTTGGAGAAGAGGTGAGGATACTTGGTCCGCATATCTGCTTCTACTTCCCAAGTAGCTTCCTCAACGGACTGATTCCGCTAAAGAACTTTGACTAGAGGGACATTTTTGTTCCTCAGTCTGCGAATATGATAATCAAGGATTTCGACTGGGATCTCCTCATAAGAGAGGCTGTTCTAAATGTCTATACTCCTTACAGGGAATACAACTGCTGGGTCACCTATACATTTCTTTAGCAAGGAGACATGGAACATTGGATGGATTGAAGCTAAGTCTGAAGGCAACTTAAGCTCGTAAGCTACCTTTTTGAAACAACTGAGAATTTAGTAAGGACCGATATATCGGGGATTGAGCTTCCCCTTCTTGCCAAACCTCTTCACTCCTTTCATAGGAGAGATTTTCAAATATACATAATCACCAATATCGAACTCGAGATCCTTTCTCCGCATATCTGAGTACAATTTCTGTCATCTTTGAGCTGTCTTAAGCCTTTCCTTGATTAACTGAACCTTATCTAAGGTGTCAAATACCAAGTCAGGCCCTACCATTATGGCCTCACCCACTTCAAACCAACCAATGGGAGATCTATATCTTCTCCCTTAGAGCGCCTCAAATGGAGCCATCTGAATGCTCGAATGATAATTTTTGTTATATGCAAACTCAATCAAAGGCAAGTGGTCATCCCAACTACCTTTAAAGTCTATCGCACACTCTCTTAGCATATCCTCTAAAGTTTGAATGGTCCTTTCTACTTGGCCATCTGTCTGAGGGTGAAAGGCTGTACTGAGGTGGACTTGGGTACCAAGGCCCTTTTAGAACGCCTTCCAAAAATAAGAGGTAAACTGTATACCTCTATCTGAGATTATAGATAATAAAACTCCATACAATCTGACCAACTCTCTGATGTAGAGTTTGGCATAGTCCTCAGCTGAATAAGAGGTATGGACTTGTAAGAAATGAGTTGATTTGGTCATCCTATCTACAATGACCCAAACTGAATCGTGCTGACGACAAGTACGAGGAAAATCCATCACAAAGTCCATGTTCACCTCTTTCCACTTTTAAGTAGGAATACTAAACTCCTGCATAGACCCACTAGGTTTCTGGTGGTTAATCTTAACCTGCTGACATGTCGAGCACTTAGCTATAAACTTTGTAATGTCTCTCTTCATTCCACTCCACCAATAGATCTCCCAGAAATCACGGTACATTTTAGTGGCCCCTGGATAAATAAAGTAACGCGCACCATGCACTTCTATAAGAATCTGCTGTCTTAGGTCAACTACACCAGCATACATAGCCGAATCTGACAATGCAATACACAATCTCCTCTTTGTGAGAAAACCTCTATCATCTGATATCTAACTATTCTTTCAACTTAACTAGGCTGGGATCCCTATCCTGCTTTTCCTTCACTTTGGAAACCAGGGATGATTCTGAATTACTCTGCACCCATACATTACCTTTTACTGAATTGACTAAGCAGGCACCTAGTTGGGCAAGCTGATGAACTTTTTAAGCTAACTTCTTCGTACCATCATCCACATGAGCAACACTACACATAGACATCTTACTTAGAGAATCAACTACTATATTGGCTTTACCCGGATGATACAAGAAGCTCATGTCGTAGTCCTTCAAGAACTCTAACCACCTTCTATGGCAGAGGTTTAGATCTTTCTGAGAGAACACATACTGTAGGTTCTTATGGTGTTTGAGTTGTCTAGAGGCATAGGCTATCACCTTTTTATAGGGTTTGAGTTGTCTAGAGGCATAGGCTATCACCTTACATCTTTGTATGAGGACACAACCTAAACCTACCCTGGATGTATCACCATACACAACAAAGCCATCTGAAACTAGGGCTATAGTGACTCGAGTCTTTAACTCATGAAAACTCTTCTCACAAGAATCTGACCACTGAAACTTGAATTTCTTCTGAGTCAATTTGGGAATGGGGGATGGAATAGATGAAAATCCCTCAACAAACCATCATTAATTGCCGGCCAAGCCTAAGAAACTCCTGATATCTGATGGCGAGATGGGTCTGGGCTAGTTTCTCACTACTTCGATCTTTGGGGGATTAACTCTAATGCCATCACCAAAAATGATAAGGCCGAGGAAAGCTATTGACCTTAGCTAAAATTCTCACTTACTAAATTTGGTGAATAGATGATGGTTTTTGAGAGTCTGTAATACTATTATGAGATGGTCTGAATGATCATGTTCACTGCAGAAGTAGACAAGGATGTCATCTACGAAAACTATGATAAACATGTCCAAGTACTGCTTGAACATACGGTTTATCAAGTTCTTGAATGTAACGCCCTGAGTCTGTACCCTAGATGCTACACGATGCTCATAATTCTGAAGGACCACAAGTTAACCCATGACTAATACCTGTTGTTATAACTAAGTAGTAATACTGCAAATATGAAAAAGTAGGCATAAAATATGCCATAAGGTTCAATACTATAATAAAACTAAACACGGTATAACAATACCAAAACTGAAACATTTGTTTGAAAAATACTCTAGTCTGAAAAAGCCTCTAAATTGTCTGAAAAATAGAGTTGATGGGACAAATCCCCAACTAACTCCGAACTACTGAAATAAGCTGAACTACTGAAATAATCATCATGTCCTTTAACTAAGAGGACTCACCACCAACTTTGTCAGCTGAATATCTGAACTGCTAAGTATGATCGGGAGTCTACGCATTTGAACCTATGATATAAAACATCATAGCACAAAAGAGAGGTATGCGTCAGTACTTTAATGTACTAGTATGCAAAGTGAGGTAGGCAGAGATGCATGGGTTCATATGCATAAAAAATACTGACTGAATTACATGAATATAACTGAATGAGAGTACATGTATGAATACGTAAACTGTAACTGAGATTGGGGTAGCACTGAATACTGATTAACTGATATCTGACTTTACTGATACTATACTACTGATAATTGAATGACTATATCTGACAGTCCTAATTCTGTAGAACTATGTTGAGTTCCATACTGAACTGAGTGATTGTATCTGACAGTCTTGAATCTATAGAATTGAACTGACTTCTATTCTGAGACTGATTTTGAAACTGAGACTATGGGAGGTAATCATCTAACCGACATGCCCCTTTCTGAATAGATTGGAGTCTAATCTGTAACCCTAGTTGGAAGGGTGTTAGTACTGTGCCATGGGTAAAGATAAGCTGTGAGTTAACATTCTCTGACAAGAAGCTCTTTCGTTAACCCACACTGGCAGAAATATTCGTACGAGATGTATCAACCCTAATTTGGTAGGAGGATATCTCAACCTATGCATCCTACGTAGTTCTGTAATATAGGGATTACTACTAAAAATCAAACCCTCTGCTGTCAAGAATGCCTCCATCCCTGGGTTTGCTCGGTGCTGAATTCTGCTCCTAACTAAATAGACACTGAACTAATTCCTAGTTCATACTAGGCTTGATTGAACTGTTACTGATTATACTATCTAACTGAACTAAACTGAGTTCACTGAGTTCTGTTGACTGACAAAATATTACTAAATTCTATTAACTAACTAAATTTACTGAGGTCTGAGTTGAATACTGAATTGGACTAGACTCATACTGAGTCTACTAATTTTTTCCTTAGTTCTGTAACTGACTAAGAGTACTACTGATCTTGACATGACTGATACTATCTTGAGACTGAACATGGCTCTAGGTAATTAGCTAAATTATCGGGTATTAAATACGGCTAGGACTCGATAGCATAAATTATAAGACATGGCACAATCTTGAAATATTATAAATAACTACTTGATTATCATTCATTTATTGGGACATTCTGGCAAACACTTGCACGACATGAACTTGAATACATGCTAACATGATATAATTTCATTATTTAATTCTGATGAATAACTCATCAAACACTTGGAAGGTATTGTATATACACATAGTACTAATCAACACATGAGCATCACAATTTCAAGGCTTTAACATGAATTCACATGATACTACATACATAATAGTTGTTTTTACATAAATTTTGCACTTAATCATGGAATAGAAATCCAATCAACATTATAATCATGACTACACTTGAATCCAAATCATGGAAAGTATGAAATCAAGCTACTTGAAGTTTAAAAGAGTTTCCTAGACTCCAAGGGTAGAAGGAACCCTTGTATGAACACTTGACATACCTTGGTTGCTAAATTCTTGAAGAAAATTGGTGAAACCTTGAGCCTTAGCTTTGAAATTAAATCAGTTAGGGTTCTTGTTCTTGAGCAATTTAAGAGAAAGTAAGTATATTTTGCTCAATGTAGGATTAATCTCATATTTTAGGGATGAATAGTGGTGGGGAAAATACCTAAATATCCCTAAGGATGCGGCTTTTTAATTATTGAAACCAGACTGTTGACACACAGGACGCCGCACCGCATTATTGGCATCGATGTGATAGCCAATGTGCTGCATCGAGTTCGCATCGGTTCACTAGAAATTACCATTAGGAGCCAAGGAAAACATTGATCGATGTAATGGCCGCCGCGCCGCACTGAGATTGTGTCGATTCACTATTTTGGATTCCCAAACGTGGTTCAAACGAGGTCTAAAAAATATGAAACTCGTCTGGAAACACCTACTGACATTGCTGATCATGAATCAACCTAAAGATTGCCATTTCAAGGTCATAAGAGTTATGAAATAGAGTTTCCAACTTATGAAGGCCAAATAATACTAAGTCTGAATACTTAGCTAGAATTTTCTAAGTTTGGAACCCCTTAGCAAGTTTAAAAGACTTAGTTGAGCTTAGGATTTTGTGATGTCTTATAATATCTCCTCCTGGGAAACATTCATCCTCAAATGAGACTGACTAAACTGAGAATACTGGTAGACTAGATTTAGACACTGGAAATTCACAACTGAAGCATGATTTCATGATTGAAATTGCTGATATACTGAATTATTATACTGACCATATCTAATGAATGAGTACATAGTGAACATGATTCATGAATGCATGACTGGGATTAGTGATAAGCTAAGCTTATATACTGGATATGTATGTCTGATGCATGAGTATATGACTGAACTGATTCGTGAATGCATGGTTGAGTATGCTACGTTAATTGATACCAATTTGGTAGCTATATCTGAATATATACTGAGTTAATTTAAAGAAAATTTGTTACCTAGGGCTGAGTCTGAGTTTGCAGAGAAGAGGAAAGGATACTTTGTTCGCATATCTGCTTCTGCTTCCTAAGAGTCTCCCTCAACGGACTGATTCTGCCAAAGCACTTTGACTAGAGGGACTTCTTTGTTCCCCACTCTGTGAATTTGATAGTCAAGGATTTCTATTAGGACTTCTTTATAAGAGAGAAACTGTTCTGAATGTCTATGCTCTCTATAGGGACTACAATTGCGGGGTCACCTATGCAATTCTTTAGCAAGGGGACGTGAAACACTTGATGTATTAAAGCTAAGTCTGAAGATAACTCAAGCTCGTAAGCTACCTTTCTGAAATGGATGAGAATTCGGTAAAGGCCGACATATCGGTGACTTAGCTTTTCTTTCTTGACAACCTCTTCACTCCTTCTATAGTAGAGATTTTCAAGAATACAAAATCACCGATCCTGAACTTAAGATCATTTACTGAATACGCATGAACGAGAACATAGAACATAACTGAGCCTAAAATATGATACAGGAACTGATTATCATAAATGGAACTGAGCCCCTAAATACATGGATTATGGATGAGATTGGAACTTAGGGGTCCACCTATGAGTACCCACTACTCCAAACTAGATTCATTACGTGAAGAGAAGATGGAAGGTTTAGGTCATAATAGCTCGAGGATTATAATGCATCTCCCTCTTAGGACATTATGTCCCCTGAAGAATGCTGACTTGGCTGAGATATTGAGGAAAAACTGAGATTATGCATAGGGTACCTACGAATCAAATCATGACTGCATATTGGGGTTCTAAAATCGAGGCATAACACCTTAACTAAGCTGAATTCAAAATCGCATGGTTTCTCGATCTTGGAATAGTTATATTCATGAGACTTTGGATAGTGTGACTAGATGGAAGGATGGGAAACCCAACCATACGAACATTGTCCGCCTAACTGCTAAACTGAATTTTTGGTTTTGTGGACTAACTTATGCTGAAAACTTATATTCGACTGGAGCCTTTATTGGACACTCTTTCTATAGAGTTCTAGTTGCTTTAAGGAGCAAGGAGTTTTGGCATGGATGAATAAAACAACTGAATAAGAAAATCACATCCTGACTAAAATTCTATAATATGAGTCGGGGCCTACTAAACATTATCTAAGATGAAGTGACTAAGCCTTATACACTGCGACTACAAATTTTCAAGATTAGACTTATCTCTTAAATACTCTCTCAACTATACTCTTCACCTTAGTACAACACATTACCTGAGACAACAAAAAATATCCACACGGGTGTTGAGCATGAGTGGATAATCTTACTAACTTATTTGATTATCTGAATGGCTAATAGATGAATACTTGGTCATGTAATATTGAACTGTACTTAGTCTGAATAACTGAACTGGAACTGTGGAGTATCATGCATACGAGATAAGAACTGAATGGGTAACATGAGGTAACTAAGCATGAATTAATAAAAACTGTATTATTTGAGAAGGCAAGACTAAGAGTATAACATAAATCTTAAATAGTCTGTAAACTTAGATACTAAAATATGATAACTGAATAACTGATACTGTATGCTATGGTCAAGCAAATCTAAAACTGAACTGAGTTACTGATCTAATTACTAGACTGGGACTGAAACTAAGACTGTAACTGAGACAGTACTGGAACCGAATATTGGGTTCTGATAACTCTACCTACTGAGGTCTGATCTGAACTGAATTCTTCCACTATGTTCAAGCCTACTCAAATATCTGAAATGTATTTAGCCACCTACACATCAACATGACATTCAAGCCTATTTTCATAGCTACAGTTTTGTGTAAAACTAGTATGCAATAATATTTGTTTAATATGAAACATGTACTTTGTCCTTTCTAAGCAACTGCTCATCACTACATCATTTTGTAAGGAGAGTCTACTGAATGGTTAAAATATAAGGATCTGATGTATGCATGAATATTATACCAAACTCAACACTTAAATGAGGTTTGAGGAATAGAATGTCAACACCATGGATTTATCAAAAGATCTAAACTAAGGAGTGCATGATGAAATCTGAATTTATCTACTCACTAGAAGTGTAGCATGGGTCATGAGAACTTAGCGTACTGTATATCATGACATGGGTACCTGAGTTATGAGCTGCGTAACCTGAGTCTGGAGTTTCTATATCCATGGAACATGATTTGTAACACTGAGTGAATTGGAACTCCTTATACTAGGAATTGTAAGTGTACATGATTGCTAAGTGCACGAGTATGGGCTATGATCATAGAGCTAATATTTAAGATGTGAATAGATATCATGATAACTGATGGGTTTCGACAGTCTGGAATACAATTTTGAGATGATCTGCCTGATCATTCTCACTATGAAAATAGACAAGACTGTCATCTATGAATACTATGATGAATATTTCCAAGATTTCTTGAACACACGGTTCATCAAGTCCATGAAATCTGCTAAATGAACCATATCAAGTTCTAAAAATTGTTTTCAAAATGTCCCCTTCCCGGACTCTGAGCTGATGATAGCCTGATCTGAGGTCTATCTTATAGAAGTAACTAACACCCTGAAGTTGGTCAAACAAGTCATCAATTCTGGGAAGTGGATACTTGTTTCTTGACCGTGACTTTATTTAGGTGATGATAGCCCATACACATTTTAAGAGAACCATTTCTCTTACGCGCGAATAGAACTGGTGCACCCCACGGGGAATCACTTAGTCTGATGAATCCCTTATATAGGAGGTCCTTTAACTATTCTTTTAATTCTCTGAGTTCTGCAGGTGCCATTCTATATGGCGGGATAAATATGGGTTGAGTATTTGGAAGAAGGTCTATTCTGAAGTCAATTTCCCTTTTAGGAGGAACTCTGGGGAGATCTTTGGGAAACACATCTGGGAATTCACATGCTACTGACACTGATTCAAGATTAGGAGGTTCTGAACTAGAGTCCTGGACTTGAATGAGATGGTAGAAACATCCCTTAAATATCCATTTTTTTGCCCCTAGGGAAGAAATAAGCTGACCCCTAAGTGCTGAAGTACTACCCCTCTACTCTA
Source organism: Capsicum baccatum var. pendulum (assembly GCA_030864225.1). Lineage (NCBI taxonomy): Eukaryota > Viridiplantae > Streptophyta > Magnoliopsida > Solanales > Solanaceae > Capsicum > Capsicum baccatum. The sequence continues at coordinate 205,671,452 of CM061560.1, read as the reverse complement.
GGACGGGTTCATTCAGAAACTAAAATTGGACATTTCTATTTCTGCAGTTGACTGAGTCATAGTAGGAATAAAGCCAATCCATGCCGAGAATGACATTAAAATTGGTCATCTCTAATTCGACTAAGTCTGTGGAAGGGACTTTTTTAGATACCATAACCGAACAATTCCTATATACCGGTTGGGCTATGATATATTTACCCACTGGGGTAGAGGATGATGAAGGAGCTGCTATAATTTTAAGACTAACTCCAAAGTCAACAACTATATCAGGAGTTACAAAAATAAAGAAACTCCTGGATCTAGCAAAGTATAAATATGCAAATGATAAACTTGTAACGTACCAGTGACCACATTGGGAGAAATTTCCTGATCCTGTCAGAATTGAAGTACATAAACCCTAGTTGGGCGTTGCCCACTGGTGGAATTGGAAGCAACAACCTGCTGATTCGGGCAACCAGACTGAGATGGGGATCGATTTTACTGACCCTGGGAACCTGACTGGGGACAATCTCTGACTCAGTGACCTGGCTTGCCATACCCAAAACATAAACCATTTCCATCTCTCAGATATCCTGGTGGTTTCTACCATATTTCAAAAAAGGGGATTGGTTTGGCCACTCTTTGGCCTAGATGTTCTGGCCCTCTTATTCTTTCTCCCCTTTTTCCCATGCCTTTCCTCCTTACTTTGTGGAGAATGAGCCATAAGCCTATATAGGATAACAACTAACTGATTGTTTTGAGCAACTATTGAGTGAGCCAAGGAGGTGAAAGTATCTCTAAACTCAGTATGAGAAACATGCTCATTCAGGGTTCTACCTAAACGTGCGAAGGGGTTGGCTGGTTTTCGTTACTTCTTTTGTTAGATTCTCTCAAAGACATGTTCTGGAAGTATACGGAACAGTTGAATTAGACTGAGATTTTTACTTGATCTCATGCTCACTTGCACAACATGAATACTAAAAGAAGGAAAACTTTTCCTAAAACACCTCGCAGCCACCTGTCTATAAGTGTGGCACACGATATACCCATAAATAAGATTCTACTAGATGTGGATTTCAAACTTCCTAGGACTCTGTTGAACCTTAGTCTCTGATACCAAGTTTGTAACACTCCAAGTCTGTACCTCAGATGCTACACGGTGCTCATAATCCCGAAGGACCACAAGCTAACCCATGACTTGTACCTGCTACAATAACTAAGTAGTAATACTGCAAATATATGGAAATTTGGCGGAAAACATGCCATAATGTTCAATACTATAATAAAAACAAACACGGTATAACAATACAAAAATTGAAACATTTGTCTTAAAAATACTCTAGTCTAAAAAAGTCTCTAAACTATCTGAAATATGGAGTTGATGGGAAAAGTCCCCAACTAACTTCAAACTACTAAAATAAGCTGAACTACTAAAATAATCATTATGTCCTCAAACTAAGAGGACTCATGACTAACTTTGTCTGCTGAATATCTGAACTGCTAAGTCTGATCGGGAGCCCGCGTGTTTGAACCTATGATATAAAACATCATAGCACAAAAGATAGGTATGCGTTAGTACTTTGAATGTACTGGCATACAAAGTAAGGTACGCTTTAATGCATGGGTTCATGTGCATGAACAATACTGATTGAATGGCATGAATATAATTGAATGAGAGTACGTGCATGAATACATAAACTGTAACTGAGATTGGGGTAACATTAAATACGTATTAACTGATATCTGAGTTTACTGATACTGCACTACTAATAACAGAATGATTGTATCTGACAGTCCTAATTCTGCAAAACTTTGTTGAGTTTTATACTAAACTGAGTGACTGTATCTGACAGCCCTGAATCTATTAAACTGAACTGAGTTCTATTTTGAGACTGATTCTGAAACTGAGATTGTGGGAGGTAATCATCTAACCGACATACTCCTTTCTTAATAAATTATGGTCTAAACCATAACCTCAGTTGGAAGGGTGTCAGTACCGTACCATGGGTAAAGGAAAGCTATAAGTTAACCCTCTCTGATAGGAAGCTTTTTCGTCAACCCTCACTGGCTACATAGTTCTGTAACATAGGGATTTCTACTAAGGGTCAAAACCTCTGCTGGAAGGAATGCCCCCATACCTGGGTTTGCTCAATTCTGAATTCTACTCCCAACTGAATAGACACTGAACTGATTCTTAGTTCATACTTGGCTTGACTAAACTGTTCTTGATTATACTATCTAACTGAACTGAACTGAGTTCATTGAATTCCATTGACTGATGAAATACTGTTAAATTCTATTAACTGACTAAATTTATTGAGGTTTAAGCTGAATACTAAACTAGACTAGACTGATACTGAGTCTACTAAGTTTTTCCTGAGTTTTGTAACTGATTGAGAGTACTACTGATCATGACATAACTGATACTATCTTGACACTGAACATGTCTCTAGGTAATCAACTTAATTATCGGGTATTAAATATCCCCAGGATTTGATAGCATAAATTATAAGACATGGCACAATCTTGAAATATGATAAATAACTACTTGATCATCATTCATTCATTGGGACATTTTGGCAAACACTTGTATGACATGAACTTGAATACATGCTAACATGATATAATTTTATTATTTAATTCTCATAAACAACTCATCTAACACTTGGAAGGCATTTTGTATGCACATATTACTAATCAACACATGAGCATCACAATTTTAAGGCTTTAACAATAATTTACATTATACTACATACATAGTAGTTGTTTTTACATAAATCTTGCACTTAATCATGGAATAGAAATCCAATCAACATTATAATTATGAATGCACTTGAATTCAAATCATGGAAAGCATGAAGTAAAGCTACTTAAAGTTTAAAAGAGTTTCTTAGACTCCAAGGGTGGAAGAAATCCTTGGATAAACACTTGGTATACCTTGGTTGCTAAATTCTTGAAGAAAAATAGTGAAACCTTGAGCCTTAACTTTGAAATTAAATCACCTAGGTTTCTTGTTCTTGAGCAACTTGAGAGAAAGTAAGTTTATTTTGCTCAGTAAAGGCTGAATATCCTATTTTAGGGATGATTAGGGGAGGGAAAAAGACCCAAATACCCCTGAGGAAACGTCTTTTTAATTACTAAAAACTGGACTATCGACGCGCAGGATAACGTGCGACGTCGTTAGCATCGACGTGATAGCTAATGCATTACATCGGTTCACTAGAAATTACCATTGGGTGCCAAGGAAAATATTGATCGACGCAATGGATGCCATATCGCGTCGAGATCGTGTCGATTCACTATTTTGGATTCCCAAATATTGTTCAAACGAGATCTAAAAAATACAAAACTCTACCACGAACACCTACTGACATTGATGATCATGAATCAACCTAAAAATTGATTATTTAAGGTTATAAGAGTCATGAAATAGATTTTCCAACTTACGAAGGACAAAATAATACTAAGTCTGAATACTTAGCAAGAATTTTCTAAGTCTGGGATCCCTTAGCAAGCTTAAAAGACTGAGTTGAGTTTAGAATTTTGTGGGGTCTTACAATGAAAGCTGCTGGGGAATTGGTAAGACCAAAGGACATGACTAAGAATTTGAAGTGACCATACCGAGTTCTGAAAGCTATTTTTAGAATGTCGCATTCTCTGACTCTGAGCTGATGATTGCCTGATCTAAGGTCTATCTTAAAGAAGTAACTAGCACCCTAAAGTTAGTCAAACAAGTGATTGATTCTGGGAAATGGATAATTGTTCTTGACTGTGACCTTATTTAACTAATGGTAGTCAATACACATTCTGAGGGAACCATCTTTCTTACGCACGAATAGAACTGGTGCACCCCATGGGGACATACTGGGTCTGATGAATCCCTTATCTAGGAGGTCTTTCAATTGTTCTTTTATTTTTTTGAGTTCTACTAGAGCCATTTTGTATGGTAGAATAAATATGGGTTGAATATCTGGAAGAAGGTCTATTCCATTCTCGATTTCCCTTTCGAGAGAAACTCCGGGAAGATCTTTAAGAAACACGTCTGAGAATTCACATGCTACTGATACTGACTTAAGATTAAGGGTTTCTGAACTAGAGTCTTGGACTCAAATAAGATGGTAGACACACTCTTTAGATATCATTTTCCTTGCCCTAAGGTGGGAAATAAGCAGACCTCTAATTGCTGAAGTACTATCCCTCCACTCTAGGATGGGCTCATTCAAAAACTAAAATTGGACAATTCTATTTCTACAGTCGACTTAGACATAGCCGGAATCGAGCTAATCTATATCGAGAATGACATCAAAATCGGTCATCTCTAATTCGACTAAGTCTGCTGAAGTGACTTTCTAAGATACATAACCAGACAGTTCCTGTATGCTCGCTGGGTTATAATAGATTTACCCACTGGGGTACATACTGAGAAAGGCTCTACTAGAATTTCGTGACTGACTCCGAAGTCAACAGCTATATAGGGAGTTACAAAAGAAAAATAGCTCCTGGATGTAGCAAAGCATAAACAGGCAAATGATAAACTTGTAATGTACCAGTGACCACATCAGAAAAACTTTTCTAATCTTTTTGGGAATGAAGTGCATAGAGTCTGTTTGGGCGTTGCCCACTGGTGGCACTGGAAGTGGCTCCTTGCTGATTGGGACGATCGGACTGAGTTGAGGGACGGTTATGCTAACTCTTCAAACCCACCTAAGGACACTGTCTGACTCTGTGGCCTCGCTTGACACATCCAAAAAATACATCACTACCAACTCTGTAGACACCTAGATGGGTTCTGCCATACTTCTGGTAGAAAGGATTTGTTCGAGCACGACTATCACTCCCTTAAGGTTTAGGGCCTGACGTCTTATCTCTATTACCATCTCTAAATTTTGGCATGGGAGTACTGGCTGAGGACAGATATGGAACTGAGGATTTTGGGTAAAACTAAGAACAATTCTCACCCTCTAACTTAGGCTAAGCAAAGTTTAAAATACCTGTTCTTGCTTTCTTTTTCTCTCTCTCCTTTTCCCTATTCTTAGCCTTCTCTATCTACTGAGCATGGACTATAAGCCTGGATATGTCCATCTCCTTAATTAACATTGCGGTCCTACACTCTTTGATTGTACTATTAGACACTCCTGATATAAACTTACTCATCTTTGATCTACTATCTGCTACTACATGAAGAGCATATCTGGATAATTGAGTAAACTTGAGAGAATACTCTTGTACCATCATGTTTCCCTGGTTCAAATTTATAAATTCCAAAACCTTCCCTCCCTTTAACTCTAGCAGGAAGAACCTATCCAGAAAAGCAATAACAAACTCCTCCCATTCTATGGGCCTTGCATCTGCGGTCCTCTCTACTTTTCACTATTTGAACTATGAGAGTGACACATACTTCAATTGATATGTAGCTAATTTGGCACTCTCACTAGCTATCATCCCCATAATATCTGTAACATTCTGCACCTGATAAAGAAATTCCTGTGGGTCCTCATTTGACTTTGGCCTGGTAAAATATGGAGGGTTCATTCGGGTAAAGTCCCAAATCCTGGCTGCAGTAGTATTGGCCACTGGGTTGGCTGAAATGACAACTGAGAGTTCATTCTAGGATACCATAGAATGAGCTAGGGTGGTGAAAGCTACTCTAAATTCAGTGTGGGAGACATATTCATCCAGGGGATCTGGCTGGACAGGTTGAGGTACTGACTGATTTTTGGTTCTCCTTTCGTTAGTCTTTTTGGAAGGCATGTTCTATAAATAAAAGGAGAGACAAGATTAGACTGAGATTTTAACTTGAGATCATGCTCACTCGCACAACATGAATATTAAAAGACGGGAAACTTTTTCTAAAACATCTAATAGCCTCCTATCCATAAATGTGGTGCTCTACACACCCATGTACAAGACTCTACTAGATGCGGCTTTTAGACTTCCTAGGACTCTATTGAACCTTAGGCTCCGATACCAAGTTCATAACACCCTAAGTCTGTACCCTTTACACTACACGGTGCTCATAATCCTGAATAAACACTAGCTAACCTGAATGGTACCTGCTGCAATAACAAAATAATATCACTATAGCCATAAGATTCAAAATTGAAAAAATTAATTTTTGAATACTGAGATCAATACTTTAAATTGAACATCTGTATAAAAAATACTCGAGTCTAAAAAGCCTCTAACTGTCTGAATAAGGAGTTGATGGGACAAGTCCCCAACTAACTCCGACTACTGAAATGAACTAAGTACTAATATACGGGAATAATAAAACTATCCTCAAATAATGAGGACTCACCACCAGTCTGTTGCTGGTGGATCAGGTTGCTAAGTATGATCGGGATCCCAAAAACCTATAATATAAGACATCATAGCGCAAATGAAAAGTATGCATCAGTACTTTGAATGTAGTGGTATGCAAAGTGAGGTAGGCAAAAATGCATGAACAATACTGAATGAATAAAATGAGTATAACTTAATGAGATCACATGCATGAATACATAAACTATAACTGAGGTCATGATAACACTGGATGCTGAGTTCTGAATTACTAGTTTACTGATATTTGAGCTTACTAATACGGTATTACTGTTAACTAAGTGACTCTATCTGACTGTCCTAATTTTGTGGAACTATTTTGAGTACCATACTGAACTGAGTGACTTTATCTGACAGTCTTGATTTCTGTAAAATTGAACTGAGTTCTATTTTGAAGACTAAAATTGACACTGTGGGAAGTTATCATCTAACCGACATGACCCTTTCTGAATGAATTGGGGTCCAACCTGTAACCCCAGTTGGAAGGGTGTTAGTACCGTGCCACGAGTAAAGACAACTGTGAGTTAACCCTCTCTAATAAGAAGCTCTTTCGTCAACCCTCACTGGCAGGAAAACTCGTATGAGATGTGTCAACCCTAGTTTAGCAAGAAAATATCTCAACTTACGCTGGCTATGTAGTTCTATAACATAGGGATTGCTACAAAGGGTCAAACCCTCTGTTGGCAGGAATGATCCCATCCTTGGGTTTGCTCGATGGTAAATCCTCTTCCCAACTGAATAGATATTGAACTGATTCCTAGTTCATACTGGGCTTGACTGAACTGTTACTAATTATACTGTCTAACTAAACTGAACTGAGTTCACTGAGTTCTATTGACTGATGGAATACTACTAAATTTTGTTAACTGACTGAGTTTACTGAGTTCCAAACTGAATATTGAACTAGATTGGACTGATATAGAGTCTACTGAGTTTTTCCTAAGTTCTGTAACTGACTGAGAGTACTACTTATCGTGACATGACTGAGATTATTTTGTAACTAACACTGGCTCTAGGTAAACAGCTAGATTGCCGGGTATTAAATACTCTCAGGACTCAATAGCATGAAAAATAAATAATAGCATAAACTTGAAAGGCATAACCATATGCACATGATCATAACTTATTCATAGAGACATTCTATCAAACATTTGTATGATATAACTTGCACACAAGCTAACATGACATGATTATTTTCCCTTTTTCTTTGTTCTCATGAGAAATTTATCAAACACTTGGAGAACATAATCCATGCACATGACACTGAACAACACATAGGCATCATAATTCAAATCCCCATTTACAATTTCAAGGGTTTAGCATCGATCTACATGATTCTATACATATATCAAATAACTCCACATGAAACTTGTGATAAACATGGATTAGAAACCCAATTAATCATTTTAATCATGAATATAATCAAACCCAACATGAAATTTATGAAATGAATACACTTGAAGTTTTAAAAGTAGTTTCTTGAACTCCAAGGGTGGAAGGGAACCTTGAATGAACACTTGACATACCTTGGTTTCTAAATTCTTGAAGAAAGATGGTGAAATCTTAAGCCTTGAGTTTGAAATTTAATCACCTTGGGTTTTTGTTCTTGAGTAATTTCTAAATAGAGAATGAATTTTGCCTTTAGACGGCTTAATTTTGTGTTTTGGGGCTGATAACCATGGGTAAAAGACCCAAATACCCCTGATGAATGCGACTTTTAATTACTAAAAATTGAATTAGCGATGCACAGATCGACGTGCCATGTCATTGGCATCGAAATAATAGTCAATGTGTCGCGTTGAGTTTGCATTGGTTCACTAGAATTTGGACTGAGAACTGGGGAAAAAAATACTCATCGACGCGATAGGCGACGCGATGCATTGAGATCACATTGATCCACTAGTTTGAGCTTTTAAATGTTCTTCAAACGGAGTCCCAAAAATCCAAAACTTCTCCGAGAACACCTACTGACATTCTTGATCATGATTCAACCTAAAAATCATTACTTCAAGGTCATGAGGGTTGTGAAAAAAGGATCTCCAACTTACGAAGGCTAAAATAACTCTAAGTATGAACACTTAACTGAATTTTTCTAAGTCTGGGAGCCCTTACTAGATTTTACAAGACTGAATCAAACTTAGGATTTTACGGGATCTTATACTATATCAATTTAAAGAGGTCGGTCCCCCGCCAACATGGTGCCTTAAATATCCATATACAGTTCTTCGAACGATATTTTAGAACATAGTTGCAGTCATACAAGGAAAATCTAGAGAGAGAAAAATAAGAAGAAGGTGGGGAGAAAGAAATTTGGAGATAGAACAAAGAAAGATCGAAAGATAAGAAAAAGGGAAAATTCTAAACTTTGAAATTTGGAGTTGGAGAACTTTTGAAAAGTTTAAAGAGTTTAAAAATGATAGTTTACACCCCAATTTACTTTAATCATTAATTAAAAAGACTTTGACTTGAGTTGGTCAGATTTATCATCAATTTTAATTTTAAAACTTATTTATCACCCACACTTAATTTTCTCCGGTATCTATTCAGACTTCTGACTGATTTACTTATCAAGTTTACCAGTTGCAAAATCATTAAACAAAGGGTAAGGTCGGCGTATAATCTACCATCCCCAAACCCCTCTGTAGGTTTACACCGGGTATGTTGTCATTGTTGTTGTATTAAACTAAGGGCCATGTGATCATGGACAGTAAATTCTAGGTCTTATTTTTGAAAGTCTTGCTTCATGTGCAACTAAAATTTATGGGAGAAGAATTAAACCAACTAAACAATCTTCAAAGATCCTCTATGAACTATTGTTTCACCTTGCAAATATGATAGGAAAGGTAATGAAAAACATATAAAAATAAAGGGATAGGCATGAAAGTAACTGTAGAGTTTCCTATCTCTGCTATATGATTTTCTCTATTATAATTTTCTCAACAATTATGCTCTTGCGCTTTTGAGTTTCCACTATCTATTGTAGTATTATAAAATGTATTAGTCAACCATGACTGAATAATCCACTTTTCTAATTGTATTTTTCTCAATAGAGATAGATTATAGAATGCACGCATAAAGTTTGCTCTTAGGGGTATGTGAGATAAGGGGGATATTCTATGATTAAGTTTGGAATAACATGCTTGGTAGATAGTATAAATTCATCCTGAGATGTTGTTACTACTATTTTGACATAGTGGATGAGGTTTGATCCATTTATTCGGTGTAAAATGTCAATAGGTTTTACCCTCATTTAGTTTAGGAGCAGAAAATAAAATGACAAAAAGAACAGAGATAAGGAAGTTACCATAGAGTGAGTGCTATGGAGTCAATTTTTTGACTATATTTTGCTAGGCAGAGATCCCGTAGTCAGAATTTCCAATTTTCATGTAGTATAATTTCTATGTGCCCCGAGTTTAAGTTCCATTCCTAGCCAATTACACCAACACTTTCTTTGTCACATTTGGATTTAGGGTGTGTGTGATTTGTTGACTTAAATGTAATGGAGATATGCTTTCCAATAAAATGATTGTCCTACATAACACACAAAATATTTTCAAAATTCTCTTCCAATCTCATCACTCGATCCTATCCTTGATCTTGACTTGAAACCTAACTCCTGACCCCATACCTAACTTTCAACTCCCAAAAAATATTTTCAGAATCCTCTTTCAATCTATCACTCGATCTTATCCTTGAAACCTATCTCCCAACCCCATACCTAGCTCCTAAATCCCGACCATGATAAGGGACTAGACCCGACTCTTGATCCTTACCTCAACTCTCAAATCAGACCTGGACGTACGAGTTTGGGACCTGACTTACAACCTTGACTTAGAATCCAACCTTTGACCAGAGAGCGACCTCAACCTCGACCTGGGACTCGACATTATGTCTAGGCATAAATGTCGAAAAATCTAATTGGACCTAATTATTTTGGTTCTTTAGCTATGTATTTTCTAGAAAAATTGTGTTTGGTTTGATTCTCGATTTTGGGATCCCAATTCTTCAATTTAATCAACTTTTATTACATAGGTTTAAAAAATAGGGATAATTTCATTTATATACAAAACGGTAAATAGTTTACAACAAAAATAGTCAAGGTTTTGTTTATTAATTAAAATGGCTATTAGACCATGTTCTTTCTTTCTTTTCAAGAGTAATGTTAAAAAAGGAAACTCCTTTTTGTTGCATTTAAACTTTTTCCGTGCAACGTTTTTTCATGTATCCATATTGTATAAATGGCGTATTAACACATATATATGATGTAAAAATAGTTTGTAGTATATATGTAATGTATCGATTTTGTATAAATAGTTATATATGTATTTGTAATGTATCAATATTGTATAAATAGTGCACAAACGTGTATCTAAATTGTGTAAATAGCATATAAGTATTTATCGATATTGTATAAATAGTGTATAAACATGTATCTATATTGTATAAAAGTTATGCAAATTATTGATATTGTGTAAATGATGTATTAACATGTATTGATATTGTATAAATAATACATAAATATGTATATATATATATATATATATATGTATGTATGTATATATATATATATATCGCTTTTCCTAAGTTTCAATATGGCATTTCTAGAGGCATGAAATTCCTAGAGAAAATGGTCTATTACTCCCCCTCGGATCTTTACCTGAAATTTCAACTAGAAAACCAACCGTCATGGGAGTTCTATTACCCCCCTGAATATATTTTCCCTATATTTAGTACCTCGCAAGTGCTGACCTATCAACATAAATCAAGTAATAATACGTACGTGTTTACACGCACTAGACCCACTCTAATTTTTATTTTCCCTTCTAAATAAATAGGCCTTATTCTCTCTCTAAAAAAAGTTCAACAACCTTTTCATCTTCCTCTCTCCCCTCTTCATGATTTTCTCCAAATATTCTTATTTGAAAATGAATCTTAGTGATAAAGACTTGTCGATTTTGAAGCTAATCAACTGATTGTTTCTTTAATTTAGTAAAGGCAAATTTTTTCAGCTAAAAATTAGGATTGTGTAAGTGTTAATTAGGGTTTTCTATTAATCTAAAAAATTTAAGAAGTTAATTATGTGAAATTAAGTTGTACGTCTTACTATCATATTGTGTAAGTGTTCAATTAACATCATATTACGTTCATAATTTCATTTAATTAGGTGTTTTATTGAGTGTTTAAGGTGGGTGATTCAAAATTAGGGGTTTTGTAGGTTTCAATCTATGTCATATTACAATATTATGTCAAAATTAGATTTTTGTTTCTTATCTAAGTCGTATGATGTTGGATTTATGTGCGTCTTAGTATTAGGCTTCTTCATTGTTCAAAGAGTATCATATTACATTAGAAAATCTATACTATATGTTTTTTTTTCATTGTTTAAGCCTGATAATGTTGGGTTAAACTCAGATAATGCTTGATTTTTTTTAATGTCGCTATGCTACTATGTTTAGTCTAGTAATTCTTAGCTATTATCTTGATTGCCTTCAGGTAAATATGAATGAGTTTACTTTGATTATTCTAAGATGGTATCATGATAGGATGTTAGATTTAAGTAGTAGGAACCAGTATATAATTGAAACACCTTGGTTTCTGTACCTTTGAAAATTTCCTAGAATTTTGGTCTCTGTACCTCATATGACTCATGGGTACGAACCGTATATTGGGGTAAGAATGGTATGGTCTAGTTGTAGCTGACTAGTGTTGGTTGGTGGGATAGATTATGGTCATTGTAATGGGTACGACTTGGTGGTATGCATATAGTAGGATACGGATAATTAGGTTTCTTCACTTAACCTTAGACTTGGTAACTTAAGTTGGATCTTAGTACGAGTGGCTCACTAGGAGCCATAATCAAGGTACGAGTTGTACCCAGGACTCATATGGTGATTAGCGTTCAAACCTTATGTGATTTTATCTTGCCAGGGATACGGGTGAAGGGTACAGATTACATGCTGTCAATACGACTTGGGTAGGATAAGTCAAACATTGGATAGTATTAGGTCCAAAGGTTGAGGCATAGGATATGAGTGGTGGCTATCACTCATATCGAATGGTATGACTCATGAGGGTCAGTTGTACCCCTATGGTGGGATTTTGTGCAACTTAAGAGGGGGTATTATGGACATTTCCCCACTTTCTCTAATAAGGTCCTAGGACTTCTAACTCTCTTAGGAGGCTATTTATCCTATTATTCTATTCATTAACACTTAGAACCCTTTCCTAAACACTATAATTCTCTCAAAAGCTTTTGGGCAAGAAAGCTAGGGTTTCAACTAAAGGACTAATTTGGGGATCTTGTTGGTTGTTTTTATCTATCTACTTTGTCAATAAATGCATGCTCTCTTCCCTCATTGTTAGTTCCAATCAAAGGCATGGGTTTATACAATGTTCTTATGATTTGAATATTGTATAATTTTGGGTTTTCAAATATGATATGGGTGGTTTTGGTTATAAATGTTTGGTTATGGGTTTCCATGTTTTAATTGTGCTTTTATATGCATTAATGGTGGTTTTAGATAATTGATTGAATGGGAATGATTCTTTGGTAATGGACTTTGGTTTTTGAAATACTATGCCCCCAATGTGTTTGATAAAATGCCTTTAATAATGTTTGCACTATAATATTAGTTTTTCAATGGAACTTATGCATATTTTAAACTTGGTAATGGAACCCTAAATGTTATGAATGGTTTAAATGGTTTTAAATGGATAGGAAAGGCCTCGGTGGCCATGGTTTTGTTTAATTGTAAATCATGAAGAGTACATAAAATTTGTTAAAGCTATATATGGTTAGCTATGGACAAAACTTGCAAGTATAGTCCTTATGATGATACCACAACTAATGGCCTTGGTTAATAAATGGTTAATGGATTGGTTGGTTTCTTGGTAATGGTTTTAATCAGCCAATAATGACGGAGTCTGTAGTAAAGCCGTAGAAGGTGTAAGTTCTGGGGGGGATCAAAACTGAAAACTCATATTTGTCGATGTGAGGTTTGGTCTTGGTGACCATGTGCATGATGTCATAATTTATATTTGGGGGATGTACTTGTCATCCCAGTTTATCTTTCCTTGTTGTGTGGCTTTACGCACTAGGGGATTTTCAGCAAGGGGAGTTGAACCCATATAGCCCATGAATGGCTTAGGGCAACATAGCTACACAACCTAGGTAATGGTTTTAATGACATGCTAAACACGGTCCCCTTTCCCAACATGATTATATATATATGTATGGTTGTGTGTGCATATGGATGGTTTTACTTGGTTTTATAAATGACATTATTTTATCTTTATCCTGAGTTTATGCTAGCGATCACTCGCTAACCCATCTCTGGGAAGCTGTATACCCACGTTATGCAGTAACAGACCATTTGACTCCTCTGACATAGTGATTGACTCAGGGATGTTGGATTAAAGTAGTGAGCTTCCATCTTTTCCAAAGGCTCTATTTTATGTTATGGATATTTTAGAAATTCCAATTTATTTATGGATATTGTTTTGGCTATGATTAGGGGCATGTCCCAATAGGATATTCTTACTCTTTTGGTTAGAGGCTTGTGGCACTGCTATGGGTTGGAATAGGCGGTATCGGTATTGGTGTCGTCCTTAATATTGGCATTGAAATTGGGGCTGAAATTATTAGACATAATTTCTCACTGTTCTATCATATTTTATTTTGGAATTAATCATATTTTATTTTGGAACTTATTTGGTTATGACCTGGTTTATGGCCATTATTTTAGTATTGGTTTGGCTCGGTGGTTTGGTTGGTATGGTTTGGTGAGATGGGATGACTTGGTAGGTTTGATCTAGGAATAGACCTATCCCAAAGTCAGTCCTTATCTAGTTATGCTATCTTGTTATTTATTTGGTACTCAACCAACTCAAGGTATGCTAATGGTGGTTAGGTTAGGTAATAGGGGGTGGTTCTCGGCCTTTGTTGGACTTGGGATACCCATTACAATAAGGCCCACATTGGGTCGTGTCAAGTTGGTATCAGAGCCAGGTTCATGGACAATTGGGATTTCACAAAAATGTGTTGAGTAGAGTCTCGTTTAAGGGAGTGTAATGCACTACACTCATAAGAGAGAGGCGATAAGGCATTTAGAAATGTTTCACTTTCTTGTTATTCTATTTTCAAATTTGGAGTGTAAGTCTCGAAATTCTTCTCTAATCTTTGGTTGTTTACTTTTCAGATCATGCCTCGATGATCTGGAACACAAGGAAGCTCTTTAGTCCCATCTGAGGACAATGTTAATGGGGTACGTCCTATGTCTGGAGTTCATCTTTGATCTTAGGGTCCTATCCCTGGTAGTTCTGGAGTTCCTTTTGATTACTACTGGTACTTCTCAGGGTGAGCTGACTAATGCATAATTTTTCCAATCTATTCATACTATTGCTAAATTTATTGCTGCTCAAGTTGAGCGGGATATATCTGGTGGGTTGTCTACTGAGGCCACAAGTATTAGTCAGTTTATGAAACTGAATCCTCTTACTTTTACTGGTGTGAACGTTGAGAAGGATCCTTAGATTTTCTTGGATGAAATGGAAAATATATTCAGGGTGATGCAGGCCACTAATGTGGAAGGTGTAAACTTTGCAGCCTATCAGCTTAAGGATTTTGTATACCATGGTACGAAAAATAGGATAGGGATAGAGGAGATGTGGAGGTGTCATCCCTATGAGATGCTTTTTCTGGAGCTTTTCTAGATATTTTCTTTCCTCAAGAGTTAAGGGAAACAAAGATAGAAGAGCTTGTGAATCTTAAGTAAGGGAGAATATCTGTCTAGGAATATGACTTGAAGTTTCATTAGTTGTCAAGGTATGCTCCTGATTTGGTGGTAGACATGAGAGCGAGAATGAGAAAGTTTATTTCTGGGTTAAACCAGGATTTGATAAAGGAAAGCAAGACTGCCTTATTGATTAAAGATATGGATATTTCTAGGTTGACTATTCATATGCAGCAGGTAAAGGATGAGAAGATAAAAAAGGCAGATTTAGGAAATTAGCAGGGTAAGAGGAGCAGGTTTTCTGATCAGGAAGGTGCTCAGTCTTAGGGTAGTCGAGATGGTGATAAGTGGAAGAAAAAGAAGTAAGGGAGTTCTGGTTCCTTCTCTACTTCTAGCTCTCTATACCTAAAGAAGCTGAGTGACAAGCGTTAGAAGGGTGGTGATAATTTCTGGGAACAAGGTGCCTAATCTCAGGGCGAGTGAGGGCCAGTCAATTTCTTCATGCCCTTCTTATTGTTTCTATATTCGTCCTCTTTGGGGTTATTGCAATGAAGGAAGGGAAAATTTTTTCAAGTGTGTCCAAGCAGACCATCGTCTTAAGGATTGTCCAGTTAATAAGGTTGCTATATGAGTAAATAAGGTACCGGTGGCTTGATCTTCTACTCCTGCATCCGGTGGTGCCACGTCTACTTTTGTTACTGCTCCTGGTTCTAGTGTTGGCACGAATAGGTTGTATGCTTTGGCATCCCGATAGGAATTCGAGCCATTTCTTGATGTCATTACTGGTACATTACAACTCTTTTCTCGTGATATGTATTGTCTATTTGATCTGGGGTCCATTCTTTCTTATGTGACCCTATTTGTGGCTATATGTATTGGTTTTGATCCTGAGGTTATTTCAAATCCTCTTTTTATTTCTACCCCAGTAGGTGACTCGATTATTGCTGAGAGAGTCTATAGGGGGTGTGTCGTATTTGTTGGTGGTAGACTTACTTTAGTAGATTTATTTAAACTTGATATGGTGGATTTTGACATTATTCTGGGTATTGATTAGTTACACTCTTATTTTGTATCCTTGTATTGTCGAACTCATAAGGTTGTCTTTAGGTTCCCTGGTGAACTAGTTATAGAGTGGGAGGGTGGTTCCCTAGATCCTAGGGGGAGGTTTATTTCTTATCTTAGAGCTCAAAGGTTAATCTCTAAAGGTTGTCTTTATCACTTGGTCTGGGTTAAAGATTCTAACTTGGAAGGTCCTTTTTTTACAGTTAATTTTGATGGTAAATTAGTTTCCTGAAGTTTTTTAGATGATCTTCCTGGTGTACCTTCGGATAGGGAAATAGAGTTTGGTATTGATTTGGTTTCGGACACTCATCCAATGTCTATTCATCCTTATAAAATCACTCCGACTGAGTTGAGAGAACTCCAGGACCAACTTAAGAATCTTCTGGATAAGGGGTTTATTCATTCTAGTGTATCCCCGTGGGGAGCACTGATGTTGTTTGTGCATAATAAGGATGGTTCCCTTCGGATGTGCATTGACTACAGACAATTGAATAAGGTGAAAGTTAAGAAAAAGTATCCTCTCCCAAGGATAGATAATCTGTTTGATCAGCTTCAAGGTGCCAAGTTCTTTTCTAAGATAGATCTTTAATCTCGGTATCATCAGGTAAGGATTACAGATGTGGATATCCCTAAGATGGCTTTTTGTACTCGGTATGGGCACTTTAAATTTTTGGCAATGTCGTTTGGATTGACCAATGCCCTGGTAGCATTTATGAACTTGATGAACATGGTTTTCAGGCAGTTCTTGGATCTCTTTATCATTGTGTTTATTGATGACATTATGGTGTATTCCAAAAGTAAGGCGGATCATGCTAATCACCTCCGCATGGTATTCTAGACCTTGAAGGAACAATCGTTTTATAATAAGTTCTCTAAGTGTGAGTTTTGGTTGAACGTTGTGACTTTTCCTGGTTATATTATTTCTGGAGAGGGTATCATGGTGGATCCAAAAATAGTGGTTGTGGTTAAAGGGTGGCCTAGACCCACGATTCCAACTGACATTCAGAGCTTTTTGGGTTTGGCTGGGTATTATAGGCAGTTTGTGGAAGGATTTTTATTGATAACTATTCCTTTGGCTAAGTTGACTCAAAAGAAGGTTAAGTTTTCTTGGTCGGATGCTTGTGAGGGGAGTTTAGAGAAGTTGAAAGATAAGCTAACTGCGACTCCAATTTTGACTTTGCCGGAAGGTAATGATGGGCTTGTGGTCTATTATGATGCATCTTGGGTAGGTCTTGGTTATGCGTTGATGCAGTATGGGAAAGTGATTGCCTATGCTTCCAGGCAGTTGGAGGTACATGAGAAGAACTATCCTACTCATGATTTAGAGCTATTGACGGTTTTGTTTTCTTTGAAAATATGGCGGCATTATTTGTATGGTGTACACGTGGACATCTTTTCAATCATAAGAGTCTACAGTATGTTTTCACTCAGAAGGAGCTCAATCTCAGACAGAGGAGATGGTTGGAGCTTCTCAAGGACTGTGATATGAGTCTTCACTAATACCCAAGTAAGGCTAATGTTGTTGTTGTTGCTCTTAGTAGGTTGTCCATGGGGAGTTTGGATCATATGGAGAAAGGAAAGCGGGAATAGGTGAAGGATATTCACCGCTTGGCTAATCTTAGAGTTCGCCTCTTAGACTCCAAGGATCGAGGTGTAATGGTACAAGAAGTGGTTTGATCATCTCTTGGTATAGAAATCAAGGAGAAGCAAATAATGGATCCTATCTTAATGAAAATCAAGGGTGATATTTGTAGGAAAAAAGTGATGGTGCTTGCGATCAGTGGTAATGGTACTTTATGGTACCAAGGAAGGTTGTGTGTTCTTGTTCTCGACGGTTTGATACCAAGGATTTTGGATGAGGTGCATGAGTCGTGCTATATTGATCATCCCGATTCCACAAAGATATATCATAACCTCAAGGAGATGTATTGGTGGAGCAGTATGAAAAGGGACGTGGCTGACTTTGTGGCCAAGTGCTTGATGTGTCAACAAGTTAAAGTTGAACACATGAGACCTGGTGAGTTATATCAAGAGATTGTTGTTCCTGAGTGAAAATGAGAGGTAATCATTATGGATTTCATTACAAGTCTTCCTCGATCTCGAAATCCATATGATTTGGGTCATCATGGATAGAATGACAAAGTCTACTTACTTCTTGCCAGTGAGGACTACCTTCTCGGTAGAGGATTATGTGAAGTTATATATTCAGGAGATTCTGAAGCTTAATGGGGTAGTTGTTTTGATTATTTATAATCGTGGTACATAGTTTACATCTCACTTCTGGGGTTTTTTCCAGTAAAGGTTGGGGACTAAGGTGAGTTTGAGTACTATTTTTCACCCGCAGATAGATGGACAAGAAGAGAGAACTATTTAGATATTAGAGGATATGCTTTGGGTTTGTGTTATTGATTATGGTGGAAATTGGGTTGAGCATCTACCTTTTGTAGAGTTTACTCACAACAATAGCTATCATTTAGTATTCATATGGCTTCTTTTGAGGAATTGTAAGACAGTAGGTGTAGATCTCCTATTGGTTGGTTCAAGCTTGATGAAGTGGATATGTTTGGTACCGACTTGGTTTACCAGTCTATGGAGGAGGTGAAGGTGATTCAGGATAGGCTTAAGCTTCCCAAAGTCGCCAAAAATTCTATACAGATATTAGGCATAGAGACTTGGATTTTGAGGTTGGGGATAAGGTTTACCTCAAGGTATCTCCTATGAAGGGAGTAGTGCAGTTTGGTAATAAGGGAAAGCTCAATCCTCGAGTATGTTGGTCCTTATGAGATTCTGCTGAGGGTTGGTAATATTGCTTATGAGTTGGATTTACCTTCTAGTTTGAGTTCGGTTCATCTGGTATTTCATGTCTCCATACTAAGGAAGTGTCTTAGTGATTCTTCTTTGATTGTATCTTCAGAGGGGTTGGGAATCTTGGACTCTCTATCTTATGAAGAGGTTTCGGTTAAGAACTTAGATAGGTGTAACGCTCCGAATCTGTACCCCGGATGCTACACGGTGCTCATAATCCTGAAGGACCACAAGCTAACCCATTACTAGTACCTACTGTAATAACTGAATAATAATAAGGTAATATGCGAAGATTAGGCAGAAACTTGCCTTAAGGTTCAATACAGAATTAAAACTAAAATAAGGTATAACAATACCAAAACTAAAACATCTGTCTGAAAATACTCTATTCTGAAAAGGGCTCTAAACTATCTGAGATAGGGAGTTGATGGGACAAGTTCCCAACTAACTCCGAACTACTAAAATAAGTTAAACTACTGCAATAATCATTATGTCCTCGAACTAAGAGGACTCATCACTAACTTTGTCAGCTGAATGTCTAAACTGCTAAGTAAGATCGGGAGCCCGCACGTCCGAACCTATTACATAAGACATTATAGCGCAAGAGAAAAGTATGTGTTAGTACTTTGAATGTACTAGTATACAAAGTGAGGTAGGCTGAAATGCATGGGTTCATATACATGAACGACACTGACTGAATGACATGACTATAACTAAATAAGAGTACATGCATGAATACGTAAACTGTAACTGAGATCGTGATAACACTGGATACTGAATTCTGAATTACTGATTTACTAATATTTAAGTTTACTGATACTGTGTAACTGATAACTGAGTGACTGTATCTGATAGTCTTGATCCTGTGGAACTATACTGTATTCTGTACTGAACTGAGTAACTATGCTTGACAGCCCTGAATTTGTAGAACTGAACTGAGTTCTATTTTGAGGCTGGAACTGAAACTGAGATTGTAGGAGGTAATCATCTAACCGACATGCCTCTTTCTAAATAGATTAGGGTCTAACTTGTAACCTAAGTTAGAAGGGTGTCAATACCGTGCCACAGGTAAAGACAAGCTGTGACTTAACCCTCTCTAATAGGAAGCTCTTTCATAAACCCTCGCTGGCACGAAAAACTCGTATGAGATGTATCAACCCTCATAATATCTGGCAGGAAGATATCACAACCTACGCTGGCTATATAGTTTTGTAACATAGGAAATTCTACTAAGGTTCAAACCCTCTGCTGGCAGGAATGCCCCTATCCCTAGGCTAGCTCAGTGATGAATCCTACTCCTAACTGAATAGACACTGAACTAATTTTCCTAGTTTATACTAGGCTTGACTGAACTATTACTGAGTTTACTGAGTTCCGTTGAATGACAGAATACTATTGAATTCTGTTAGCTGACTGAGTTTATTGAGGTCTTAACTGAATACTGAACTAGACTGGACATGATACTGAGTCAACTGAATTTTCCTGAGTCCTGTAACTAACTGAAAGAACTACTGATCATAATGTGACTGAATTTTACTGATTGAGGCATTACTAAGATTATTTTGTAATTGATACTGGCTCTAGGTAAACAGTTAAATTGTCGGGTATTCAATACCCCCAGGACTCGATAATATGAAAAGTAAAGCATCACATGATCTTGCATAGCATAAAAATACACACTTGTTCATAATGTATCTATAGAAGCATTTGATCAAACACTTGCAGGGCATAGTATATGCACATAATACTAAACAACATATGAGCATCATGATTCAATTCTAATTTCACAATTTCAAGGGGTTAATCATGGATTCACACAAATCTACACACATAATAATCAATTCCACATGAAATGTGAAATAAATCATAAAATAGGAACCTAATTCAAATAATAATCATGAATGCACATAAATTCCAATCATGAAAATCATGAAATCAAACTACTTGAGGTTTAAAAGAGTTTCTTGGACTCCAAGGGTGGAAAAATCCTTGGATGAACACTTCACATACCTTAGTTGCTAAATTCTTGAAGATTAATGGGGGAATCTTGAGCCTTGAATTTGAAATTCGATCACCTAGGGTTTTTGTTCTTGAGCAATTTGTGAAATAATGAGTGTATGTTGCAAATAGAAGTCTAAATTTCATGTTTTTGGGGGCTAAAGGATGTGTAAGGATGCAGATTTTTAATGAATAAAAATTAAACTGTCGACGCGTAGATCGATGCACCGCATCATTGGCATCAATGCGATGGACAATGTACCGTGCTGAGTCCACATCGGTTCACTAGAATTTGCACTGAGTTGAGGGGGAAATTATCTATCAACATAATGGATGATGCAACGCGTCGATATTGCATCGACTTACTATTTTTGTCACTCGAATATGGTTTAAATGAGGTTCAAAAAATTTGAAACTCTTCTAAAAATACCTACTGATATTTTAGATCATGAATCAACCTAAAGATTGTTGTTTTAAGGTCATAAGAGTCGTGAAATAGAGTTTCCAACTTACGAAGGCCAAAATAATTTTAATTTTGAAAACTTAGCTAGAATTTTTCCAAGTCTGGGACCCCTTAACAAGCTTTTAGGGACTGAGTAAAGCTTAGGATTTTTCGGGATCATACAATAGGTAGGTTCATCAGTTTCAAACCAAGGACGTGGCTTTGGTTAAGTTTCTATGGAGGAACCATAAGGTGGAAAAAGCTATATGGGAACCGGAAGAAGACATAAAGTCCAAGTATCTATATCTATTTTTTGCTCTTGGGATATGCGGATGGTATGTGTCTTCAACACATATTTATTTTTTGAGTTTGTTAAAGGTAAGATTAATATCCTTGTCTCTATGTTTTTAAACGTTGTTAAAGTTAGGGAATATATTTGATAATGCATATGACTCGTGTGTGTGGTTACCTCTACCCTGTCCGTCATTCTGGGATAAATATTCCTAGTGGGGGAAACTAAAACACCCTGGTTTCTATCCTTAGAAAATTTCCTAGAATTTTAGTCTCTGGGCCCTATACGACTTATGGGTATGAGCCATATGTTAGGGTATGAGTGGTATCGTCTAGTCTTATACTGACTTATGTTGGTTGGTGGAATAGAATTTAGCCACTGGAATGGGTACTAGTCATATAGTTGGATACAAATTGTTTGGTTCCTTCACTTAACCATAGACTTTGTAACTTATCTTGGATCTAAGTATGAGTGGCTCACCAGGAGCTGTAAGCTAGGGTATGAGTCATAACCAATACTCTTATGGTGGTTAATGTTCAAACATTCTATGATTCTATCTTGCTAAGGATACGGGTAAAGGGTACAGATCATATGCTGTCAATACCACTTGGGTAGGATGAGTCGTACACTAGACAGTATTGGGTCCAAGGGTTGAGGCATAGCATAGAGTGGTGGGTACCACTCGTATCGAAGGGTATGACTTGTGAGGGTCAGTCATACCCTGTGGTGGGATTTTGTGCAACTTAAGTGTGGGTATTCTCATCATTTACCCACTTACACTAATGAGGTCCCACAACTTCTAACTCTTTTGAGAGTCTATTTACCTTGTTATTCTATTCATTATCACTTAGAAACTCTTTCTAAACACTCTATAATTCTCTCAAAAGCTTATTGGCAAGAAAGCTAGGGTTTCAAATAGAGGACTAATTCGAGGATCTTGTGTAATACCTCGTATTCTTTCTAGTTCAATTCAGCTCAAAAGAGGCACATTAGAGACCTAGCACCTGTAATTTTAACTAAGTGCTGAAGACTTAGTCTCACTTTTGGACTCTAAATTTTGACAACTTTATTCTCGACTTTTCCAACCTTGGAATGTTAATTTCTAAGTTATTTCATAACCAAGGTAGTCCATAGTACCTTCGGGATGAGTTTCAGAATATTCAAAGAAGGATTGGGGTATGTTTGGTTGGCCAAAACAAAACCTCAATGCGATATCACTGTGCCGTGTTGAGGTAGACAATGCGATATGTTGCTAATAACATCGCAGTGAGCGACGTGATACATCGTTAATCACGTCGGTGCCTAATTTTAGTGGTTAAATGATAGGTTATGGGAGTCTTTTAAGTTATTTACCCTCACCTAAATCCGCCCAAAACGAACAATCTTAGCCCCAACTAGCATAGTCACTTGATTATTAATCTTTTTCTTCTCCAAGAACAAAACCCTAGCTCTAAGAATCAAGGACAATTCCATAACTCCTACTCCGAGAAAGCTTATAATCTAAAGTTTCGGGTTCAAGAACTTTGAGGAGAAGCTTCAAGAACACCATTAGAGAGTCAAAGTTTTAAGCCTTTACATTCAATTCATCAATCAAGGTATGTGGGTTTATGAACAAGGATACTCTTTCATCTTTGAGCCCAAAACTACTTTTTATAGTTGAAATTACATGAATTTATATGATTTACATTTTTGGGTCCATACCCAATTATCATTATTTAAAGATATTGATGTTACAAGTGATTAAAT
Source organism: Capsicum baccatum var. pendulum (assembly GCA_030864225.1). NCBI lineage: Eukaryota > Viridiplantae > Streptophyta > Magnoliopsida > Solanales > Solanaceae > Capsicum > Capsicum baccatum. Next base: position 205,648,078 of record CM061560.1, on the reverse strand, counting down.
GTTGAATTACATCTCTACTTTTGGATGTTTATGCATGCGAAGTGATTTTATATGTATTGAGAGTTGAATTTCACTATCTTGACTAGAATTATGCAAGAATTTCAAGATTTTGATTATTGAGCATGACTTTATGATAATTTGACATGAGTTTGATCATGGGTTTTAAGCCCTAAGTATGAGTATTGATATTTCAAGAAGATGATGCTTTTAAGCATACGATGAGTAGCATATATTTAGATTTATTTTCAAAAAAGATTTGATCTTTTGATCTTCAGTTAAGTAATGGAATCCACTTAACTGTTTTGATTTCGGTTTTGATTACAGTTTAAAGTAAATAGATGCATAACTGGTTTTCATTGTAAACACTTATGCTAGTTTTAAAGTGGATTTCCTATAGAATGAGCATTAGATTAAAGGGAGTAGTATTCTGGTGTGATTAATTTTTCATAAGGGTATTGAGTATAAAAAAGGGATAGAGAATCTTTTATTTTATCTTGATTTGATGTATATGTTATGATGCCTTTGTATGAAGGAGGATTGGGTGTACAATAGATAAAAAGAGTGAACCAAAAATGGAAAGAAGAGTATGAGGGGCAATGGCTCACCTATAATAAGAAGAACTCACATTCTCGTCCTGAGAAATGACCTGATTGCTAACCTCAGAACCCTCACTATCTTCAATAGTCAATTTATTAAAATGATTACATAGGGAATATATATCGAAATAGTTGATATCTCTTAAGATAGTCAATAGTCTATGCCAATCTGAACTCTTAGGAAACATAACTGCTATTTAGTATTTAGATCAATTATGCATAGAATTCGGGAAGACAAGTAGTCCCTTCATCTGACAGAACCCTCAGTTCAGGGGCCTTCGTCAATATGTTACAAAGCTCCAGTCTTCGGTGGGTCACCATTACTTGACTTAGAAAGGTGGATGGTTGCCACGAGTAAGTAAGAAAGGGGGACCAAAGGCAGTTCCATACACCGAACACATAGCTTACCGAATCCATTGCGACATAGATGGGAAAGGATCTAGCTTAAGGCCTCATTAGCATGCTCGTATGTGAGCTATGATGGTTCTATAGAGTAATGGTATGCAAGAAAAGAGAGAGAGGCAGGCTTGGTGACAGACTGCGTCATGGCTATTCCATTCCTTCTGTACTAGAGATGGTATTCTTTGTTTATGGTCTTGATAGATTTTTCTATCGATTGAAGTTATTACGTTGGCTGATTAAATCTCTTCCTAACTCCTTTAAGGGATTTATTTCCCAAGCTTAGCGAATCGCATCCTGCACAATGACATTCTTTGTTTGTCAATGGCTAGGTAGACAGTCTTTCAATGGATGGGAAGGCAGTCTTTTAATGGATGGGAAGGCAAACAAAACCTATTGCCATAGTGGTAGCTTCTTTACTCCCTAAGTCTATTACTTCTCTTGGTCGTGTGTCTATTCAGACATTATTACCATCATAGACATTATCTCCCCGCTGCATCAAAGAGTACCTATGCACTATATTTCGATTCACTGATAAGGAAGATGGTATTGGGGTGGGGGTCTATGATGTGATACTAAAGTAAGGAAGGGGATAGGGCTTGAGTTACCCAGCTTAGTGACAAACAAGGTTCGGAGAATAACCTAATTACGAAATAAACCCTGTTGATTCCCTAAAGATCTCCAACCCTGGATTCTTGAGAAAGAGATGCTATTAAGTATACTTTAACAGAACCTTAGGAATTATCTTGACTTGGGCATCGTTGACTCCAGCCTATGAAACAGCTAATGAACTTCTTCGTATCAAAGCAAAATAGGCCTTCCCTAAAGGGACTCAGTCTTACTTCCATCGCCTCAGCCTTTGATATGCCTCATCTTTCCTTCTTTGGGCTAGGCACCTAAGAGAAGACTCAAACTATTCTAGTGAGTCCTCCTATGGAGAATAAAAAGATGAACCCTACAGCAAATAACATGGGTGTTTTGTATTGTATTGAACCCCCCACATGGTAGCGATCCAAGTAAATATTTTGATTCCACTAGGGACAGCTGTGATCATGGTAGCTGCGGGTCCCTTGACATAGTCCTTTCAGGCAGTGTCTGTTTAGTCCATGGTCCATTGGATAGTCGGTACAAGGCCAAAATTTGGAAAACATTGATTCCACTCATTCCCTTCCTTTGCTTCAGGGCCTGTCCCTCAGTGTGGTCAGTACTTCATACTTTCGGGTAGTGAAGCTTACACTTGTTCACTAATTATGACAGTTCACTAGGGCCTCTTGGCACCGAGCGGGAAGTATGGGTTTAGCGCATCCTACTTCCCCAAAACTACGAGTCAACGTAGGTATAGATACAGATTATTTTCATTTATATGGATGACAGATATAGATTGTGATCACTTAGATTAGGTTATACTCCTTGGCAAGAGTATGATACCTCTCCTCAATGTGAGGTTTTCCCATAAGAGAACTAGACGTTGGATACTATGATATCTCATATAGTGTTGGTCTATTAGAAGAACCACCCTAATATCAAAGCTTTACATAATACACCCCCTTACAGAACAAAGTAGTTGTAATAGAATAGAACAACAGAAAAGATTTTAGAAACTAAGTGGAAAGGCTCACGATTTTAATTAGACATTGTTTTGCATAAGTCATTAGCTATGAGATTTCAGTTTTTAGTTTACAGATACAAAGGTGAGTCCCTTTACACTTAGCTTAAATGATTTGAAAATAGACTTGACTTCAGTCCTACTTATTTTACTAGAAGAAAGAGTAAAAGTATAATTTTTAGAATAAAATATTACGACTCACTAGATTTATACAGTATATTTTTCTATTCATGGTTCAATTTCTTTCAGTTTTTCAAATATTCCAGCTTATGTGAGTCATCTACATTTAGCATGCATATGTTATGAATTTTGATAACACTGAGATATTATTTCTACTTATGCATTCGCCACCACATGCTCCGTACATTCCAAAAGTACTGATCCACATATATGTATATGTGCTATATTGTCTCATAATATAGGTTTAGGTGATCCATTCCAGTAGAATGATTGACCATGAGCGTCTCTATCTATATCCCGACAGTGGTGAGCCCTCATGGTTCGATGACCTAGTTATTAAAATTTTTAGCTGTCTAGATTAATTTATTCAGTTATGTCAGACAGTTCGAGTCAGCTGGGGGTCTGTCCTAATGACTCTCTAGTAGTAGTATTCGAGGCTTGTCCGACTATTAGATACAAATCAGATTTTTAGTGTTAGTTCTTCTAATTTTCTTAGTTAAGTATTTTCAGACATTATCTGGACATAAACTCAGTTCAATATAGATGGTATTTTAGTATTTTCTTATACCGCATGCTTTTATTACCTTATTTGAGTCATCAGAATGAGTAACAGGCTTTCAAGGTTAGCTTGGGACTATTTGTAGTTCAGAGCATCGTATAGCATCTCGGGACTCGTTTTTGGGGTGTTCCAAACTTGGTATCAGAGTCTAAGGTTATAAGAGTCCTAAGGAGTCAGATAAGTCGTTTTATGTAGAGTCTTGATCATGGGTGTGAAGTGCACCACATTTATGAGCAAGAGGCTACGAGACCTTTTAGGAAACCATTTCTTTCTTTCATGGTCTATCATACTTACAGTGTCTTTATCTACTTTTAACTCGTGCTCTTACATGACAGTTGAATATGCCTCTTCGCTGAGCTAATGCACATAAAAATGATAACCATCCACTTTAGCCTGCTGACCTTTTTAATGAGAATGTATCCCATGCTGAATTTTGGGATGCCTTTCAGGTGTTGGACTAAGCTATGAATGCCACTATTTAGGGCAACTATCAAGCAACAGTCTTATTTCAACAAAATAGAGATTTAGCAACAGCCAAAATTTGTGACTTTATAAGAATGAATTCGCCTGAGTTTTTTGGGTCATGGGTAGGTGAGGACCCACAACTTTACTTAGATGAGGTGAGGAAGATCACCTAAATTATGCATATTACTTAAGAGGAGAGTGTAGTGTTGTCATCATATAGGCTGAAGGATATAACATATGATTGGGTGGTTATGTTGAAAAATAGTAGAGGTGAGAATGCAGCTCCTATGAGTTGACAGGTATTTAAGAACACATTTCTAGATAGATTTTTTCTATGTGAAATAAGAGAAGATAAGGTAGAAGAGTTTGTGAACATGAGGTAGGGCTCGATAACAATGAAGAAGTACTGCCTTATATTCAATTTGTTGTCTAAGTATGCCCCTGATACAATGGCAGAAACTAGGGCTAGTATGAGTAAGTTTGTTACTAGAATATCTGGTATGGTAGTCAAGGAGTGTAGGACTACCATGCTTATTAGGGATATGGGTATTGCTATACTGATAATTCATACACAGCAGATTGAGCCAAAAGAGTTAAAAGGGAGAGAGAGGGGAAATAAGAAGGCTAGAACTGGGTAGTTTAATTATGGCCAGACTAAGTTTGGAGGGGGAAATCATTTGCAGTTTTAGAATCATTCATCTATACCAGTTCCATCTTCAGCCAGTGCTCCCAACCCCAAAGTCGGGTAGGAGTAGTGGGGTAAGACTTCTATGTCCAGATCTCAAAAGAGTATGAGTGGTAAACCCAGTTATCCTTTACGTGCTAAGTGTGGTAAGAATTATCTTGGTGAGTATTTGTTGGGATAAAAAGATTGTTATGGTTGTGGTACGTATAGTCATGGAATCAAAGAGTGTTCGAATGCTAAGCAAGGAAATAGGAATGCTCATCCCCAGGCTAAGGATAATAGTGTACCAGCTCGTCTAGGCCGCCAAGTGCCTCCTCAAGGTGCATTATCCAGTACTGATGGTGGTTAGTGCCAGAATTGGTTTTATTCTTTACCCTTCTAGGAGGAGCAGGAGAGTTCACCAGATGTTGTTACTGGTATGATTCATGTCTTTCATCTTGAAGTTTATGTGTTGTTAGACCCTGGGTTGAGTTTCTCTTATGTGACCCTATTAGTTGCAGTAAATTTTAAAGTTGGTCCTGAAAAGCTTTCTGAGCCCTTTTTTATTTCAACCCTATTGGGTGAGTCAGTTGTTGCCAAACAGATCTATAGAAAGCGTCCTATCACTGTCCTTCATAAGGTCATGTTTGCAAATTTAATAGAGTTAGATATGGTTGACTTTGACCTTATTCTTGGTATGTATTAGATCCATTCCTCTTAAGCATCTAGAGATTGCCGCACTCAAGTTGTGAAGTTTTAGTTTCCAGATGAGCCAGTCTTTGAGTGGGAAGGTAATTCAGTGTCTTCAAAGTTATTTCATATCCTATCTTATTGCCAGAAAGTTGATCTCAAAAGGGTGCATCTATCATCTAGTTTGAGTCAAAGACACTAAGTCCGAGGCTTCTACAGTTCAGTCAGTTCATATAATTAATGAGTTTCCTAAAGTTTTTCTCAAAGATTTGTAGGGGTACCTCTTAATAGGGAGATAGAATTTGGTATTGACCTTCTCTTCGATACTCAGACCATCTCTATTCCTCCATATCGTATGGCTCCAGCTAAGCTTAAAGAATTAAAATAGCAGCTTAAAGACCTCTTAGATAAATGTTTCATAAGGCCTAGTATCTCTCTATAGGGCGCTCACGTCCTATTCGTGCGAAAGAAAGATGGTTCTTTGCGAATGTGCATTAACTATAGTCAATTAAATAAAGTTACAGTAAAAACCAAGTATCCTCTTCCTAGGATTGGTGACTTATTAGATCAACTCCAAGGTGCAAGTTATTTCTCTAAGATAGACATTAGATCCGGTTATCATCAAGTTAGAGTAACGGAATGTGACATCCCAAAGACAGCTTTCAGAACCCGTTATAATCATTTTGAGTTTTTAGTCATGTCCTTCAGGCTAACAAATGCCCCAATATTCTTCATGGACTTGATAAATAGAGTTTTTAAATAGTATCTAGATATATTTGTCATAGTCTTTATCGATGATATCCTTGTTTATTACTGTAGTGAGGATGACTATGCATACCATCTTAGAATTGTGTTGCAAAATCTCAGAGATCACTAGTTCACCAAATTCAGCAAATTTGAATTTTGGCTAAGGATAGTAGCTTTCCTCGATCTTGTTGTTTCTAGTAAGGGCATTAGAGTCGATCCCCAAAACATAGAAGAAGTATGAAACTAGCCTAAACCTATCTCTCCATCAAATAATAGAAGTTTCTTGGGTTTAGCTGGTTATTATAGGCGTTTTGTTGAGGGTTTCTAATCTATTGCATCCCCTATGTCTAGATTAACTCTGAAGAAAGTTAAGTTTCAGTAGTCAGACTCTTGTGAGAAGAGTTTTCAGGATTTGAAGACTCGACTCACTTCAGCTCCAGTTTTAGCACTACCTAATGGTAAAAATGGGTTCGTTGTGTATTGTGATACTTCTAGATTTAGTCTGGGTTGTGTTTTGATGCAGAGAGGCAAGGTTATAGCCTATGCCTCTAGACAACTTAAGCCTTATAAAAAGAATTACCCTACCCATGACCTTGAGTTAACTATTGTTGTATTTGTTTTGAAAATTTAGAGGCACTATCTTTATGGGGTGTATGTTGATGTGTTTACAGACAACAAATCTTGCAGCATGTGTTTGACCAGAGGGAGTTAAATCTTCATAAAAAATGGTGGTTAGAACTGTTGAAAGATTAGGACATGAGTTGTTATATCATCCGAGTAAGGTCAATATTATGGCAGACGCTCTTAGTAGACTGTCTATGGGCAGTGTTGCTTATATGGATGATGAAAAGAGAGAACTAGTTCTAGAAGTTAACCGGTTAGGTAGATTGGATGTGAGGTTGGTTGACTCAGCTGAGGGGAATATTTGGGTTCAGAGTAGTTTAGAATCTTTTGTAGTTTCTAAAGTGAAAGAGAAACAGGACAGGGATTCTAGTTTGGTCAGTTAAAGACTAAAAGGTAGAGGTTTTATCCTACGGGGGAGATGGTGTGTTGAGGTACTAGAGTAGATTGTGTGTGCTATGTGTTGATGATTTGAGGCAACGGATTATGGTAGAAATACATGGTGCGTGTTACTCCATTTATCCAAGAGCCACCAAGATGTACTGTGACTTACGGGAAGTCTATTGGTGGAGTGGTATGAAGAAAGATATAGCTAAATTTATAGCCAAGTGTGCAACTTATCAATAGGTTAAGGTAGAGCCCCAAAGACCTGGAGGCACTTTGCAGGAGTTTGGTATTCTCACTTGGAAGTGGGAAGAGGTGAATATGGACTTTGTGACTAAATTACCCCATTTGCGTTGATATCATGATTCGATTTGGGTTATAGTAGACAGATTGACGAAATTAGCTCACTTTTTGCCAGTTTACACGTCTTACACAACTGAGGATTATGCAAAACTGTATATCCGAGTGTTGGTCAGATTGCATAAAGTTCCATTGTCCATCATCTCAGATAGGGGTACTCAGTTTACCTCTCAGTTTTGGAAAGCCTTTTAGAAGGGTCTTGGTACCCAAGTTTATCTTAGTTCATCTTTTTACCCTTAGACTGATGGCCGGGCAGAGGGACTATTCAGACCTTAGAGGATTTGTTGAGGGAATGTGTTTTTGATTTCAAAGACAGTTGGGATGACCACTTCCCGTTCATTGAGTTTGCCTATAACAACAGTGACCATTCAAGCATCCAGATGGCCCCGTTTAAAGCTCTATACGGGCGAAGATATAGGTCATAAGTCGGTTGTTTAGAAGTGGGTAAGGCTACTTTGATTATGCCAAATATGGTATTTAAAGCCATGGAGAAAGTTTTATTGATTCGAGAGAGATTAAAAGCAGCTCAGAGTCATCAGAAATCTTATGCAGACATAAGAAGGAGAGATCTTGAGTTTGAGGTTGATGATCTTGTTTATTTGAAGGTATCACCCATGAAGGGGTTAAAGAGATTTGAAAAAAATGGGAAACTTAGTCCCTAGTATGTAGGTCCTTATAGAAGTTTGAGTTGTGTGAGAAAGGTAGCGTATGAGCTTAAGCTACCCACAGACTTGTCATCAGTTTACCCAGTGTTCCATGTGTCCTTATTGAAGAAGTGCATAGACGATTCAGCTGTTATAGTGCCTCTAGAAAGCACAGATATTCATAATAGCCTCTCGTATGAAGAGCTTCCAGTAGAGATTCTTGATCACTTAATCCATAGACTAAGGAACAAAGAAGTTCCCTTGGTCAAAGTTCTATGGTAAAATTAATCTGTTGAGGGTGCCACTTGGGAAGTAGAAACAGACATGCAAACAAAGTACCCTCACATCTTCTCCACAAACTCAAATTCAACTGAAGGTAATAATCTTCCTTAACTCAGTTCATTTCCAGTGTCATTTTCAGCCATATGGTTATCTTTATGTCAATTCATGCACTCACAGATTAGTTCTGTAGCTCATCATATTTTAGATTCAGTCATATAGTTTTTGTTTCATTTGTGCATGCCAGTATATGGTCTCGATTCTCCAGTATCTTTAGTTTAACTAGTCTCATTCAAGGATGAATATTCTCAAGAGGGAGATATTGTAATACCTCGTATTCATTATAGTTTAATTCATCTCAAAAGAGGAACATTAGAGATTTAGGATCTAAAATTTTAACTAAGGGTTGAAGACTTAGTCTCACTTTTGGCCTCTAAATTTTGATGACTTTATTCTCGACTTTTCTGACCTTGGAATGTCAATTTTTAAGTTGTTTTATGACTAGGGTAGTCCATAATACCTCCGACGTGAGTTTTGGAATTTTTGAAGAAGGATTGGGGCATATTTGGTTGCCAAAATAGAACCTCAATGCTATATCGCCGCTCCGCATCGAGGTAGATAATGTGATGCATCGCTAATCGCATTGCAGTGAGCGATGTATTGCATCACTAATCACGTCGGTGCCTAGTTTTATGTGTTAAATAACAGGTTATGGGGGCATTTAAGTCATTTATCCTCGCCCAAATCTGTCCAAAACACACAATTTTAGCCCCAAATAGCATAGACACTACATTATTAATCTTTTTCTTCTCTAAGAAGAAAACCCTAGCTCTAAGAATCAAGAACAATTCCATAACTCCTACTCTAAGAAAGCTTATAATCTAAAGTTCTGGGTTCAAGAACTTCAAGGAGAAGCTTCAAGAACATAGAGAGTCAAAGTTTCAAGCTTTTACATTCAATTCATCAAGCAAGATTATGACCAAGGATCCTATTTCATCCTTGTGCCGAAAACTAGTTTTTAAAGTTGAAATTACATGAATGTATATGATTTACAGTTTAGGTTTGATACCCAATTATCATTATTTAAAGATGCTGATGTTACAAGTGATTATATGTTGAATTACATCTCTACTTTTGCATGTTTATGCTTGTGAAGTAATTTTATATGTATTAAGAGTTGAATTTCACTATCTTGACTAGAATTATGCAAGAATTTCAAGATTTTCATTATTGAGCATGAATTTATGATAATTTGACATGAGTTTGATCATGGGTTTTAAGCCCTAAGTATGAGTATTGATATTTCAATAAGATGATGCTTTTAAGCATCCCATGGCTAGCTTATATTCAGATTTATTTTAGAAGAGATTTGATCTTTTGATCTTCAGTTAAGTTATGGAATCCACTTCACAGTTTTGATTTCAATTTTGATTACAGTTTAAAGTAAATAGATGCATAACTGGTTTTCATTGTAAACCCTTATGCTAGTTTTAAAGTGGATTTTCTACAGAATGAGCATATAGATTAAAGGGAGTAGTATTTAATACCAAGCGGGAAGTGTGGGTTCAGCGCATCCTACTTCCCCAAGACTACAAGCCAATATAGGTACAGATACAAATTATTTTCACTTATATAGATGACAGATATAGATTGTGATCACTTATATTAGGTTATACTCCTTGGCAAGAGTATGACATATTTTCCCAATATGAGGTTTTCCCATAAAAGAACTAGATGTTGGACACTATGATAGCTCATATATTGTATGTCGGTTAGAAGAATCTCTCTAATAGCAAAGCTTTACAAAATAGTTTTTAAAAGAATTCCCTATAGAATTGAGTAGTTGTAATAGAACAGAACAATAAAAAGGCTTTTAGAAATAAAATGTAAAGGCTCATGATTTTAATCAAATATTGTTTTTCATAAGTCATTAGCTATGAGATTTTAGTTTTTAGTTTATAGATACAAAGTTGAGTCCCTTTACACTTAGCTTAAATAATTTGAAAACGAACTTGACTTTGGTCCTACTTATTTCACTAGGAGAAAGAGTAAAAGTACAGTTTTCAGAACTAAATGTTATGATTCACTAAATTTATGCAGTATATTTTGCTATTCATGGTTATGATTTCTTTTAGTTTTTCAAATATTCCAACTTATGTGAGTCATCTACATTTAGCATGCATATGTTATGAATTTTGATAACATTGAGATATTTTTTCTACTTATGCATTCACCCCACATGCTCAGTACATTCCAAAAGTATTGATTCACATATATGTCTATGTTCTACATTGTCTCATAATGTAGGTTCAGGTGCTCCATTCCAGTAGAGTGATTGACCGTGAGCATCTCTATTTATATCCTGACAGTGGTGAGTCCTTATAGTTCGAGGACCCAGTTATTTAGATTTCTAGCTTTCAAGATTAGTTTATTCAATTATGTTAGATAGTTCGAGTCAGCTGGGGGTTTGTCCCAGCTACTCTCTAGTAGTAGTATTAGAGGCTTGTCCGACTATTAGATACATTTCAGATTTTTAGTGTAAGTTCTTTGGATTTTCTTAATTAAGTATTTTTAGACATTATATGCAGATTAACTTAGTTCAGTTCAAAAGGTATTTCAGTATTTTCTCATACCGCATGCTTATATTACCTTGTTTGAGTCATCAGAATGAGTAATAGGATTTCAGAGTTAGTTCAGGAATACTTGTAGTTCGGAGCTTCGTGTAGTATCTCGGGACTCATTTTCGAGGTGCTACATCTTATTGGCAGTTTCTCTCCATCTACTTTGTTAATAAAGGCATGTTCTCTTCCCTTATTGTTAGTTTCAATCAAAGGCATAGTTTTATACAATATTTTTATGATTTGAATATTGTATGATTTTGGGTTTTAAGATATGATTTGGTGGTTTTGGTTATAAATGTTTGGTTATGGTTTTCCAAGTTTTAATTGTGCTTTCATATGCAGTAATGGTGGTTTTGGATAATTGGTTGCATGGGAATGGGTCTTCGGTAATGGACTTTGGTTTTGGAAATACTATGCCCCCAATGTGTTTGATAAAATGCCGTTAACAACGTTTTCACTATAATATTAGTTTTTCAATGGAACCTATGCATGGTTTAAACTTGGTAATGGAAACCTAAATGGTATGAATGGTTTACATGATTTTAAATAGATTGGAAAGGCCTTGCTTACCATGATTTTGGTTAATTGGAAATCATGAAGGGTACATGAATCCCTTAAACCTACATATGGTTGGCTATGGATAAAACTTGCAAGTATAGTCGGTATAACGATACCACTACTAATGGCCTTGGTTAATAAATGGTTAATGGATTCGTTAGTTTCTTGGTAATTGTTTTAATTGGGCAATAATGATGGGGTATGTAGCAAAGCCGTGGAAAGTGGAGGCCCTAGAGGGACCAAAAATGGAAACTCATATTTGTCGATGTGAGGTTTGGTCTTGGTAACTGTGTGCATGGTGTCATACTTTATATTTGGGGGATGTACTATTCATCCCAGGTTTCTTCCCTGGTCATGGATGGAATAGGGATATAATTTCTCACTGTTCCATCGTATTTTATTTTGGGATTAATCATATTTTATTTTGAAACTTATTTGGTTATGGCTGGGTTTATGGCCCTTGTTTCGGTATTTGTTTGGCTCGGTGGTTTGGTTGGTACGGTTTGGTGTGACGAGATGACTTGGTTGGGTTGGTCTAGGAATAGACCTATCCCAAAGTTATTTCTTTTCCAGTTATGCTATCTTGCTATTGTTTTGGTACTCAGAAGACTCAAGATATGCTAATGGCGATTGGGTTGGGTAACAGGGGGTGGTCTCCTGTCCTGGTTAGACTTGGGATGCCCATTACGACAAGGCCCCCAGTTGGGTCGTGTAAATAATTGTGAAAAAAATACTTAATTTTGAATGTTGATGTAGATAAGATGCCCTATTTTGAGTTGAGAGACTATATTATAAAATTAGGATGTAGCACAATTTGCACCTTTTGCATTAAACTACCTAACAGTGGCATTATGATAGATATTGATAATGATATGGATATTTTAGACATAATGTGTTCCTTGGGAGATTGGAATAATGTGGAGGTATTTATCAACCATTTGATTAATGATCCAACTGGAGCCCCATGTTACTAGAAAATGGTAGTCATGGGGATATGGGGAATCTGGTGCAACTTTAACACTAGGTCTAACTTTAAGGCAAGTGAGGACCATTTAAATATGGAGGTTCCTTTTGCTTTTTTTTTTAACCACACCTCCTTGCAATACCACACCTTATTTCACTATTGTACATAGTGTTATTTCACCTAGTGCTGCTGCAATTGATAATATAGATGTTAGTTCTACTGGATGTGATTTTTGAGAAGAAGAAGTAGAGAGTTTTGATTACTCTACTAAGGATAGAGTCAGAAGCATAATTATTTAGAGATGATAATGAGGATGAGTATGCAAGTGATGTACATGAGGAGGTTCAGGAGTTAGGAGCTGGAAAAAGAAAGTTTCAAAGGAGGAAACAAAATAAAAGAGTACCATCTAACAATGTAGAGGTACTAGTAGGTGAAACATGAATAAATCTAGGTAATGAAACTAAAATAGGTAAAGTAAGTCATGAAGGAAGGCTTGGAGGTGATGAGACTTACTTTGCAAATTCTGATGAGGATAGTCTTAAATTAGATGAAGATAATATTATGGGGAAGATGAACATGATGTGGCTAAATTTGGTAGAGCAAGAACTGTTAAGTTGCTAGGACCATCATTACCATGCTTGAAGAAAGCAGAGTAAAGATGATGACAAAAATACACTCTAAGGGAGTTCCCTAGTACTTGAATGTGTAATTACTTTCCAATGAGTTTGAAGGTTTTAAAGAAGAACATCAATAGATATATGGATTATATCATTGAGTTTAATGGAGTGGATGGGTTTGAAGTGAAAGAAGGGCTTTGTCAACACAAAGTGGATATTGTCAAGAGGACTTATAGTTATAGGGAATAGCAGTTAAAGGGCATACCATGTGCACATATTGTGGCTGCATTGTTTTTCCATAAGTACCCTTTGTATGTATATATTGACAACTGCTATAGTAAGGAAACATACTTGAGGACTTATGCCAATGTTCTTGAACCACTAACAAATATGGAAATATGGCTAGTTTCTTCAAACATTACTATTGCACCACCTAAAATCATAAGAATGCCTGGCAGGCCTTCTAAGGTTAGGAGGAAGAAAGCTGGAGAGATGAAGAAATCAGGAAAATTACGTAGAACTAGACTAGCAATGACATGTAGTGTGTTTCATGTTAGAATCCACAACAAAAGAGGGAGTCCTCAAAGTGCACCATCAGTAGAACCAAGTGCACCATCAGTAACAACACCTACTGATTCAGGCTGAAGAAGAGGCATAACCAAAATAATATTTACTCTTGAATTTAGTATATTATAACTTCTCTAATTTTTTATAACCTTCTTTTTATATGTAGAAAACTTCACCAAAAGCACCTAATGTACCTCCTTAAGAAAAAAGTACTGGTTCAGGTAGGGAAAGAGGTAGACCAAAGGTAATATTTCACTTTAATTTAGTACTAGTTAGCTTAATAGTTTTTTATAACATTCTTTTTATATGTATAGAAAACTCCATCAGAAGCCATTAGTGCACCTCTTTAAATAAAAAAAATAAATAGGGAGATAAAAAAGCAACATCAGTAGCACCTAGTGCACCTCTTCTACCTACAACACCTCCTGCACCTGTTATTTTTACAACATCCTTTTTTGCGTTTCTTGATTATTGTACATCATCTTCAGTAGCTAGTACTACTAAGAAAGGAATGGGTAGTGGTAGAAAAAACACAGCTCTATTTAAAAGGCCAAAAGTAATGGAAATGGGTGTGATTCAAGCTGAAAATAGCTTTAAAGTATTGAATATAAGTTTCTTACTTTGTTATATATTGTGTAAATTATGAGTCTTTGGTATATCTTAATTCTTGAATTTTCTTATCCTTCAATGCAGCCTGGCATACCTAGCAGTAAGATCTACTTTATTGGTTAAGCAAAGGTGATAAGATCAATTGATGTAATTGGTGACACTGGTTATACACCAAGTACTATCAGTAAATTGAAATGGAATGGAAAAGCAACAATCTCAATAAGAAAACTTTAAGATCTTAAAGAGAAGAAAAGAAAGAAGAGGGTTGAAAGTAATTCAAACAATCCAAGTCAGAATAGAGTTTTTTCACAATCAAAGATGCCATGAAAGTTTTAGTGATGTTGATCTATTTTAAGCACTATTATAAGTTAGTCCAGTTAACATAAAAATAATTTTTATTTTGTATTTAGGAATGGTGATGGTGAACTAATTACGGACTTACTTTTTTGGTTTTGTTTGTTGATGAATATTACCTTATGTTAGGCATTATTAATGTGACTTTATTTTGTATATATATTTTGAAGATGGAATGAATGATGATGTTGTGTTCAAATGGAGAAGGTGAGCATTCAGACCAGAGGGTTGTTCTGAAGACTCTTAAGAATCATCAGTTATTCATTCAGTTCAACAAGTGTGAATTCTAGTTACAATCAGTAACTTTACTTGGTCATATTATTTCCAGTGAATGTGACTCGGTTATTCCTCAAAAGACCAAAGTTATAAGGAACTGGTCTAGGCCCATCTCTCCATCAGATATCAGGAGTTTTGTAGGTTTAGCCAATTACTATAGATGGTTTGCTGAAGGATTTTTCTCTATTTTCTCTCTTATATCCAGACTGACTTAGAAGTGGTTCGATTTTTGCAAGAAAAGTTTTTAGGAGTTGAAGACTCGACTCACTTCTGCCCCAGTTTTGACTCTACCAGATGGTTTAGATGGTTTCATGGTTTGTTGCAATGCTTTCAGAGTGGGTCTTAGTTATGTGCTAATACAACAAGGCAAGGTTATAACCTATACCTCTAGAAAGTTCAAACCCCATGAGAAGAAATACACGACTCATGATCTTGAGTTGGCAACATATTTTCTTAAAGATTTGGAGGCATTACCTTTATAGGGGTTACGTGGATGTATTTACTAATCGCAAGAGCCTTTAGTATATGTTCTGTTAGAAAAACCTGAATCTTCATCACAGAAGATGGTTAGAACTATTGAAAGATTATGACATGAGTGTCTTGTATCACTCAGGTAAGGCCAATGTAGTGGCTGATGCCCTTAGCAGATTGTCTATGGGAAATGTTGCCCATGTTGAGGATGATAAAAAAGAGTTAGTTCACGAGGTTCATCAGCTATCTCGAATGGGAGTTCGGTTGGTTGATTTGGCTGAAGTAGTATATGTGTTCAGAATGGTTCAAAATCTTCTTTAGTTGCTAAAGTGAAGGAGAAACAAGATAGAGATCCTATTTTACCTAAATTGAAGGAGGTAGTTCAGAATCAGAAAGTTGAGGTTTCTCCTGGGGGGAGATAGTGTTCTTCGTTGTCAGGGAAGGTTATGTTTTCTAGACGTGGATTATTTGCGACAGCAAACACTAGCATAGGCTCATGGTTCTTTATATTCTATTACACAAGAGCCATTAAGATGTACCATGACTCACAGAAAGTCTATTAGTGGAATGGTATGAAGAGGGATATTGTAGAATTTATGGCTACGAGTTCTAATTGTCAGCAGGTTAAGGTTGAGTACCATAGACCTAGTGAGACACTTTAGGAATTCAGTATCCCTACTTGGAAGTGGGAAATAGTGAATATGCACTTCATCTCAGGGTTGCCCTATGCACATTATCAACATAATTCCATTTGGGTTATTATAGATCAAATGACTAATCTAACCCATTTCTTACTTATTAGTACTTCATATTCAGTCGAGGATTATGCTAGAATTTACCTCAAGGAGTTAGTAAAGTTACACAGAGTCCTGTTGAACACTATATCAGATAGAGGTACCCAGTTTACCTCTCATTTTTGGAAGGCTTTTCAAAAAGGTATCGGTACCCAAGTTTATATTAGTATAACCTTTGACTTGTAGACAGATGGTTAGAGAGGACCATTCAGACTTTAGAGGATATATTAAGGGTGTGTGCATTTGATTTCAAGGGCAACTGGGATGACCACTTTCCTTTTATTTAGTTTGTTGATAATAACAGTTATCACTCCAGTATCCAGATGGCCTCATTTGAGGATTTTTATGGCAGGAGATGTGCATCTCCTGTTGGTTGGTTCGAGGTTGGTGGGGCTACTTTAATAGGGTCAGATTCGGTGCCTGAGGCAACTAAAAAAGTTCAATTGATTAGAGAGAGATTGAAAATAGAATAGTGTCATCTGAAATACTATGTAGATATGAGAAGGATGGAGCTTGAATTTTATGTTGGGGATTTTTTTTACTTGAAAATTTTTCCCATGAAGGGGGTGAAGAGGTTTGGTAAGAAAGGAAAGCTCAGTCCCTGCTATGTTGGCCCATATATAATTTTGAGCCAATTAGGTAAGGTAGCATATAAGTTGGATTTGCCTACAGATTTATCATCAGTGCATCTAGTTTTTCATGTTTCCTTGTTCAAGAAATGAACTGGTGATCCAACTTCATTAGTTCCTTTAGAAAGTGTGGACATGGAAGATAGCCTCTCCAAGTTGAGATCCTTGACCGTCAGACTCGTAGGTTGAGAAATAACAACGTCACCTAAGTAAAATTTTGTGGAGGAATCGGTCCGTGGAGGAAGCAACTTGGGAAGCAGAGGTTGATGTGCGAGCCAAGTACCCCTTTCTTTTCTTTTCAAACCCAATTTCAGCTTGAGGTAATGGTTTCCTTATTAATAAATTAATTCTGCCATTTCTATCTCAGTTATCGATCCATCTTCATATCATAATATGCATTCATGAGTTCAGTTCAGTCAATGCATCAGTTACACGATCAGATGTTATGTCATGATTCAGGCCTAAAGTATTTGTTGCGTGATTTTAATTTTCTCCCCAGTTTCCCCGTTTAGACTATCTCATTTAGGGACAAATGATCCCAAGAGGGATATATTGTAATACCCCTAGTTTCTAAGATCTATACCCATTTAAGGATAGGCCAATAAATTAGTTTCCCAATTCCACAAGTCTCACCTTAATCTGATGTCGTGGCAAAGAGTTATGAAAATTTCCCTAAGATTTTGTCAGCTGCCATTGACAATGACTCGAGTGATGAGTCGATACCAGTCATAAAGAGTCATTATGTATGACTCATTACGACTTTAGAAAAGATATCAAACTTTAGCCTAGGGGTAACAATTATACCCTATGGCTCGTTATCAGTGACAATGATTCATTAAGTGGTCTCGTCACCTTAGAATAAATGAACCCAAAATTGAGTCCCAGACTATGACTAGTCCTAATGACTCATAGCCAGACCTTACGAGTCATTAGAAGGGGGAGTCATTACATTAGCAGTGAAGATCCCATACCTCAGAACCTTAGGTCACGACTCAGACCGCGACTCGTGACCAGAGGGTACAAGTTGTATGGTGAGCCATGACGACTAGAACTGAAATTCCTGCACGTTATTAGCAATGGCTCTTTGGTAATTCCACCCTTCTTCTAACCCAACCCAAATTGTTTAAGCCCCTAAAAACATCATTTATCGAGGATAAACATTACCCTAACCTCTCATAACTCAGAAATTTGTCAACACATAGCAAAAGAATCAATTTCTTCTCCCAAAAGCCAAACTACGGTTCATCCAAAGCAAATTCAAGTTTCCAGAAGGTTCTATAAAGGGCGTGCTTTCAAGTATATGGGATTTCATCAATGGGTCCCTTCCACCCATTGAGTCCCAAGAGCTTCCTAAATTTATAAGTACAAACCTTTTTCTCCTTTTAATTGGGTTCCAAGTCAACTATGAGATTTATTAACTCTTTCTTAGTTGTTTTGGTTATGAACTATGAAAATATATTTCCCTATTGAAATTGTGTTTCCATATGTTTGATAATTTTAATTGTTCATAACATGTTCAGGTATTGAAATACTGAGTATTATTCATGGTTTTCCATACCATGGTCAGTTTTATTCTTATCATGTTCCATTCCATTAGTCTGTGCTGGTGGGTTATGAACACCTGATATGTAGGAACTCATGCATATATCAGCTTACATATTATTAAGTATTTCAAACTTGTACATGTATTGCTATTTTTAGAATACCATGTCTTGAGTATATCAGTTATCAGTTTATGTTTCAGTCTATACTTTATTGTCTTTCAATTGGGAGTAGTGTTGGTACCTTTGGTAAGGTAGTAACACCCATCCAACTGGGGATACTAGTTGAACCCCAATTTTGCTCAGATTGGGGTATGTCGGTTGTAGTTATCTCCCATAGTCTCCAGTCAAATTTTAGTATTTATATATTTTGTTTATGTTTCAGCTAAGATGTGCAGGACCTTGTATTCATTTATCTAGTTATTCATCTTATTCAGTAAATGTTTATACTCAATCTTGTATTCAGTTTACATGTTCATGCATTCATGCTCAGTTATTCCAGTTGGCTTTCTCATCCTGCATACTCAGTACATTCAAAGTACTGATCACATACTCTCTTTTGCGCTTATTGTCTTATAATATAGGTTCGAACGCTCAGTCCCCGGACCATTCCTAGTCAGTTTCCATGCCACTCAACATAAGTTGTGGTGAGTCCTCATCCTTCGAGGACTGGTTATCAAATGTCATTTTTAGTATTTTATTTTATTTTAGTCAGTTGGAGTTAGTTAGGGGTTTGCCCCATCAACTCCCTATGTTTTAGAGGCTTTCAGATAGTCAAACTGTTTTCAATTTTATCAGATATCCAGAGATGATTGATGTTATTGCATATTAGTGGATTTTCCAATTCAGCTTTCGCCTAGTATTTTGTTGATCTCTTCATTGTTCATATCAGTTATTATTCCATAGGTTAGATTGGGGTCATTTTTTACTCTAGTCACCGTGTTACGGCTAGGGGTAGTCTCGGGTTGTGACACCTACCCATTCGTCCTTAAGTCTTCTTATATAAGATGACTCATATTGTCATACTATCTATTTTCTTATTGGGTACACCAACTATTATTTTGTTTAATTTACTATTTTTATTCAAAGGTTGTCTAGCATTTAAATATCAACTCAATTGAAAATCTGCAATACGATAAATATGCTCAATATCCAGAAAGATTCCACCCCTTTTTCTCCTCATCCAAGGAAAAACACTGTAAGACTATATCTCCTTATCCTCACCTTACTCACAAATACTCTCACTAGTTTTCTTTAGCACGTACCACTATTGAAAGTGAGTTAGTTGATTTAGATACACACCAATAAAAGCTTCATGACTTAGAAAAAAGTTTGGATGAGAAATTGTATTTTAAAGGTATCCATGACTTGAGGTATGAGAAATTGTGATTTACCTCTGGGATACAAAGTTCCAAAGTTCAACATATTTGATGGGCATAGAAACTTGATCACCTATCTCAAGAACTATTGCGACAGACTAGTAGGCATATGACATGATGAGGCTCTTCTAATGAGATTGTTTATTCAACGTATGTCTAGATGACGCTCACCTTTTTCACCAGACAAGACTTTAAAAATGGCATACATAGGAAGACATGGCTCAAAATGTCATGGGACATAAATTTAACACCAATGTTGATCCAACAATGTGGGATTTGCTCGAGATAAAGAGAATGAACCATAAATCAATTGAGGAATATGTAATACGATGGAAGTTAGAAACTTCTAAGATACATCCTTCTATACCTGAAGAGTAGTTGGTCCAAAATTTTATCAGGTCTCTAGATGGACTATTGTAACACCCCAATTTTCTGAATCGAAATGCTAAACAATGCTCATAATCCCGAAGGACCACAAGCTAACCCATGATTAATATCTGTACCTATACACTGCATAATATAACATGAAAATGCAGAAATATATACTGAATGGACATAAGGTTCAAATTTGAATAAACATCTGATAAAACAATGTCTGAAAATGGTATAACAATACCAAAATAAATCTGAAATAACTATCTAACATGCTATAGTCTGTAAAGCCTATAAACTATCTAAATTAGGAGTTGATGGGATATGTCCCCAACTATCTTCATCTAGCAACTGAACTAAAATAGCAAATGAAGTAATAATCATATTGTCCTCGAATGAAAAGGACTCACTGCAAACTCTGAACATTGGAATGCTACTGCTAAACTGGAGCTCGTGCCTCTGAACCTAAGGTGTAATATAAGAGAAAGAACCATAGCACAAATCATCAGTACGTCTGAATGTACTGAGTATATGAGTGAGGTAGGATAAATGCAAGGGGTTATATGCATAAACAATGCTGACTAATATGAACGTGAGAATACATACATACATACATAACTGTAACTGAACTCGTAGAGATACTGACTACTGAGTCTGAATACTGATAACATGAGTGTACTGATACTGAGATACTGAATAGATAAACGACTATTTCTGATAGTTCAAATTATGAAGAACTAGTCTGGTTGACTGTGTCTGACAGACCTGAAGCTGAGTACTAATATCATGAATTCTGATAACTGATATGACTGATACATTAGTTCAAAAAATTGATATAACTTATATAATTGTGATGATCGGCCTAACCGATGTAACTGATACTGAGCGAATGTATCTGACAGTCTAAGCTCTGATGGAACTATTTGAGTTCTATTCTACTTGGAGTAACTAAATCTAAGATCAGTCCTATCTCGCGGGTGATCATGAGTATACTGATAATAAGGATGATTTGACTTAGTCTGAGATCAGTCCTATCTAGCGGATGATCTTTAAATGTAATGATTCTGATACTGATTTATCATAGTTGAGATCAGTCCTATATAATAGGTGATCTTAAAGTCTCTTTATAATGATAAGCATTAACTGTATCTAACAGTACTAAATCTGTACTACTAAGCTGAGTTGACTGTGCCTGACAGTCCTGAATCTATAACTGAAACTGTGGGATATGTTCATCTAACCGACATGCCCCAAGCTAAGCTGACTAGGGTCCAATCTCTGCCCTGACTTGAAGGGTGTCAGTACCGCGCCAATAGTAAAGACATCTATTATGGGTGACCCCTAAGTATGTCGGTCCTATCTAACGGGTGACATCTCATACCTATGTTGGCTACGTAGTTCAGGAACTTAGGTATTGCTTGTAAAGATCTCAGTCCTAATCTAACGGGTGAGTCTCTATCCCTAGGCTCACTCGATGCTGAATCCTACTCCCATCTGAAAGACACTAAACTAAATAACTGGGCTGAACTGAATAACTAAATTGAACTGATTAGCAGAATTGATACTGATTAACTAGACTGATACTTGTGGTATTATTTAATGGAGCTTAACTAAGTTTACTGGATTTCGATGACTGACGGAATGTACTGAGTTTTGAGAATTGGTTGAGAGTACTGAAATTACTGAGATCAACTTTGAATACTGAGGTTACAGATATTACTTAGTACTGAGATCACGGAGATTACTAAACTACTTAGATTACTGGGGTTACTGGATTTTCCTGACTCACATGACTGATTGAATTCTATAGATCATGGATTGACTGAGAGATCATGATAACATGACATGGCTCTAGGCACACAGCTATATTTTTTGGTATGAATACCCCCAGGACTCGATGGAAGGAAACTGACACAACATGACTGACTTGATCATAAGATTGGAGTCCACAATTCACACTGTCATATGTAGGGGATATTATACTTTATGTAGTTCTTCAACATCTTAAGCATGGTAGGGAGTGCATGGATATATTTCATGTACATAATTCATATCTTCATTATTATACATGCTTCATACCACAACAATAACAACATATAAATAACATGGAAATCCATATTGAAGTGTATAGCTAACATGGACTTGTCATTTAGATATCATGGAATCATGTAAATATGAATTGCTAGCATCCTAGGCATTTTATCAAACACCTTGCATGCATTTTTTAAGGCATAGGTGGATTTCATACTTGCATCATATCAAACCACCCAAAGTTTGTGTTTTTTAACTAACAACCACATATATTCCATGAAAACACCTTTAGGTATCATCTTCAAACTTATACAACAATCATCAACAAGTACATGCTCATATCACCACAAAACGTTTACGAAATATCATTTAAAAGCATGATTCTTGAGCTCTATGAATGAATTGAATCCATAAATAAACACTACGCATACCTTAAAGCTTGATCTTAAAAGAGATCTAATATTTTTGAAGGTTCCTGAAGAAATCCTTAGTCCTGCCCTTGATTTTTATTAACTAGGGTTTAACCCCTTTGGGAAAGAATGATCCTATTCTAGAGGAGATGACCTTGAGAGGAAACCCTAATCTTGTGGTTGAAAGCGTAAGAGAGGGTTTTTGAGATGCTTAACTGAAGTAAAATAGGAAAAATTATGCCTCTTTAGGGTTATAAGTCGTGGGAAGTGAAGAGAAAAGGCCAAAATACCCTTATCAAATAAATTCCCAGTTACTAAAAATCATAGTTGACGATATTTGTGACAAGGCGTCAAAAGTATGGTAAGCCATCAAAAATATCATCACACAGAAGCTGGAATTGATGGTTTCTGCCTATGTCTGACGACCTATGTGGTAGGGTGTCACAAATGTGGTAAGCTACCACGAATGTCATCACTTAGGATCTGGTTTCTTCCTAAGCCTGACGACTTTCGTGGTAGGGCATCACAAATATGGTAAGCTACCACGAATATCATCACAGGAGCTGGTTTCTGCCTAAGTCTGACGACCTTCATGGTAGGGCATCACAAATGCGGTAAGCTACCACAAATGTCATCACACAGGATCTATTTTCTACCTATGGCTGACGACCTTGGTGGTAGGGCATCACAAATGCGGTAAGCTACCACGAATGTCGTCACACTGTTTCTAGCCCAACATGCTGGAGTAAAATAGGAATAACTCTTTGCTCTGATATCATATTTAGGGGAAATTGGTATCTTTGGAAAGATAATTCAATTATCTATCTGTTGATAGGTCATGAACTCAAAAATTCTAAGTATAATGAGAGATATGCTTGTTTGAAATTGACTATACCAATATTCTTCTCCAGAATTCAATTAGTAAGGAATGTTTTGATTCGTCTGATAGCTGGGAGTTATTTGAAGCCTTAATATACATCTAACTTAATCATAAAAGTATAAAAGAACCATGATGTACTATGCATGAGCTTGGTACATGGCTCTTATATTGGTTTGGATTTTTTGGGGTATTACAATATCTCCCCATTGGAAACATTTGTCCCATTATGATGACTGCTTGAGAGGGGAGAAAAGATAAAGTGATGCATATATAGCATGAATGACTGATCATGATTTCATGGATGACATGACTTAAAACTGAGCTTATCATATTGTACATGCATATCTGATACATGGGTAGCTGATTTATGAATGTAGGACTGAGTGTTCTAATAAACTGAGTTTCTCAAACTGAGAATGCATATCTGATGCTTAACTAATAAATTGAATCCATGCATATCTCATGCATGATTATATAACTGACATGATACGTGAATGCATGACTGAAAGTACTGATAAGCTGACCACATATATTTGATGTTGAATACATGACTGAACTAACTCACAAACATGCGATTGAACATGCAATGATAAAGGCACTAAGATTGAACTGAAATATGATAACATGACTGAGTCTGCTATGTGACATATGGAATGAACATCATGACCTGAACTGAACCTTTGAATACTTGACTTGCAGGTGAGTTCTAACTTGAGGGTCAACTTATGAGTACCCTCTATTCTAGAATGAATTTGTTATGCAAGGGGAAATTGAAGGATCTAAGGCATGAGAGCGTTAAAAGAAAGTGGGGTATCTCCCCCTTGGGACGCTATGTCCCTCTAAGAATGCTTACCTTATGGAGATACTGGGTGATGCACAGGGCATCTACAAACTAGATTATAACTAAACTTCGGGAGTCTGAAACTAATGCATAATGCATAAGATGAACTGAACTTGCAACTACTAGGAGGTTCTACCTTGAAATAGTTACTTTCTCTAAGATTTTGGATAGCATGAATAGATGCAAGGATGAGAAAACAAGCTATAAAAATCTGACTTCTCGATTGCTAAACTGACTTGCTGTCTTTACTAGCTAACTCATACTAAAACATATGCTCTAATGAGAGAAAAAGATCTAACAATGCATACTATGAACATGAAAGACTGGTAACATATCCTAATCTAAGTCAGGGAAACTTTCTAGATTAGGACGGGTCTGGAGTGCATAAAGTCTATTCTGACGCTGACCACTATTGGTACCTTGCTAAAGTAACTCCTTACCCCTCTGTGCTAGAACTCTGCACTCTCACATCCTGTGGCCTGGCTTTCCACACCCAAATCATACATCACTGCTTGCCATATATGTACCTAGATGATTCTTACCACACTCTTCGCAAAGTGGATAAGTAAGACCTCTATTTTTACTACCCTGGGCCTCATAGCCTGGTGCTCCATCATAACGGTCATTTATGGACTTAGGTGATGGTACACTAGTTGAGGATAGAGTTGGGACTAAAAATTTCTGACTATGCTGAGAACGGTTACCACCCTGTGACTTAGGCTGAGCAAAGCTAAAACTACCTATCTTTGCTCTCTTACTCTGTCTCTTTCTCATCCTAATCTTATGCTCCTCTATCTGTTGAGCATATGGAATAAGTCTAGATATAGTCATATCACTATTCAATATGGCAGATCTACACTCGTTTACCATACTATCATTCACTTTTAACATGAATTTACTCATCTTAACTCTACCATATACAACCACATGAGGGACATATCTGGCTAATTGAGTAAACTTGAGAGAATAATCCTTTACATTTATATGGCCCTGCCTGAGGTTTATTAACTCTAGTACCTTATCTTATCTAAGCTCTAGCAGAAAGAATCTATCAAGGAAAGCAGAGGCAAACTCCTCCTACTCTATAGGGCCTACATTATCTAACCTTTCTGACTTCCACAGCTTGTACCAAGTATAAGCGACATCCTATAATTGGTATGTGGCTAACTCAACACTCTGAATAGTAGTAACCCCCATAAAATCTGTCACCTTCTGAACCTAATCTAGGAATTCCTGTGGGTCCTCATATGACTTAAACCCTATGAAGGAAGGAGGATTCATTCGGGTGAAGTCTCGAATTTTAGCTGCAACTGAATTGGCCACTGGTTTGGCCAGAATGATAGTTGGTCGTTCATTCTAGATATCAACTGACTGAGAAAAAGTGGTGAATATGGCCCTGAACTCCGCATGAGAAACATGATCGACCAAAGGGTCTTCAGGATGAGGGGCTGAATGGTTCTCGTTTCTTTTTTTAGGAGGTATGTTTATAAAAGAAAAGGAGAAATGGATTAGACTGAGATTATGCTTACTGGCATGACATGAATACTGAAAGAAGGGAAATTGTTCCTAAAACATTGCCTCTTGCACATAAGTGTGGTGCAAAACACACGCATGTATAAGACTCTACTAGATGCGGATTTCAGACTTCCTAGGACTCTATTAAACCTTAGGCTCTGATACCAAGTTTGTAACACCCCAATTTTCTGAACCTGAATACTACACGATGCTCATGAACCCGAAGAACCACAAGCTAACCCATGACTGATATCTATACCTGTATACTGCATAATATAACATAAAAATGCAGAAACATGTACTAAATGGCCATAAGGTTCAAATCTGAATAAACATTTGATAAGACAATGTCTGAAAATGGTATAACAATACCAAAACAAATCTGAAATAACTATCTAACATGCTATAGTCTGGAAAGCCTCTAAACTGTCTGAATAAGGAGTTGACGGGATATGTCCCCAACTAACTCCATCTAGCAACTGAACTAAAACAACAAATGAAGCAATAATCATATCTTCCTCGAATGAAAAAGATTCACTGCAAACTCTGAATACTGGAATGCTACTGCTGATCTGGAGCTCGTCCCTCTGAACCTATGGTGTAACATAAGAGAAAGCACCATAGCGCAAATACGTCAGTACGTTTGAATGTACTGAGTATACGAGTGAGGTAGGCTAAATAGAAAGGGTTATATGCATGAACAATGCTAACTAATATGAACGTGAGAATATATACATGCATACAAAATTGTAACTAAACTCGTGGAGATACTGACTACTGAGTCTGAATACTGACAACATGAGTGTACTGATACTGAGATACTGAATAGATGAACAACTATTTCTGACAGTTTGAATTATGAAGAACTGTTCTGCTTGACTATGTCTAACAGTCCTGAAGCTGAATACTGATATCATGAATTCTGATAACTAATATGACTGATACATGAGTTCAGAAAAATTGATATAACTTATATAATTGTGATGATCGGCCTAACTGATGTAACTGATACTGAGCGAATGTATCTGACATTCTAAGTTCTGATGGAACTATTTGAGTTCTATTCTACTTGGAGTAACTAAATTTGAGATCAGTCCTATCTAGCAGGTGATCATGAGTATACTGATAATAAAGATGAATTGACTTAGTCTAAGATCAGTCCTATCTAGTGGGTGATCTTTAAATCTAATGATTCTAATACTGATTAATCATAGTTGAGATCAGTCCTAGCTAATGGGTGATCTTGAAGTCTATTTACAATGATACACATTAACTGTATCTAACAGTACTAAATCTATACTACTAAGTTTATTTGACAGTGTCTGAAAGTCCTAAATCTGTAACTGAAACTATAGGATGTGTTCATCTAACCGACATGCCCCAAGCTAAGCTGACTGGGGTCCAATCTCTGCCCTGACTGGAAAGGTGTTAGTACCGCGCCACCAGTAAAGACATATGCTGTGGATTCAGTCCTAATCTAGCAGGTGACTCCTGGGATCATTCCTATACATATAAATATGCTAACGGGTGACCCCTGAGTATGTCGGCCCTATCTAACGAGTGATATCTCGTACCTTCGTTGGCTACGTAGTTCTGGAACTTAGGGATTGCTTCTAAGGATCTCAGTCCTAATCTAGTGGGTGAGTCCCCGTACCTAGGCTTACTCGGTGCTGAATCCTACTCTCATCTGAAATACACTGAACTAAATAACTGGGTTGAAATGAATAACTGAACTAAACAGATTAGTTGAACTAATACTGATTAACTAAACTAATACTAGTGGTATTGTTTAACGGAGCTAAATTAAGTTTACTGGATTCTGATGACTGACGGAATGTATTGAGTTCTGGGGACTGGTTGAGAGTACTGAAATTACTAAGATTAAATTTGAATACTGAGGTTACAGATGTTACTGAGTACTGAGATCACGGAGATTACTAAACTACTTAGATTACTGGGGTTACTGGATTTTCCTGAGTCACTTGATTGACTGAATTCCATAGATCATGGCTTGATTGAGAGTATCGTGATAACATTACATAGCTCTAGGAATACAACTATATTTTCGGGTGCAAATATCCCCAGGACTCGATGGAAGGAAACTGACACAACATGACTGACTTGATCATAAGATTGGAGTCCAAAATTCACACTGTCATAAGTAGGGGATATTATACTTCATGTAGTTCTTCAACATCTTAAGCATGGTAGGAGTGCATGGATATATTTCATGTACATAATTCATATCTTCATTATCATACATGCTTCATTCCACAACAATAACAACACATAAATAGCATGAAAATCCATATTGAAGTGTATATCTAACATGGACTTGTCATTTAGATATCATGGAATCATGTAAATATGAATTTCTAGCATCCTAGGCATTTTATCAAACACCTTGCATACATCCTTTAAGGCATAGGTGGATTTCATACTTGCATCATATCAAACCACCCAAAGTTCATATTTTTAAACTAACAACCACATATATTCCATGAAAACATCTTTAGATATCATCTTGAAACTTAAACAACAACCATCAATAAGTACATGCACATATCACCACAAAAAGTTTACAAAATAACATTTAAAAGCATGATTCTTGAGCTCTATGAACGAATTGAATCAATAGATGAACACTACGCATACCTTAAATCTTGATCTTGAAAGAGAGCTAATATTTTTGAAGGTTCCTAAAGAAATCCTTAGGCCTGCCCTTGATTTTTCTTTGACTAGGTTTTAACCCCTTTGGGAAAGAATGATCGTGTTCCTGAGGAGATGATCTTGAGAGGAAACCCTAATCTTGTGATTGAAAGCGTAAGAGAGGGTTTTTGAGATTCTTAACTGAAGAAAAATGGAAAAAATTATGCCTTTTTAGGGTTATAAGTTGTGGGAAGTGAAGGGAAAAGACCAAAATACCCTTATGAAATAAATTCCCAGTTGCTGAAAATAATAGCTGACGACATTTATGACAAGGCGTCAAAAGTGTGGTAATCCATCAAAAATGTCATCACACAGGAGCTGGAACTGATGGTTTCTGCCCAAGTCTGACGACCTTCATGGTAGGGCATCACAAATGTGGTAAGTTACCATGAATGTCGTCACTTAGGAGCTGGTTTCTACCTAAGGATGATGACCTTCGTGGTAGGGCATCACAAATATGGTAAGCTACCACGAATGTCGTCACACAGAAGCTGGTTTCTGCCTAAGGCTAACGACCTTCGTGGTAGGGCATCACAAATGTGGTAAGATACCACAAATTTCATGAAACAAGAGCTGGTTTCTACCTAAGGATGATAACCTTCGTGGTAGGGTGTCACAAATGTGGTAAGCTACCATGAATGTCGTCACACTATTTCCATCCCGACATGCTGGAGTAAAATAGGAATAAATCTTTGCTCCGATATAGGATTTAGACGAAATTGGTATCTTTGGAAATCTAATTCAATTATGTATCTGTTGATAGGTCATGAGATGAAAAATTCCAAGTATAATGAGAGATATACTCATTTGAAATTGACTATACCAATATCTTTCTCAAGAATTCAATCGATAAGGAAATTTTGATTCATCTGATAGCTGGGAGTTATTTGAAGCCTTAATACACATCTAACTTACTCATAAAACTATAATTGAACCATGATGTACTATTCATGAGCTTGGTACATTTCTCTAATATTGGTTTGGATTTTTTGGGGCATTACAAATATACTTTCAAAAATTCTTCTTCTTAGGTAGTCACAGTTTTGAGAGCCTGATTTTAATTGGAAAAAGGTTAGAATATGTCATGAACTGGAAGGATTATTGATGTTTCTGCAATTCCAACCAATTTTCAAACACCAAAGAGTCCATCTAATAAAAGAAAAGATGATTCATCACCCTTCATACCTCAAACACAATGCTACAAGAATAAAGAAGAGGCCCATGTTATTTTTGGTTCCCGTGATAAGCAATTTGAACCTTATGACTCACAAGATTCTCAAAGCGAGGCTTATCAGATTAAACTCTACTCTTTCTAACAAGGTTCTCAAAATGAGGCTTCTCATACACAGTCCTACTTGTAATATGGGTCGTACATAGTACAAAGTGTTTTTCATCAATTGAAGAGAATGAGGCCTCATACCTTTACTCCTTTGACTGAACCCTTGGCGAATATTTTTGAAAGACTGAGGTCTTAAGGTATTGTGCAAGCGAGCAGGGGATGGATTCATGTGTATCCACCCCCTAACTTTGATCCAGCCAAAATTTTGTTTATCACTCAAATATTTAAGGAGCTGATATTAAGAAATGTTTGACACTAAGGTACACGACCCAGAATCTGATCGATAAGAAAAGGATAAAAGTGCAGCGAGGACCAATAAGAAACATATATGATCCCATCACTTTGGGTAAAATTTTTGTTCAAGGTGATCCAACAAAAATATTTCCAAGACATTCGCGAAAGAAGCAGAAAATACATCATATGAACTATAAGTACAGACTATCATCGCCGCAAGCAAAATGTCATCATTCCTTCTTATGGATAATAACACTTTATTATTTCATCACATACCTCTCTTTGTACTCATGAACTGTGTTTGACCTGACTTCTATTTGGATACGTAGACAGACCACTTTGAGTCGGGTCTTAATCTAATAAAAATTTTCTTTCCCCTCTATATCTAATTTAAAAACTATTCTCAAATTCCTACACCTCTAAAAATATTAGGCTAATAAGCCTGACTCTCAAGAATATAAAAATATATTCAAATTGAGATCACAATGTGCAAATATAGGACAACCATATTTCTTGAACAAATATTCTCTTTGAGTGAAACAGGAATATAGACTCCAAAAGTGAAAACTGGGCAGAATTATTTGATGTTCCTAAACAGAGGAAGAAATTTTTGAGAATTCCTAAAAAATTTCACCATGATTGAGTGCAAGTCCTAAGTGTCCATGAGAGAAAAACAATGAAAAGGAGTCAAACCAAGCAAACACATAAAACAACATTACATTTGATGGATGGTTTTTCTTTGAGTGCATATAAAAGGTACAAATGCAGCAACAACCTTACGATATCATTAAGGAATCCCAAACAACATCTTTAATAGGGGAAAAGAGCTAAGTTATTCTATCTTTTAAGTCTGACTGCATCAAAGTTGACATTACATTGTATTACTAATTATATATTAAATTCAACATTGGTTCCTTATCGAACCTTAAAACGATATTCGACATTGGGTTCGGTTTCTCACCAAATCTTAAAATGACACTTGACATTGGATTCCTTGTAGAAACATAGAATGACATTAGGTTCCTACCAAATCCTAAAACGACACTTGACATTGGGTTCCTAAAAGAACCTTAAAATGATATTCGACATTGGGTTCCTTATTAAACCTTAGAATGACATTTGACATTTGGGTTCACAATCGAACCTTAAAACGACACCTGACATTGGGTTCCTCACCAAACCTTAAAATGACATTTTACATTGGGTTCCTCACTGAACCTTAAAATAATATGTGACGTCGGGTTCCTAATCGAACCATAATATGAAACTTGACATTGGATTCCTTACCGGACCTTAAAATGAAATAGGACATTGGATTCCTCACCGAATCTTAAAATGACATTCGATATCGTATTTCTAACTGAACCTTAAAACTACACTAGACATTGGGTTCCTCAACAAACTTTAAAATGACATTTGACATTGGGATCCTCACCGAACCTTAAAATAACATTTCACATTGGGTTCCTAACCGAACCTTAAAATGACACTCGACACCGGTTCCTCACTGAACCTTAAAATGACATTCGATATTAGATTCTTTGTAGAACATTAACACAATAGTAAGTTCCTTGTAGAACCTTAACACGACATTGGGTTTCTCGCCAAACATTATTTGAGCTACTGTTGAATTTTCAACAGATAAGAGATATTAAACAATTATTTCTCTCCTGCTTTCAAAATACATTTCTTTACCCCTTTGTTTCTTTACATGTCCTAAATCATATCCACATCTACATTTCAAAACTACTCACACTCTAATATTGTTTATGTGTGCTATCATTGATCAAATTCTACATTCGTCAATTCTTTTTTAGGAATATCATTCATTTCTAAATCTAGAATTACACAAGACCTGATTCTTATAAATTTAGAGATATGTAGGTGACTTAAAATCGAAGTTTCAGCCTAACTATTTTTAAAACCACTTCCTGTTACTTCAATTCCAATAAAGCATTTTCTCGATCAGATAAAATTGGCTACAATGTCAACTTTCGTTGTTCGACAATTCTTTCATCATCCTCGAGCAACGAAGGGGCAGCTGTTGGCACCCAATTTTGACCTTCCAATGCTCCTCTTAGGTTGCTATTTTACCAAAATTATTAATTTCAAATATTAATATTTTTTATATTTCATTTTAGCATCAAATAAACCTTGACGTGTCACATTCATGATATGAATATATAAAATTTATTTTATTACTTTTATATTACTATTTTGTATATTATATATGATTTATTAATTTAAATACAATATTTTTACATAATTTATTAAATTATTTGCGTAGATATGTGCACTCATAATTTACAAATATTGTTTAGTGCTATTATTATCATTATCGTTATTTTATATAATATTTTACGTAAAATTAGTTTTACATACATAGTATATAGCAACTTCTTAGTATTTTTCTCACTATTATTATAGGTTTATTATTATTTATTAAATAGCAGCCTAAGTCAATTTTTTTTGCCCAATTTCTATCCTAATTTCTACCCAAGATATGTCAATTTTAGCCAAATTTAACCCCAATTTGACTTCAATTAAAATTTTCAATTCAATTTTGTCAAACCCAATTTACTCGAGCGGACCAACATCCAACTTCTCTCAAGGATTAATCTCAGTCATCCATATTTCTTATGTGATAGACGACTAAGATTGAATATCCATTTTTCTTCCCTTTTAAACCATAAAAATACCAAATCCTACACAAAAATTGATTGTCCCCTTCTCAACTAAGACCGCCGCTTCTCCTCTCTCTCTAAACCGACAAACAAAACAAAACCCATCCCCATCGATGAAATACATCTTCACCATCACTGCCAGTGAGGATCCTCTCAACAGCCCTGACGGTGAACTTTCCCCTACTACTGAAATCATCCAGTCCTGTCGTCCACCACATCTCTCTTCTGCAGCGCCTCGGTATAGTTGATCACCGATGGTCATGATTCAAACTCAAGCACCACATTTGTTTTCTCTCCAGTGGCCACCACCGGTGAGCCCACACCATTAGCCCCTTTCCAGCCGCTATTCTAGCCACCGATGAACCACTCTAGCGCCTTATCATTTCCTCTTCATCTCTTTATGTGCTACCTTCCACCGCTGAATTACAAAACCAACAAGGCTACTGCTGCCATAGCAAATACTAGTCAATTTTGCCACAGTCCCAGGCTAATTTGCCGAAAAATTGTACAATTCATCATGGGTTCATAGAATCTGTCTCAAGTTTGTGTCCTTATTTTAATTTATTTCCTAACTTACTATTATCATCTTCTTCTACTCCTTTTTCTTTTGGATTGATTATTAGATTTGAAATAGATGTCATTTGGCTATATTTTTTTCTCGATTTGTTAATTGTGTTTATTTACATTGTTCAATTGACATAGGTGAAAAACCCTTAATTCTATCAACTTTGGTCCATATTAATTCTCCATGTCTAAGTACTAATTCTATTCAGTTTTTGAAAATTCTTGAGTAAAGTTGTTGTTTTATGATTGACGTTGCTAATATTGATTTCACTTATTAGGATGAAATTGTAATTTTGCTGCTTCTCTTGCTCAATTTGATTCTGAAAAGACTAGTATGCTAAATATGGTAGCCTGAGGTCTTTTTAATTAGCCTCAAATCATGTGACAACTTAGTATTTATATATATTTGGTAGGATTTGACTGATTCCATGCTCATTTTTTCTTTAGAGAAATCTTTATGACTCTCACCTTCTTTTATTTGTTACCTTTTTAATGTATGATAGAATAATTACATGCTAATTTATATTAAAGTTGGCTTTGATTTACATGTTATACCAGTCAATCAAGGAAATAGGGTCATATCCTCACATTGTCGATTGATTTCCTTTCCTTAATTCTTTATTGACAAATTTTCATTCTGTTATTTAAATTGGGATAAATTTATTTATTGATTAATTATGATAAGCTGTGATCTATTCTTAATATGATTGATCTCTTTAAATGAAAGACTGAGTATTATTGATGATATGCTTCCTCTTTCTACAACTTGAATCGAAATTTTTTTTTAATTATTAATTTCATAAATACTATCTCCTAACTATAGTTGACGTAAAAGTAAAAGAAATTATGAGTTCTAATTCTCATATTTTTAAATTAAGCAGATGCGTCCCTGGAAGTATCGCTTACCAAAGTTTTAAAAAATGGAGATTACGTGTATCTATATATAAATGTTATTATGTGTTTATATCTTAAAACTCAAAATTTTTAATTGTCTTAAAAAATTATAATATTACTATTTTATAACTTAAGACCGATCTCAAATAAAAAAATGTTGCTAAGGACGAATGAGTGCGATTATTAATATCGTGACATCATTCCTATAAAGCAATAGATATTTTGTTTTTCTAAAGAAACAAAAACTCTCTTAATTTTATTTAAATCTTGAAAATTGTTACTCTATTAAAATAAGTTATTTACTGTATTATTTTTATTTCTTTTTTTGTTTGGGATGGTTTAGTTTAATTTAGGAAAAAATGTGAGAAAAATATCTTTACTTAGGCGAAATTTACAGTTACGCACCCAGAACTTTGCAGGGGTCCTATGACCCCTCTAGACTATTTTTTACCTTATTTAACTGTCACATATTTTTTTATTTATCAAACATTTTTTTCTTACATGCTCAATGTTACTGAAATACACGTAGTGGTCTAAGTGTCAAATATATGTTAGTTAAATACGATAAAAAATAGTCTAGGGGGTTATAGAATTCCCGCAAAGTTCAAGATGCGTAACTGCAAATTTTGCCAAAGTAAAGGTATTTTTTGCATCTTTTTCCCTTTACTTTAAGTTATTAGTTAGCCGATTTCTCTACATATTCATCTCAATTCTCCCTTCTTGCTTATATAATATCCTTCATATTTTTTTATTCAGTTTTTATGTCTTTACTTTAATTAACTGGTTTGCATGCTTAACTACTCTATCACCTAGTTTCATATTAATTAGGTCAAATGGGATGTTCACGAATGTTATTTGTTTGTTAAAAAATAATTTTTATCACTTAGTTGTTTGAATAATGTTAAGTACAATCAAGTCTCGTTTTCACTTTCTTTAAACTATAATAATTAAATTTGCATGTTAACTTGTTTTATTAATAAAAATAAGGATCTCCACATATTCTCGATCCTACTTCATCTGCTAATCCCCAAATTCCAATAAAAATAATATTTTCAATACATCCCTATGCTGATTCTTGATTCTTTGATTCGATGAAGGCGAGTAAACAATTGAACTGATAAAAGAAATCAATTATAAACAGTAAAAAATAATAGAAAAGATTATCAAGTCTAGCCGTCTTCAATATCTTCTTCCTCCTCATCCTCATCACTATCAACAGCCGCTTTGAGGTCAAAGAATTCCGAACCAGTCCTCTTTTTAGGGCGTCTTCTACCACCAATGTCATCATCATCTTCCTCCGCGGTTGGCGGCGGCTTCGCCGGCTGGAGATGTTGAGGGAGGCGCCGGAGTAGCGGCTGGTGGACTCGAGCTGGTAGGGATGGCGGTTGGTTGTTGGTCGCTGGTCTCAAACGGCCTTCGACGCTGGTGGCTTGCCGGTGGAGCAGCAGCGGGGAAGGGGAAGAGGCGGCAGCTTTGGTGGCTTTTGTTCTTTGAGGAATAGAGAGAGTAGAGAGAAGTTAGAGAAAGGGAGAGGTTGATGTGCGACTGTTTTCTTTGAAAATTGAGGGGTAGGGTTTCTGTTGGATTAAAAAGGAAGGCAAAAAGAAATGCTTTCTCAGTCGTTGGATCAAATTTGATCAACGGCTGAGATCTAGTTTTTAAGAATATGATCAAAATTGAATGAAAAATTTTAATTGAGTCTAATTAGACACCATTTGGCTAGAATTGTAATAAACTGAATAAAATTAGGTTAAAATTGTTATCAATTGACAAAACCAGGCTAAAATTTAAATAAATTAAATTATTTTAATAAATATTATAAATATTATTATGATAATAATAATAAAAAAAATGACTAAGAAACAAACAGAGGAAATTGAATTGAATTAGGGCTGCTATTTTAAAAAATGTACTGTTGATGTAATAATAAAAACGAGAAAAATAATAAGATATCGATATTAAAATAAATTATCTATGTAAAATCAAAGTTACGTTAAAAAAATGTTATATAAAACTGTTGACAATGAATTTGAAATAAATCAATAATAATCATAATAATATAATGTATTTGTAAATTATGAATGTGCATATTTGTGAAAATAATTTGATAAATATTAACAAAATATTAACAAATTTACGTATGTCACATAGAAAATATTATAAAAATTGTTATTCCTATAATAAATTACTTATGTCACAAAGAAAATATTATATAAAAAATCGATAATAAATTTGAAATAAATTGAGCATAAATATAATAATAATAATATAATAATAATTTAATAATAAATCAAGGTGACATCTTTTGATTATTTTCTCTATGAGATTTCGAGAAAATGAATACAACAACTAACCCGATTTAGTCCCACAAATTGGGGTCTATGGAGGGTACAATATACGCAGACCGTACCGTTGAGGTAAATAGGTTGTTTCCAGTAAACCCTTAGTTCAAGAAAAATAGTTTGAAGTTGTCCAATTTCAAGAAAAATATTGGTGAAAATTGATTTAATATTAACTGTTGATCAAATATGATGAACGGTTGAGATTAGAATTGAGGAGATGAGTCAAATTGAAATTAGATATTGGATTAAAAATAGAATAGGGAATTTCGATTGAGTCAAATTAAACTCAATTGACACAAATTGAGTATAAATGGTTAGGATTTAAATAAATTAGGAAAATTGAATTGAATTAGTTTGATATTTAATAAATGTATTAACTATATAAAATTAATATTAAAAAATAAATAAAATTTTTATTTTTAATAATTGAGTAGATACTATTTAATAAATGTAGGAAATCCGTAACAACAACAACAACAACAACAACAACAACTACAATAACAACAACAGTAACAACAACAACAATAATAATAACAATAATAGACAATTTGTAAATTATGGGCATGTATACTTACGGAAATAATTTAATAAATATAGTAACTATAAATTAATATAAAATAAGTGACGGATATTAAGACTCGATATAAATGAAATAATAACATAATAATAGCGAGAAAAATAATAAGACTCAATATAAATTTGGTTTAAAATGAACCAAATTAAATTCAAAAACCGATTAAAATTGACATCAAGTAGATATAAGGTTGGCTAGAATTTAAATAAAATTGAGAAGATAATTGAATCGACTTAGACTGCTATTTAAATATAATAATAATAATAATAATAATAATAATAATAAATAAATATTGATCAACAACTGAGATCTAAAGATTAATAATTTGGTTAAACAAATTGAATGAAATTTGAAATTGAGTTCAATTGGACATAATTTAGGCTAGGCTTGTAATAAATTGGATAAAATTAGGCTAAAATTGTTATAAATTGGAAAAATTAGGCTAGAAAATAAATAAATTAGAAAAAATTAAATTGACTAAGGTGCAGATTAATACAAAAATAATAGTAAAATAAATAATATAATTATTCTCAGATTAGATTGCTATTTGAATATAATAATAATAAATATATATTGATTAACAACTGAGATCTAAAGATTAAGAATTTGGTTAAAAAAATTGAATGAAATTTGAAATTGAGTTCAACTGAACACAATTTGGGCTAGGCTTGTAATAAATTGGATAAAATTAGGTTAAATTGTAATAAATTGGAAAAATCTGGATAGAAAATAAATAGATTAGAAAAAATTAAATTGACTAAGGTTGCGGATTAATACAATAATAATAATAGTAGTAAAATAAATAATATAATTATTCTCAGATTAGTTATGAATAAACTTTGAAAATAAAAACACGGCACATAATATATTACTTTAAAATCAACGATAATAGACATCGGATGGTTGTCATCTTGACAACTGGGGAATATGTTTCTCTGAAATCGACCCCCTCTTGTTGAATATCCCCTCTCATAACAAACTGAGCATTGAGACGTTCAACTATCCCATCTTGTTTAAATTTAACCTTATACACCCATTTGCAGGGTAGATCTTTCTTCCCTTTAGGCAATTCCATAACATCCCAACTATTATTTGATTCAAGAGCTTTAAATTCTTTAGCCATGGCTTCTTGCCACCCCGGTTTTCAATAGGCTTAAGAATAAGAAGTAGGTTTAGTGATAAAGGAAACAGTGTTTAGAAGGGATTGATTATCACTGGAAAATGCAAAAAAGGAAGTAAATCAGGAGAAATAGGTGCAGAAAAACACTGAAT
The DNA here is from genome assembly GCA_030864225.1 of Capsicum baccatum var. pendulum. Lineage (NCBI taxonomy): Eukaryota > Viridiplantae > Streptophyta > Magnoliopsida > Solanales > Solanaceae > Capsicum > Capsicum baccatum. Next base: position 205,609,843 of record CM061560.1, on the reverse strand, counting down.
AGTTACATCAGTGAGAATGACAGAATTGCAAATGTAGTCACTTAAGTACTTGGGTGTGTGAGATACTCGAGTGGATTTTCTAATAGGAAGTCGGGGTGCCTCATGACCAGGTACTGCAATGTTCTGTGGATATTGTGGATGTGCAAGTTGAGGATCAAGGGGAATGCTAGGGATGTCCACCATTTTCGCAGGTAAAGAAGAGGAAGAGAAAGGGGTAGATATAGGATCTGTAGTGGGCAAATGAGATAAAGAAGAAGAATGTGAAATAAGAAAAGAGGAACCATAATCTGGAGGGACATAAGTGTGAGGGTGGATAGGGAAAATATTGTTTGCTGGAACAGTGCTAGAGAAAGGATAGATGCCTTTATGGAAAACAACATTTCTAGACTAAAAATTTTGTTATTATTTAAGTCAAGAAGTTTATATCCCTTCTTCCCAAAGGGATAACCTAAAAACACACATTTGACAGATTTTGGATCTATTTTCCTTTTATTGATAGGTAAAGTAGAGGCATAACAAAGATAACCAAAACACCTGAGGAGAAAATAATCAGGTGAGTGACCAAATAAAAGCTCATAAGGGGTTTTCATATTGAGCAATTTAGAAAGGAACCTATTTATTAAGAAAGTTGTTGTTAAGAAACAGTCCCCCCAAAAATGAATAGGTAAATTTGACTGGAAAAGAAAATCCTTACACACCTCTAACAAATGTCTGTGTTTCCTCTTCACGACTCTATTTTGCTGTGGAGAGGATACACAACAAGTTTGGTGTATGATGCCTTCTGACAAAAGAAAATCTTTTGCCTCTTTACTGCTACCTAGTTCTAGGGTATTATCACTTCTAAGTATCTTGACCTTAGTGTGAAATTGGATTTAAATCATAGCCAAAAATTGCTTTAAGACTGTGAAAGCATTAGATTTAGTGCTCAAAAGGAAAGTCCAAGTAGCTCTACTGTGATCATCTACTATGGTTAGAAAGTACTTAAAACCATCATGTGTTGGGGTATTTTAAGGTCCCTATGTATCAACATGTGTAAGATCAAATATATGCTTGGAAACTGTAGTAATAGACCCAAAAGATAATTTAGTTTGTTTTGCTTTAGCACAAACATTACATGGAATAGAAATAGACTTGATAGGAATAAGACAAACATATTTTATATTAGAAAATGGCATGTGACCAAGTTTACAATGCCAAGTGTTTACATCAATAGAAACTGATCCTAGAAATAAAGAAGATCTTGGTACTTATGCTACAACACTTTGATTACAATTGGAATTAAAAACTCTGCTAAAAGAAGATAGACTATTTGAGTGCTTGACTTGTCTGGTGCTACTTGAATGTAGAAGATACAACCCCCTAGTGACTTTACCAAGAACCAGTGGCCTCTTCATTGAAGGGCCCTGCAGAATAGCACCAAAACTAGAGAAACTTAGAATGGAGTTGAATTATATACAAAGTCTATTAACTGATAGAAGATTATAATGAAAAGATGTTACATATAGGACATGATGTAAAGTGAAATTTGGGAATAAAGTCACTGATCTTGATTTAAAAACAAGAGCTCTTGTAGAATTTGGTAGATTCACATATATAGGTTTAGGGAGGCTCTTAACATTGAACAACAAATTAAAATTAGATGTCATATGCTCAGATGCACCCGAGTCTAGAATCCAAGAAACTGAGCTTAAAGAGACACTAACGAAGGACTTAGAAGAAGGTAGAGTAGTTATACCAGCACAATTGGCTGTTGCAGACTCCTCAGTATTAGTTTATTCTTCTGCTCCTAGCTTTATATAGTGCAAAATTTGATACAGGTGATGATATTAATCCTGAGTCATTGGTTTGTCACCTGAACTGTTACCTGGTTCATCAATAAAATAAGCAGAATTGCTTTTCATAGGGGGTTCGATTTTCTTGGACTTTGTGAATTTGAAATCATCACGGAACACTATTAATCTGTAATAATTTTCAATGGTGTGGTTTGTTTTCTTACAGTAAGAACAAAAGAGCCTATTACCAATTTTTTTTCCTTCATTTATAGGTTTTTTTCTGCAAACTTCTGTGAATTGTAAGGTTGTCTAGGATATCCTACAGTGAAATTAGAAGATCCAGCTTCAAAGTTGTTTGTTCCATACTTAGAAGCATAAAAAGTCGTAGATGCATCATGCTGTAATACATGAACTTCCCTTTATTTTTCATCCCTGACGAGGAGAGAATAGGCATAGTTCACTGAAAGAAGATGGGAAAGCAATAATAAGTTGCTTCTAGATCCTGTATATGCTTCATTCAGGCCCACAAGAAACTGAATAAGCCCTCCATCTTGTTTAGATTTTTGACATTTCACCTTACCTCCACATGAACAATGATAGGTGAGAGGTTGACACATGTCCAGACTGTCTAACTCATCCCATAGTCTTTTCAACTTAGTATAGTAACTTGCAATGTCCAGATTTCCTTAAACGGATTCACTGATTTCCTTTTGCAGTTGATAAAGAAGAAGTCCATCACTCTGTCCAAACCTCTCCTCAAGTTCTTCCCAGATGTGTTTTGAAGTCTTGGAGTATAAAACACTTTCATCAATCTCCTTTGAGAGGGAGTTCAACAACCAAGAGATCACCATTTTGTTGTACCTTGACCATGCTTTATAAGTATCATAAGTGATACGTAGAGTGGTAATTGTTCCATCAATTAAACCAACCTTATTCTTTGCTGATAAAGCTATCAGAATTCCCCTACGTCAACCATCATATCCATTACCATCAAAAATGGTGTTCACGAGCACCATTTCAGGGGAATCTAAAGCATGAAGAAAGAAAGGGCGAGCTGCATCTAGAATATTCCCTTGAGTTGAAGCAGACCAACTTCAGGTGAGGAGGTCTGAGTGGAGCTTTCATTAGTATGAATGGCGTCTTCCATTAGATATGGAAGAGGGAAGAAGAATTAAAGGGAGAGAGACTGTGAGGAAGGAAACAAAACTGAAAAAAAAATTAGGATCTACTCCTAATTCTCTGATACCATGTTAAAGGAAAAAAGATAAATTGAGAAATTTTTTTGTGTGTATTATTGATCACTGTTTCATCAATTTATACAAGTAGAAATGAAAACAATGCTTCATGCTATGTACACGTCACTATCCTATAGGCTAACTTCCTGACAAACTTTGCAGAGGAATTATTCACAATATTCCTTTGTTATGTACACATATTCATCCTTTTAAAAGGTGTCCATAGTTTTTTTGTCTTGATTAACTCATCTTCCACACATTTTTGATAGTGTCCTTGAGTTGAGAGAGGCGAGAAGCACTTTGATGGTTGGAGAAATCAGAAATTAATACAGAGTTTGAATTTGAAATCCCAACAATTTCAGGTCTTACTTAAAGGTGAGCTATGTTAAGCATTTTTCTCTTGCTAATGGTCACTACTTCAGTATTTCTTCAGGGTTCTAACTTGAATTTTTTGTCTATTTCAGATAATTTAATACAATTTGAGACGAGCAAATTTGTATTGGTGACTGCAGGTTTTATTTTGGCTCAAATCTAAGTTTTGCAATAATGAGAGGCTACGAAAGCAACTGAAAAAGCATCATCAGATAGATTACATTTAGCAAGGCTAAAAGTAACCAAAGAATTAGGTAAACTAAATGTGAACCTTTAGGCATATTGTCCCCTTCCACATCCAGAATCCGAAGAAATCAAGTGTGAATCTTGTCCTTTCTTTGCGGTCGGGAGCTGCCAACAACAATTTACTCTTTTTTTTTCTCATATTCTAATTACTGCCACTCTACTTATACCTTTATGTATCATAATTTCCTTTGAAAAACAGAAAAATCATTTTAAAAAAAATTGAATTAACCAAATCGAGGTTGGAAAATTGAATCAGACCGGACTAATTTGATTTGGTGTTGGGTGCATACTTGTTTATAATCGAAAATAGAACCAAATTGAAGTTTGAAAAAATTAAACTAAAGAACCAAATCCACAACTCTACCTGACACCAACTCGAGACCCGACACCCAACCTTGACCCGAGGCAACCTCGACCTGGGAGCTAACTCTAATCCTAACCTTGACCTGAAACTCAATCCTTACCCTCGACCTGACTCATTCCGAACTGGGACCTAGGAGGTCAATACTTGAATTTAAGACCTTGACTTGATACCCAATCCCAATACGCGACTTCCGACCTTAGCTCGAGACTCGGGACCCAACTCCTGATCTCGACTAGGGATTTAACTCATGATCCTGATCAAACCCTATCTTGAGACCGACTCTTGACCTCGACTGAAGACCTGACCCATGTCCCTAACTCGGTCTATAATTTTCGACCATGACTCAATATCGACTTTGATTGGATACCTAACTCCCAATCTCGATCCCAATTTGAGACTCGAAATCTGATCTTTGATCTCAACCTAACACTTGACTCTTAGTCCAAAATCTGGGACCCAATCCTTAATTTGGGGCCCTAAATATTCTTATAATTATATTTTTTTCCTTACTGATCCAATACCAAAAATTAAGTAATAAAACCTGTTATTTTTCAGAAAAATATTTTTTAGATAAAAAACATATTTCTTCATACCGAATGCATCCTTAGTATAAACAGTTTTAGTGATCACCGAAATTCTGATGAATATTTTTGCCACAGGCCTAACAAATCATCTGAAATTTAATAAAAATAATATAGTAACTTTAATTATTGCTAAGTGAAAGTTCCTAAAATAATTAGGTTTTATCTGATCTCTAGGCAAAAATGATATTTAACAAAAATATCTCAACGTAAAAAGTTTAGGGAGGAATAGGACTCCATGAAGATCAGGTCACATATTTCATTACCTTGCACGAATTTGATTTTTTTTAAGACGTAAAGTAATATTTAATTCATTTCAAAAAAAGCTTAGGTAATAATAGGACTCCATAAAGGCAAAACATGTCCCTAGAATTTGGGATATATAGTTCATAGGATTCTTATGTCTTTTTTCTATTTTTTTCTCTGACTTTTCTATACTTTCATTTTAAGAAAATTCACATTGTATGGACATTGAGATGAAATTATGAGGCTTTTTGACTCAAGTTATTAATTTTACGCAAAATAGTCTAATATTTCAACAAAGGAGTGACTCTTTTGTGGTAGTTTTGATGTTCTTATTGAACCTATTTTTTTATATAAGGTGTATAATACTGTAAAAATATATATAAACACTTCTTATATACTTTTATACAAGTATATACATTGTGTATAGTAAGTGTATAATATTGTATAAGCACTTTTATGAAAAAAAATGGCTATGTGGGTGTAACAAAAATAATATGAGTTATGTAGATGTAATTATTTATATTAAAATGTATATTTTTATATAAAAACTCCTTAATTTTACTATAGTCGATTTTTTTCTTTACTTTGATTGTCGTATTATTTGTTGTTACTTGTATTCTCTACTGTTTTCTTTTCTTTCTTGTGTTATGATTTACATGATTATCAAGATAAAATTGTATTATTCTGAAAGAAAATTTTGATTTTCTTATCAACATTTTGTGTTATTTTTAGTTATTTGCTTTATTGAATGGCTTCTTTTGTTCACATAAACTTTAAGGGTTTTATTGTTATTGTTCATTGTATTTCGTGGTTTATTAATAGACTAGTTTTCAAATACTATAGTTTTTATATCCTGTTTGACCAACAAGAGATGCATGGGCGCATGGCTTGTCTTGATTTTATTATTTGTATATAAATAATAATAAAATTATAAGAATTTAAAGGAAAAGAAGGGAACGCAATTACACATTTGTCTAGTAAAAAGAAAAATCGAAGAGGATACGTGCGATGGAAAAAGAAAAAAGATTAGTGTAGAAGATGAAATATTTCTTGCTCAGATGAGAACAAATATATTGATGAAAGAGGTTAAAATGCTTCTGGACAGTCTGATGTGGGACAGTATATTTCAGAAAATGCAAATGATGATCCCCTATTCGTGGCCATCATTGGTTGGCCGTCGATTCTTTTTCATCTCTCCCATTGGTCTATAAAGTAGAAACTTTTCTATGTCTTCTATAATCAAGTACATGAATTTAATTCAAAACTCAACATTAATAATTGCGAGAATAGTTCAGATATCGAGAATTTCAAAAAACACTAATGACCACAACAGTTGTCATCATCGTCCATCTATACAAGACCTTCTCCTTTTAAGAAATGACTTTTAAAGATTGTTTCAAGGTCTCGGCGAGAATTGAGCAAGAATGAAAATATATCTTTGGCAAATCAAGCACTTTTTGTGCATGATTTTGAGAGGATGGATATTGATCCATAAGATTTTAGCACCCCACACCCCTACAATTTGGTATCAGAGCTTATACTGTTTAAAGTTACGGAACTAGCAAATATTTGGATGGATTTATTTGATTAATTTATTAATTATGACTGACTTATTTGATAAAACTAAATTTAGATATTCCCCAAAATATTATTTAGATGAATAAAGTACAAAAATTACAAAAATATAAAGAATTAAAGAAAATAATATCTAAAAAATGTAAAGAAATAAAAATAAGGATAGAAAGACTACAATATAACATAATTGCCGGAGTTAGTAAAAACTCAATAAATTCACAAAAAGAAGAAATATCAAACTTAGAATCAACAATAAATAGTCTAGAATATACATACCAACATGAACTATTAACAATAAAATAAAAATGAACAAAGAAGAATTTATAATAGATGAAAAAATATATGAAAATCATGAAGGATTAAAAATAAAAATAGTATTTTCTAATCTAGGAAGAAGGTATAAGAAAATAGGTGAACATTTATATTTAATATTAGAAAAAGAAGAATGAAAATTAGAAGATAAATTGACAGCTATGGTAATAATAGAAAAAGAAAATGAAAAAATAGATAGAAAAAAGAAAATAGAAAAAATAAAACAACAAACTACAGAAGAAATACGAAAAATAGAAGAAACTAAAAATATTAGGATTGCTGAATTAGAAAAATAACTACAAATGCTAAAAGATTTGTATGAAAAAAGACAGAAAGAAAAAGAAGAAAAAGATATAGAACAAAAATTATTAAACGAGATAAATCAATTTAAAGAAAAATTAGAAATAAATGAAATAGATGTTGAAGAAATAGATAATTATGATTCAGAAGATAGTGAAACATATACAGAAATCTTAACAAATACAAAAAAATTAGAAATCAATGAAAAACAAGAAGTAATTAATGAAGAAAATTTAAAAAATAGAAACACAGAAATAAATACTCTTGATAAAAAAGAAGATGAAAATATAATACCTAGAACACCAGAAATAAGAAAACCTACATATTATAAGAATAAATTTAAAAGATATAATCTAAAAGATGAATATGACAAATGGACACCAAAACAAATAGTTAATAAAAATTATAACTTTTTAGACTTAGATTGTGTAATAGATACAGAAAAAACAATACAATTATGGATAGGATATATGACAAAATAATTATTAGAAAATAATATAAACAAAACAGATGCACCAGAATATATAGAAAGAACACTAATAGGAACAGTGAAATTATGGTTTTCAAATTTAACTGAAAATAGCAAGAAGGTATTAAGAACTGATAAACCTACAGAAGGAACATCATCAACAACTACAACTAAATTAACACCTATAGAATTATTAAAAAAATATGAAATAGCTATAAAAGATGAATTTAGCAGCATGACAACAACAGAAGAAGAGCAAAATGAAGAGAAAGATACAAATAGGAATTTAAAGTTAAAATTAGAAATATGTAATATGTGTTACATAGATGAGTATACTTGCACATTTAAAGAATATTATTATAAAGGAACATATAATACAGAAGAAAATAAGAAGATTATATTTTAGTAAATTACCCGAATCATTTAGTTCAAAAATAATAAAGAGTTGGGATGAAGCAAAAATAGTAGATACTCTAGTAGCAAGAATAAAATTTTTACAAAAATGGTATAAAAACCTATGTGAAAAATATAAAGAAGAAATAAAAATGAAAAAAACGTTAATAAGAAATTTAGCATGTTGCAAAGATAAAATAGCGCCTCAATTTGGATGCGAAGAAAGATATTATAAGAAAAAAAAAAGACATAAGTAATATAAGAAATACAAAAAATCAAAATATAAATATAATAAACCAAGAAAAAGATATTATGTAAAAAATTATAAACATAAAAGACCATATAGAAAAAAGAAATATATAAAAGAATGTACTTGTTATAATTGCGAAAAATTAGGACATTTCGCTAGAGATTGTAAATTACCTAAAAACACAAAAAATAAACAAATATCAGAAATAAAAATAGAAAATACAGAATATATGCAGATAGATTATATATATTACGAATTGGAAAGTAAAGATAGTATATAAGAAATTTCAGAGAATGAAACAGATAATGAAATAGATAGTGAATTAGATGGATTAAATGACTGAAGAAGATATAAAAATAATAACAAAGGAAGAGTATTTAAATAAAGAATGAACAAATCAAAAAATAATATTTGATAGTCACATATTTGATGAAATAAAAGGAAAAGAATTAGATTTAAGTGGAGAAAAAATACTTAAAATACCAACAATAAAAAACATATTTAGTAAAAGAAAAGAAGAATACTACGTAGTAAGCCAAAAAGAGAATGTAATAGATAGTAGATATGCAAAAGGTAAAGCTAGTATACCACTAATAACAAAAAGAAAAATTAATAAAGAAATAAACGATATAAAAATTAGAGACCCAATAAAATACGTACACCTAAGAGGTACAGAGATATTAATAAAAGTATGTTTCAGAGAAGGAATAGATACACCAATAGAATTATACCTAGCAGATGATAGAATTATAAAACTTATAGAAAAAAGTATAATAACTGCAATAAAAGGAAATTTAATATACCAAAAAATTAAATTTATAATAAGTGTGAATTATTCAGTAGCAATAACAGATAAAAATATAGATAAATCATTAATATTATATTAGAAAATATCTGGAATAGAACTAACCCTAGGAAGTAAAATATTTACAGCAAGATGTAAAATTCTATATGTATTAACAACAAATCATAAAATAACGGAAAAAAATAAAATTAACAAAATACAAATAGAAAGTCCTTTCGAACAATTTGAAAAAAACAATTCATAATAATGATTATAGTTATAGAGACATAGATATAGAAGAAAATTTAGAAATAATAAATGATAGAATAAACACAACAAAAAAAATAGCTTATCAAAAATCAGGATCATCAAGTTCATAAAAAAGAACAAGTTATGAAACAAGTTCAACAACTAATTAAACCAATATTACATAACAGGAACAATACATGAAAATGAACATTAATAATCTTAAATACGGGACAAGAAGAAAATTATATAGCAAGATATCTAATAAAAAATGAGAAAATAAAATCTGACAATAATATATTCCCAAATCCACCAAGAAGCTTAATAAACACTAAAAATACAGCAGAAAAAGAAATAACAATAGGAGTTAGAAAAATAGAATTTGAAATAAAGGAAGAAATGTAAAAACTAGACATAATATTAGGAATAAAATGGCTAGAACAAGTAAAATCATATAATATAGAGCATACACAATTATCTATAACATATAACAGAGAGAAATTATTCTTAAGAAGAGCTTTAACATGATATGAAAATATATGTATTAATGAAGATAGTAGTAGAAGGGTATTACAGTAGATATTATACGCCTCTGATAGATACAGGAGCAGAAGCTAATTTATGTAGATATAATTATTTACCAAAAAGTAAATGGGATAAAATAAAGACACCAATAATAGTTAAAGGATTTAATAACGAAGGAAGCTTAATTACTTATAAAGCTACGAATGTAAAAACACAAGTAAGGGATAAAATATTAACAATAGAAGAAATCTATAATTATGAGCTAACATCAAAAGATATACTTTTAGGAATGTTGTTTTTAGATAAATTATACCCACATATAATAACTAGAACGGATTGGTGGTTTACAACACCATGTAAACAGAAAGTAAGAGCAAAAAGAGTTACTAATAAAATAAGAAAGAAAACTGATTGGATAGAAGGAAGTGAAAAAATTACACAAAAAATAAAAAATATAAAAAATACTGAAGATACAATAGAATTGGTCGTATTTTCAATAAATAAAAAGGAAATAACTATATTTTCAATAAGTAAGATAGAATAATTAAGAAAAAATTAGAACAATTATATAGTGAAGATCCATTAAAAGGATGGAAAAAACATAAAATCACTATAAAAATTGAATTAATAGATAAAAATAGCATAATAACTCAAAAACCATTAACATATAATTTTGACGATTTAAAAGAATTTAAAATGCACATAGAAGAATTATTAGAAAAACAATATATACAAAAAAGTAATAGTAAACATAATAGCTCAGCATTTATAGTAAATAAACATAGTGAACAAAAAAGAGGAAAAAGTAGAATGGTTATTGATTATAGAAATTTAAATGCAAAAACTATGACATATAATTACCCAATACCAAATAAAATATTAAAAATAAGACAAATACAAGAATATAATTACTTTAGTAAATTTGATTGTAAATCAGGATTTTACCATTTAAAGTTAGAAGAAGAATCTAAGGAATTAACCGCATTTACGGTACCACAAGGATTTTATGAATGGAATGTACTACCATTTGGATATAAAAATGCATCAGGTAGATGTCAACATTTTATGGATAGTTATTTTAAACAATTGACTAATTGTATAGTATATATAGATGATATACTATTATATACAAAAACCAAAGAAGAACATTTAAAATTATAAGAACAATTTACGGATATAATAGAAAAATCAGGAATAAATTTAAGTGAAAAGAAAGCTGAAATTATGAAAAATCAGATAGAATTTTTAGGAATACAAATAGATAAAAGTGGAGTAAAAATGCAACAACATATAGTATAAAAATAATAAATTCAAAAGAAGAATTAGATACAAAAAAGAAATTACAATCATTTTTAGGATTAGTAAACCAAGTAAGAGAATATATACCAAAATTAGCAGAAAACCTAAAGCTTTTACAGAAAAAATTAAAAAAGGATGTAGAATATAATTACAATGAAGAAGATAAAAAACAAGTTCAAAAAATAAAAATACTTTGTAAAGAATTACCAAAATTACAATTTCCAGACGAAAATAGAAAATTTATATATATAGTAGAAGCAGATGCTAGTGAATGTAGTTATGAAGGAGTACTTGAATATAGATATGAAGAAGAAAAATTAGAACACCATTGTAGATACTATTCGGGTACGTTTAATGAAACAGAAATAAAATAGGAAATAAATCGAAAAGAATTATGTTCATTATATAAATGTTTATTAGCATTTGAGCCATATATTATAGATAACAAGTTTATTGTATGAATAGATAAAACACAAATACGTTAGTGGCTAACAAAGATAATACAAAATTCAGTTACAACAAAAGAGATTCGGAGACTAGTCTTGAATATATTAAATTTCACATTTACAATTGAAATAATTAGTACTAACAAAAATGTTGTTGTAGATTACATATCAAGACAAAGCTACACAGACTGATATAATAGAAGAAGATACTCTAGAAAAGATATTCAACACCCTAACTACGCTTTCAATGAAAGTGGAAAGTATGGGTAATGAAATAGAAAAGCTAAAGACTAATGAAGTAAAACTAAAGTCTGAAGCTACAAATCAGCTAACTCAGCAGTGTGCAGAGCTATGTCGATCGGAAGACATTAAAATTTCAGAGCTAGAAGTAGACGTTGGGATACTCCATAAAACCCATAACGTTTATCAATCTACTTCTATAGGTACAAGCAAAGGAATTAGGAAAAACACAAATATACACCTAAATAGGCTATTTGATAAACCATTTATTTCAAATACACCAAAAGATCTTATGTTCATACCCCCACAAATTACCACATACCGAGATAGTTTAAACCAAGACAAAAATACCTACAACTTTATAGCCCGAACATACATAGAAAATATTTACAAAATACAAACCTTCTTTAATACCAACCCTTGAGCTATAAACATCCAAGAACCACATACGAATTACATAACCCAAAAGCTAATCGGATACAATAAGCTAATTGCTTTACCCAAAACCAAACCAAGTCTAGTTAAAACCTATTACGAATATGGACTACTTAGTACCATATATACCCAAGACGGAAATGAAATATCCACTATACCAGAAATATATAAGTCATTTAATATTTCTAAAAGAATAACCAAAGGTAACCTATTTTTTATAAAATTTTACACAACACCAGCAGAGATATTGTATGATGAAGTTAAATCACCTATACAAGTTGTAAAAATAGGAATGACCCGAGATATGATTATACCAGAAGATATTACTCAACAACCAGAAATACCTAGAATTGAGATACCAATTTTTTATGCAAATAAGAGAATTATTGGACTATCCACGATTCTTCAAGAGTTAGCAAACACTTAATGTAATAGTATACTCAAATTCAAAGGAACTACGAGAAGCAGATATGGAAGACGTTAGGCAATGGATCTTGACGTTACTCAATCCAGAGAAAAAACCTATCGCCAGAGCCATTAGAGAAAAATTTATTTTGGAAGAATTATTAACCAGATATTGCAAGTTAATTGGACATAAATATCTAGACCATCAATGTTCAAAATGTAATGGAGAAGATAATATTGTCCCAGAAGTTCAACTGGAATAGAAGAAGATAAAAGTGACAGCTAGAAAATGCAAGATATGAAGCAATAATGGAGATATAGTGCAATAAAAAGAAGATAGATACAACAACAAAGGAAAATCAACCACGGATAAAGAAAAGAAGACAAAGTTATCAAAAAGTCATTAAAGATATGAAAAGGACATATGACTTATAGTTTTCAACATGTGAATTATTATAGCTTTTGATTTCTTTTACGTAAAAGACATTGTATAGTTAGTTTTTACTAGGTTAGGTACCATTATTAGCCTACTATAGGCTTTTTCACCTTTTTAAGTTTTTAAGACTATAGCTAAAAGATTAGTCTTTTCTAGGAATAGTAGGTAGATACTTGTAAAGTTAGAACAGTGTAAAATATTCGATTTTAGTATTATAAATGGAAGCGCATTCGCTCGGATGAAGGTAAGCCTTCATGCGTTGAAGCACAAAATCTCTCTTGTCCATAATAAATATTTTGCTTATTTATTAAAAAACAGGTAAATTTTAATGGAAAAAATCTATGGAGGAACAAAGCTTAGAATTACCAAACCTACCAGAATAGGTATATTCATTTACTATTATGAATAGCTAAATTCATAAATTCCTAACAATCATGATATGATAAAATAAGTTTATGTTAGTCGCTTTATAGTAGAATTATTCGAAAAATAGCATGTTAAGAAGTTAATTAGCAAAGTGGAAAAGGAGAAAAATCCCTAAGAACTATGCCATCGTAAAGGTGAAACCGATGAGGCAAAAAAGTCGTGATAGGAGAGTAACCAGAGTAGAGGCGTTGTTTAAGGGAAAAGTATCCAGATTATCATACTAATAGTGACTGAAGAATATGCTATTTAAGAATAATTTAGTATATAGCAATCTAAAGTGATCATATTTTGTTATGTGCACGGTTGAGGGTAATCTGGATACTTTTTCCTTAAACAGCGCCTCTACACTGGTTACTTCCCTATCACGACTTTCTTGCCTCACCGCTTTCACCTTTACGATGGCATAGTTCTTAGGGATTTTTTTCCTTTTCCACTTTGCTAATAAACTTCTTAACATGCTATTTTTCGAATAATTCTACTATAAAGAAACTAACATGAACTTACTTTATTATATCATGATTGTTAGGAATTTATGAATTTAGCTATTCATAATAGTAAATGAATATACCTGTTTTGGTAGGTTTGGTAATTCTAAGCTTTGTTCCTCCATAGATTTTTTCCATTAAAATATACCTGTTTTTTAATAAATAAGAAAAATATTTACTGTGGACAAGAGAGATTTTGTGCTTCAACGCATGAAGGCTTACCTTCATCTGAGCGAGTGATCTTCCATTTATAATTGTAACGCCCCAATTTTCTGAACCGGAATGCTACACGGTGCTCATGACCCCAAAGGACCACAAGATAACCCATGACTGATATCTGTACCTGTAACTGCATAATATACATATAAAATGCAGAAACATGAACAAAGAGGGCGTAAGGTTCAATCTTGAATAATAAAATATCTGAAATAAGGTGGTATCACAGTACCAAAACAAAACTAAAAATACTAAAGTCTAAATCTAAGAACTCTATAATCGTCTGAAAGCCTCTAAACTGTCTGAATAAGGAGTTGAAGGAACATGTCTCCAACTAACTCCCTAAACTGAAAATAAACTGAAATACTGGAATAATAAATGTAACAATCATGTCCTCGAAAGATGAGGACTCACTGCTTACTGAACTGCTACTGCTGATCTGGAATCTGCACCTCAAAACCTATGGTGTAACATAAAAGAAAGCACCATAGCGCAAATGCGTCAGTACATCTAAAGTACTGAGTATATGTGGGGGTAGGCTAAATGCATGGGTCTATATGCATGAACATGCTGACTAATATGAACGTGAGAATACATACATACATACATACATATGTAACGGCTACTAAACTCATGGAGATACTGACTACTTGAGTTTGAACTCTGACAACATAAGTTTAGTGATAATGAGATACTGAATGACTGATAATATAGATTACTGTATCTACAGTCCTAATTCTGGGGAAAACTATATAAGTTCCAAAATTTATTTGAATATCTAAGTTTAAGATCAGTTCTAGCTAACGAGTGATCTCTGAAACTGATAATGAGAATACTCGACTGAATCTAAGATTGAGATCAAGCCTGTCTGTCAGGTGACCACTAGATCTAATAATAAGAATCTGAATATGGGACCAAGCCTATCTGACGGGATGGTCCAAGAATCAATGGAACTATCTGAGTTCCTTACTGAGATTGATGACGGTATCTGACAGTCCTGATTCCTGATTTCTACTCTGAAGACTGATACTGAAACTGTAACTGTGACTATGGGAGGTAGTAACCTAACCGACATGCCCTAATATTGTACTGGTGGGTTCCAATCTTTGCCTTGATTGGAAGAGTGTCAATACCGTGCCACGGGTAGAGACCTCTACTATGTTCAAGCCTCTCTGACGGGTGATCCTGAATAGGAAATCAAGCCTAAGGCAATATAATAATCAAGTATAGCCTTAATCTGATGGGTGACTCTTGTACTGCACTGGCTATGCAGTTCTGGAGTACAGGAATTGCTGCTAATGGCTCTGCCTTTATAACGGGAAAACAGTCATCCCTGCACTCGGTCGATGCTAGTCCCTACTTCCAATTGAAAGACTCTAAAAAGATTAACAGTGCTGAACTGACTAACTAAACTGAACTGATTTATAAACTAATGAACTGAGCTGATAATATTTTCTTAGCTGAACTAAGGTGAATTCACTGAGTTTCGTTGACTGACGGAAAAGCTACTTGAGATATAAGGTCTGACAGAGAGTACTGAAACTACGGGGACTATTGAACTATTGAGATTTTTGAGTTTTTCTGAGTCACATTACTAACTGAAATCTATGGAGCATAGCTTGACTGAGGATGTCTTGAAACATGACACTAGCTCTAGGCACACAGCTATAGTTTTCTGGTACAAGTACCTCCAGGACTCGAAGAAAGGAAACTGACACACATGACTGACTTGATCATAAGAGTAGAGTCCACAATTCACAATATCATAAGTAAGGATTTCATAATAAGAATGATTCTCAACAAACTATCACATGATCGAGAATCACACAACATGTATATACTTGCATGGATTCAATAACATGGTCATTCCATATCACAAAAATATCATAAGCATCTCATACAACATCTTCAATTTAAGACAATAGCATGGGGATCACGTTGAACATAAACATAGAACATGGAATAGTCATTTAGGACTTATTATGTCATAAAAGCATGATTTCTATTCTCTTAGGTATTTTCACAAACACCTTACATGCACATCTTAGGCATAGGTGGATTCATCAAGATTACAAACATTCAACCACCAATTTCACATATTTATACATTAAATACCACCATATCCTCATACAAAACATACAAAGATCCCATCTTAGGCATCATCAAACTCCAACCACATAAACATCAACCACCAACAACATAAACATCATAATACATAATTTAAAAGATGGTTCTTGAGCTTTATGGATGAAAGGAGTCCATGAATCAACTCATGCATACGTTAGAAGGAAGATTCTTGATGATTGACGGAGGAATTTTCCTTGAAATTGGATCTTCAAGCTTAATTATGCAACCCTAGTTGTTTTTCTCTTTTAGTGCTCTTAGATGATGAAATTAAGATGTTAGTAGGGTTGTAATGTAATTAGGAGCTATATATTTCGTAGGGTTAAGTTTAGGGACGTGTAAGGAGTGTTAAAAGACTTAATTACCCTCAAAATAGCTCAAAATAGAGTGTTTTTGGCACTTGGAACTGACTTAGGCGGCGCCCAAGTAATCACACAAGCCAGGTTGGGCAGCGCCTAACCAATCACCTAAGTTTGGTTGGGCGGCGCCTAACCAATCGCAAACCCTTACTGTTTCTCACGAAAATGGGCATAACTTTTCGCTCGGGTATTGGATTAAGGCTAAATTGGTATTGTTGGAAAGCCAATTTGATTATCTATAATTTGGTAGGTAGAAATATGAAGAAATACCACATTAAAATCGAGTTATACTTGTTCAAATATGACCCTTATGAAATCAAACACTAAAACTTGATGTATTCAAAAACTCTTAGCTTGTATTACCTTAAGTGACTCATATGAACATGCTTAACGCATCATAAGATATCTTATCGCTAGAATACTCATTGTAAGTCATGTACTCAAGTATGAATCACAGGATAGGAGATTTCATATGTAGGAAAAATGGTTCGTCTCCTAACTGAGAAATATGTGGGGTATTACAATATCTCCCCCTTGGGAACATTCATCCTCGAATGGAAATTAACTGAGGTGGGAGAGATGATAAGATAAAGTACGTACAAGACACACACTACTAAAATATGGGTTCATGACTGACATGAGTGAAAGCTGAGCATAACATACTGAACATGCATATCTGATGTATGGGAAGCTGATTCATGAATATAAGACTGAGGATTCTAATAAAGTGAGTTTTCTCAAAATGAGAATGCATATCTAATGCACAACTGAAAGGCTGAATCTATGCATATCTGATGCATGATTACATGACTGACATGATATGTAAATGTATGAGTGAAGATACTGATAAGTAGTACTTTTTCTACTGAATACGTATATCTAATGTCTGAATATTTGACTGAGCTGACTCTTGAAAGCTTGACTGATTATGACATGGCACTTGATAACTAACTTATAACGGGAACATGAAAGCATCAAGAAAAGGTGGGGTATCTCCCCCTTGAGACACTATGTCCCTCTAGAAATGTTTACCTTGTTGAGATACTGGAGTGATGCACAGGGCATCTACGAACTAGATTATAACTAAACTTTGGGGGTCTGAAACTAATGCATGAGATGGACTGAACTTGAAACTACTAGGAGGTTCTACCTTGAAATAGTTACATTCTCTGAGATTTTGGATAGCATGAATAGATGCAAGGATAAGAAAACAAGCAATACAAATCTGACTGCACACTGGCAAGACATGAATACTGAAAGAAGAGAGATTGTTCTTAAAACATCTTATAGCCTTCTGTACATAAATGTGGCGCACAACACACCCATGTACAAGACACTACTAGATGTGGCTTTTAGACTTCCTAGGACTCTATTGAACCTTAGACTCTGATATCAAGTTTGTAACGCCCCAATCTTTTGCATTGGAACACAACGCGGTGCTCATGACCCCGAAGGACCACAAGATAACCCATGACTGATATTTGTACCTATAACTGAATAATATACATATAAAATACAGAAACATGAACAAAGAGGGCGTAAGGTTTAATCTTGAATAATAAAATATCTGAAATAAGGTGGTATCACAGTACCAAAACAAAATTGAAAATACTGAAGTCTAAATCTGAAAACTCTATAATCGTCTGAAATACTCTAAACTGTCTGAATAAGAAGTTGAAGGAACATGTCTCCAACTAACTCCCTAAACTAAAAATAAACTGAAATACTGGAATAATAAATGTAAAAATCATGTCCTTGAAAAATGAGGACTCACTTCTTGCTGAACTGCTACTGCTGATCTAAAATCGGCACCTTAAAACCTATGGTGTAACATAAAAGAAAGCACCATAGCGCAAATGCATCAGTACATCTAAAGTACTGAATATACGTAGGGTTAGGCTAAATGCATGGGGTTTATATGCATGAACATGCTGACTAATATGAACGTGAGTAAACATACATACATACATAACTGCTACGAAACTCATGAAGCTATTGACTACTTGAGTTTGAACTCTGACAACATAAGTTTAGTGATAATGAGATACTGAATGACTGATAACATGGATTACTGTATCTACAGTCCTAATTCTGGGGAAACCTATCCAAGTTCAAAACTTTATTTGAACATCTAAGTTTGAGATCAGTCCTAGCTAACGAGTGATCTCTGAAACTGATAATAAGAATACTCGACTGAATCTGAGATTGAGATCAAGCCTGTCTGCTAGGTGACCTCTAGATCTAATAATAAGCATCTGAATATGGGACCAAGCCTATCTGATGGGATGGTCCAAGAATCAATGGAACTATTTGAGTTCCTTACTGAGATTGATGACTGTATCTGACAGTCCTGATTCCTGATTTCTACTCTGAAGACTGATACTGAAACTGTAACTGTTACTATAATTGTGGGAGGTAGTAACCTAACTGACATACCCCGATACTATACTGGTGGGATCCAATCTTTTCCCTGATGGGAAGGGTGTCAATACCATGCCACGGGTATAGACCTCTATTATGGTCAAGCCTCTCTGACGGGTGACCCTGAACAGGAAATCAAGCCTAAGGCAATATAAAAGTCAAGTATAGCCTTAATCTGATGGGTGACTCCTGTCCTACACTGGATACGCAGTTTTGGAGTACAGGGATTGCTGCTAACGGTTCTGCCTTTATAACAAGAAAATCGCCATCGCTGCACTCGCTCGGTGATAGTCCCTACTCCCAACTAAAAGACTCTTAAAAGATTAACTGCGCTGAACTGACTAACTAATTTGAACTGATTTATAAACTGATTAACTAAGATGATAATATTTTCTTTGCTGAACTAAGCTGAATTCACTGAGTTCCGTTGACTAACGGAAAAGCTACTTGAGATATAAGATCTGACAGAGAGTACTGAAACTACTGGGACTACTGAACTACTGAGATTTTTGAGTTTTTATGAGTCACGTGACTAACTGAAATCTATGGAGCATAGCTTGACTAAGTATGTCTTGAAACATGACACTAGCTCTAGGCAAACAACTATAGTTTTTGGGTACAAGTACCCCCAGGACTCGAAGGAAGGAAACTGACACACATGACTGACTTGATCATAAGAGTAGAGCCCACAATTCACAATATCATAAGTAAGGATTTCATAATAAGAATGATTCTCAACAAACTATCACATGATCGGGAATGCATACAACATGTATATACTTGCATGGCTTCAATAACATGGTCATTCCATATTACAACAATATCATGAGCATCTCATACAACATCTTCAATTCAAGAAAATAGCATGGGGATCACGTTGAACATAAACTTAGAACATGGAATAGTGATTTAGAACTTATTATGTTATAAAAACATGATTTCTATTCCCTTAGGTATTTTCACAAACACCTTATATTCACATCTTAGGCATAGGTGGATTCATTAAGATTACAAACATTCAACCACCAATTTCACCTATTTGTACATTAAATACCACCATATCCTCACACAAAACATACAAAGATCCCATCTTAGGCATTATCAAACTCCAACCACATGAACATCAACCACCAAAAACATAAACATCATAATACATAATTTAGAAGATGGTTTTTGAGCTTCATGGATGAAAGGAGTCCATGAATCAACTCATGCATAATTTAGAAGGAAGATTCTTGATGATTGACGGAGGAATTTTTCTTGAAATTGGATCTTCAAGCTTAATTATACAACCCTAGATGTTTTTCTCTTTTAGTTCTCTTGGATGATGAACTTAAGATTTTAGTAGGGTTTTAATGTAATTAGGAGCTATATATTTCATAGGGTTAAGTTTAGGGACGTGTAAGGAGTGTTAAAAGACTTAATTACCCTCAAAATAACTCAAAATGGAGTGTTTTTTGCACTTGGAACTGACTTAGGCAGCGCCCAAGTAATCGTACAAGCCAGGTTGGGCGGCGCCTAACCAATCGCATACCCTTACTATCTCTCACGAAAATGGGCATAACTTTTCACTCGGGTATTGGATTAAGGCAAAATTTGTATTATTAGAAAGATAATTCGATTCTCTATAATTTGGTGGGTAGAAATATGCAGAAATACCACATTAACATTGAGTTATACTCGTTCAAATATGACCCTTATGAAATCAAATACTAAAACTTGATGGATTCAAAAACTCTTAGCTTGTATTACCTTAAGTAACTCATATGAACATGCTTAACGCATCATATGCCATCATATCACTAGGATACTCATTGTAAGTCATGTACTCAAGTATGAATCACAGGATAGGATATTTCATATGTAGGAAAAATGGTTCGTCTCCTAGCTTAGAAACATGCGGGGTATTACAATAATACTGAAATCGAATATTTTACACTGTTCTAACTTTATACGTATCTACCTACTATTCCTAGAAAAGACTAATCTTTTATCTAAATTCTTAAAAACTTTAAAAGGTCAAAAAGCCTATAGTAGGCTAATAATGGTACCTAACCTAGTAAAGACTAACTATACAATGTATTTTACGTAAAATAAATCAAAAGCTATAATAATTCACATGTTGAAAACTTTAAGTCATATGTCCTTTTCATATCTTTAATGACGTTTTGATAACTTTGTCTTCTTTTCTTTATCCGTGGTTGATTTTTCTTTGTTGCTGTATCTATCTTCTTTTTATTACTCTGTATTTCCATTATTGCTTCATATCTTGCATCTTTCAGCTTTCGCTTTTATCTTCTTCTATTCCAGTTGAACCTCTGGGACAATATTATCTTCTCCATTATATTTTGAATATTGATGTTCTGGTTATTTATGTCCAATTAACTTGCAATATCTGGTTAATAATTCTTACAAAATAAATTTTTCTCTAATGGCTCTGGCGATAGTTTTTTTCTCTGGATTGAGTAACGTCAAGATCCATTGCCTAACGTCTTCCATATCTGCTTCTCGTAGTTCCTTTGAATTTGAGTATACTATTACATTACCTCTTGAATAATAACTCCATATAGGATTTCTGTTATGATAAGTGTTTGCTAACTCTTGAAGAATCGTGGATAGTCCAAGAATTCTCTTATTTGCATAAAATTTGGTATCTCAATTCTAGGTATTTCTGATTGTTGAGTAATATCTTCTGGTATAATCATATCTCGGGTCATTCCTATTTTTACAACTTGTTTTACAACTTGTATAGGTGATTTAACTTCATCATACAATATCTCTGCTGGTGCTGTGAAATTTTTTATAGAAAATAGGTTACCTTTGGTTATTCTTTTAAAAATATTAAATGACTCACATATTTCTGTTATAATGGATATTTTATTTCCGTCTTGGGTATATATGGTACTAAGTAGTCCATATTCGTAACAGGTTTTAACTAGACTTGGTTTGGTTTTGGGTAAAATAATTAGCTTATTGTATCCGGTTAGCTTCTGGGTTATGTAATTCGTATGTGGTTCTTGGATGTTTATAGCTCAAGGGTTGGTATTAAAGAAGGTTTGTATTTTGTAAATATTTTCTATGTATGTTCGGGCTGTATAGTTGTAGATCTTTTTGTCTTGGTTTAAACTGTCTCAGTATGTGGTAATTTGTGGGGGTATGACATAGGATCTTTTGGTGTATTTGGAATAAATGGTTTATCAAATACCCTGTTTAGGTTCATATTTGTGTTTTTCCTAACTCCTTTGCTTGTACCTGCAGAAGTAGACTGATAAACGTTATGGGTTTCATGGAGTATCCCAACGCCTCCTTCTAGCTCTGGAATTTTAATGTCTTCCGATCGACATAGCTCTGCACACTGCTGAGTTAGATAATTTGTAGCTTCAGACTTCAGTTTTACTTCATTAGTCTTTAGCTTTTCTATTTCATTACCCATACTGTCCACTTTCATTGAAAGCATAGTTAGGGTGTTGAATATCTTTTCTAGAGTATCCTCTTCTATTATATCAGTCTGTGTAGCTTTGTCTTGATATGTAATCTGCAATAACATTTTTGCTTGTACTAATTACTTCAATTGTAAATGTGAAATTTAATATATTCAAGACTAGTCACCAAATCTCTTTTGTTGTAAATGAATTTTGTATTTTCTTTGTTGGACACCAACGTACCTGTGTATTATCTGTTCGTACAATAAACTTGTTATATATAATATATGGCTCAAACGCTAATAAACATTTATATAATGAACATAATTATTTTCTATTTATTTCTCATTTTATTTCTGTTTCATTAAACGTACCTGAGTAGTATCTACAATGGTGTTCTAATTTTTCTTACCTGAGTAGTATCTACAATGGTGTTCTAATTTTTATTCTTCATATCTATATTTAAGTACTCCTCCATAACTATATTCACTAGCATCTGCTTCTACTATATATATAAATTTTTTAGTTTCGTCTGAAAATTGTAA
Source organism: Capsicum baccatum var. pendulum (assembly GCA_030864225.1). Classification (NCBI taxonomy): domain Eukaryota; kingdom Viridiplantae; phylum Streptophyta; class Magnoliopsida; order Solanales; family Solanaceae; genus Capsicum; species Capsicum baccatum. Next base: position 205,586,914 of record CM061560.1, on the reverse strand, counting down.
TTTTGGTAATTCTTTACAAAGTATTTTTATTTTTTGAACTTGTTTTTTATCTTCTTCATTGTAATTATATTCTGCATCATTTTTTAATTTTTTCTGTAAAGGCTTTAATTTTCTGCTAATTTTGGTATATATTCTCTTACTTGGTTTACTAATCCTAAAAATGATTGTAATTTTATTTGTATCTAATTCTTCTTTTGAATTTATTATTTTTTGTACTATATGTTGTTGCATTTTTACTCCACTTTTATCTATTTGTATTCCTAAAAATTCTATCTGATTTTTCATAATTTCAGTTTTCTTTTCACTTAAACTTATTCTCGATTTTTTTTATTATATCCGTCAATTGTTCTAATAATTTTAAATGTTCTTCTTTGATTTTTGTATATAATAGTATATCATCTATATATACTATACAATTAGGCAATAGTTTAAAATAACTATCCATAAAATGTTGATATCTACCTGGTGCATTTTTATATCCAAATGGTAGTACATTCCATTCATAAAATCCTTGTGGTACCTTAAATGCGGTTAATTCCTTAGATTCTTCTTCTAACTTTAAATGGTAAAATCCTGATTTACAATCAAATTTACTAAAGTAATTATATCCTTGTATTTGTCTTATTTTTAATATCTTATTTGGTATTGGGTAATTATATGTCATAGTTTTTGTATTAAAATTTTTATAATCAATAACCATTCTACTTTTTTCTCTTTTTTGTTCACTATGTTTATTTTCTATAAATGCTGGGCTATTATATTTACTATTGTTTTTTGTATATATCGTTTTTCTAATAATTTTCTATGTGCATTTTAAATTCTTTTAAATCGTCAAAATTATATGTTAATGGTTTTTGAGTTATTATGCTATTTTTATCTATTAATTCAATTTTTATAGTGGTTTTATGTTTTTTCCATCCTTTTAATGGATCTTTGATAACGCTCAATCTACAGCTCTCGTAGGAGTGTAAAGCGGTCGTTAGCAAATATAGAACCCAACCTGGGTTGGGTGTCGATCCCACAGGGAATAGCTTGGCCAACAAGTAAGTAAAGTTAATAGACTTTTGGTGCAAGTCTCGTAAGAAGGGGGGATTGTAATAAGTAACCAAAGTAATGAAATAAAAGCTGAAAATAGCAAAGTAAAAAGAGAGTATTTCGTAGGTTGTGAAACAATGAGAATTGAAGCGTTGGGGTTATGTCCGCCTTCTGAGGTATACGTCTCTATTGGCTATGAGTCTGTAGAGTCTTGACATGCAATTGCTTTTAGAGAATTGTAGTCGATGGTAAATCCAAGCGTCTCTCGACCTAAACAAGGACTATTTCACTTTAACTCTCTCGAGCTTAAAGCGTGTCTAGCGGTACGAATTCTCCAAGAGGTTAGTCCAGTTACGACACTAGCTTTTTAATAGGAAAGGGTGTCCTACTACCTTGACATTATCTCTTTTCCAGACAAATAACCTTTCTCTCGAACAAGTTAAATGTTAGACTGGCGTTATTCTATGCGTCTACAGCCACAAGAATTTGCATTAAGATGAAGAGAATAATGATATAAGCAATATACGGTCTCGAACTCACAAACTCACAGCAATAGATAGTATCTCATTCGGCTTCCATATCCCCAACAGAGAGGTTTAGTCACCCATGAATGCGAAGGAGATCACGATTGACATTGTTATTATATCACACTATTGGTTAATGGCGTGTAGCTTAGGTGATAGGCGTGTGGCGTGTTTCCTTGGCTTGGTAACGATTCTCTTGTTGTGGAATTTAAGAATAGAAGAAAAATAGAATTAATGGAAAGATTAGAAGAGTTGTAATTAAGAAGTAGAATGTGTCTCTCCACTAAGGGAGGACTTGCCTCTCCACTCAGGGAGGACTTGCCTCTCCACTAAGGGAGGACTTAATTAAAAATCTCTAGCATGATAGGGTATTTATAATACTCCTATCCTACTCCTACTAAGCTAATGAAATAAATAACCAAATCCTAATATACTAATGAAATCCTTGACCCAAATGTACTAGGGTAAGGTTACAATATCATAATCCAAATAGATTAGTGAAACACATAACCTAATTATACTAGGTTAATGTATCTTTGTAAAAATCCAGCTTTGTGTCTGTAAGTCCCCAAAGTCTTCAGAAATGCTGTTTTAGCTCGGGACAGATTTTCCATGCAGCAGATTTGGTCCTTTAGGCGTCCAGCTCCTTTCCATCTCGTTCATGAGCTTTCTTTTGCGTCAAGTAAGCCATAAAATGCTGTATTTTACATCATTTATACCTGAAACTTTACTAATCATGTTTGTTAGCTCATTTATAGGAAAAAGGACTAAAAGTGCATGAAATAGATAATTAGTTCTCAAAATTAGGCTAAAATATGGGCAAAATATATTGATATAGGCACGTAAATTCGCCTATCATCAACACCCCACACTTAGAGCTTTGTTCGTCCTCGAACAACATATCATGTCCTTCTAATCATCGACTTAAGGTTTTTACAGCAACAACACAAAACATTCGTCAAGACAAGCACAACAATTATCAACAAAGAGTAGCTTTTCGATTATAAGTAGAAACAATTTAACCTCAAGCATAGACTCGTGATGGTGATCAGCTCGCATGCAAACGCTAAGGTACATAGAATCATATACAACTATCCAAAACTCATCAACCATGTGTGTCTCACAATATAGTGCCCATAATCACTCACAAATATAGCATATTTTTCAAACATGGGTATCAAAGTATCCTTGCACTCACTCTCACAAAGAATTCATATGTAGCAACTAATGACCATAAGCTTGCCTTTAATGTAGTACTCTACTAAATGTCGGAATGTTAAGATTAGGATCAAATAGGTCTTTTGATGGTTGTAATGTAGGCTAAGGGACGGGTAGGACTATTTTGGCCAAGAATAGTGACTAGGTTCCTAAGCACTTTAATACATCACATTGTATCAATGACATTTTTTCTTTCAACCTTTCTTTACTCTTTTATTCTACCACCCTTGTTCTCCTGTTTTGTTTTTCAATTTTAAGCACAACTCACTTTTCAGCTTTCTTTTCCTTTTTCTTTTCACAACATACCTCTTATGATAGCACTTTCTTCCTTTTTCATAACACATTCAAGCACCATTACAATTTAAAGCATCATACTCACCCAATTTCCTCTTATGTTGTCACATGACTTTTTCTTTTTAAAGCACTTAGGAATTTGGATCAAATTACGGTCTTGAAAAAAAATGGATTAGGCTTACATACAAGGTTGTCAAAGAAATAGGCTAAAGGTTCAAAAGGGTTTAACTAGGATGATTTACATGGGTAGGAAAAACTGAAGGTAAACATGTATAGGTTGCCAAAGAAATGCCTAAATCATATCCTAAACTTACACTCCTTATTTTCGCTTTGCATACATACCAGGCAAGTTCTAGCATCAGCCACATACATAGAATATACTATTATCTCGCACACACAAGGCACATGGTCGACTTGATTGGAAGTAATATAGACTCTCGACCCAACAAGTGAAGGAATTGAGTCACACAATATCACATAATAAGTCACAACTACAGCCTAAATGTCTTAATAGTCACAATTGTAGCACATACTCTTGTTCTAATTTCATGCGGCCTATCAAAATAATTTCATGCGTAGCTAGAAAAATTTTACTCCTAAAAAATTTAAAAAAAAACGTCACACGAAAAAAATCAAAAAAATTGGACTCAAAACAAAATACCAAGCAAACATACAAACATAGGTGCAAACAAAGAAGTATAGCATGCAGATTCTGCCACCCCACACTTAGACTGGACACTGCCCTCAATGGAAAATAAAGTCGAAGAACCTGATTAGTCGGACTCCTCATCAATGTCGGGGGTCATACCCCCTTCGTCAGAATCATCATAAGAGTCATCGTCATAGTTCTCCTCATCATCAGAATCAGGCAAGCGTCTATCATCATCAGTTGGCACGTCATCGTCAAGAGGTTCCTCAAAATATACGCCCACTCCACACACCTACCGGGCATGCCTATTCATTGGGTAGTCGTGGTCCAGCTGTTGGAGCTCTTCAGTAGTTGGAATACGTCCACCACTCATCATAGTGAATCGTGTCATGCCATAGAGATGACGGAAGAAACTCTCGTCACGAGCGTGTCTCTCCGCAGTGGTAAGGTTGACTCCATGCGTTGTTTCAGCATCTTTGACCTTGGTGAGGTCAACCTTCTTTGGGTTATGTGGGAGTTTGTGGTCAGCTGGTTCCTCTTCTATATCCTCCTTCCGCAACATTGCTGTCAACAAATTGCCGAATGTGAAATGGGACCTCCGGTGGAGTCTGGCCTTCCTCATGGTAGATCGAATGATTGCCCCAAAGTTGATAGGGACATTCGTCATCAACGCATAAACGAAACACACTCTATCTCTCGATATCTTGGTGTATTGCGTCCCAGGAATAAGGCATGAGTTGACAATGCGCATCCAGATTCTTGCTTCCCTATTTAGTGGAGCATAGGGGAATGTGTTGTGACGGCCTGTTTCCTTATGTCTGCCCCATCTTGCCATTGATCTGCTTCCACAAAACGTGTGTCTTATCGCTCTGTAAGGAGGCCTGCTGTACAGCTCTTTGTATGGTGCTGTGTCGACCGAAGGTAGGCCAAGAAAAGAGTTGATCCAATCCGCTGTAAGCTGTAACACTTGGCCCCGAATTTTGACTTCGTTGCCTGTTGTGTTTGGCGACCAGTTGGCATAAAACTCTCTTGTCAAGTCAAGATTGCACTCTCCCATGTCACGGAAGATGAAATCCAGCTTCAAAGCCATTATTTTCGCCAACATACGCGGCTCTTTCTTTGCTAAGGTCTCCTTGTTGATCAAGTCGACATGCACGTACTTCCTTTCTTTGTTGCTGCTGTACCATGCCTTGGCTTCTTCCTCAAGAACCCATTTGATTCCGAACATTCTGCGTGGTAGGTTTGCTGAAGATGATTCTCCTTGGTCTTTTCGACTTCTCTTCTTGTCCTTTCGGGACGTGGTAGCCTTCTCCTTGCCTTGCTTTGCTTTGGGTGCCATTGTACCTGAGACTAGAAATAATTTTAGTTGCAGCACAATCTCACTTGATACAATCTATATGCAAGCACTAGGGGTACCACCCCACACTTAATCTTGTTAACACAAATCGGTGAAGTGAAAGTGGTCGAGTACTCAGATTTCGTCGACATACGTTTTAGGAGTGTATTCCGACAAGAAAATCAGCATTACATCACTTATTTGCAGCCATTTGACTACTTTCATGGTGGATATAGCACGCTACAACCTAGGGGATACCACATGGAATCATTATTCTTACAACAAGCACAACCTCCTAAGTCGATAGGTACTATAACCTTATCCCGATGGCCGGGAAGGTCTATCATGTAAGCATCCAAACAACAATTTTAAGCAATATTTATAGTCATAACAATTCAGTAATTATCATAACAATGCTATTGGAGCAAAATTCAAGTCGGAAACAAGTCAAGAATTCCCTACGTAGATATTCACTCACACATTTTTGCAACAATTATCCAAACACATGCACATCACCATCAATCTCACATGATTTAGCAAAATATAATAAGCATAGCAACGTAATACTTACTATAGATAGATGAAGAATAAGAGAGCACTTACTTGCTTGAAGATTGTGGAGAAGTTGTTGTGGATTGGAAGAACAAAGGAAGAAAATTTTGAGAGGATTTGGAGTGATATGCGGTGCCTTTAGGGTTGTTTCTAATGTGATTGTGTTATAAAACCAAGTCCCTTTTATATAGGAAGAGTATGGGTCGGGTTATGACCCATTTACAATCGGATTTGGGGACAAAATCACCACATATGCGGCGCATATCCCTCGGCATATCACTTACATATGCGGCGCATTGTCCATGGCATAATGGGACATATGCGCCGCATAGTCTATGGCATTTCTAGACATATGCGCCGCATAGTCTATGGCATTTGGTCTCAGTATCTCAAATTCCATAGCATAGGCGGCGCATAGTCAAAAGCATACCTAGGAATAGGCGGCGCATAGTGTATAGCACACTAGATTCCGAGTCCTTAGGCTATAGAATAGGTTGTGCATCGTTCGTGGCCTATTTTTACCAAGGCCTAGCCTTCCTCGAAGCCTATTATGACGTGAGAAAGACTCAATTCATAGCCTTATGCATCACCATTCCTAACTTACCGACTTTACCATACAATGCGTCCAAATCGTCGATTGAGATCAATCTTCTCGTCGCGTACTTCTTGCACCTATATTTGCTCAAAACACAATGAAAACGATTAGTACGATGGGTTGCCTCCCACCAAGCGCCTTAGTTTTGGTCGTGGCACGACTCTTATTTTTGGATTTTCATTTATCAAGAAGAAAAAATACTAAAACGATAAAACGATAAAACGACAAAACGATAAAACAATAAAACGATGGGTTGCCTCCCATCTAGCGCCTTATTTATTATCGTGGCTCGACGTAGTAATCTCGAGTACTTAGACTTCGTCGAGATAAGTGATGGCCATGTCATTCATCGAGTCAAGAGGACCGATATATGGCTTGACACGTTGGCCATTCACTTTGAAGATAACACCCTCATTGTTTTCCAATTCGACTACTCCAGATGAGTAGACTTGAATGACTTTAAATGGACCAGACCACTTTGATTTTAACTTACCTGGGAAGAGCTTGAGTCTGGAGTTAAAGAGCAGTACCATGTCACCTTTTTGGAAGTTTCGTCGAACAATCCGCTGATCATGATACTTCTTCATCCGCTCCTTGTATAAATCTGATCTTTCATATGCATGGAGACGAAATTCATCTAGTTCGTTCAGCTGCTCCAACCTCAGGTTCTTCACATCATCCCAATTCAGATTCAAGTGCTTCAATGCCCACAATGCCTTGTATTCAAGCTCGATGGGTAGATGACAAGCCTTCCCATAAACTAGCTGATAAGGTGACATGCCAATGGGTGTCTTGAATGCAGTCCTATACGCCCATAGTGCATTATCTAGCTTTCGAGACCAGTCCTTCCTATTCGCATTAACCGTCTCGGCAAGGATTTGCTTGATCTCGCGGTTGGAAACCTCAACTTGTCCACTAGTTTGGGGATGATAAGGCGTAGCTACCTTGTGTTGCTTGACTCCATACTTGGCCAATACAGATTTGAATAGCTTGTTGCAAAAGTGAGATCCTCCATCACTTATGATAGTACGAGGTACTCCAAAGCGAGAGAAGATATTCTTCTTTAAAAACGCTACAACACGCTTTCCTTCGTTATAGGCCAATGCTACAGCTTCAACCCATTTCGACATATAATCCACAGCAACCAAGATGTACTTCATTCCAAACGAATTCACGAATGGTCCCATGAAATCAATACCCCACACATCAAAGAGTTCTACCTCCAGAATTTTGGACATGGGCATTTCATGGTGTTTTGAAATAGCTCCTTGACGTTGGCATTGGTCACACCTTCTCACATAGTCGTGTGCATCTCTGAATATTGTAGGCCAATAATAACCACTTTGCAAGACTTTCCTTGCCGTTCGATCCCCTGCATGATGTCCTCCAACTTGTAAAGTGTGGCATGCTTCCAATATAGTAGACACTTCTTCATGGGATATACATCGTCGAATGATACCATCCGCGCATCTTCGAAACAAATAAGGCTCATCCCAATAGTAGTGCTGAACGTCATGCATAAACTTCCTCATCTGGTGGTAAGATAAATTGGAAGGTAACACATTACTCACCACGAAATTTGCAAAGTCGGCATACCATGGTAATTTCTCCATTGTTGTCGCTAGTATCTCCTCGTCAGGGAATGCATCATCAATCTGATTTTCTGGTTGCGCCACATACTCATTCTCAAGTCTAGATAGGTGATCAGCCACTTGGTTCTCGCAACCTCTTCTATCTTTGACTTCGAAATCGAACTCTTGCAGCAGCAATACCCATCGAATCAGCGTTGGTTTTGCATCCTTCTTTATCATTAGATACCTAAGAGTTGCATGGTCTGTATGAACGATCACCTTAGTACCCAATAGATAGGCACGGAACTTCTCAAACGCATACACAACCGCTAAGAGCTCTTGTTCAGTAACAGTGTAGTTCCTTTGGGCTTCATTTAGGACCTTACTCGCATAGTAGATAGGATGAAATAATTTCTCCTTTCTCTGTCCAAGAACAGCACCAACGGCTACACCACTAGCATCACACATGACTTCGAACGGGAGCGTCCAATCTGGTGCTACCATGATAGGGGCTTCAATGAGTTTTTCTTTAAGGCATTCGAATGCCTTTAAGCAATCATCATTAAAGTCAAACTTCGCATCTTTCTCCAATAGTTTGCACAATGGACTAGAAATTTTGGAGAAGTCTTTGATGAATCTACGATAAAACCCAGCATGACCAAGAAAACTACGAACTCCCTTCACCGAAATTGGAGGTGGTAGCTTCTCAATTACCTCTATTTTGGCGCGATCAACCTCTATTCCTCTTTCGGAAATCTTGTGCCCAAGAACGATTCCTTCTTTTACCATGAAGTGGCACTTCTCCTAATTCAGCACAAGGTTGAACTCTACACATCTTTGTAATGCCATGCTCAAGTTCACCAAACATGCGTCAAAGGACTCACCAACAACTGAAAAGTCGTCCATAAATACCTCCAAAGTGTCTTCTACCATATCAGAGAAAATAGACATCATACAACGTTGAAAGGTGGCTGGTGCGTTGCACAACCCGAATGGCATGCGTTTGAAGGCAAAAGTACCATATGGACATATAAACGTTGTCTTCTCTTGGTCTTCGGGGGCAATACAAATCTGATTGTAACCTGAATAACCATCCAAGAAGCAAAACCATCCTTTCCCCGCTAATCGATCTAGCATTTGGTCCATAAATGGCATGGCGAAGTGATCCTTGAGAGTCCAAGAATTCAGCTTGCGGTAGTCCATGCATACTCTCCATCCAGTAACGGGCCTGAGTGGAATAAGCTCATTCTTTGCATTCGCAACCACCGTCATACCTCCTTTCTTGGGAACACATTGTACTGGGCTTACCCATGTGCTATCAGAAATAGGATACACGACTCCTGCGTCTAACCACTTGATAATCTCCTTTTTCACCACTTCTTGCATTGGTGGGTTTAGATGTCTTTGATGTTCAATGGTGGGTGTGCACTTTTCTTGAAGCTGAATTTTATGTGTGCAAATCCCAGGTGGAATACCAATGATATCCGCAATGGTCCATCCAATAGCTCTAATATACTTGTGTAAGATTGCAATAAGAGCTGCAACTTGTTGCTCACCTAAATCGGCTGCCACTATGACTGGAAGAGTGTTTCCGCTTCCTAAGAATGCGTACTTCAAATGGCTTGGTAGCTCCTTCAATTCTAACGTGGGTGGTTCTTCAATAGATGGCTTAGCTGGTGGTGTGGGTCGATTCTTCAGATCAAGATCCAGCTTCTTGGGAGTATAACGATATGTTCCTAATCCCGATAGAGCACAAATATCATCTTCAGAAATTTCAGCATCATCATCCTCTTCTTTCATGAACAAAGCCTCCAAAGGATCATCAAGAATTTGCTCTTCTGCAAGTAACTCTTTCTCGTCATCAAAGACAACATCAACCACCGAAAATACACTTAGATCTTTGGGTTGCTTCATTGATTTGCAAACATCAAAGCGAACCACTTCATCATTTATTCGGAATGAAAGCTCATCAGCTCTCAAATCTATGAGCACACTTCCCGTAGCAAGGAAGGGGCGTCCCAAGATTATGGGAACCTCTGAATCTGCTTCACAATCCAAGATGACAAAGTCTGCTGGAAATATGAATGAAGATACCTTTACCAAGACATCGCATAGAATACCAACCGGTCGTTTTACCGACCTATCCGCCATCACAAGCCTCATATTAGTTGCTGTAGGATCTCCTAACCCCAACTTCTTATAGATCGATAATGGCATCAAGTTGATGCTGGCTCCTAAGTCACACAATGCTTTAGCAAAGTCCAAAGATCCGACGGTGCAAGGAATCGTGAAAGCTCCGGGGTCGGCCTTCTTCTGAACTATCGATCGAGTAGCAATTGCACTACAATGATGCACATCATCTTTCAGCTCATAGCTTGCTACCCTCTTCTTAGTCAAAAGATCTTTCATAAACTTCGCATACCCAGGCATTTGTTCAAGTGCCTCTACCAATGGGACATTAATAGTCAGCTGCTTCAACATGGTCATAAATTTGCTGAACTTAGTGTCATCGGCCACCTTCTTCAATCTTTGTGGAAAAGGTGGTGGTGGGTATGGAAGTGTTCTCTCCATGGCTTTCTTGTCCTCTTGCTTCCGTTTATTATTTTTTTCAGGCTGCACGTCACTAGGTGAAATGTCCTTGACATTGGAAGTAGATGTTGCGGCTTCTTCTCTTGTGACGTCACTAGGTGTGGCGTCCATATCTGCTGTTCCGTCAACCACTTGCTTGCCTTTTTCTGAAGTTTCCAGCACCTTACCACTCCTGGTAGTGATGGCCATGCATGACCCATCATTCCTTGGGTTTTGGACTGTATCGCTCGGTAAGGTGCCAGCCTTTCTTTGATTGAATGCTGCTGAAAGTTGGCTTAATTGCTGCTCTATTTGCTTGATAGAAGTGGAATGAGAATCAACTAGTTGCTTCATGGAGGCCAAATCGTCAATTACCTCCTTCACTCCTGCGCTCGTTGCTTCCACTCCTTTCAATAACTTAGCCATCATGTCTTCCATAGAATTAGATGTGGTGGTAGGGGGAACGTACAAACCACTATTTTCATTATTTTTCTTCCAACTACCTTGGTCTTTACTTCCAGATTTAACATAATAGTTCCGACCTTGGTTTCCTTGGGCATTCCCACGGAAACCCCCCTGATTGTTCAAGTAGTTGGCCTCCTCTTCCGAATCAGATTCGTCTCTTCCTTTTGACGCAATAGCTTTCACTTTTTCAGTCTTCCCTAATAGATGCTTTGTAAGAAGATCCATTTGGGTTTTCATGTGCGCCATGTCTTGATCACGTTCTTCTTCTCTTCTTCTTTGGTCTGCAGACATGCCAATAGATAAAGTGGGGCTTGCTACCTCAGAATCCCTGGTATGCCAAGCTCTACTTTGCTTTGTCATGCCATCTAGCATATTGCTTGCTTGACCAAAGGTGAGGTCCATGAAAGAACCTCCAGCTGCGTTGTCCACCACTGGTTTAGTTACTGAATTCAAGGCTCTATACAGGATCTCCATGAGGAGAACATTAGTCATGTGATGGTTTGGGCATCTCGTTAGCTTTGTCTTGAACCTCTCCCATGTTTCGTGAAGAGCTTCAGAGGGAAGCTGACGAAAGTTGCTGATTTCATCTCTTAATTTAGCCCTCTTGGATGGCGGAAAGAATCTTTCTAGGAAAGCGTCTCTCAATTGCCTCCAATTTGTAATAGAATCAGGAGTCAGCCCATTCAACCATAATGTTGCCTCCCCAGACAGAGACAATGGAAATAGACGTAATCGAATAGCATTCTGACCAACACCAGGATTGTCAAAAGACTTGCATGTAGAAATAAAGTTGATGAGATGCATATTCGGATCATCGCCTTCTAGTCTACCAAATAACCCCTTGAGTTGCAATAACTGAATCATGGTGCTAGTGATGTTGAATTTGGCTCCGGGCGCTAATGGTGGTGGAATTATAGCTCCAGTGGCTCCGGCACCATCAAGATCATCATCATCATCGTCGAAAGCTGGTTGCAAAGGTTGGCGATCATATCTGTACCGAGCTTGTCGTCCTCTTCGATTGGCAGGTGTTGCAATTTCAGCGCCATGCCTTGGGTTTATCAACTCGTCATCTCCTAAATCTTCATCGTCAGGATTTGTTGCTCGTCCAGGATTATCAATGTTTTGTTGTTGGACTTGAGCAGCGGCAAGAGCAGCTAATCTTGCTTGCTCGTGTTGAGCAGCCATCCTGTCGATTTCAGCTTGTGCTTCCATTCTTCTAATTCGTTGCGGTTCAGGATTGATTGGTAATAACGGTTGACCAGAACTTCTAGTATGGGGCATGCACTAAAAGAAAAACCTGCAATAAACAAAAACAAAAACTAAACGTAAAAGTACGAGAATCTTTGACCAAAGGGTCTAGTAATTATCACGAACTTGATTGACACTCGTATTCCCCGGCAACGGCGCCAATTTTTTGATAACGCTCAATCTACAGCTCTCGTAGGAGTGTAAAGCGGTCGTTAGCAAATATAGAACCCAACCTGGGTTGGGTGTCGATCCCACAAGGAATAGCTTGGCCAACAAGTAAGTAAAGTTAATAGACTTTTGGTGCAAGTCTCGTAAGAAGGGGGGATTGTAATAAGTAACCAAAGTAATGAAATAAAAGCTGAAAATAGCAAAGTAAAAAGAGAGTATTTCGTAGGTTGTGAAACAATGAGAATTGAAGCGTTGGGGTTATGTCCACCTTCTGAGGTATACGTCTCTATTGGCTATGAGTCTGTAGAGTCTTGACATGCAATTGCTTATAGAGAATTGTAGTCGATGGTAAATCCAAGCGTCTCTCGACCTAAACAAGGACTATTTCACTTTAACTCTCTCGAGCTTAAAGCGTGTCTAGCGGTACGAATTCTCCAAGAGGTTAGTCCAGTTACGGCACTAGCTTTTTAATAGGAAAGGGTGTCCTACTACCTTGACATTATCTCTTTTCCAGACAAATAACCTTTCTCTCGAACAAGTTAAATATTAGACTGGCGTTATTCTATGCGTCTGCAGCCACAAGAATTTGCATTAAGATGAAGAGAATAATGATATAAGCAATATACGGTCTCGAACTCACAAACTCACAGCAATAGATAGTATCTCATTCGGCTTCCATAACCCCAACAGAGAGGTTTAGTTACCCATGAATGCGAAGGAGATCACGATTGACATTGTTATTATATCACACTATTGGTTAATGGCGTGTAGCTTAGGTGATAGGCGTGTGGCGTGTTTCCTTGGCTTGGTAACGATTCTCTTGTTGTGGAATTTAAGAATAGAAGAAAAAATAGAATTAATGGAAAGATTAGAAGAGTTGTAATTAAGAAGTAGAATGTGTCTCTCCACTAAGGGAGGACTTGCCTCTCCACTCAGGGAGGACTTGCCTCTCCACTAAGGGAGGACTTAATTAAAAATCTCTAGCATGATAGGGTATTTATAATACTCCTATCCTACTCCTACTAAGCTAATGAAATAAATAACCAAATCCTAATATACTAATGAAATCCTTGACCCAAATGTACAAGGGTAAGGTTACAATATCATAATCCAAATAGATTAGTGAAACACATAACCTAATTATACTAGGTTAATGTATCTTTGTAAGAATCCAGCTTTGTGTCTGTAAGTCCCCAAAGTCTTCAGAAATGCTGTTTTAGCCCGAGACAGATTTTCCATGCAGCAGATTTGGTCCTTTAGGCGTCCAGCTCTTTTCCATCTCGTTCATGAGCTTTCTTTTGCGTCAAGTAAGCCATAAAATGCTGTATTTTACATCATTTATACCTGAAACTTTACTAATCATGTTTGTTAGCTCATTTATAGGAAAAAGGACTAAAAGTGCATGAAATAGATAATTAGCTCTCAAAACTAGGCTAAAATATGGGCAAAATATATTGATATAGGCACGTAAATTCGCCTATCATCAACACCCCACACTTAGAGCTTTGTTCGTCCTCGAACAACATATCATGTCCTTCTAATCATCGACTTAAGGTTTTTACAGCAACAACACAAAACATTCGTCAAGACAAGCACAACAATTATCAACAAAGAGTAGCTTTTCGATTATAAGTAGAAACAATTTAACCTCAAGCATAGACTCATGATGGTGATCAGCTCGCATGCAAACGTTAAGGTACATAGAATCATATACAACTATCCAAAACTCATCAACCATGTGTGTCTCACAATATAGTACCCATAATCACTCACAAATATAGCATATTTTTCAAACATGGGTATCAAAGTATCCTTGCACTCACTCTCACAAAGAATTCATATGTAGCAACTAATGACCATAAGCTTGCCTCTAATGTAGTACTCTACTAAATGTCGGAATGTTAAGATTAGGATCAAATAGGTCTTTTGATGGTTGTAATGTAGGCTAAGGGACGGGTAGGACTATTTTGGCCAAGAATAGTGACTAGGTTCCTAAGCACTTTAATACATCACATTGTATCAATGACACTTTTTTCTTTCAACCTTTCTTTACTCTTTTATTGTACCACCCTTGTTCTCCTGTTTTGTTTTTCAATTTTAAGCACAACTCACTTTTCAGCTTTCTTTTCCTTTTTCTTTTCATAACATACCTCTTATGATAGCACTTTCTTCCTTTTTCATAACACATTCAAGCACCATTACAATTTAAAGCATCATACTCACCCAATTTCCTCTTATGTTGTCACATGACTTTTTCTCTTTAAAGCACTTAGGAATTTGGATCAAATTACGGTCTTGAAAAAAAATGGATTAGGCTTACATACAAGGTTGTCAAAGAAATAGGCTAAAGGTTCAAAAGGGTTTAACTAGGATGATTTACATGGGTAGGAAAAACTGAAGGTAAACATGTATAGGTTGCCAAGGAAATGCCTAAATCATATCCTAAACTTACACTCCTTATTTTCGCTTTGCATACATACCAGGCAAGTTCTAGCATCAGCCACATACATAGAATATACTATTATCTCGCACACACAAGGCACATGGTCGACTTGATTGGAAGTAATATAGACTCTCGACCCAACAAGTGAAGGAATTGAGTCACACAATATCACATAATAAGTCACAACTACAGCCTAAATGTCTTAATAGTCACAATTGTAGCACATACTCTTGTTCTAATTTCATGCGGCCTATCAAAATAATTTCATGCGTAGCTAGAAAAATTTTACTCCTAAAAAATTAAAAAAAAAAACGTCACACGAAAAAAATAAAAAAAATTGGACTCAAAACAAAATACCAAGCAAACATACAAACATAGGTGCAAACAAAGAAGTATAGCATGCAGATTCTGCCACCCCACACTTAGACTGGACACTGCCCTCAGTGGAAAATAAAGTCGAAGAACCTGATTAGTCGGACTCCTCATCAATGTCGGGGGTCATACCCCCTTCGTCAGAATCATCATAAGAGTCATCGTCATAGTTCTCCTCATCATCAGAATCAGGCAAGCGTCTATCATCATCAGTTGGCACGTCATCGTCAAGAGGTTCCTCAAAATATACGCACACTCCACACATCTCCCGGGCATGCCTATTCATTGGGTAGTCGTGGTCCAGCTGTTGGAGCTCTTCAGCAGTTGGAATACGTCCACCACTCATCATATTGAATCGCGTCATGCCATAGAGATGACGGAAGAAACTCTCATCACGAGCGTGTCTCTCCGCAGTGGTAAGGTTGACTCCATGCGTTGTTTCAGCATCTTTGACCTTGGTGAGGTCAACCTTCTTTGGGTTATGTGGGAGTTTGTGGTCAGCTGGTTCCTTTTCTATATCCTCCTTCCGCAACATTGCTGTCAACAAATTGCCGAATGTGAAATGGGACCTCCGGTGGAGTCTGGCCTTCCTCATGGTAGATCGAATGATTGCCCCAAAGTTGATAGGGACATTCGTCATCAACGCATAAACCAAACACACTCTATCTCTCGATATCTTGGTGTATTGCGTCCCAGGAATAAGGCATGAGTTGACAATGCGCATCCAGATTCTTGCTTCCCTATTTAGTGGAGCATAGGGGAATGTGTTGTGACGGCCTGTTTCCTTATGTCTGCCCCATCTTGCCATTGATATGCTTCCACAAAGCGTGTGTCTTATCGCTCTGTAAGGAGGCCTGCTGTACAGCTCTTTGTATGGTGCTGTGTCGACCGAAGGTAGGCCAAGAAAAGAGTTGATCCAATCCGCTGTAAGCTGTAACACTTGGCCCCGAATTTTGACTTCGTTGCCTGTTGTGTTTGGCGACCAGTTGGCATAAAACTCTCTTGTCAAGTCAAGATTGCACTCTCCCATGTCACGGAAGATGAAATCCAGCTTCAAAGCCATTATTTTCGCCAACATACGCGGCTCTTTCTTTGCTAAGGTCTCCTTGTTGATCAAGTCGACATGCACGTACTTCCTTTCTTTGTTGCTGCTGTACCATGCCTTGGCTTCTTCCTCAAGAACCCATTTGATTCCGAACATTCTGCGTGGTAGGTTTGCTGAAGATGATTCTCCTTGGTCTTTTCGACTTCTCTTCTTGTCCTTTCGGGATGTGGTAGCCTTCTCCTTGCCTTGCTTTTCTTTGGGTGCCATTGTACCTGAGACTAGAAATAATTTTAGTTGCAGCACAATCTCACTTGATACAATCTATATGCAAGCACTAGGGGTACCACCCCACACTTAATCTTGTTAACACAAATCGGTGAAGTGAAAGTGGTCGAGTACTCAGATTTCGTCGACATACGTTTTAGGAGTGTATTCCGACAAGAAAATCAGCATTACATCACTTATTTGCAGCCATTTGACTACTTTCATGGTGGATATAGCACGCTACAACCTAGGGGATACCACATGGAATCATTATTCTTACAACAAGCACAACCTCCTAAGTCGATAGGTACTATAACCTTATCCCGATGGCCGGGAAGGTCTATCATGTAAGCATCCAAACAACAATTTTAAGCAATATTTATAGTCATAACAATTCAGTAATTATCATAACAATGCTATTGGAGCAAAATTCAAGTCGGAAACAAGTCAAGAATTCCCTACGTAGATATTCACTCACACATTTTTGCAACAATTATCCAAACACATGCACATCACCATCAATCTCACATGATTTAGCAAAATATAATAAGCATAGCAACGTAATACTTACTATAGATAGATGAAGAATAAGAGAGCACTTACTTGCTTGAAGATTGTGGAGAAGTTGTTGTGGATTGGAAGAACAAAGGAAGAAAATTTTGAGAGGATTTGGAGTGATATGCGGCGCCTTTAGGGTTGTTTCTAATGTGATTGTGTTATAAAACCAAGTCCCTTTTATATAGGAAGAGTATGGGTCGGGTTATGACCCATTTACAATCGGATTTGGGGACAAAATCACCACATATGCGGCGCATATCCCTCGGCATATCACTTACATATGCGGCGCATTGTCCATGGCATAATGGGACATATGCGCCGCATAGTCTATGGCATTTCTAGACATATGCGCCGCATAGTCTATGGCATTTGGTCTCAGTATCTCAAATTCCATAGCATAGGCGGCGCATAGTCAAAAGCATACCTAGGAATAGGCGGCGCATAGTGTATAGCACACTAGATTCCGAGTCCTTAGGCTATAGAATAGGTTGTGCATCGTTCGTGGCCTATTTTTACCAAGGCCTAGCCTTCCTCGAAGCCTATTATGACGTGAGAAAGACTCAATTCATAGCCTTATGCATTACCATTCCTAACTTACCGACTTTACCATACAATGCGTCCAAATCGTCGATTGAGATCAATCTTCTCGTCGCGTACTTCTTGCACCTATATTTGCTCAAAACACAATGAAAACGATTAGTACGATGGGTTGCCTCCCACCAAGCGCCTTAGTTTTGGTCGTGGCACGACTCTTATTTTTGGATTTTCATTTATCAAGAAGAAAAAATACTAAAACGATAAAACGATAAAATGACAAAACGATAAAACAATAAAACGATGGGTTGCCTCCCATCTAGCGCCTTATTTATTATCGTGGCTCGACGTAGTAATCTCGAGTACTTAGACTTCGTCGAGATAAGTGATGGCCATGTCATTCATCGAGTCAAGAGGACCGATATATGGCTTGACACGTTGGCCATTCACTTTGAAGATAACACCCTCATTGTTTTCCAATTCGACTACTCCAGATGAGTAGACTTGAATGACTTTAAATGGACCAGACCACTTTGATTTTAACTTACCTGGGAAGAGCTTGAGTCTGGAGTTAAAGAGCAGTACCATGTCACCTTTTTGGAAGTTTCGTCGAACAATCCGCTGATCATGATACTTCTTCATCCGCTCCTTGTATAAATCTGATCTTTCATATGCATGGAGACGAAATTCATCTAGTTCGTTCAGCTGCTCCAACCTCAGGTTCTTCACATCATCCCAATTCAGATTCAAGTGCTTCAATGCCCACAATGCCTTGTATTCAAGCTCGATGGGTAGATGACAAGCCTTCCCATAAACTAGCTGATAAGGTGACATGCCAATGGGTGTCTTGAATGCAGTCCTATACGCCCATAGTGCATTATCTAGCTTTCGAGACCAGTCCTTCCTATTCGCATTAACTGTCTCGGCAAGGATTTGCTTGATCTCGCGGTTGGAAACCTCAACTTGTCCACTAGTTTGGGGATGATAAGGCGTAGCTACCTTGTGTTGCTTGACTCCATACTTGGCCAATACAGATTTGAATAGCTTGTTGCAAAAGTGAGATCCTCCATCACTTATGATAGTACGAGGTACTCCAAAGCGAGAGAAGATATTCTTCTTTAAAAACGCTACAACACGCTTTCCTTCGTTATAGGCCAATGCTACAGCTTCAACCCATTTCGACATATAATCCACAGCAACCAAGATGTACTTCATTCCAAACGAATTCACGAATGGTCCCATGAAATCAATACCCCACACATCAAAGAGTTCTACCTCCAGAATTTTGGACATGGGCATTTCATGGTGTTTTGAAATAGCTCCTTGACGTTGGCATTGGTCACACCTTCTCACATAGTCGTGTGCATCTCTGAATATTGTAGGCCAATAATAACCACTTTGCAAGACTTTCCTTGCCGTTCGATCCCCTGCATGATGTCCTCCAACTTGTAAAGTGTGGCATGCTTCCAATATAGTAGACACTTCTTCATGGGATATACATCGTCGAATGATACCATCCGCGCATCTTCGAAACAAATAAGGCTCATCCCAATAGTAGTGCTGAACGTCATGCATAAACTTCCTCATCTGGTGGTAAGATAAATTGGAAGGTAACACATTACTCACCACGAAATTTGCAAAGTCGGCATACCATGGTAATTTCTCCATTGTTGTCGCTAGTATCTCCTCGTCAGGGAATGCATCATCAATCTGATTTTCTGGTTGCGCCACATACTCATTCTCAAGTCTAGATAGGTGATCAGCCACTTGGTTCTCGCAACCTCTTCTATCTTTGACTTCGAAATCGAACTCTTGCAGCAGCAATACCCATCGAATCAGCGTTGGTTTTGCATCCTTCTTTATCATTAGATACCTAAGAGTTGCATGGTCTGTATGAACGATCACCTTAGTACCCAATAGATAGGCACGGAACTTCTCAAACGCATACACAACCGCTAAGAGCTCTTGTTCAGTAACAGTGTAGTTCCTTTGGGCTTCATTTAGGACCTTACTCGCATAGTAGATAGGATGAAATAATTTCTCCTTTCTCTGTCCAAGAACAGCACCAACGGCTACACCACTAGCATCACACATGACTTCGAACGGGAGCGTCCAATCTGGTGCTACCATGATAGGGGCTTCAATGAGTTTTTCTTTAAGGCATTCGAATGCCTTTAAGCAATCATCATTAAAGTCAAACTTCGCATCTTTCTCCAATAGTTTGCACAATGGACTAGAAATTTTGGAGAAGTCTTTGATGAATCTACGATAAAACCCAGCATGACCAAGAAAACTACGAACTCCCTTCACCGAAATTGGAGGTGGTAGCTTCTCAATTACCTCTATTTTGGCGCGATCAACCTCTATTCCTCTTTCGGAAATCTTGTGCCCAAGAACGATTCCTTCTTTTACCATGAAGTGGCACTTCTCCTAATTCAGCACAAGGTTGAACTCTACACATCTTTGTAATGCCATGCTCAAGTTCACCAAACATGCGTCAAAGGACTCACCAACAACTGAAAAGTCGTCCATAAATACCTCCAAAGTGTCTTCTACCATATCAGAGAAAATAGACATCATACAACGTTGAAAGGTGGCTGGTGCGTTGCACAACCCGAATGGCATGCGTTTGAAGGCAAAAGTACCATATGGACATATAAACGTTGTCTTCTCTTGGTCTTCGGGGGCAATACAAATCTGATTGTAACCTGAATAACCATCCAAGAAGCAAAACCATCCTTTCCCCGCTAATCGATCTAGCATTTGGTCCATAAATGGCATGGCGAAGTGATCCTTGAGAGTCCAAGAATTCAGCTTGCGGTAGTCCATGCATACTCTCCATCCAGTAACGGGCCTGAGTGGAATAAGCTCATTCTTTGCATTCGCAACCACCGTCATACCTCCTTTCTTGGGAACACATTGTACTGGGCTTACCCATGTGCTATCAGAAATAGGATACACGACTCCTGCGTCTAACCACTTGATAATCTCCTTTTTCACCACTTCTTGCATTGGTGGGTTTAGATGTCTTTGATGTTCAATGGTGGGTGTGCACTTTTCTTGAAGCTGAATTTTATGTGTGCAAATCCCAGGTGGAATACCAATGATATCCGCAATGGTCCATCCAATAGCTCTAATATACTTGTGTAAGATTGCAATAAGAGCTGCAACTTGTTGCTCACCTAAATCGGCTGCCACTATGACTGGAAGAGTGTTTCCGCTTCCTAAGAATGCGTACTTCAAATGGCTTGGTAGCTCCTTCAATTCTAACGTGGGTGGTTCTTCAATAGATGGCTTAGCTGGTGGTGTGGGTCGATTCTTCAGATCAAGATCCAGCTTCTTGGGAGTATAACGATATGTTCCTAATCCCGATAGAGCACAAATATCATCTTCAGAAATTTCAGCATCATCATCCTCTTCTTTCATGAACAAAGCCTCCAAAGGATCATCAAGAATTTGCTCTTCTGCAAGTAACTCTTTCTCGTCATCAAAGACAACATCAACCACCGAAAATACACTTAGATCTTTGGGTTGCTTCATTGATTTGCAAACATCAAAGCGAACCACTTCATCATTTATTCGGAATGAAAGCTCATCAGCTCTCAAATCTATGAGCACACTTCCCGTAGCAAGGAAGGGGCGTCCCAAGATTATGGGAACCTCTGAATCTGCTTCACAATCCAAGATGACAAAGTCTGCTGGAAATATGAATGAAGATACCTTTACCAAGACATCGCATAGAATACCAACCGGTCGTTTTACCGACCTATCCGCCATCACAAGCCTCATATTAGTTGCTGTAGGATCTCCTAACCCCAACTTCTTATAGATCGATAATGGCATCAAGTTGATGCTGGCTCCTAAGTCACACAATGCTTTAGCAAAGTCCAAAGATCCGACGGTGCAAGGAATCGTGAAAGCTCCGGGGTCGGCCTTCTTCTGAACTATCGATCGAGTAGCAATTGCACTACAATGATGCACATCATCTTTCAGCTCATAGCTTGCTACCCTCTTCTTAGTCAAAAGATCTTTCATAAACTTCGCATACCCAGGCATTTGTTCAAGTGCCTCTACCAATGGGACATTAATAGTCAGCTGCTTCAACATGGTCATAAATTTGCTGAACTTAGTGTCATCGGCCACCTTCTTCAATCTTTGTGGAAAAGGTGGTGGTGGGTATGGAAGTGTTCTCTCCATGGCTTTCTTGTCCTCTTGCTTCCGTTTATTATTTTTTTCAGGCTGCACGTCACTAGGTGAAATGTCCTTGACATTGGAAGTAGATGTTGCGGCTTCTTCTCTTGTGACGTCACTAGGTGTGGCGTCCATATCTGCTGTTCCGTCAACCACTTGCTTGCCTTTTTCTGAAGTTTCCAGCACCTTACCACTCCTGGTAGTGATGGCCATGCATGACCCATCATTCCTTGGGTTTTGGACTGTATCGCTCGGTAAGGTGCCAGCCTTTCTTTGATTGAATGCTGCTGAAAGTTGGCTTAATTGCTGCTCTATTTGCTTGATAGAAGTGGAATGAGAATCAACTAGTTGCTTCATGGAGGCCAAATCGTCAATTACCTCCTTCACTCCTGCGCTCGTTGCTTCCACTCCTTTCAATAACTTAGCCATCATGTCTTCCATAGAATTAGATGTGGTGGTAGGGGGAACGTACAAACCACTATTTTCATTATTTTTCTTCCAACTACCTTGGTCTTTACTTCCAGATTTAACATAATAGTTCCGACCTTGGTTTCCTTGGGCATTCCCACGGAAACCCCCCTGATTGTTCAAGTAGTTGGCCTCCTCTTCCGAATCAGATTCGTCTCTTCCTTTTGACGCAATAGCTTTCACTTTTTCAGTCTTCCCTAATAGATGCTTTGTAAGAAGATCCATTTGGGTTTTCATGTGCGCCATGTCTTGATCACGTTCTTCTTCTCTTCTTCTTTGGTCTGCAGACATGCCAATAGATAAAGTGGGGCTTGCTACCTCAGAATCCCTGGTATGCCAAGCTCTACTTTGCTTTGTCATGCCATCTAGCATATTGCTTGCTTGACCAAAGGTGAGGTCCATGAAAGAACCTCCAGCTGCGTTGTCCACCACTGGTTTAGTTACTGAATTCAAGGCTCTATACAGGATCTCCATGAGGAGAACATTAGTCATGTGATGGTTTGGGCATCTCGTTAGCTTTGTCTTGAACCTCTCCCATGTTTCGTGAAGAGCTTCAGAGGGAAGCTGACGAAAGTTGCTGATTTCATCTCTTAATTTAGCCCTCTTGGATGGCGGAAAGAATCTTTCTAGGAAAGCGTCTCTCAATTGCCTCCAATTTGTAATAGAATCAGGAGTCAGCCCATTCAACCATAATGTTGCCTCCCCAGACAGAGACAATGGAAATAGACGTAATCGAATAGCATTCTGACCAACACCAGGATTGTCAAAAGACTTGCATGTAGAAATAAAGTTGATGAGATGCATATTCGGATCATCGCCTTCTAGTCTACCAAATAACCCCTTGAGTTGCAATAACTGAATCATGGTGCTAGTGATGTTGAATTTGGCTCCGGGCGCTAATGGTGGTGGAATTATAGCTCCAGTGGCTCCGGCACCATCAAGATCATCATCATCATCGTCGAAAGCTGGTTGCAAAGGTTGGCGATCATATCTGTACCGAGCTTGTCGTCCTCTTCGATTGGCAGGTGTTGCAATTTCAGCGCCATGCCTTGGGTTTATCAACTCGTCATCTCCTAAATCTTCATCGTCAGGATTTGTTGCTCGTCCAGGATTATCAATGTTTTGTTGTTGGACTTGAGCAGCGGCAAGAGCAGCTAATCTTGCTTGCTCGTGTTGAGCAGCCATCCTGTCGATTTCAGCTTGTGCTTCCATTCTTCTAATTCGTTGCGGTTCAGGATTGATTGGTAATAACCGTTGACCAGAACTTCTAGTATGGGGCATGCACTAAAAGAAAAACCTGCAATAAACAAAAACAAAAACTAAACGTAAAAGTACGAGAATCTTTGACCAAAGGGTCTAGTAATTATCACGAACTTGATTGACACTCGTATTCCCCGGCAACGGCGCCAATTTTTTGATAACGCTCAATCTACAGCTCTCGTAGGAGTGTAAAGCGGTCGTTAGCAAATATAGAACCCAACCTGGGTTGGGTGTCGATCCCACAGGGAATAGCTTGGCCAACAAGTAAGTAAAGTTAATAGACTTTTGGTGCAAGTCTCGTAAGAAGGGGGGATTGTAATAAGTAACCAAAGTAATGAAATAAAAGCTGAAAATAGCAAAGTAAAAAGAGAGTATTTCGTAGGTTGTGAAACAATGAGAATTGAAGCGTTGGGGTTATGTCCACCTTCTGAGGTATACGTCTCTATTGGCTATGAGTCTGTAGAGTCTTGACATGCAATTGCTTATAGAGAATTGTAGTCGATGGTAAATCCAAGCGTCTCTCGACCTAAACAAGGACTATTTCACTTTAACTCTCTCGAGCTTAAAGCGTGTCTAGCGGTACGAATTCTCCAAGAGGTTAGTCCAGTTACGACACTAGCTTTTTAATAGGAAAGGGTGTCCTACTACCTTGACATTATCTCTTTTCCAGACAAATAACCTTTCTCTCGAACAAGTTAAATATTAGACTGGCGTTATTCTATGCGTCTGCAGCCACAAGAATTTGCATTAAGATGAAGAGAATAATGATATAAGCAATATACGGTCTCGAACTCACAAACTCACAGCAATAGATAGTATCTCATTCGGCTTCCATAACCCCAACAGAGAGGTTTAGTTACCCATGAATGCGAAGGAGATCACGATTGACATTGTTATTATATCACACTATTGGTTAATGGCGTGTAGCTTAGGTGATAGGCGTGTGGCGTGTTTCCTTGGCTTGGTAACGATTCTCTTGTTGTGGAATTTAAGAATAGAAGAAAAAATAAAATTAATGGAAAGATTAGAAGAGTTGTAATTAAGAAGTAGAATGTGTCTCTCCACTAAGGGAGGACTTGCCTCTCCACTCAGGGAGGACTTGCCTCTCCACTAAGGGAGGACTTAATTAAAAATCTCTAGCGTGATAGGGTATTTATAATACTCCTATCCTACTCCTACTAAGCTAATGAAATAAATAACCAAATCCTAATATACTAATGAAATCCTTGACCCAAATGTACTAGGGTAAGGTTACAATATCATAATCCAAATAGATTAGTGAAACACATAACCTAATTATACTAGGTTAATGTATCTTTGCAAAAATCCAGCTTTGTGTCTGTAAGTCCCCAAAGTCTTCAGAAATGCTGTTTTAGCCCGGGACAGATTTTTCATGCAGCAGATTTGGTCCTTTAGGCGTCCAGCTCCTTTCCATCTCGTTCATGAGCTTTCTTTTGCGTCAAGTAAGCCATAAAATGTTGTATTTTACATCATTTATACCTGAAACTTTACTAATCATGTTTGTTAGCTCATTTATAGGAAAAAAGACTAAAAGTGCATGAAATAGATAATTAGTTCTCAAAACTAGGCTAAAATATGGGCAAAATATATTGATATAGGCACGTAAATTCGCCTATCATCAATCTTCACTATATAATTGTTATAATTTCTTCTTAATTATTTCTATCTTACTTATTGAAAATATAGTTATTAATTTTTTATATATTGAAAATACAACCAATTCTATTGTATCTTCAGTATTTTTTATATTTTCTAATTTTTGTGTAATTTTTTCACTTTCTTCTATTCAATCAATTTTTTTTCTTATTTTATTAGTAACTCTTTTTGCTATTACTTTCTATTTACATGGTGTTGTAAACCACCAATCCGTTCTAGTTATTATATGTGGGTATAATTTATCTAAAAACGACATTCCTAAAAGTATATCTTTTGATGTTAGCTCATAATTATAGATTTTTTCTATTGTTAATATTTTATCTCATACTTGTGTTTTTACATTCTTATCTTTATGAGTAATTAATCTTACTTCATTATTAAATCCTCTAACTATTATTGGTGTCTTTAATTTATATTCATTTACTTTTTGGTAAACAATTATATCTACATAAATTAGCTTCTGCTCCTATATATATCATAGACGTATAATATCTATTGTAATACTCTTCTACTACTATCTTCATTAATACATATATTTTCAAATCATGTTAAAGCTCTTCTTAAGAATAATTTCTCTCTGTTATAAGTTATAGATAATTGTGTATGCTCTATATTATATGATTTTACTTGTTCTAGACATTTTATTCCTAATATTATGTCTGCATTTTGCATTTCTTCCTTTATTTCAAATTCTATTTTTATTTTTCTAACTCCTATTGTTATTTTTTTTCCTGCTATATTTTTAGTGTTTATTAAGCTTCTTGGTAGATCTGGGCATATATTATTGTCAGATTTTATTTCCTTATTTTTTATTAGATATCTTGCTATATAATTTTCTTCTTGTCCCGTATTTAAGAGTATTAAATATTCTTTTTCATTTTTTGTTCATATTATGTAATATTGATTTAAATTAGTTGTTGAACTTGTTTCATAACTTGTCCGTTTTGATGAATTTGATGATTCTGGTTTTTCATAAGCTATTTTTTTTTGTACTTATTCTATCATTTATTATTTCTAAATTTTCTTCTATATCTATGTCTCTATAACTATAATCATTATTATCAATTATTTTTTCAAATTGTTTGAAAGGACTTTCTATTTGTATTTTGTTAATTTTATTTTTTCCCATTATTTTATGTTTTGTTGTTAATACATATAGATTTTTACATCTTGCTGTAAATATTTTACTTCCTGGGGTTAGTTCTATTCTTGATATTTTCCAATATAATACTAATGATTTATCTATATTTTTATCTGTTATTGTTACTGAATAATTCACACTTATTATAAATTTAAATTTTTGGTATATTAAATTTCCTTTTATGGCAGTTATTATACTTTTATCTATAGGTTTTATAATTCTATCATCTGCTAGGTACAATTCTATTGGTGTATCTATTCCTTCTCTGAAACATTCTTTTATTAATATCTCTGTACCTCCTAGGTGTACGTATTTTATTAGGTATTTTATTTTTATATTGTTTATTTCTTTATTAATTATCCTTTTTGTTATTAGTGGTATACTAGCTTTACTTTTTGCATATCTACAGCCTATTACATGTTCTTTTTGGCTTACTATGTAGTATTCTTCTTTTCTTTTACTAAATATGTTTTTTATTGTTGGTATTTTAAATATTTTTTCTCCACTTAAATCCAATTCTTTTCCTTTTATTTTATCAAATATGTGACTATCAAATATCATTTTTTGATTTGTCCTTCTTCATTTAAATATTCTTCCTTTGTTATTATTTTTATATCTTCTTCAGTCATTTAATTCATATAATTCACTATCTATTTCATTATCTGTTTCATTTTCTGAAATTTCATATATACTATCTTCACTTTCTAATTCGTAATCTATATAATCTATCTGCATATATTCTGTATTTTCTATTTTTATTTCTGATATTTTTTTATTTTTTGGGTTTTTAGGTAATTTACAATCTCTAGCTAATTGTCCTAATTTTCCGTAAGTACATTCTTTTGTAGATTTCTTTTTCTATATGGTCTTTTATGTTTATAATTTTTTACATAATATCTTTTTCTTTGTTTCTTATATTTATATTTTAATTTTTTGTATTTCTTATATTTCTTATGTCTTTTTCTTTTCTTATAATATCTTTCTTCGCATCCAAATTGAGGTGCTATTTTATCTTTGCAACATACTAAATTTCTTATTAATGTTTTTTCCATTTTTATTTCTTCTCTATATTTTTCACATAGGTTTCTATACCATTGTTGTAAAAATTTTATTCCTGCTCCTAGAGTATCTATTATTTTTGCTTCATCCCAACTTTTTATTATTTTTAAACTAAATGGTTTAGGTAATTTATTAAAATATAATTTTCTTATTTCTTTACTTTCTTCTGTATTATATGTTCATTTATAATAATATTCTTTAAATGCGCAAGTATACTCTTCTATGTAACACATATTACATATTACTAATTTTAACATTAAATTCCTATTTGTATCTTTCTTTTCATTTTTGTTCTTCTTCTATTGTTGTCATGCTGCTAAATTCGTCTTTTATAGCTATTTCATATTTTTTTAATAATTCTATAGGTGTTAATTTAGTTGTAGTTGTTGATGATGTTCCTTCTGTAGGTTTATCAGTTCTTAACACCTTCTTGGTATTTTCAGTTAAATTTGAAAACCATAATTTCACTGTTCCTATTAGTGTTCTTTCTATGTATTTTGGTCCATCTGCTACGTTTATATTATTATCTAATAATTGTTTTGTCATATATCATATCCATAATTGTATTATTTTTTCAGTATCTATTACACAATCTAAGTCAAAAAATATATAATTTTTATTAACTATTTGTTTTGGTGTCCATTTGTCATATTCATCTTTTAGATTATATCTTTTAAATTTATTCTATATGTAGGTTTTCTTATTTCTGATGTTCTAGATATTATATTTTCATCTTCTTTTTTATCAAGAGTATTTATTTCTGTGTTTCTATTTTCTAAGTTTTCTTTATTAATTATTTCTTGTTTTTCATTGATTTCTAAATTTTTTGTATTTGTTAAGATTTCTGTATATGTTTCACTATCTTCTGAATCATAATTATCTGTTTCTTCAATATCTATTGTATTTATTTCTAATTTTTCTTTAAATTGATTTATATCATTTAATATCTTTTGTTCTATATCTTTTTCTTCTTTTTCTTTCTGTCTTTTTTTCATACAAATCTTTTAGCATTTCTAGTTCTTTTTCTAATTCAACAATCCTACTATTTTTAGTTTCTTCTATTTTTCGTATTTCTTCTGTAGTTTGTTGTTTTATTTTTTCTATTTTCTTTTTTCTATCTATTTCTTCATTTTCTTTTTCTATTCTTACCATAGCTGTCAATTTATCTTCTAATTTTAATTCTTATTTTTCTAACATTAAATATAAATGTTCACCTATTTTCTTATACCTTCTTCCTAGATTAAAAAATAGTATTTTTATTTTTAATACTTCATGGTTTTCATATATTTTTTCATCTATTATGAATTCTTCTTTGTTTAGTTTTATTTAATTGTTAATAGCTCATGTTGGTATGTATATTCTAGACTATCTATTGTTGATTCTAAGTTTGATATTTCTTCTGTTTGTGCATTTATTGAGTTTTTACTAACTCTGACAATTATGTTATATTGTATTCTTTCTATCCTTATTTTTAATTCTTTATGTTTTTTAGATATTATTTGCTTTAATTCTTTATATTTTGGTAATATTTGTACTTTATTCATCTAAATATATTTTGGGGAGTTTTACCAAATAAGTCAGTAAAAATTAATAAATTAATTAAATAATAAATTAATCAAATAAATCCATCCAAATATTTACTACTTTCGTAACTTTTAATAGCATAAACTCTGATACCAATTGTAGGGGGGTGCAGATAACTTGTGTTGTAAAATAGATCTATTATAAACAAATATCAGAAATAAAAATAGAAAATACAGAATATATACAGATAGATTATATAAATTACGAATTAAAAAGTGAAGGTAGTATATATGAAATTTCAGAGAATAAAACAGATAATGAAATAGATAGTGAATTAGATGAATTAAATGACTGAAGAAGATATAAAAATAATAACAAAGGAAGAATATTTAAATGAAGAAGGAACAGATCAAAAAATAATATTTGATAGTCACATATTTGATGAAATAAAAGGAAAAGAATTAGATTTAAGTGGAGAAAAAATATTTAAAATACCAACAATAAAAAACATATTTAGTAAAAGAAAAGAAGAATACTACGTAGTAAGCCAAAAAGAGAATGTAATAGACAGTAGATATGCAAAAGGTAAAGCTAGTATACCACTAATAACAAAAAGAAAAATTAATAAAGAAATAAACGATATAAAAATTAGAGACCCAATAAAATACATACACCTAAGAGGTACAGAGATATTAATAAAAGCATGTTTCAGAGAAGGAATAGATACACCAATAGAATTATACCTAGCAGATGAGAATTATAAAACCTATAGAAAAAAGTATAATAACTGCCATAAAAGGAAATTAATATACCAAAAATTTAAATTTATAATAAGTGCGAATTACTCAGTAGCAATAACAAATAAAAATATAGATAAATCATTAGTATTATATTGGAAAATATCAGGAATAGAACTAACCCCAGGAAGTAAAATATTTACAGCAAGATGTAAAAATCTATATGTATTAACAACAAAACATAAAGTAACGGGAAAAAATAAAATTAACAAAATACAAATAGAAAGTCCTTTCGCACAATTTGTAAAAACAATTGATAATAATGATTATAGTTATAGACATAGATATAGAAGAAAATTTAGAAATAATAAATGATAGAATAAGCACAACAAAAAGAATAGCTTATGAAAAACCAGAATCATCAAGTTCATAAAAAAGAACAAGTTATGAAACAAGTTCAACAACTAATTTAAATCAATATTACATAACAAGAACGATAAATGAAAAAGAATATTTAATACTCTTAAATACAGGACAAGAAGAAAATTATATAATAAGATATCTAACAAAAAATGAGAAAATAAAATCTGACAATAATATATGCCCAGATCTAACCAAGAAGCTTAATAAACACTAAAAATATAGCAGAAAAAAAATAACAATAGGAGTTAGAAAAATAAAAATAGAATTTGAAATAAAGGAAGAAATGCAAAAAGCAGACATAATATTAGAAATAAAATGGCCAGAACAAGTAAAACCATATAATATAGAGCATACATAATTATCTATAACATATAAGAGAGAGAAATTATTCTTAAGAAGAGCTTTAACGTGATATGAAAATATATGTATTAATGAAGATAATAGTAGAAGGGTATTACAGTAGATATTATATGCCTATGATAGATATACGCCTATGATAGATACAGGAGCAGAAGCTAATTTATATAGATATAATTGTTTAACAAAAAGTAAATGGGATAAATTCAAGACACCAATAATAGTTAAAGGATTTAATAACGAAGGAAGCTTAATTACTTATAAAGCTAAGAACGTAAAAACACAAGTATGAGATAAAATATTAACAATAGAAGAAATCTATAATTATGAGCTAACATCAAAAGATATACTTTTAGGAATGCCGTTTTTAGGTAAATTATACCCACGTATAATAACTAGAACAGATTGATGGTTTACAACACCATGTAAACAGAAAGTAAGAGCAAAAAGAGTTACTAATAAAATAAGAAAGAAAACTGATTGGATAGAAGGAAGTGAAAAAATTACACAAAAATTAGAAAATATAAAAATACTGAAGATACAATAGAATTGATCGTATTTTCAATAAATAAAAACAAAATAACTATATTATAAATAAGTAAGATAAAAATAATTAAGAAAAAATTAGAACAATTATATAATGAAGATCCATTAAAAGGATGGGAAAAAACATAAAATCACTACAAAAATTTAATTAATAGATAAAAATAGCATAATAACTCAAAAACTATTAACATATAATTTTGACGATTTAAAAGAATTTAAAATGCACATAGAAGAATTATTAGAAAAACAATATATACAAAAAAGTAATAGTAAACATAACAGCCCAGCATTTATAGTAAATAAACATAGTGAACAAAAAAGAGGAAAAAGTAGAATGGTTATTGATTAGAGAAATTTAAATGCAAAAATTATGACATATAATTACCCAATACCAAATAAGATATTAAAAATAAGACAAATACAAGGATATAATTACTTTAGTCAATTTGATTATAAATGAAGATTTTACCATTTAAAGTTAGAAGAAGAATCTAAGTAATTAACCGCATTTACGGTACCACAAGGATTTTATGAATGGAATGTACTACCATTTGGATATAAAAATGCACCAGGTGGATATCAACATTTTATGGATAGTTATTTTAAACAATTGCCTAATTGTATACTATATATAGATGATATACTATTATATACAAAAATCAAAGAAGAACATTTAAAATTATTATAACAATTTATGGATATAATAGAAAAATTGGGACTAACTTTAAGTGAAAAGAAAGATGAAATTATGAAAAATCAGAGAGAATTTTTAGGAATACAAATAGATAAAAGTGGAGTAAAAATGCAACAACATATAGTACAAAAAATAATAAATTCAAAAGAAGAATTAGATACAAAAAAGAAATTACAATCATTTTTAGGATTAGTAAACCAAGTAAGAGAATATATACCAAAATTAGCAGAAACCTAAAGCCTTTACAGAAAAAGTAAAAAAAGGATGTAGAATATAATTACAAAGAAGAAGATAAAAAATATGTTCAAAAAATAAAAATACTTTATAAAGAATTACCAAAATTACAATTTCCAGACGAAAATAGAAAATTTATATATATAGTAGAAGCAGATGCTAGTGAGTGTAGTTATGGAGGAGTACTTAAATATAGATATGAAGAAGAAAATTTATATATATAGTAGAAGCAGATGCTACTGAATGTAGTTATGGAGGAGTACTTAAATATAGATATGAAGAAGAAAAAATTAGAACACAATTGTAGATACTACTCAGGTATGTTTAATGAAACAAAAATATAATGGGAAATAAATAGAAAAGAATTATGTTCATTATATAAATGTTTATTAGAATTTAAGCCATATATTGTATATAACAAGTTTATTGTACGAATAGATAATACACAGGTACGTTGATGACTAACAAAGAAAATACAAAATTCAGTTACAACAAAAGAGATTCGGAGACTAGTTTGAATATATTAAATTTCACATTTACAATTGAAGTAATTAGTACTAACAAAAATGTTATTACAGATTACATATCAAGACAAAGCTACATAGACTGATATAATAGAAGAGGATACTCTAGAAAAGATATTCAACACCCTAACTATGCTTTCAATGAAAGTGGACAATATGGGTAATGAAATAGGAAAGCTAAAGACTAATGAAGTAAAATAGAAGTTTGAAGCTACAAATCAGCTAACTCAGCAGTGTGCAAAGCTATGTTGATCGGAAGACATTAAAATGCCAGAGCTAGAAGGAGACGTTGGGATACTCCATAAAACCCAAAACGTTTATCAATCTACTTCTGCAGGTTCAAGTAAAGGAGTTAGGAAAAACACAAATATACACCTAAATAGGCTATTTGATAAACCATTTATTCCAAATACACCAAAAGATCCTATGTTCATACCCCTACAAATTACCACATACCGAGATAGTTTAAACCAAGACAAAAAGAGCTACAACTATACAACCCGAACATACATAGAAAATATTTACAAAATACAAACCTTCTTAAATACCAACACCAGAGCTATAAACATCCAAGAACCACATACGAATTACATAACCTAGAAGCTAATCGGATACAATAAGCTAATTGTTTTACCCAAAATCAAACCAAGTCTTGTTAAAACCTGTTACGAATGTGGACTACTTAGTACCATATATACCCAAGACGGAAATGAAATATCCACTATACCAGAAATATATGAGTCATTTAATATTATTAAAAGGATAACCAAAGGTAACCTATTTTTTATAAAATTTTACATAGCACCAGCAGAGATATTGTATGATGAAGTTAAATCACCTATACAAGTTGTAAAAACAGGAATGACCCGAGATATGATTATACCAGAAGATATTACTCAACAACCAGAAATACCTAGAATTGAGATACCAAATTTTTATGCAAATAAGAGAATTATTGGACTATCCTCTATTCTTCAAGAGTTAGCAAACACTTATCGCAACAGAAATCCTATATGGAGTTATTATTCAAGAGGTAATGTAATAGTATACTCAAATTCAAAGGAACTACGAGAAGTAGATGCGGGAGACGTTAGGCAATGGATCTTGACGTTACTCAATCCAGAGAAAAAACCTATCGCCCGAGCCATTAGAGAAAAATTTATTTCGGAAGAATTATTAACCAAACATTGCGAGTTAATTGGACATAAATATCCAGACCATCAAAGTTCAAAATGTAATGGAGAAGATAATATTGTCCCAGAAGTTCAACTGGAATAGAAGAAGATAAAAGTGGCAGTTGGAAAATGCAATATATGAAGCAATAATGGAGATACAGAGTAATAAAAAGAAGATAGATACAACAACAAAGGAAAATCAACCACGGATAAAGAAAAGAAGACAAAGTTATCAAAAATTCATTAAGGATATGAAAAAGACATATGACTTATAGTTTTCAACATGTAAATTATTATAGCTTTTGATTTCTTTTATGTAAAAGACATTGTATAGTTAGTCTTTACTAGGTTAGATGCCATTATTAGCCTACTATAGGCTTTTTGACCCTTTTTAAGTTTTTAAGACTTTAGCTAAAAGATTAGGAATAGTATGTAGATACGTGTAAAGTTAGAACAGTGTAAAATATTAGATTTCAGTATTATAAATGGAAGAGCATTCGCTCAGATGAAGGTAAGCCTTCATGCGTTGAAGCACAAAATCTCTCTTGTCCACAACAAATATTTTGCTTATTTATTAAAAAATAGGTATATTTTAATGGAAAAATCTATGGAGGAACAAAGCTTAGAATTACCAAACCTACCAGAACAGGCATGTTCATTTACTATTATGAATAGCTAAATTCATAAATTTCTAACAATCATGATATGATAAAATAAGTTCATGTTAGTTGCTTTATAGTAGAATTATTCAAAAAATAGCATGTTAAGAAGTTTATTAGCAAAGTGGTAAAGGAGAAAAATCCCTAAGAACTATGCCATCTTAAAGGTGAAACCGGTGAGGCAAGAAAGCCGTGATAAAGGAGTAACCAGAGTAGAGGCACTGTTTAAGGAAAAGGTATCTAGATTACCATGCTAATAGTGACCGAAGAATATGCTATTTAAGAATAATCTAGTATATAGCAATCTAAAATGATCATATTTTGTTATGTGCATGGTTGAAGGGAATATTTTGAAAATAGCAATTTTATGAAAAATGGATAATTATTTATCTGATGAAATGGTAGATAAATTTAAAATACTCATTTTATATGTACTTAAGGATACAAAAATAGTAGATATAAGAAAAATCATATTGGAAAAAACATTTGATAGATATTTTATGACTAGAATTAATTATATACCACACCTACCGAACTACTCTTATAAATACTTACATACCAAACCCACACACTAACTATGATAAATTATGTATATTTAGAATTTTAAAAAATAGATATAAAATATATACAATTTCTTAGTGAAAATATAGAAGAATTAATGAGATTAAAACAAACAACTAAAAAATATTATAATAAAGTATTTAACCAATTTTAAATGGTAGATAATCTTAAAATCGTAATCTTATATATACTTAGAGATATAGAAATTATAGATATTAAGAGAATAATATTAGAAAAAGTATTACACTATGAAATTGAAACTATAAATTGGATAGAACAGTTATACCTGGATAATTACCCAGATGGATATTATTCAGATTAAGAAATGTTAGAATATATTAGAAAAACAAGAGAAAATCAAGATAATCTAAATGAAGAAATTAATTATAGAAACCGAATTAGAAAAATAATGGAGAATCTAAAAGAAAAATTAATATGGATAGAAGAAACCCTAGAAAATTTAGGAAAAAGTACATGTGATAGTTTATATAATTTAAAAAACTCGCTACGAGAAGAACAACACAATATAATAAATAATATTGAATATCTAGAATTAGATATACATTACAGTACAATTAGAATACATTATTATACAAAAATTTGTAACTCTGCAATTACTACAGGATAAAATGATAGACTATGAATATTTAAAATATTGGAGATAAAATATGGAAGAAATAATATCATTAGAAAAACTTACGAAAGATAATCTAATTGGATATTTTGAAACAAAAGATATATAATATTTAGAATACCTTCAAAATAATATAGAAGAATTACAAAAACTAAGGGAAAAAAATAAAGAATACTATAGTAAAACATTTAACCAATTACCATATAATCACCCCCCAAGATATGAATATCGATAAAACTAACATAAATAAACTCAAAATAAAAAAATTTAGAGAAGTTAAGAAATATCCACATACAAATAAAATTAGATCCATTCTACTTTAATGTCTTCCGATCGACATAGCTCTGCACACTGCTGAGTTAGCTGATTTGTAGCTTCAGACTTCAGTTTTACTTCATTAGTCTTTAGCAGCAGCCCCTCCTTCACTATCTTCTTAGGTCTTAGTTATTTTCTTTTATTTTGAATGTCAATAAGATTTCACTTACGAAAGTGGTACATGAAAGTTTATGAACTTTTATCTATGAAAGTTTTTTTGCTCTTTTTGATGTTGTATGTCACGATCCAAATTCTTCGTAAGTGGCGCCAACACTAACCCTCTGATGGAAGAACCATCTAAATTAAACTACTTAAACTCAATATTTAGCTAAAATTAAGATAAATTAATTACTTTATTAAATAATACAACATCTTAGAATATTTTAGTAGTGATAAAATGTAGAAATATATGAGTATCTTAAACAACTCCAAAGTCATTGCACTAAAATACTATAAATCTCAACAAACGGATCCAACCTAAAATAGAATAAAAATATCCATGTCTAAGACAAAAGAACAAAAACTAAATAAAAGAATCATTACTTCTCAGAAGATGTAGCTCGCCCTTGAGTCGCAATATCTTCCAATCTAAGGCCGAGTGTTGTTGTAGTCGTCGAAAGATGCTCTATACTCAACAAAAAAGAAGAGTACAAATAATATAACTACAAAGCCATTATGTACTGGTAGGTTCACCGAACAATCCAAAATAACTATGAACAAATAATCATAATTTAGTAATAGATACAATCATGAACATCTAATAATACCTTTACCTCATTTATGTAGCATTTAGCTCTTTTTCAAACAACGCCAAAGATTTTAGCAAGTGCAAGTCAATATAGACAATATGCCAAGTCAAAACCATGACTACCAACATTACTTAAGCCAAAAAAACCACGACCTAATAATCATAAGTTACATCTTCCCTCAAATACACAAGTAAGTAGACATTAACAGAAGATACACCATGTATTTATATTATTAGCCCGGACCACTAAAGAATCTAATTTAACAATAACAATAATATCAATAATCACAAACCCGGTTCACTTAAGGAACCATCAAACTCACCAATACTTTGTAAACTCTTGTTAAGGGTCTTATGGTCGTCGACTAGCCATAACCTATATGGGATGATCTCTTGTCCATGTTCCAATATCCCAATATCTAGTGTCTGCTAACCTTATACTAACTAATTTCGTGATGATGTCTATTACTAACATATCTCACAATATGTAACGCCCTGAGTCTATACCCCGGATGCTCACGGTGCTTACAACCCCGAATGACTACAAGCTAACCCATGACTGATATCTGCTGTGAGCACTGAATAATAATACTGAAATAAATACAAAAAATAGGCTGAAATGCCATAAGTTTCAAATTCTAAAATACTGGTAAATAATAAAATCTGATAAACATCTAAAATTTGAATACTTTCTGAATTAGTCTAGTCTGAAAAGCCTCTAACTGAATTGCCTGAATATGGAGTTGATGGGATAAGCCCCCAACTAACTCCAACTACTGAACTACTGATAAAATGATAACTAAACTAAAAGCATGCCTTCGATAGATGAGGACTCACTACTGAAACTACTGCTGATAACTAAATTTGACTATGTGCAGTCAGGAACCTGAGCATCCGAACCTATAATATGAGACATCATAGCTCAAAAAAAGAGTATGCGTCAGTACGTGAAATGTACTGGTATGCTAGATGAGGAAGTCTAATATGCATGGGTTCATATGCATGAACAAATAACTGACTGGGTAACATGACTATAACTGAATGAGAGTACATGTATAACTGAAACTGATAAAACACTAATTATGTAATAAAGTGAACATATCTACATATACTGTGTCTGAGATCATAGTAACACTGGATACTGAGTTCTAATAAGTGAAAGACTGATAACTGAGTTTACTATTACTGCAATGCTATTAATTGAGTGATTATTTCTGACAGTCCTAATTCTGTAGAACTGTGCTGAGTTCCATACTGAGATGAGTGACTGTGTATGGCAATCCTGATTCTATAGAACTAAACTGAGTTCTATACTAAGACTGAAACTAAAACTATGGGAGGTAATCATCTAACCAATATGCCCCCCTCTGAACTAATTGGGGTCCAACTTATAACCCCAGGTAGAAGGGTGTCCATACCGTGCCACGGGTAAAGGCAAGTGCTGAGTCACCCTCATCTAGCAGGTATTCTAAACGAGAAGGTGGTACCCTCAACTGGCAGGTAGAGAACCTCATCAACCCTCAACTGGTAGATTGATGTCTCAACCTACGCTAGCTATGTAGTTATGGAGCACAAGGATTGCTTCTAGGGATCACACCCTCTGCTGGCAGCTGAGTCCCCATCCTTGGGTTTACTCATTGCTGAATTCTACTCCCAACTGAATAGTCACTAAACTGATTTCTAATCTGTTCTAGGCTAGACTGAACTATTACTGATCGTATTAACTGACTAAACTGGACTGAGTTCATTGAGTATTGTAACTAATTGAGTATTTTGAGTCTATTTGCTGACTGGATATACTGAGTTCTGTACTAACTGAATGCTGCCGTATGTGACATTACTGAGACTATTTTGAAACTACTATACTTTTAGATAAACAACTAGATTTTCGGGTATTAGATACCCCTAGGACCCGATAGCATAAAAAGTAAAGCATAGCATAATCTTAAAAGCATTACAATGTCCATAACTCATTCATAGACATTTTATCAAACACTTGTAAGATATAAACTTGCACATATGCTAGCATGTCATGATTTCCCCATTAATCCACATGGGCAATTTATCAAACACATAGGAAACATAATCGATACACATAATACCAATCAACATGTAGACATTATGATTTCCAATCCCAACTTACAAATTCAATGGCTTTAACATGAATTCACATAATACTACACACATGTCAAATAAATTTACATGAATCGTGTAATAAATCATGAATTAGAAACCCAATTAACATCATAATCATGAATACATTCAAACCTAATATGGAATTCATGAAATCAATAAACTTGAAGTTTAAAAAGAGGTTCTTGAACTCCAAGGGTGGACGAAAACCCTTGGATGAACACCTAACATACCTTGGTGCTTGAATTCGTGAAGATTGATGGTGTGTTCTTGAATTTTGAATTTGAAATTTGACGCCCTAGATTTTTGTTCTGGAGATTATTTGAGAATAATGAGTGAAATTTTCTTTTAGAAAGGCTAAATTACGTGTTTTGGGGCTAAATAGGAGTGGGAAAATTGACCTAAATACCCCTCTAGACGCGGAATTAAAAGAGCAAAACTTCTAAGTCTGGGACCTGTTTTCAAGCTTAGTGGACTGTGTTAAGCTTAGAATTTAGCAAGGTCTTACAAATCTACCCTTTGGGAACATTTATCCTCAAATGAGTCTGATTATGCTGAGAAATACTGATGGACTGAGTTTATACACAGAACATGCATATCTGATGCATGGAATACATGAATGAAAGTACTGATAAGCTGAGTTTTCATACTAAATATGAATATCTAATGCATAAGTACATGGCTGAACTGATTTATGAATGCATGACTGAATATGCAACGGTAATGGATACCAAGTTTATAACTGTAACTGAATATAGAACTAAGCCAATATAAGGAAGACTGTTACCTTAGGCTATGATTACTGATGAACCTAAGATCATTTATTGAACATGTATGAACAGGATCATGAGAACATAATTGAGTTTGAAACATGATACATGAACTGAATATCATGAACTGAGATGATTCCTTGGATACATGCCATGACATGGGAATGGTGGTACAACTGAGATTGGAATGTGAGAGTCAACTTATGAATACTCATTACTCCAACTAGATCTTATTATGTAAAGATAAAATGGAAGGTTTAGGATATAAAAGCTCAGGGGTTATAGTGCATCTCCCCCTTGGGACATTATATCCCCCGAAGAATGCTGACTTGGCTGAGATACTAAGGGAAAGATAAGATGATGCATGGGGAACCTATGAACTAAATCATGAATGAATATTTGGGATATGAAACTGAGTCATGATACATGAACTGAGCTGAAATTGTAACTAACAGAATGCTCCATTTTGGAATGGTCATATCATAAGACTTCAGATAGGACGACTAGGTGGAAAAATGGGAAACCATATGAACTTGTCAGCTTGACTGCTAAACTGAATTATTGGCTTTATGGACTAACTCATACTGAAAACTTATACTCAACTGGAGCATTTTCTTAACACTCTTTCTATAAAATTCTACTAACTTTAGGGAGCAAGGAAATCTTGGCATGGTATGAATAAGACATCTAAATAAGAAATCACCACGTGACTACAATTCTATAATATGGAGCAAGGCCTAGGAAACATCATCTAAGATAGAGTTACTAAGCCTCATGCACTCCAACTGCTAACTTGTAATCTTAGCCACGTTTCTCAACTATTCCCTTAACTGGAATTTCTACTTCAACACTGCATTTCACTTGAGGCTACTAAAAATATTTATATTAGCACTTATAACCCTACCTATTGAGGTCTGAGCTGGATTGAATTCTCCCACTATGTTCAAGTGTACTCAAATCTCTGAAATGCATTTATCCACTTACACATCATCATGACATTCAAGCCTATCATCATAACTATAGCCTCGTATGAAACAAGCATGGAATAGTCATTCCTTAACATAAAACATTTACTCTCTCCAATCTAAGTAATTGCCCATCACTATATCATTTCATAAAGAGAGTTTACTGAAAGGTTAAAACATGAGGTTCTGAAGCATAACACTCAACTAAGACCCGAGGGATAAAATATTAACATCATAGATTTATCAAGAGATCTAACTTAAGGATATACATGACATAATATGAGTTTAGCGGATCATCAAGAGTGTAGCATGAGTCATGGGAATTAAGCATATTGTAAAGCATGAGTACATGAGTCATGAGCTACATGACCTGAGTTTGGAGTTTCTGTATTCATGGAACATGATTCATAACACTAAGTGAACTAGAACTCCTTATACTAAGAACAGTAATCGTACATGATTTTTGATCATGTGAATGAATATGAGCTATGATCATAGAGCTAATATGTAAGGCGTGAGTAGATATCATGATAGCTAAAGTGAAAAAATTTACACTGAGGTAAGGATGGGTTGGGCATCATCCCTTCCCACTACTTTTCTACACCTACAGACATTACTACTAAAAATCTGGAAAACTGACTTGGTTACTTGTTCTACCATATCCCCCTTGCTTAAAGCCTTTATTCTAAGTCTGTGAACCACTTAATAAACTTTAAATTGAACTGAAACTACTTTACTCTAGAGCTTGAGATATAACAATTCTCATAAACACTAAACTCATTCTAAAGGACTACACCTGATAATGTAAGGTCCACTGCTAGTACTTTCTTTTGATACCCAATTCTTAGCTTTCTATTTCCCCAACAATCATTATATAGCAACCTCAATACTGACTAACTTAGAATTCCCAACTCTTCTTTCTACTGGTTCAATAAAAAAAAAATTTCAAGCTTAAATTAACTGAAACTGAGGTACTACCCCTTCATTTAATGACTTGCCCATCAGGAAACTTAAATAGAACGACTCTATTACTGAAGTCAACTAAAGGGATTTTCTGAAATACTGTAACCAAGAAATTTCTATATACTCATCTGGCTGGAATAGGCTTACCTACTGGGGTAGGCACTAAAAAAAGGTTTTGTTAAGATTTCTAGTCTGACTTTAAAGTTGACTGCTATGTAAGAAGTTACCAGAGACAAAGAAGCTCTTGGATCTAATAAGGCATAAACATGTAAATGGAGGATCTGTAACGTACTAGTGACCACATCAAGGGATTTTTCCTGATCCTATCTTGACTAAAGTGCATAAATCCTATTTAGGCGCCCTCCACTGGTGGCACGGAAAGTGGCACCCTGCTGATTCAAGCAATTAGACTAAGCTAAGGGATGGATATGCTGACTCCGCAAACCTGACTGAGGACAATCTCTGATTCTATTGCCTTTCTTTCCACATCCAAAACATACATCACTTCCAACCCTACATACACTCTTATGATTCTTACCACATTTCCCACAAGGTGGATGGGTACAAACACTGCTCACACTACCCTGGATTTGAGAGCCTGGTGTCCTATATTGAATGTCATTCTTGAACTTTACTCTTGGCGCACTAGCTGAAGATGGAGCTGGAACTGAATATTTTAGGAGAAACTAGGAATGGTTACCACCTTCTGACTAAGGATGAGTGAAATTATAGCTACTTGTTCTAGCTTTCTTGTTTTACCTCTGTCTCTCCTTTTTCTTAGTCTCTTCTATCTATTGAGCATGGACCATGAGACTGGATATATCCATCTTCTTAATCAACATCGCAGTTCTGCATTCTTTAACCATACTATTTGATAACCCAGATATGAACTTGCTCATCCTGAACCTACTGTCTGCTACTACATAGGAAGCATACCTGGATAACTGAGTAAACATGAGGGAAAACTCTTTCACGCTCTTGCTACCTTATTTTAAATTGATGAACACTAGCACTTTGGCTTCTCTCAGCTCTAAGGGAAAGAACCTATCTAGAAAATCAGTAGCAAAATCTTCCCACTCTATGGACTCTGCATCTGTTCCCCTATCGACCTTTCACTACTTAAACCATGTATGAGCTACATCTTGTAGCTGATAGGTAACTAACTCAGCACTCTCACCGAAATTCACTCCCATAATATCTGTGACTTTCTAAACCTGATCAAGGGACTCTTGTGGATCCTCTTCTGACTTAGATCCTGAGAATAGGGTCCTGAGAATAGGGGAGGATTAATTTGGGTGAAGTCTCAAATCCTACCTGCAGCAGTATTAGCCACTGGGTTGGCTTGAACAGTAGCTAGCCGTTCATTTTAAGCTACTACAGAATAGGTTAGAGTAGTAAATGCAACTCTAAATTCTGTATAAGAGACATGCTTATCCAGAGGATCTGTCTGAATTAGCTGAGGTGCTGGCTGATTTCCTATTCTCCTTTCGTTGTTCTTTTTGGGAGGCATGTTTTGTATACGGAAGGAAGAATGGATTAGACTGAGAGTTTAACTTGAGCTCATGCTCACTCGCATGATATGAATACTGAAAGAAGGTAAACTTTTCCTAAAATGGCTCATAGCCTCTTGTTCATAAGTGTGGCGCGCTACACACCCATGCACAAGACTCTACTAGACACGACTTTTAGACTCCCTAGGACTTTTTTGAACCATAGGCTCTGATACCAAGTTTGTAACTCCCTGAGTCTGTACCCCAGATGCTACACGATGCTTACGACCCTGAAGGTCCACAAGCTAATCCATGACTGATATTTACTGTGAGCACTAAATAATAATACTGATATAAATATAGAAAATAGGTTGAAATACCATAAGATTCAAATTCTAAAATACTGGTAATAATAACATCTGATAAATATTTGAAATCTGAATACTATCTGAATTAGTCTAGTCTGAAAATCCTCTAACTAAACTGTTTGAATATGGAGTTCATGGGATAGGTCCCCAACTAACTCCAACTACTGAACTACTGATAAATTAATAACTTTAATAAAAGCATGCCCTCGATAGATGAGGACTCACTACTGAAACTGCTGCTAATAACTAAGTTTTTCTATATGTGGTCAGGAACTTGAGCATCCGAACCTATGATATAAGACATCATAGCCCAAAAAAAGTGTATGCATCAGTACGTGGAATGTATTGGTATGCTAGATGAGGAAGGCTAATATGCATGGATTTATATGCATGAACAAATAACTGACTGAGTGTCATGACTATAACTAAATGAGAGTACATGTATAACTGAAATTGATGAAACACTGATTATGCAATACTGTGAACAAATCTACATATACTGTGTCAGAGATCATAGTAACACTGGATACTAAGTTCTGATAACTGAAAGACAAATAATTGAGTTTACTGTTACTGTAATACTGTTATCTGAGTGACTATTTTTGACAGTCCTAATTCTGTAGAACTGTGCTGTGTTCCATACTGAGCTGAGTAACTATTTCTGATAGTCCTGATTATGTAGAACTAAACTAAGTTCTATACTAAGACTAAAACTGAAACTGAAGGAGGTAATCATCTAACCAACATGCCCCTCTCTGAACTG
Source organism: Capsicum baccatum var. pendulum (assembly GCA_030864225.1). Classification (NCBI taxonomy): domain Eukaryota; kingdom Viridiplantae; phylum Streptophyta; class Magnoliopsida; order Solanales; family Solanaceae; genus Capsicum; species Capsicum baccatum. The sequence continues at coordinate 205,543,096 of CM061560.1, read as the reverse complement.
ATTGGGGTCCAACCTATAACCCAGTTGGAAGGGTGTCAGTACCATGCCACAGGTAAAGACAAATACTGAGTCACTCTCATCTTGTAAGTGCTCTAAGTGAGAATGGTGGTACCCTCAACTATCAGGTAGAGCACCTCATCAACCCTCAACTGGAAGGTTGATGTCTCAACCTACGCTGGTTATATAGTTTTGGAACACAAGGAAAGCTTTTAGGGATCACACCCTCTACAGGAAGGTGAGTCCCCATCCTTGGGTTCACTTGGTACTAAATCCTACTCCCAATTAAATAGACATTGAACTAATTTCTAAACTGTTCTAGGCTAGACTGAACTATTACTGATCGTGTAAACTGACTGAACTGGACTGAGTTCACTTAGTACTGTAACTGACTGAGTGTTCTGAGTTCTATTTACTGACTGGGTATACTGAGTTATGTACTAAGTGAACGCTGCTGTTTGTGACATTACCTAGACTATTCTGAAACTACTATAATTATAGGTAAACAACTATATTTTCGGGTATTAGGTACCCCCAGGACCCGATAACATGAAAACTAAAGAATACCATGATCTTGAAAAATATTACAATGTTCATAACTTATTCATTGAGACATTTTATCAAACACTTGTAAGATATAAGCTTGCACATATGCTAGCATGTCATGATTTCCCCATTTAATCCACATGAGCAATTTATCAAACACTTGGGGAACATAATCTATGCATAAAATACCAATCAACATGTAGGCATCATAATTTCCAATCCCAACTTACAAATTCAAGGGATTTAACATGAATTCATATAATACTAACACATGTCAAATAAATTTACATGAATTGTGTAATAAATCATGGATTAGAAACCCAATTAACATCATAATCATGAATACATTCAAACACAACATAGAATTCATAAAATCAATAAACTTAAAGTTTTAAAATAGGTTCTTGAACTCCAAGGGTGGAAGAAAAACCTTGGATGAACACCTAACATACCTTGGTGCTTGAATTCGTGAAGATTGATGGTACGTTCTTGAATTTGAAATTTGATGCACTAGGGTTTTTTTCTTGAGATTATTTGAGAATAATGAGTGAAATTTGCCTTTAGAAAGGCATAATTATGTGTTTTGAGGATGAATAGGAGTGGGGAAATTAACCTAAATACCCCTCTCAATGCAGAATTAAAAGAGCAAACTTCGCCCAGTAATGTGCAGACCGACGTGCCGCATCGATGACATTAATGAGATGACCAACACACCATGTCGAGTACGCATTGGTTCACTAGAATTGCACTGAAAGCTAGGGAAACTTATCTGTCGAAACAATGGGAGATTCGACGCATCGAGATCGCGTCGACCCCCTATTTTGGTCACTTGAACATGGTTCAAACGAGGTTCCAAAAATCCAAAACTCGCCAGAAGTGACCTAATAACATTCCTGATCATGAATCAACCTAAAAATTGATATTTTAGGGTCATACAGGTCATGTCATAGGATTGCCAACTTACGAAGGATAAAATACTTCTAAGTATAAACAATTAGCTAAAATTTTATGTCTGGGACTCCTTTTCAAGCTTTATCGGACTGAGTTAAGATTACAATTTTGCAGGGTCTTACATAATAATAATAATAATAACAATAATAATAAATCCCGTGAGATATCCTTTACCGACTCATTCCATAATAATAATAATAATAATAAATCTCATAAAGGTGTTATTTACCTCATCCCATAATAATACAAAATATCACAATAATCACAACCACGATGAAAAAAAATAACTACACTTGTACAATCAACAAGCCTTTAACAGAATCTCATATATGTGATTAACACTTAGGATTTTCTCTAGCTATTTACATTCCTTGAACATGCGTTGTACCTAGTATACAAAGAAATAGTTAAAGAGGCACATGTATAGCATGTTGGGTTTCCAACTACTTATAATCATCACCTACCTCAATCCAAGCTTGCACCACTTTATTGAGTTTAACTCTTGACTTTTATTGCAATCTTAGCTTGGTTGTGGTTTAAAAATAAAAATATAAATTCAATTCAGACAATGACCGACCATGTTCAAGAATTACCACTTAATCCCTTAATCCCAAGGTTAAATTCAAGATTATCCCTTCTATTTTAGGATTTTCTCTCATCATTCCATCTTAATTCTACCAATTTCATGAATATAATGGTGAATTCTTGGAATGCAATTATAATTTAACTACCTTTAACCAAAACCAAGTTTTTTCCACCCAATTCGCCTAATTGCACTAGAAAACTCACCTAGGTTAAGTCAAATCCTTCACAAAATCCAAAAACTAGTGATTTTAAAGATTAATTATCCAAAAACTAGTTAGTGGAATGGATTAACTTACCTTGATGAAGGAAATTGATGGAAAATAGGTTGGAGTGGACTAAAATCACCTTTCTTAGCTCTTTGACGAATATGGAATAAAAATAATATTTTTTTAGTTATTTTCTCCATTAATTAGCCTTTATCCCACTATAGCATCCTTATCCTGCTTTAGCGATACTGTTATAATGAGATTCGCCCACTATGGCAGAATTGATCAAAGATGACTCTCACTGTAATGGTGTAGTTGTAGCGGCCTGCCTTCCATTATAGCAGGATAAGCGAGGCTAAAACATAGAATTTTTTCTCAGCTTTTGATTTTAGAACAGATACTCAGATTTTGACATTTCGAACTAACCCTTTTATGTCAAGATATTAGGAGTTCTATTAACCCGAATTCATTTTCAAAAGTTTTTATGAATTCCTTTTCATCTTAATTATCATAAAATCACTACAAATAATCTTACCTTTTACTAATCCATTCTTGGATTACTCTAGACCCACCACACTTGTATTTCCTCTAAGACTAGCCTAGCCTAAAATTCCTGACTCATAATCTGCAGAAAAACATAATCTAAATTTTTGTATGCTAGACTTAGTCATAATGATGATAGAGATTCATAATCCAATTTTTGCATGCTAGACTTAATCATAATGAAGATAGAAATCATTATGAAAAATTGATTTATTTGTTGTTCATCCTCAAATGATCAAATAAAAAAATTATTCAAGTAAGAAATAAGAGATTACCTGCATCCTTAAACAAGTGTAGGTAGTTGCCACACTTGTCTCTCTTAGTTTCCAAAGTAGATTTTTTGATAGGATGATGCTTCCAATGTACCTTTATAGACCGTATCTCTTTGATTCTCAATTTTTCAACATCTCAACCAAGAATTGCAACCGACTCCTTTTCATATGAAAGATTATTATCTGAAAGAACAAAGTCCCATTTGACGATATAATCACCATTCTCATGGTATTTCTTGAGCATATACATATAGAATACTGGAGGCCCGTATTATCAAGGACCATAAATGGACCAATATATCGAGGACTAGGTTTACCCCATTTTTCAAATCACACAAGCACTTTCATTGGAGATACCTTCAACAACATCTGCTCACCGAGTTTGAAAGACATATCCATTGTATTACAATTTGCATACTCTTTTTGCCTACTTTGGGATTCTAATAACTTGTCTTGAATGAGACACACCTTTACTTGAGATTTCTTCACTAAGTCTGTGCCCAAAGTCTTGACATCACTAAATTTAAACCAAAATATGGGAGATCTATACCTCCACCTATAAAGTGCTTTGAATGGAGCCATGTTGATACTAGTATGGTAATACTATTTTTATGAAAATTCACACTATAGTAAGAACTTATAATAATGTCCCTCAAAATAAATCACAGTCCCTTAACATATTCTCAAGCACCTACATGTTAATCTTAGACTGCCTGTCAGTCTGAGGATAAAATGAATCATAAGGTCAATCTTGGTGCCCAACTCTTCATGTAACTTATCCTAAAACACAGAGTTGAATTGCATACATCTATAAAAATGATAGAAAATGACACCCCATGCAACCTCAATATCTCATAAAGATAAATCTTGGTCAACTGCTTTAAATTATAGTATACCTTAATCAGAATGAAATAAGTGGCCTTGGTTAGCTTGTCTACATGATCCAAATTAATTCATGTTGCCCTAAGGTCTTAAGAATACCCATCATAAAATTCATGGTTATCTTTTCCTACTTCTACTTAGGAATACGCATAATCTAGAGCAATTCTGCAGATCTTTGATGCTTGTATTTTTCCTGCTGATAGTTGTGGCATTTAGACACATACCCTTATATCTCTTTTCATTTTAGGATACTTATAAAGTTGTCTCAAGTTATGGTATATCTTGGTTTCACCTAGATGAATAGAGTATTAAGAATCATAAGCTTCTACAAGCAAACTCTGATTTATATCACCAACATGAGGCATTCACATATGTCTTCTCACCCTCATCATCCCATACACATCAAGTGTGGCATGAAAAACTTCACCGTACGCTACCTTATTCTATTTTTTTCTAGTTTCACATTATCAACTATCTAGACTTGGTTTGCTCGAGAAATGTTGAACTTAGCCCTATAATAGTCAACACACCACCCTTTTAGAAACACCAAAATGCTTGAACTATGATAATAAAGTTTGAATTTCTCTAGACAAAGATGACCTTGACACCCTTAAGCAAGACAAACTGCCCATACTTAGTAATTTTGCGCTTAGTGCATCTGCCACCATATTGGCCTTGATCAGATAGTATGGAATGGTCACAGTCATATCATAATTCTTCAATAATTTTATCCACCAACTTTTACTTAAGTTCAAATCCTTCTATATAAAAATATATTGCAAGCTATGATGGTCGGTAAACACTTCACACTTAACATTATAGAGGTAGAGTCTCCAAATCTTAAGTGAAAAACCATCTACCGCCAAATCCAAGTCATGGTTCAGGTAGTTATTCTCATAAGGATTCAATTGCCTTAAATCACAGGAAATCATATTTCTATCTTGCATCAAAACAATACCTAAATCAGAGCATGAAGCATCATAAAACACAATAAAGTACTTACCTTCAATTGGCAAGGAAAGAATAGAAGTTATAGTTAAAAGGGTCATGAGATTTCTAAAGATATACTCGCACTTATAAGAACATACAAATAGAGTCTCCTTCTAGGTCAGCCTTGTCAAGTAAGTAAGGGCAAAGATGTAGAGCCCTTAGAATGGGAAGAGTTTGCTACTGCATTCCTAGATAGATTCTTTCTCTTAGAGCTGAGAGAAGCCAATGTGTTGTTTTCATCAACCTCAGGCAAGGTAGTATGAGCGTGAAAGAGTATTCCCTTCAGTTTACTCAGTTAGTCAGGTATGCTCCATATGTAGTGGAAGACAGTAGGTATAGAATAAGCAAGTTCATATCTGGGGTGTTAGATAGTGTGGTTAAGAAGTGCGAAACAATGATGTTGATTAAGGAGATAGACATATCCAAGCTCATGGTCCATGCTCAGTAGATAGAAGAGTCTAAGATCAGAGAGAGAGAGAGAGAGGCAGAACAAGAGAGCTAGAATAGGTAGCTTTAAGTTTAATTAACCTAAGTGAGAGGGCAGTAAACATTCCTAAATTTGTCCAAAGCCTTCAGTTCCATATCCATCCTCAGCCAGTGCTTCAGTTTCTAAGTTCAAAAATGGTACTAAAGATAGATCACTAGGCTATAAATCTCAAGGTAGTGTCAGCAGTGCTCGAGCAAATCCTCTGTACCAGTAATGTGGCAGAAACCACCAGGGTGTCTGTAGAGTTGGCAGTGATATTTATTTTGGGTGTGGCAAGCCAGGCGATAGAGTCAGGGATTGTCCTCAACCACGTTCTCAGGGTCAGTATAATCGTCCTTCAGCTCAGTTCAGTCGCCCAAATTAGTAGGGTGCCGCTTTCAGTGCCACCAGTGGGCAACACCTAAATAGACTCTAAGCATATCAGTACAGAAAAGATCAACAAAGTTCTCCTGTTATGGTCACTGGTACATTATAGATCTTTTATTTACATGTTTATGCCTTATTATATCCAGGAGATTCTCTGTCTTTCATAACTCCTTATATAGTAGTCGACTTTAAAGTCAAACCAGAAGTCTTAACAAAACCATTCTCTGTCTCTACCCAAGTGGGTCAGTCTATCATAGCTCGACGGGTATACAAGAACTATTTGGTTATGATATCTTGGAAAGTCACTTCAGCAGAGTTAGTAAAATTAGAGATAACAAATTTTGACATCATTCTCTGTATGGATTGGCTCTATTCATTCTATGCCTCAGTTAATTATAGAAGCAGAATTGTTTATTTTCAATTTCCAAATAAACAAATCCTTAAATGGAGGGGTAGTACTACAATGATTAAGGGTCAATTAATTTTATACCTTAGAGCAAAAAAAACGACATCCAAGGGGTGTGTCTATCATCTTGTGCGAGTGAAGGACTCTAATGCAGAAACTCCCAGTCTTGAGTTAGTTTCAGTGGTAAATGAATTCTCAGATGTATTTCCCAAAGATTTTCCTGGAGTTCCTCTCGAAAGGGAAATAGACTTCTGAATAGACCTTCGTCCATATACTTAGCCCATATATATTTTGCCATATAGAATGGCTTCAGCAGAACTCAGAGAGTCAAAGGAATAGTAAAAGAATCTCTAAGATAAGGGATTCATCAAGCTCAGTATTTCCCCATGGGGTACACCAGTTATATTCGTGTGTAAGAAAGACGATTCTCTCAGAATGTGTATAGACTACTGTTAGTTGAACAAAGTCACAGTCAAGAACAAATACCCACTTCCCAAAATCAATGACTTGTTTGACCAACTTCAGGATGCTAGTTAATTTTATAAGATAGACCTTAGATTAGGCTATCATCAGCTCAGGGTCAGAGAATGTGATATTCTGAAAATAGCTTTTTGAACCCGGTATGGTCACTTCGTGTTTCTAGTCTTGTCCTTTGGTCTTACTAATTTGCCAACAGCTTTTATGAACTTAATAAACTACATGTTTAAGTAGTACTTGGATATCTTTATTATAGTCTTCATGATGACATTATTGTTTATTATTATAGCGAGAATGATCATGCAGACCACCTCAGAATCATACTTTAGACTCTCAGAACTAATCAATTGTTCACAAAATTCAATAAGTGAAAATTTTGGCCAAGGTCATTTGCGTTCCTTGGTCATATTATTTTTGGAGATGGCATTAGAGTTGATTCTCAAAATACCAAAGCAGTGATAAAATGACCTAGACCTATCTCTCTATCAGATATCATGAGTTTCTTAGGCTTAGTGGGCTATTACCATAGGTTTGTTAAAGGGTTTTCATATATTACATCCCCCATGTATAGATTGACTGAAGTCCAGTTTTAGTGGTCAGATTCCTGCCAGAAGAGTTTTCAGGAATTGAAGACTCGACTCTCCTTAGCCCCAATTTGGACTCTACCAGATGGTTCATATGGGTTTGTTATGTACTGTGATGCATCCATAGTATGTTTGGGTTGTGTCGTCATGCAGAGAGGTAAGGTCATAGCCTAAGTATCTAGGCAGCTTAATCCCCATAAGAAGAATTATCCAACTCATGATATTGAATTAGCATCTGTAGTGTTTGCCTTATAGATTTGGAGGCACTATTTGTATGGGGTGCATATAGATGTGTTAACAGATCAAAAGAGCTTACAGTATGTCTTTTCTTAGAAAGATTTAAATTTGCGTCAGAGAAGGTGGTTAGAGTTATTGAAAGATTATGACATGGGTGTTATTTATCATCCGGGCAAGGACAATGTAGTGGCTGATGCTCTCAGAAGGCTGTGTATGGGTAGTGTTACTCATGTTGAGGATGATAAGTTAGTTCAAGAAGTTCATCAGCTTGCCCGACTAGGTCTCCGCTTAGATTATTTAACAGAAGATAGTGTATGGGTGCAGAATTGTTTCAAATCCTCTCTAGTTTCTGAGGTGAAGGAAAAGTAGGATAGAGATCCCAGTCTTGTTAAGACAAAAGAGTCAGTCAGAAATCAGAAAGTAGAAGTTTTCTCCTAAGAGGGACATAGTGTTTTGCGTTACCAGGGTCGGATATGTGTGCTAGGTGTAGACGACTTGAGGCAACGAATTCTTGTAGAAGTGGATGGTGTGCGTTACTTTATTCATCCAGGGGCCACTAAGATATACTGTGATTTCTAGGAGATCTATTGGTGGAGTGGGATAAAGAGGTATATTAGACAATTTGCAGCTAAATTCTCTACATGTCGACAAGTTAAGATTGAGCACCAGAAGCCTAGTCGGTCCATGCAGGAGTTCAGTATTCCCACATGGAAATAGGAAGAAGTGAACATGGACTTTGTGACAGGTTTGTCTTGTACTCGTTATCAGCCTGATTCTATATGGGTTATCATAGACAAGATGAATAAATCAGCTTATTTCTTGCCAGTCTATACCTTCTATTTAGCCGACGACTATGCTAAACTCCATATCAAAGAGTTGGTCAGGTTACACGGAGTCCCAGTATCTATTATCTCAGATAGAGGTACCCAGTTTACCTTTTATTTTTTGAAAGCATTCCAAAAGGGTCTTGGTACCTAAGTTCATCTCAGTACAACCGTCCACCCTTAGACAGATGGTCAAGTAAAAAGGACCATTCAAACTCTAGTAGATATGCTAAGAGCATGCATTGTTGATTTTAAGGGTAGTTGGGATGACCACTTTCCTTCGATCGAGTTCGCATATAATAACAACTATCATTACAGTATTCAGGTGGCCCCGTTTGAGGATCTCTATGGTAGGAGATGTAGATCTACAATTGGTTGGTTTGAGGTAGGTGAGGCCACAGTAGTAGGTCCTGACCTAGTATTTGATGTCTTAGAGAAGGTTCAGTTGATTAGAGTAAGACTTAGGGCTACCCAGAGCCAAAAGAAATCATATGCAGATATGGGGAGAAAGGATCTCGAGTTTGAGATTGGTGATTTTGTGTACTTTAAAATCTCTCCCATGAAAGGAGTAAAGAGGTTCGACAAGAAGGAAAAGCTTAGTCCCTGATATATCAGTCCTTATAAGATTCTCATTCATTTTAGAAAGGTAGCTTATGATCTTGAGTTGCCTTCCGATCTAGCCTTAGTACATCCAGTATTCCATGTCTCCTTGCTAAAGAAATACATTCGTGACCCCGCAGTCATAGTCCCCTTAGAGAATATAAATATTCAGAAAGATCTCTCTTTCAAAGAGGTTCTAGTACAGATCCTCGATCATCAGATTTGAAGACTGAGGAACAAAGAAGTTCCCTTATTCAAAGTTCTTTGGCAGAATCAGTCCGTAGAGGGAGCTACTTGGGAAGCAAAAGCATATGTCCAGACCAAGTATCCTCACCTCTTCCCTGTAACCTCAGATCCAACTTAAGGTAATAGTCTTCCTTATCTTTACTCAGTTCTATGTTCATCTATAATTATAACTTGGTATCCATTACCATTGCATATTCAGTCATGTATTCATGAATCAGTTCATTCATACTCATGCATCAGATATCTATGTTCAGTATGAAAACCCAACTTATCAGTAGCTTCAGTCATGTATTCCATACATCAAATACATATGTTCAGTGTAACATATTAGTTTGTCAGTAGTTCAGTCATGTAGTCATGCATCAGATATGCATGTTCAGTGTGTAAACTCAGTCTATCAGTGTCTCTACATAATTAGTCTCATTCGAGGATAAATGTTCCCAAGGGAGAGATATTGTAATACCCTGTTATTCCTTAGCTTAAGATTATGCTCACTCCAAGATTTATCCAATATAAATTTTTTGAAATGCTCAGTATTTTTCAGTTTAGAGCCTTCCATTATGTAGAAAATTGAATTAGCTTTCCAACAATATAAAATTCACCTAAATTTGATAACTGGGTAAAACGTTATGGCTATTTTGAGTTTCAGTCATTAAACACCTTCATTCAGGACAGTAGTGCATCACGGAGTATGTAAAAATGAAAATTGTCAGTTTCTAGTGACGTACCGCAAAATCGGTGCATCACGCCACAAATTATTTTCACATTTGTTAATTTCCAGTGTACCAACATGATCCCACAGCATCGCAGTGAACTTCCAGGTCGTATCTAAGGTGGCAACGCGATACCACCACATCGCGCCACCAGCCACATTCCCAGTTGCCAATTTTCAGTGGCCCGACGCGATCATGGCGCGTCGCGCCAAGGGTTCAAATTAAAAATTTTTGGCAAAAAATAAATGTTTCATCCAGGGTTAAATTGATCTTTTTCCATGATTTTAATGCATCCAGATATGAGATTTAATCCCTAAAAAACATTTTAAGTCATTCCTTATTCAATTTTTTCTCAAATCAAAGAATTCTCTCTCAAGGAAACAAACCTTAGCTTCAAGAATCAAGGTCAAAACTCAAGAATTTTTTAAAAAGCCTTCAAGAATTAACTTACCAAGGTATGTTAGGTGTTCATCTATGGGTTCCTTTCACCCATAGACTCCACAAATCCATTTTCAAACAACAAGATTGCTGAAATATAAACTTCCATGCTTGATATGAATTGAGTTCATGTTCATTTTATTGTTGGGTTTTAGTTCATGATTAAATTACAAGCTTTTATGAAATTAATCATTTTATGTGTTGAATTACATGATCTTCATGATAAACCCTTCAATTTGCAAGTTGATTTATATAGCCATTATAACTATATGTGTTGATTATTGTATGATCTAAGCATGCTCCCCATGTGTTTGATAAAATGCCTATGTGAATGAGAAAGTGCCATTATAACATGATAGCATGTATTCTCCATTCATGTATGAGTAAATGCATTACAAGTGTTTGATAAAATGTCTTAATGAGTGGATTGTGATCAAGTAGCCATTATTATGTTTCAAGATTATGCTATGCTTTACTTTTTATGCTATTTAGTACTGGGGGTATTTAATACCCAAAAATTTAGCTGTTTATCTAGAGCCAGTTTCAGTTATAGAATAATATTAGTCATGTCACGATCACTAGTATTTTTAGTCAGTTACAAAACTCAGTAGAACTCAGTCAGTTACAGAACTCAGGAAAAATCAGTCTCAGTCCAGTCTAGTTTAGAATACTCAGTTCAGTATCTTTCAGATGGGAGTATGATTCAGCACCGAGTGAACCCAAGGATGGGGAATCACCTGTCAGTAGAGGGTGTTACCCGTAGAAGCAATCGAGGCATTCTAGAACTACGTAGCTAGCGTAGGTTGAGACATTAACCTGCCAGTTGAGGGTTGATGAGGTGTTTTAACCTGCCAGATGAGGGTTCCACTATTCTCATTAGAGTACCTACCAAATGAGGGTGACTCTCATCTTGTCTTTACTCATGGCACGATACTGACACCCTTCTAATTGGGGTTACAGATTGGACCCCAACTCAGTTATCTTATCTTATTTAGGGAATATCGATTAGATGATTACCTCCCACAGTTTTAGTTCAGCCTTCAAAATAAAACTCAATTTATTTCTACCAAATCAGGATCGTTAGTACAGTCAATCAGTATTGGTAAGTCAATTATCAGAAATCTCAAATTATCAGTTACTCTGTATTAAAACTTAGTACTTAGATTTAGAAAAGCTCAGTTACATTATATATTTATATGAATAGTATTTCATGCTCAGTATTTATAAGAGTACAAATTATCCACATACTCTCATGTTCAGTTTCTCTATATCATTCAGTCAGTTATTGTTCATGCATATGAACCCTTGCATTCAGCCTTACCTTATGTAGCATACTAGTACATTCTACTTACTGACACATACACTTTCTTTGCGCTATGATGTCTTATATATTAGGTTCGAACGCTCAGGTTCCTGACCGCATATAGATAGATCTAGATTCAGCCAGAAGTATATTTAGTAGTGAGTCCTCATCTATCAAGGATATTCTTTCATTTCATTATTATAGTAGACTCAGTATTTCAGTAAATGGAGTTAGTTGGGGGATAGTCCTATCAACTCCACTTTCCGACAGTTTTAGATTAGAGGCTTTTCAGACTAGTTTTCAGATTGTTTTTAGTTTTATAGATTTTTATTTTAGTTGATACACTTTATCAATAATTACAGATTTGGAACCTTATGGTATTTCAGCCTATTTTTTTGCATTTATTATAGTATCATGTTTCAGTGCTCACAACAAATATCAGTCATGGGTAAGCTTATGATCCTTCAGGTTCATAAGCACTGGGTAGCATTTGTGGTACAGATTCAAGGCGATACACTTAATGACCAGTGAAAATTCTTATTATAGTATGTATGTCCTCAGTTTAGATCTCTTTAATGAATTCAAATCTTTGATACTCTATTCCTCAGGCCTTAGTTAAGTGTCAAAATTATGTATAGTATTTTTTTATGCTTGTAAGACCCCGTAAAAATCCTAGTTATTTCTGTCTTAAACAACATGTCAAAAGAGGCCTCAAACTTAGAAAATTTCAGCTAAGTGTTAAGGCTTAGAATCATTTTTAGCCTTCGATATTGAAGGATTATATTTTCAACCTTTTCGACGTTAGTATGTTGATTTTCAAATTGATTCATGATCAGGGTCACTTGTAGGTAATATCAAACAAGTTTTGGATTTTTTGGACTATCGTAAGGGTGAGTTTAGATGTCCAACATAGCAAAGGGTTGCGATAGGCCCGCGCCGCGAGGGCCAGTTGACCCAAGTAGGGGTCGTGCCGCGATGGCTGCTTGACCCGTGTAGTGGTCGTATCGCGAGGTCTGCTTTACCTAAGAAGGGGTTGAAATACAATGGGGACCTCGCCCATCATTATTTTATCTGGGTTTGTAGGGGTAAATGGGTCATTTTCCCCTTACATTGTTCAGCCTTAACACAAAATTTAATATCCTAAAGGGCTAAATACACTCATTGTTCTAAAAAATTAGCCCATGTACAAACCCTAGTTCCATCAAGCTTAAGAATCAAGTCTCAAGAACTCACCACAATCTTCACAAAATTAATAGTCAAGGTATGTTAGGTGTTCATCTAAGGGTTTCCTTCCACCCTTGGAGTTCAAGAACCTCTTTAAAAACTGCAAGTTGATTGCTATGATGAATTTCATGTTGAATATGATTGTATTCATGACTATGATGTTATTTGGGTTTTAATCTATGAATTATTACAAGTTTCATGTGAAGTGATTAACATGTGTGTAGTGTTATATGGATTTATGTTAAAAATCCCTTGAATTTGTACGTTGGGATTGTGATCATGATACTTGCATGTTGATTTTATTATGTCCACAAATTCATTCCTCTTAAGTGTATGACAAAATGTTTTAAAGAAAGCATTGTTAACATGCTGCTATTGTTATGTTATTATGACCACACCATGTTTTAATTTTAATTTTATTGAGTCCTGAGGGTATTCAATACTCAAAATCTAGTTTTTACCTAGAATTACAGTAGCTTCAGAATAGTCTCAGTGATGTTACATACAGTAGTACTTAGTCTATTACAGAACTCAGTGTATTCAGTTAGTCAATAGAACTCAGTGAACTCAGTCCAATTTAGTCAGTTAGCATGATCAATAATAGTTCAGTCAAGCCTAGAACAGTCTAGAAATTAGTTCAGTGTCTATTCAGTTAGTAGTAGGAATCAATACCGAGCAAACCCAGGGATGCAGGTATTCCTTCCAGTAGAGGTTTTGTCCCTTAGTAGCAATCCTTGTGTTACAGAACTATGTAGCCAGCGTAGGTTGAGATTTCTTCATTCTTGAAAAGGGTTGATACATCTCGTATGAGTTTTCCTGCCAACGAGGGTTGATAAAATGTCTTTTTGCCAAAGATGGTTAACTCATTTCCATTGTTAGTATCCCTTGGCTAGGTGCTAACACTCTTCGAAGTGCGGTCATATGTTGGACCCTAACTCAGTTCATAATTGGGTTATGTTGGTTAGATAAACACTCCTACAATTACAGTTTTAGTTTCAGACTTAGTATAAATCTTTAGTTCAGTTCTCAGAATTAGGATTACCAGACATAGTCACCCAGCTCTGTACAGAACTAAGCTTAGTTCTACAGAATCAGAATTGTCAAAAATAGTCACCCAATTTTTAGTAATTTGGTTATCAGTGATCTAAGTACAGTAAAGTAGATTTAAATGCAACATTGCAAAATCAGTAATTATAGTAGTTTCAAATATACGTATACTCTTATTCAGTTATATTCTTGTTACTCAGCCAGTTATTGTTCATGCATATGAACCCTTTCATATTAGACAACCTCACTTAGTATACCAGTACATTCAAAGTACTGACGCATACTCTTTCTTTGTGCTATGATGTCTTATATCATAGGTTCAGACACACAGACTCCTGACTGTACATAACCACCCAAACTTTTAGCAGTAGCTAATTTAGTGGTGAGTCCTCACAGTTCGAGGATAGATTTATCATTTTAGTATTTCAGTATTCACTAATCAAAGTTAGTTGGGTACTGTCCCATCAACTCCATATTCATACAGTTAATGGCTTTCAAACTAGACTATTTCAGACAGATGTTCAGTTTTCATTATTTTTTATCAATATTTGATTTCACTTATGAACCTTATGGTAGATTCAGCCTAATTTTTGCATTAATACAGTGTTATTATTCATTGTTTATAGTAGGTGCCAGTCATGGATTAGCTTGTGGTCCTTTGGGATTATGAGCACCGTGTGATAGTTGGGGTGCAGATTCTGAGCATTACGAACTTGGTATCAGAGCCTAAGGTTCTAAAGAGTCCAAGAAAGTAGGAAAGCTATGATGTCCAGTCAAAGAAGTGCATAGGTGACCCAACAGTTGTAGTCCTGATAGAGGGCATTGATGTCCAGAATAGCCTCTCTTATGAAGAAATTCCAGTCAAAATTCTTGATTATCAGGTTCATAGACTGAGGAACAATATAGTTCCTCTAGTCAAAGTGCTTTGGTGGAATCCATTCGTTGAGGGAGATACTTCAAAAGCAGAAGTAGATATGCAGACCAAGTATCCCCACCTCTTCTCCGTAAACTCAGACTTAGCTCAAGGTAACAATTTTTCTTTCCTCAGCTTACCTTTACAAATTCTATATCGGTTTAGTTGCATAGCATTCTCATATCATGCATATCATCATGAAACAACTCAGTCATCTTTCATGTCTTCAAAATTCAGTCATGCTTTAGTTATGCATGTCCAGTATGAAAACTCAGTATATTAGTAGTTTCAGTCATGTAATCATGCTTCAGTTGTGTATGATCAGTATCTAAACTCATTCTTTCAGTATTCTCAGCTTAGTCAGTCTCATTCAGGGATGAATTTTCCCAATGGAGAGATATTGTAAGACCCCACAAAATTCTAGTTATTTCTATCCTAAACAGCATGCCAAAAGAGGCCTCAAACTTAGAAAATTTCAGCAAAGTGTCAAGGCTTAGAATCATTTTTAGCCTTCGAGATTGAAGGATCTTATTTTCAAACTTTTTGACCTTAGTATGTCAATTTTCAAATTGATTCATGATCAGGGACACTTGTAGGTCTTCTCAGATGAGTTTTAGATTTTTTGGACTACCGTAAGGTTAGTTTGGAAGTCTAAAACAACAAAAGGTCGCGATAGGCCCGCGCCACATAGGCTTGTTCATCCAAGTAGGGGTCGCACCGCAATGGCTACTTGACCCGAGTAAGGGTCGCATTGCGAGGGCCCTTGACCCAAGTAGGGGTCGTAACACGATGGGGACCCCATCCAACATTATTTTATCTGTGTTTGTGGGGGAAAATGGGTTATTTTTCCCTTACATTGTTCATCCTTAACACAAAATTTATTATCCTAAAAGGCTAAAGACACTCATTGTTCTAAAAATTATCCCAAGAACATGCCCTAGTTCTATCAAGCTCAAGAATCAAGTTTCAAGAACTCACCATAATCTTCATGAAATTAATAGTCAAGGTATGTTAGGTGTTCATCCAAGGGTTTCCTTCCACCCTTGGAGTTCAAGAACCTCTTTTAAAGATGTAAGTTGATTGCTTTGATGAATTTCATTTTTAATCTGATTGTATTCATGACTATGATGTTATTTGGGTTTTAATTATGAATTATTACAAGTTTCATGTGAAGTGATTAACATGCGTGTAGTGTTATGGGGATTTATGTTAAAAACCCCTTGAATTTGTAAGTTGGGATTGTGATCATGATGCTTGCATATTGATTTTATTATGTGCAAAAATTCATGCCTCTGAAGTGTATGACAAAATGTTTAAAAGAAAGCATTGTTAACAAGCTACTATTGTTATGTTATTATGACCACACCATATTTTAATTTCAATTCTATCGAGTCCTGGGGGTATTCAATACCCGAAATCTAGTTGTTTACCTAGAATTACAGTAGCTTTGGAATAGTCTCATTGATGTCATGTACAGTAGTACTCAATCATTTATAGAACTAAGTGTATTCAGTAAGTCAATAGAACTCAGTGAACTCGGTCTAGTTCAATAAGTTAACACGATTAGTAACAGTTCAATCAAGCCTAGAACAGTCTAGAAATAAATTCAGTGTCTATTCAATTAGGAGTAGGAATCAGCACCGAGCGAACTCATGGATTGGGGCTTTTCTGCCAGCAGGGGGTTTGACCCTTAGTAGCAATCCCTGCAGTACAGAACTATGTAACCAGCGTAGGTTGTGATGCCTTCCTGCCAGACAAGTGTTGATACATCTCGTATGAGTTTTTTGGACAGCGAGGGTTGACGAAATGTCTTTCTACCAGAGAGGATTAACTTATAGCCATTATTAGTATCCCTTGGCAAGGTGCTAACACCCTTTCAATTGGGGTCACAAATTGGACCCTAACTCAATTCATAATCGGGGTATGTCAGTTCGATAAACTTTGTATAAATCCTCAGAATCAGGACCATTAGACACAGTCACCCAGCTCAGTATAGAACTAAGTTTAGTTCCATAGAATCACAATCGTTAGAAATAGTCACCCAATTATTAGTAATTTAGTTATCAATGATCTCATTATAGTAAATTAGATTTACACATAGAATTTCAAAATCAGTAATTACAACAGTTTTAAATATACATATATTCTCATTCAGTTATATTTATGTTACTCAGCCAGTTATTGTTCATGCATGTGAACCCTTACAAATCAGCCTACCTTACTCAGCATACCAGTATATTCGAAGTACTGACACATACTCTTTCTTTAAGCTATGATATCTTATATCATAGGTTTAGATGCTTGGTCTCCTAACTGTACTTAGCAGCCCAGACTTTCAGCAGCAAAAGATTTGGTGGTGAGTCATCATAGTCTGAGGATAGGTTTATCATTTCAGTATTTTAGTATTTAGTATATTTAGTAGTCGGAGATAGTTAGGTACTTGTCCCATTAGCTCCATATTCAGACAGTTAGAGGCTTCCAGACTAGACTATTTTAGATAGATATTTAGTTTATATTATTTATTTATCAATATTTGATTTCATTTATAAACCTTATGAAAGATTTAGCCTAATTTCTGTATTATTACAGTATCATTATTGAGTGTTTACAACAGGTACTAGTCATGAATTAGCTTGTGGTCCTTCAGGATTATGTGCATCGGGTGTCGTTCAGGGTGCATACTCGGGGCGTTACAAGGCTTCAGTTCCTTGTGCTCGAACCTTTAAGTGACCTATACTTATGTAAAGATAGTGGTGATGAAAATTGATGAACAATGGTTTAGATAAGAGAGAGTAAATATTCCTTATTAGGGAAAGATTATTGTATACTTGTTTTATCTAAGGCTATAAGTGTGAAGTAAGATTGAGGCAAAGCTTTGGTATATGTCATAGTTAGTTTAAAATTCTAGGGGTGTCTTCTTGGTAATAATTCAAAAAATTGTTATCGATAAAGGTATTAGAGAATATGGAAAGATTCCTAGGGGTTGGTTGTCTAGAAGTTCATAGTAGTTATAATGATAGTCTTGAATTTCATGTTGGTATAGAAGTGGATGAAAGCATTGTGCATTGGTGAATTCCTATTAAGAGGTTGAAGTTTGTTGTTGAAGTGGTAAAGAGTATTATTCTTGAGATAAGAGCTGTGAAAACACATAGGATATTGAATCCATGGTTTAGACTTGTATTATGGCGTTATGTGTGGTACCATGTGACTTTGACTAAACTTGAACAAGGTAAGAGAATTTTGTTCAGCTCATACTTTAGTAGATGGAGTTATTGATGCCCATTTGAAGATTAGAAGTGGCGTCAAATGAAGGGTAGTATAAGAAGAAAAATATAGTTGAGAGAGTATTTGAGATATTTGGCTAAGCTTGAAAGTTAGCAGTTACATTGCCTAAGGCGTAGTAATTCTATCCTAGCTTATGTTTTATAGCCGAACAGTCCATGTTATAAAGTTATAGCAATGTTTCAATTCCTCATTCAAATATCTTATTCAGATCATGCCCAAAAATGCGTTGCTCCCTAATAATATTAGAACTTCTTATAAAAAGTCTTGAAGAAATAATCCAGTTGAGTATAAACTTTTAGAATGAGTCAGTCCGTGTAGCCAACAATTTAGTTTAGCATTCAGACAGATAAGCTCATATAGTTTTCCATCTTTCCATCTAGTCTTACTATCAGAATTTTCATGAGTATGGCTATTTATTGAGGTAATTTATTCACATCCATTCAAATTATGAATTAAGTTCAGTCCATGCATCATGTCTCCTATTTAGATATATAGTCATAATTCAATTTATAAGTGTTTTGTGAATGATCTCAATTTTCCTAAACATTTGAAACAACTAGAATTAGAGCCATTTAAAAACTTCATCTTGTGGTGTTACTGTGGTGGCTACGACTAGGGGCTAGAGTTGTACCCTTTGGATACGAGTTGTATCTTTATCCTTCTATTCTTTCATATCCTAGGTAGGGTGGTGAGGGTCACTCACTGTCCTAGGTATGAGTTACCCTTCCCTCAATCATACCTAATAGTACGAGCCATACCTAGTTGAGTCATATAGGGGAGTCATGAGTTTGGAAGTGGATTATTTTGGGTACTGTTGTTGTGTACGAGTTAAGGGTGAGTCTTACCCTTTGGATATGACTCAAAAGTACATGTTCGAACCCTTAATAGTGTGTGACCTAGGAGAAGCCTAGGGTATGAGTTAGGGTACTACTCGTAACCTAGGGTTTGACTACTTAAGTGAGTCGTACCCCTAGATGGGTTCAATTTTCAATTTTTAACTAAGGGCCTTGTGGTAATTTCCTAGGTCTAAAACCCTAATCCCTCTCACTATATTAGTGTGTGTAGCCTCCTAAATATCCATTTTTATGGACCAAACACCCTAAATACTCTCTCAATCTCATCTTTGAAGAATTGGAGGCTAGGATTTCAAGAGTGGTCTTCAAGAGACAAAGAGGAGTCAATATTCTTAGTGATTCATCTTGTTTAAGGAACGTACCTCTTTCTCTTGCTAAATAACTCTAAACCCATGTATTTCACACCTAGATTAGTAAGTGCACATGGTGGTTTTGAAATTAAATGTAAAGCATTTTGTTGCTTAATGATGAATAATTATGATTCTTCCTTAGACTTATGTTTTAACATGTTATTGATGATGACTTGTACATATAAATGTTTTTTGTTTATGGTTTAACATGTGGGCCATGAGTAACACTAACTTTGATAATTTCCACCATGAAAATAACCTTGTTGAAGGTATACACGTAAGGTGTTTGTGAAACTGTCTAAGTAGATGTCTAGTTACATGATGACGATGCTTTGAGCTAGGGAAATAGCCCAATATGTATGAATTCTAGATAAATGATATCGTGAGGGTAAAATAATCCATGTATTGTCTATTGATGACCTTGATGGTTTGATGAATAAGAAGGGGTTTAAAGTCCCTAACATGAAAATGAACTTGAATTGTGTATTGAACTAAATTGTCGTATAAAATTGCTAATAAAGTATGAATGGCTCGTAAGGGTATTGAGGACCATAGTTCAATTTTATGATTAGTTAATTTAAGGCATTGACCTATTGAAATGGTTAAGCAATGAAGGCTCCCATGAGGACTATGGGGTAATGTATGGTGTTGAATTGGCTAAATGGGTTAAAGTCTTTATGTGTGGAATTGAATATATGTGGATGCATGGACAAAAAGTTAGAGTCCTAATGTCGACTAATGATAGATGTGATGGCTTGAGGTTAAAGTCCCTTACTTAATCAAATTGCTTATGGTTAAACTCCCTTGCATAATAAGATCTCATGAGGTCAAAGTACCTCACCAAATGAATTGGCTTGGGGTTAGAGTCCCCTATCTAGTGTGGCATGAGGTTAGAGTCCCTTGCCTAATGTGTGAGAATGTGGTTAGAGTCTTTTTCTTGAATTAATGTGTGTGAGTGATTAGAGTCCCTCACTTATATAAAATTATGTGAGTGGTTAGAGTCCCTCACTTTAATGGATATATGTGTGGTTAGATTCCCTTACTTGATAATATGTGAAAATGGTTAAAGTCCTATGCCTAATGAGAAATGATTGAATCTATAACAGTGGAAGGTTGGAGTCCTCCATTGCATATATGATGAATGATTAATTCTAAAGTATTGATAAGACTTGTCCCCTTGGTTAGTAGGTGATATGTCTATATATATGGATAAGGTTATGAATGTGATTGAATATGATAGACATTGACTTGTTGTTGAAAGATGATGTTATTTTATCCTTATCCTTGAGTTACATGCTAGCGCTCCAATCGCTAACCATCTCCAGACGCTATGTCCCCACATGATATAAGGTTTGAAGCATCTTCTTCTCTTCCTGCATAGTGATTAGTAATCGAAGCAATTCATGCATTGACTTGGCAGTGGTGAGCTTCCTTACTTCAGAAGACATTCCTTCTGGTGCTCTTATATGTAGATTTAGTCTTATTTTAGCATGGTTTGGCTATTGTCAGGGGCTTGTCCTGACATATTTATTTCTAAACTTATGTTTGTATAGAGGTATTGTGGATGACTGTGGACTTGGGTATATTTTTTAGTGATGAATCTAATGAAGTGTTTAGACATATTAAACCTATGATTTTTAGTATGTTTTCCGCTATCTTATTATAAGGTTGGGATTCACCCGACCCTCGTGATTGGTGTGATGGATATGATGGGTTATCAGGGCGACCTCAAGTTCATATGGGCTTGACGTGCCCCTACGACATAGCCTAATTTTGGGGCATATCAGTATTCCAGCTCAAACATTGTAATACCCCACAAGTTTCTAGATAAGTTTTCAACTATCAGTCATATGTTTTGTAATACCCTCAAAATTTCAAGTATTTTATATTTTGCCTTCCCTTGTTCGAAACATTAAT
This sequence comes from Capsicum baccatum var. pendulum, assembly GCA_030864225.1. NCBI lineage: Eukaryota > Viridiplantae > Streptophyta > Magnoliopsida > Solanales > Solanaceae > Capsicum > Capsicum baccatum. The sequence goes on along the minus strand of CM061560.1, from coordinate 205,521,853 downwards.
TTTCAACTTAAAATGTGTTTAGGTATTTCAATAGGGTGTCTTGGAAATATTTTGGAATTTTTGGATGAGGTTCAGGGTTATTTTTAAATTCCAAGGCAATAAACCTCTGCGATATCGCTGTGTCACAGAGGCTAGTCTCCACGATATTGTCATAGAATAGAGAATAGTCTCTGCAATAAGCAGTGCGCCATTCCAGTATTTAAATTTCTTCTAGTTTTTTATTTTATCACTTGGGGTGAGGGGTTTTAAATATTTTACCCCTTGTACGACCTTAGTCCCGTTATCTCATGATTCGTTCTTACATAATGTACTTGGTGATGCCATGAAGCCCTTTTTTTATTCCTAAATGTGTTTTGTTGAGGGAGAATTTCCTAATGTGAAGTTACATACTTTACTTCATACTTCTAAAGTGTCAATAAGTTACTACGCATCATTTGAGGACGAATGATTCCAAGGGGAGGATAATGTAACTCCCTGCATTTTTGATCTAGAATTTAAATTATCATTCCTATATGTATAAACTCTAATCTAATGATTTGTATACTTCATAATCTCAGTCACCCATATCATGTTCAGTTGATACCACGTTTAATTATCAATTTTTGGATTTTCCATCTCATGATTTATCCAACATCATTATGATTAGTTGTGTTAACTTATGCTGGTAGGTTATGATTTGTTCTAAGAACCATGTTACAACTAGGGAGTAGTCGCGGGCTGTGACAGCTGATAAAATTTTTAAATATAAAACCTCAAACATTGTAGGGTACTAAATCTGATGATGAGTTTGAGTTCATCATTGACTATTATGAGAGGTTATATAATATGGGTATTGTACAACAATATGGAGTTGAGTTCGTGAAATTTCTATTGGATAAGGATGCTAAGCAATGGTGGAGGGTTATGTTGAATGTTCGTTACTAATTTTAATCCCATTGATATTTCATATTTTATTCTTAGAGAAATAAGAAGCTCGGTCCCTTCGTGATCATAAGAAGGACGAGTTTTTGGCATTGGAGCAGGGTGATATGTCAGTTGCAGCCTATAATGCTAAGTTCCATTATTTGTGTCGCTATGTCTCTCAGTTGTTGGCTACTGAGGAGGAGAGGATTTGATTCTATATTAAAGGTTTGAATTATGATCTTTAGATTTTATAGGTGCATCTGAATTCTACAAAGAAAGGGTTCAATGAGGATTCTATTATATAAATAATTTAAAGGGAATCACACAGCGGTTCAGGCTAAGATATTAGCTAAAACGTTTGGCAATGTTGGAAATTACAGCAAATTTTAATCCAAGGTCCATGGTTAGTTTCCCAAAGCAGCTTACCCTACTCTTTCAGCATTGCAGCTTCTACTATGGGTCAAGCTAAAGTCTCTTCTCTATCATATATAATTAGGAGCCAAAGGACTTATTACCCTTCTACTAGTCGACATTCTCTCTAACGGGGATATGACTATTGTGGCATTGATGGTCATTTTAAGAGAGAGTGTCTGTTAAGGCAGGTAAAAGGCCATGCACATTAATACACTCGGGCTATAGTTTTATCAGGAAGAGGAGGAGGAGGTAATGGAAGGGGTCGTCCATAGGGTGGATAGGGAAATTTGACAAGTGGTCAGAGTGGTCAAAGAAATAGGGGCGGGGAGAAAAAGTGCATTCAGGGATAGTGTTTACTAAGAATTGATGACCGGGCTCATTTTTATTTCTTTTTGAGAAAGAATAACACCAAGGCTTCTATTGAGATGATTATAGGTACCATTTCTGTTTGTGACCAAATTGCTTGTGTTTTATTTTACTCGGGGTCTAGTCATTCTTATGTTTTAGCCAATTTGGTAATGGGTCTATATTTGGTTTGTAATATACTTGACTATCCTATTTATATGTCTACTCTAATTTGTGAGTCTGTGGTAGTGATACGTGTTTAGTGTTCTTATTCAGTGTTGTTTATGGATTTTTAGACATGGGTAAAATAACAACAATATACCCAGTGTATTCTCATCAATTGAGGTATGGGAGGGTAAAGTGTATGCAGTCCATACCACTACCTCAGATAAAGTAGAGAGGTTGTTTCCGATAGACCCTTGGCTAAGGAAAGATAATAATATAACAAACAAAACACATAAAAGCATTCAATAACAAGGAATATCACACCACTAGATAGTAAAGGATAATAACAGAGACAAGACACACATAAGGGCATACTATAAAATTTCTATTCTAAAGATTTAGGTATATTTTATTATTTCGGATACATTAGGCTTTGAAGTAATATTAGGTATGACCTGTTATCTGGATATCACATTATTTTACACTGTAATGCTAAAACAATTACTTTAAATATGACTTGGATGGATGAACTAGAGTGAGAGAGAGTATATAAGGCCAACCCAACAAAAATTATATCATTTGTTTTGGCTAAACAATTAATATGGAAGGATGGCCAGTATTTTTAGATTAACTCTTAGATGTGAGAGTGTGATCCACTTCTACAGAGTCAATTCCGCTGGTTTTCAATTCCATAAAGTTTTTCCTTTAGACTTATCGGGTATTCCTACAGATAGAAATATTGATTTTTGCATTGAATTAAAAGTGGGTGCTCGCCCTATTTTCCACCTTATGGAATGTCTCCATCAGAGTTGTGGGAACTTAAGATTTAAATACATGAACTACTTAATAATGGGTTTATCCATCCAAGTGCTTCAACTTAGGGTTATCTGGTCCTGTTTGTTAAGAATAAAGATGATAGTATGAGGATGTGTATTGATTATTGGTAGTTGGATAAGTTTACCATCAAGAATTAATATCTATTTCCTCGCACAGACGGTCAGTTTGACCAGTTATAGGTTGCAATAATATTTTTCAAAATTAACTTGCGGTTGGGTTATCATCAACTAAAAATTAGACCAGAGGACATACCAAAGGTAGCTTTTAGAACTCAGAATGGCCATTATGAGTGTCTGGTGATCTCCTTTAGGCTAACTAATGTGCCTGCAGACCTTTTGGCTAACTAATATGCCTGCAGACCTTTGGGATAACAAAGGTACCTGCAATCTTTATGAGCCTAGTGAATCATATTAAGTCATTCTTGTATTCTTTAGTTATTGTGTTAATTGATGATCTTTTAGTTTAATCCAAGGGGTAACGAAGAGCATGAAGGTTACCTTCGTATGGATTTTGAGATTCTAAAGGAGAAGTGGCTATATGCTAAATTTTTGGAAGTATGAGTTATGGTTATCTTTGGGTACCTTTTTTGGGCACATTTTTTCAGAAAAAAGAGTGATGATGGATCCCTAGAAGATTGAGGCAATTAACAGTTGTATCCATACTTGTTTAGTGACCGAGGTAAGGAGATTTATAGGTATTTCTAGTTATTACCATAATTTTGTGAAGAATTTGCATCCATTACAACACACTCTATAAGGCTGACACAGAAGGATGTACCATTTTTTTGGTCAGAAAAATGTGAAAAGAGCTTCCTAAATCTTAAGACACTCTTGACTAAAGGTCATATCGTTTCTTTAATAGTTAAATATAAGGACTTTATAGTGTTTTATGATGAATCACTTTTGGTCCAGGTGTCGTGTGAATGCAGGATAAGAATGTCATTGCTTATGCTTTGAGGAAGTTAAAGCCTCATAAAAAGAACTACCTAACCCATGATTAAGAGTAGGAAGTGGTGGTGTTTGCATTAAAGATATGGAGAAATTTTTTACATCAAGTTTGAACTCTTCAAAGAACACTGTAGGCTACACCATTTTTTTTTCTCAAAGGGATTTGAATCTAAGGTCGAAGATATGGATGTAATTGTTGAATGATTATCACATGACTATTTAGTATCATTTGTGTAAGGCTAATTTTACAGCAAATGAGTTGAGCTAAAAAGTTGTAAGTATGGGTAGTTTGTCATTCTTGAGGGTGTCTAGGTGACCTTTATCTAGAGAGTTTCAAACTCTAGCATCTCAGAGTATGTAATCTGGGATTTAGGGGTAGTGTGTTGCCTAGTATTGAGGTAAAGTCAGTACTTTAGGATCAAATTAAGGCCTAGAGATTTCACAAAAAGTTGAATACGCTCCAAAATAAATTGGTATGTAGGGAGGTGGATGACGACACTTTTAATGCAAGTGGGTATTATAGTTCAAGAGAAGGTTATGTTTTTTGCAGGTTGGTGATTTGATTTGTGATGTACACTCAGAAGCCTATAGTTTTTCTCATTTTATTCATTTGGGTACAACCAAAATATACTGTGACTTGAGATAGCATTATTGGTGGTCCAAAATAAAGAGAGACATAGGGGATTATGTTACTAGGTATCACAATTGACAGCAAGTGAAGTATGAACATCAAAGGTCTGTGGGGCTACTTCAAAGAATGTCTATACCTGTGTGGAAATTAGAGAAAATTTCAATGGGTTTCATGGTGGGTCTTCCTAAGACTGTAATTCCCTAAGTCTGTACCCTAGACGCTACATGGTGCTTACGACCCCGAAGGACCATAAGCTAACCCATTACTGATATCTATTATGAGCACTTAATAGTAATATAGTAAAATGCACAAAATAGGCTGAAATGCTATTAGGTTCAAAATATGAAGTACTAATAAAACATATGAATTTGAAATACTATTAGAAATAATCTAGTCTGAAAAGCCTCTAATTGAATTGTCTGAAAATGGAGCTGATGGAATAAGCCCCCAACTAACTTCGACTAATGCAGTGCTGAAACTACTATAATACTAAAATAAAAATACATCCTCGATAGATGAAGAATCACTACTAAATCTACTACTATTGACTAGATCTATCTAAGCACGGTCGAGAACCTGAGCGTCCGAACGTATGATATGAGACATCATAGCACAAAAAAAGAGTATGCGTTAGTACGTGGAATACACTGGAATGCTAGATAAGGTAAGGCTGAATTCAAGTGTTCATACGCATGAACAATAACTGGCTAAATAATATAGAGAAACTGAACATGAGAGTTCATGTCTAATCTAAACTACGGTAAATACTTTGCACGCAAAGTTGTGCATATATATATATATACTGTAACTGAGATTTTCTAAAGCTAAGTAATGAGCTGTGATACAGAGTAACTGATAATCTAAGATTTTTGATAAATGAGTTATTGATACTGATTGATTGTATCTGACAGTATTGATTCTGTAGAACAGAACTGAGTTCTAGTCTGAAAACTGAAACTGAAACTGTAGGAGGTAATCATCTAACCAATATGCCCCAAATAAGATAAGATAACTGAGTTGGGGTCCAATTTGTAACCCCAACTAAAAGGATGTTAGCACTATGCCACGGGTACTAACTACTATTGTGGTGTTAGTCCTAACTAACGGGTGATCCCTGAGATTAGTCCTAAACTAGTCGGTAATCCCTGAGTATGTCAGTCTTATCTAACGGGTGACATCTCATAACCTATGATGGCTACATAGTTCTAGAACTTAGGGATTGCTTCTAGGGACCCATTCCTAACTAACGAGTAAGCTCCCATCCCTAGGCTCGCTCGATGCTGAATTCTACTCCCAACTGAAATACATTAAATTGGACTAGACTGATTTTCCTATGTTTTATAACTTACTGAGTTCTACTGGGATCTGTAACTAACTGAGAGTACTGCTGATCGTGACATGACTGACACTGTTCTATAACTGACACTGGCTCTAGGTAAATAGCTAAATTACTGGGTATTAAGTATCCACAGGACTCGATAGCATGAAAAGTAAAGCAAAGCATAATCTTGAATAACATAACATTGTTCACTTGGTCATAATTCATTCATAGAGACATTTCATAAAACACTTGTAATGCATTAACTTGTAAATGAATGGGGAATACATGTTAGCATGCTATAATGTCATTATTTCATTCTCATAGACAATTTATCAAACACAGGGGAAACATACTTGTTTTACTAAATCATAAATACTTAGGTTAAATATGGTTATAATAATCAACTTGTGAATTGAAGGGTTTATCACGAATATCATGTAAATAAACAAATATAATGATTTATTTCATGAAGGCTTGTAATTTAATCATGGACTAAGACCCAACAATAACATGAACATGAATTCAATTCAATTCAAACTTGGAAGTTCATAATTCAACAATCTTGTAATTTGAAAATGGATTCATGGACTCTATGGGTGAAAGGAAATCATATATGAACACCAAACATACCTTAGAAGATTCTTTCTTGAAGGTTCTTGGAGTAATTCTTAGGCTTGTTTTTGATTTTCTTGAATTAGGATTTTTGCCTTTTGAGAGAGAATGTTTTTAATTTGGGGAAGAATGTGTTAATAATGAGCTAATAAGGTATTTAAGGTCTTAATTTTGTGTTTAGATTTATTAGGGCCGTGGAAAAAGACACAACTACGCCTGGGAATATTTAACACTTTGTCACTGAAAAACCCGATTTTTGGCCCTTGCACGACGCGGTGGAATTGTGTTGCCCCTTTGATTCAGGATTTTTAACTAGCACGATGCGATAGAATTGTACTGGAACACTGAAAAAGGACAATTTTGAACTGTGCCTATGGCACGACGTGCCAATATCATGATGGAGAACTGGAAAGTGATAATTTCCATTTTTCTTGGCTCCACGACGCGCTGACATTCCAGGTGGTACACTGTCTTACAAAAATGGCTCTAACTCTTCACCCGGGTATCAGATTTGGGTGAATTTTATATTGTTGGAAAGCTAATTGAATTTCCTGGGAAATGGAAGGCTATAAATTGAGAAATACTGAGTATTTCAAAAAATTTCAAATGGAATTACTCATGTACTAAGGCTTAAATTAAATTAGAGAAATACGGGGAATTATAATATGTCCCCTTTGGGAACTTTCATCCTTGAATGAGAGTAATTAAGCCAAGAAACACTGATAGACTGTGTTTACTTGCTGAACATACACAACTGAAACCTAACTACATGACTGAACTACTGACAAACTGAGTTTCCATAGTGAATATACATATCTGATGCATGGAATACATGGCTGAAGCTATTGGTAATCTGACTTTTTATACTGAACATGCATATCTGATGCATGAAATACATAATTGAACTGATTCATGAATTAATGAATGAATATACAATGGTAAAGAATACCAAATTTGTAACTGTAACTGAACATGGAACTGAGTAAATCTAAGGAAGGCTGTTACCTTAGGTTGAGAATACTGATGAACTTGAGATCATTTACTAGACATGTATGAACAGGAACATGAGAACATTATTGAGTCTAAAACAAGATATATTTGAACTAAATATCATGAACTAAATTGATTTCTTGGATACATGTTATACAACTGAGATTGGAACTTGAGGGATAACTTATGAGTACCCATTACTCCAAACTGGATTCGTTACGTGAACAGAAATTTGATGGTTTAGTAGAACATAGTGCATCTCTCCCTTTGGATATTAGGTCCCTCGAGGAATGCTGACTTGGCTAGGATACTGAGGAAAGGTTGAGATGATGCACGGGGCACCTACGAACTAAATCATGACTGAATATCTGAGATCTAAAACTGAGGCATAATACATGAATTGAGCTATATTCGTGACTTCTAGGATATTCCATTTTGGGATTGGACGACAAGATGGAAAGATGGGAAACCATTCGAATTTGTCCGCTTGACTGCTAAATTGAATTGCTGGCTTTACGGACTAACTCATACTGAAAAAATTATACTTAACTGGAGAATTTCTTTGACACTCTTCCTATAATTTTCTAATGACTTTAGGGAGTAAGGGATCTAGGCATGGTCTGAATAAGACATCAAATAAGACACCACAACATAGCCAAAAATTCTGTAATATGGGAACTAATAACCATACCTACTTGGGTCTGAGCTGAACTGAATTCTCCCGCTAAGTTCAGGCCTACTAAATTATCCAGAATACATTTATCCATTTACATATCAATATCACATTCACACCTATCTTCATAACTGCAGCCCCATTTAAAGAAAGAATGCAACAATCTTTTCTTAACATGGAACATTTACTTTGTCCTATCAAAGCAACTACTCATCACTACATTATTTCATAAGAAGAGTTCACTAAAGGTTAAAACATGAGGACCTAAAGCATAAATGGACACTATACTAAACTTGACACTTAACTGAGGCCTAAGGAATAGAACATCAATATCCTGGATTTTAACGAGAGGTCTAAACTGAGGATAAACATGATGAAATCTAAATATTGCTGATCCTTTAGGAGAGTGGCAGGAGTCGTGGGAACTAAGCATACTGTAAAGCATGTGTACATGAGTCATGAGCTGCATGACCTGAGTTTGGAGTTTTTGTATTCATGGAACATGATTCATTATATTGGCTGAACTGGAACTGCTCACACTAGGAACTGTAAATGTACCTGATTTTTGATAACGTGCCTGAATATGACCTAGGATCACAGAGCTGGCATGTAAGGCATGAGTACTGACATTACTGACATTACTACTAAAATTTGAAAGCTTGATTTGGTTACTTGTATTATTATCTCCCCCTTATATTAAAGCCATTATTTTAAAGTTGTGAACCATTTAATCAACAAATCTAAACTAAATTGTCAGCACTTTATTCTAGAGTCTGGGGGAGACACTGAGGAGGGCTATGCTAATATTTCGGGTCTGACACTAAAATTTATGGCTATATAGGGTTACAAAAAAAGTAAAGTCTCAGGATCTAACAAGGCATAAACATAAAGATGAAAAACTCATAACGTACCTGTAACTATATTAGGAGAACTTCCCTGATCATGGCGAGACTAGAGTGCATAAAATCTATTTGGAAGTTGCCCACTAGCGGCACTAGAAACGGCACCCTGCTAGTTTGAGCGATCAAACTGAGCTGAAAGACGGTTATACTAACCCTGAGAACCTAACTGAGGACAATATCTGACTCTGTGGCCTGGCTTACCATACCCGAAACAAGCATCACTGCCAGCTCTATATACTCCCTTATGGTTCTTACTACTTAGCGCCTGCTGCTTCATTTCGACTGAAATTCTTAGACTTGGGCACTAGCGCTCGGACTGAAAGTAGATCTGGCGCTGAGAATATCTGACAGAACTAGGAGCGGTTACTACCCCCTGATCTTGGCTTAGAATTATTTGTTCTAGCCCTCTTATTCTTCCTACACTCCCCTGCCTTACACCGTTGAGTGCAACTCAAAAGCCTAGATAGGACAATTGTCTACAAATTGTTCTAAGCAACTACTAAATAAGCTAAGGTATCAAAAGTATCTCTAAATTCAATGTGAGAGACATGTTCATTCAGGAAATCTGCCAGAACGGTTGGAGGAGATGACTGGTTTTCATTACTTTTTCCATTAGCTTCTCTGGGAGGCATATTCTGGAAAGATAAGAAAGAGATAAATCAGACTGAGAGTTTAACATGAGCTCATGCTCACTCCCATGGAACAAATACTTAAAGAAAGAAAACTTTTCCAAAAACATCTCATAACCTGCTGTCCATAAGTATGGCGCACTAAACGCCCATGCACAAGACTCTACGCGATGCGGCTTTCAGACTCCCTAGGACTCTGTTGAACCTTAGGCTTTGATACTAAGTTTGTAACGCCTCAAGTCTATGCCCCAAATTCTACACGCTACTTATGTCCCCGAAGGACCACAAACTAACCCATGACTGATATTTGCTGTGAGCACTGAATAATAATACAGTAAAATATAGAAAATAGGCTAAAATGCCATAAGGTTCAAAATCTAAAATTCTAATAAATAACAATATCTGATAAAACATCTAAATCTGAAATACTGTCTGAACTAATCTAGTTAGAAAAGCCTCTAATTGAATTATCTAAAAGTAAAGCTGATGGGACAAGTCCCCAACAAACTTCAACCAATGCAGTGCTGAAACTACTGTAGTACTAAAAATAAAAACACATCATCGATAGATGAGGACTCATTTCTAAAACTTCTACTACTGACTTGATTAGTCTAAGCACGTTCGGGAACCTGAGCATCCGAACCTATGATATGAGGCATCATAGTGCAAAAAAAGAGTAGGCGTCTGTACGTGGAATGTACTGGTATACTAGATTAGGTAAGGATAAATTCTAGGGTTCATAGGCATGACCAATAAGTGACTGAATGATATAGAGACTGAAATACTGAGCATGCAATACTATGCATATATATATATATACTGTAACTGAGCTTTTCTTAAGATAAGTAATGAGTTCTAATACACAGTTACTGATAATTTAAGATTTTTGATAACTTAGTTACTGATACTGATTGACTATATCTGATAGTCCTAATTTTGTAGAACTAAACTAAGTTCTACTCTAAAGACTAAAACTAAAATAGCGGGAGGTAATCATCTAACCAATATTCGCAAATATGAAAAGATAACTGAGTTAGGGTCCAATCTGTAACCCCAATTAGAAGAGTGTTACCACCGTACCACGGATACTACCAACTGCTGTGGAGTCAGTTTTAACTAACGGGTGACTCATGAGATCAGTCCTAAACTAGCGGGTGATTCCTGAGTATGTCATTCCTATCTAACGGGTGACATCTCATAACCTACACAGGATATGTAGTTTTAGAACTTAGGGATTGCTTCTAGGGACCCAGTCCTAACTAACTGGTAATCCCCCATCCCTAGGCTTTGTTGGTCCTGAATCCTACTCCCAACTGAAAGACACTAAACTGATTATACTAAATTGGATTGGACTGATACTGAGTTTTCTGAGTTTTCCTGAGTTCTATAACTGATTGAGTTCTACTGGGTTTTGTAACTGACTGAGAGTACTACTGATCATAACATGACTGACACTATTCTATAACTGACACTAGCTCTAGGTAAACTGCTAAATTTTTAGGTATTAAATACCTTCAGGAATCGATAGCATGAAAACTAAAGAAAATCATAATCATGAATAACATTATAATGTTTACTTGGTCATAATTCATTCATAGAGATATTTCATCTAACACTTGTAATGCATTAACTTGTACATGAATGGGGGATACATGTTAGCATGGTATAATGGCATTAGTTCATTCTCATAAATAATTTATCAAACACATGGGAAGCATACTTGTTTTACTAAATCATAAACACTTAGGGTAAACATGGTTATAACAATAAACTTTCAAATTGAAGGGTTTATCATGAATATCATGTAAATCAACATATATAATGATTTATTTCTTGAAGGCTTGTAATTAAATCATGTACTAAGTCCCAACAATAACATTAACATGAATTCACTTCAATTCAAACATGGAAGTTCATAATTCAACAATCTTGTAATTTGAAAATGGATTTGTGGACACTATGGGATAAAGGAACCCATAGATGAACACCTAACATACCTTAGAAGATTTTCTCTTGAATGTTCTTAGAGTAATTTATAGGCTTGTGCTTGATTTTCTGGAACTAGGGTTTTTTCTATTGAGAGAGAATGTTTTTAATTTAGGAAAGAATGAGTGAATAATGAGCTAATAGCTTACTTAGGTGCTTAATTTCGTGTTTAGACTTATTAGTGCCGTGGAAAAAGACCCAACTACCCCTAAGAAGATTTCAAAATTCATCACTGAAAAACCCAATTTTGGGCCATGGCGCGATGTGATGCTATCGCGCCATGTCACTAGAAAATGACAATTGGGAACTGAGGGCCTGGCGCAACGCGGTGGAATCATTTTGCCCCTTTGATTCTGAATTTCAGACTCAATGCGACGTGGTAGAATCATGTTGTAACACTAGAAAAGGACAATTGTGAATTGAGCCTATGGAACGATGCGTCAATATCGCGATGGAGCACTAGAAATTGTTAATTTCCATTTGCCTTGGCTCCGCTATGCGTTGACATTTCAGGTGGTACACTAACTTACAAAAATGACTCTAAATCTTCACCCGAGTGTCAGATTTGGGTGAATTTTATATCGTTGGAAACTTCATTGAATTTCCTATGCAATGCCAAATACAGAATATTTCAAAAAATTTATATGGGTTTACTGATGTACTAAGACTTAAATTAAGCTATACGGAGTATTACAAAGACCTTGGGAAAATATGACTTGATTTTGGTAATAGTGGATTGATTGATAAAATCACCTCACTTTTTGTCAGTTTGGGTAGACTACGGCTCCCTAAAGTTAATAAAATCTATGTCAAAGAATTAGTAAGGCTTCACGGGGTACCCCTAATTATCATTTCTAATAGAGATGCAAAGTATACTTCTAGATTTTGGGACAGGTTGCATGAAGAGTTGCATGCAAAGCTCACCTTTTACATGACTTTTCATCCTCTAATTGATGAACAGTTAGAGAGAATGATTCAGGTGCTAGAGAATATGTTGAGTGCCTATGTTATTAACTTTAAAGGTAATTGGGACTAGCTTCTTCTATTGTGAGAGTTTTCATACAAAAACAACTACAACTCCAACTTAAACATGGCACCATTCGAGGCACTATATGAAAGAAAATTTTGGGAACCTATTGGGTGATTTGAGACTAAAGATGTTAAACCTTTAGGCATTGACTTTGTGAAGGAGGCTTAAGGAAAAGTAAGATTTATTCAAAATAAGTTGTTAGATGGTCAAAGTAGAGAGAAAGAGTATGCAGACCATTAGGTAAGAAATATGGATTTCAAGGTTGGTAAACAAATATTTCATAAGGTGTTTCCTATGAAGGGAGTCAACCGTTTTGGTTAAATAATAAAGCTCAACCCTTGGTATATTGGCCTTTTACGATTCTTGATGATGTGGGTCTGGTTGTATACCATTTAGCATTATCTCTAGGGTTGTTGCAATTCATCTATATTCTCAAAAGGTATCGTGGGGATAGATATTATATTATTAAATAGAACTCGATTATATTATATAATGGTTTGGCTTATGGAGAAGAATCGGTGGCAATTATAAATTGATATAATTAGAAGTTGAGGAAAAAGGAAATTTCTTTGGTTAAAGTTTAATAGAAATGTCGTCCAATTAACAAAGCCACTTGGAAAACCTATAAGGACATGTAAGAAAAGTACCCTCAATTGTTTGAGGATACAAGTACTTTTTATTTTCCTTATTTCAGCTTATTTTTACATTTCACATTTGATCGTTTGGGGAAAAAATATAGGTATATTGGTATATATTTTCATGGGCTTTTCTGTAGTTTCGTATAAGTCTCTCATTTAAATTTTCATGCTAAAATTATTCTCATATTTAAAATTATAAATATTAGGCTACTATAGTTTTGGATGAAATATGAGCGAGGAATGGTCTAGAAAAAATCAAGAATTAATTATGTAAGTGTGGTGGCATTCATGTTGACTTTTAGTTAACTAAGAGGATAAGAATCTTGTAGGATTTTACAAAATTAAATTTGGGTTAGTAAAACGCCCAAAATTAATCTTAGCATAAAGGGTATTATTTGGGATATTTTACAATTAAAGTATGTTATGAAAAAGGGGAGTTGGGGGGGGGGAACCAGGCACTCTACCTTGCTCATCACTATAGCAATATACTCAAAAGCAGAGAAAATCCCATTTCATCATCAAATCAAATTGGTTAACGACCATTATAGAGACATGTGTCACTAAAGCGACATATGGCGCTATGTCAACAAAAATAGTTGTTGTATTTTTAAAATTCTCAAAAATAATTTATTTTTTCAAAAAATATTTTGGGGGCAAGGAAGAGGCGATTTTTGGCCAAAGTCAGCAATTATCCATTATTTGACTTCATTAGGTAAGAATTTTATTCCTATTAACTAGTAAATTAATAATCTAACCTAAGAATTTCTAGGTTACGTAGTTTGGGGAAGGTTAAGGGTTGATTTTATTTGATTTTCTGATGCAAGGTAGTAATTTTATCATAAAATTAAGGGGTTTTGGTTAATAATCATTGCATGTTGTTTATTCACTAATTTATCTGTGGAATTGGTGGTTTTTGGTGAATTATTATAGAAAGGCCCTAGAACGGGGAGGAAATGATCATGAACTTAGCCTTAGGGGTTGAGTATGAGCTATAATCCCCATAATGGATGGTCATTTTATTAATTATGTGTTCATATGTATGTCAATACTGAGATCAAGCAAAAGTTAAGCAAAAAGGCAAGGCTCAAGCTTAGTGAGTTGTGCAAGCTTGGATTAAGGTAAGTGATCGTATTATAGGTTAACACCAATTTATATTATATGCGCACATTAACTACATCTTAGTATGTCTTCTTTGTGTATGTTGTTTGGTGTCCTTAATTAAAATGAATTTATCTTATTATATAATTTGACCTACCTTATTCTTAAATGGGGAATGTTTTGATATTTAGAACATTCTTATGGCTTATTGGTGGAATAAGGTTGGCCGACACTTGTGTCTGAGATTTAGGTACATTGGTGAAATTTGTCCCCTATAGGTCATGACTTAAGGGTGCTTATCATACATATAACATGTATTTATAAGGTTAACGTGAGTTTGATGGTTCAATAAGTGAACCGGGGAATATATTTATATGTTTGATAATGTTTAAATTGTCATGACTTCTGTTAACTTGGCTTTATTGAACATGACTTAGTTGTAAATGGATTGACTTGCTTCTTGTAATCCTAAGTTGCTTAATTTCTACTTGTTGTGTTAGTTGTAGGATAGGATGAGCATAGATTAACTGATTGTACTATGTTTTGGTTAAGTGTGGATATTCTCATCTTGGTTTGGCCAAATGACCCTATCAGTACACTGTTGTTTCTTGATTGCTAATACTACACACGATCTTTCTTTTGTTGAATGCAACATATATTTCAGCGGCTCCTGCAAGATCACACTTGTGATTCTATAGTTTGATATGAAATTTAGGGGAGAGCAGCATATTTGGGCTACCATTAAATCTTTATTTTATGATATTATTTTTGTTAGAACTTATGTATCTCCCTTATTTATTTAGGATTTCTCCTTTCCTTGACATCCTGGAAATTTTGACTATTTTCTTTTCTTTTGAAATTGTTTTTGCACCCTTGACTTTGAAGGACCTTGCATTGTTTGCTTTGGAATCTTCAAACTTGAATCTTATTTTGTAATCTAGACATATTTAATGCACTCAACAAGTAGGGACAAAAGAGGGATAGAGTGTGTAAGAACTCAGAGGGTTATAGGCTAAGATGGGGTTGTCGAATGAAAAGGTTTTATGATCGAAAGGGACATACTGAGGATTAATATCATTTATCCGGTATTTAAAGGCACAAAGAGATCAAACAAGGCTTAAATTCCTTTCTCAAACCAGATATTCCTCAAAATTTCACCTTAACAAATATTTGGGACAAGTACCAGATCAACAGTGCAATGCAATTGAATTTAATCTAATAACTCACCATAGAATGCACATGAAACAATGAGGTTGGTATTATTTTTACCGTTAATGCATGCAAGAAAACTCTTTTGACTATCATCACGATATAAAAGAGTAGTACCAAAAGAATCTAAGGTTCACCACAAAGTTAAGCCTATCAATCATATCAATTATCTCTCATGCTTCTATTTATGTTGGTATGAACTAATCCAACGACATGATTCTAATAATTTTATTATTTTTTATAAATAAGGAATACCAAACTCATGAAAGGCTTCCTGTGTATCTCATCCCGTAGATTAAGAATTTAGTGAGTGTAGTTTTTTCAAATATAATGTATAATATAAGCACAAAAATAATGAATACAAATATATAGATAAACTCAAACCAATGCCTCATATTGTCTGGCCTCAAGTGATGTCTTTATCTAAACAATATCTCCTAATTATTTGTATGGACAACGTATTGTAATACCCCATATTTTTACTTAGCTTGAAATTATTCAAAGAATGTTAGAAATGTTCTTTCTAAGATGAATCCACTTTTATACATGTGATATTGCTATGCTTTTCACCTTTTATCATGTGGGAAATTAAATTAGCTTTTCAACAATACCAATTTCGTCCAAATCCAACATGAAAAGAGAAAGTTAGGGACAAAAAATAGAAGGTAGTCAAAATTGCCCAGGTACGATGATGAGAGCTGATGGACCGTTGAGCTAGCGACGGACCGTCTCCCAAGCTATTATCGCAGAGGAAATGAGACTACCTTCTGTCTAAGAGTGACGGCTCAAACTGATGGATCATCGAGCTAATGATGGACCATCGCACAAGCCATCGTAGGAGAGGCAGTTAACCCTTATTCTTATCAGGTGCGACGGCCAGGACCAACGGACCATCGACCTAGCGATGGACAATCGCACCCACGATCATATAGTTCATTCAGTTATTTTAAAGTCAATTTTAAAAAGGTTATTATGGTCTTTTCCATTCATTTTAACCCCTAATTGTATCAGACCAAGGCTCATAAGTTCATTATCCATCTACAATATCAAATTAGGGTTTTCTCTCAAAGATAATCCCCAAGAACAAGATCCAAATCATTCTTTAAGAAACTAAGAGATTCCAAGTTCTTCAAGTCCAAGAACTTTAAGAAACTCATAACCCAGGTATGTCATGTGTTGATTCATGGGTCCCTTTCACCCATGAAGCACAAAAATCTATTTTCAAAATCCAAGATTTGTGTATTTATGAATGTTCAATATTTAAATTGAATTGAAATTCATGTTCATGATGTTGTGGGGTTTTGATTCATGTTTGAAATTACATATTCTAATGATTGGCCCTAGGATATGCTGATTTGCATAATAATCATGATGAACTCTTAAAATTGCACGTGGATAGATGTATCCATGATTGTTAGATGTGTTGATGATTGTATAACCAAAGCATGCTTCCCATGTGTTTAATTAAATGCCTCTGTGAAGGAAAAGTGCCATATTAGTATGATAATATGAAATCCCCATTCATGTACAAGTTCATGCTTGTTAAGTGTTTGATGAAATATCTTAGTCAATGAATTATGGATATATGCGTAGCCATTGTGGTGATTTAACACTTGTACGTCATGAAATCCCCATCTTATTATATTATGGATTGTCGATGTTGGTCATGTATTCAAGAAACTCATGCTTTGTCAGTTTCATCCTATCGAGTCCTGGGGGTACTTGTACCCGACAATTAGCTGTGTTCCTAGAGCCAGTGTTATGTTTTCAAGTTACTCTCAGTCGAGCCATTTTCATAAAAATTCTATCAGTCATGTGACTCAGGAAAATTTAGTAGACTCATTAATCTTAGAAATCTTAGAAATTTATTTATCTCAGTAGCATTTTGTTAGTCCACGGAAATTCAGTTAACTCAGTCCAGTCAGTTTAGTGTCTATTCATATGGGTGTAGAAATTAGCATCGAGCGAACCCAAGGATGGAAACCCACCTGTTATATGAGGGTATAATTCTTATAAGAAATCCTTACATTCCAGAACTATGCAGCCAGCGTAGGTTGAGACATTGTAGGCAATTGTATGAGGGTAAATGAGCTGTCTTAACCTATTATATAAGGGTTCCCACCATTCTCACTAGAGTTACCTGTTATATGAGGGTTACTTATAGATTGTCCTTACCAGTGGTGCGGTATTGAGACCCTTCCAATTAGTGTTACAGATTAGACCCTAACTCAATAATAATGCATTATTTGGGGCATATTGATTAGATGAATACTTCCTACAGTTTCATTACAGAATTAGGACTGTCAGATACAGTCAACTGAGAAATGTTCAAAACTTATCTACATCTATCAGAACCTAGACCGTCAGATATAATCATTCAATCTCAGTAATAAAACTCATATAGTTTTACAAGATTCAAGACTGTCAGATACAACCAACTCCGAATAGTACAAAACTCAGCTAGTTCTATCAGAACCTAGACTATCAGATACAGTCATTCAGTCTCAGTAATTGAACTCAGATAGTTCTATAGGATTCAGAACTGTCAGATACAGTCAACTCAGAATAGTACAAAACTCAGCTAGTTCTATCAGAACCTATACTGTCAGATACAGTCATTCAGTATCAATTATTTCAGTTATACAAATATCAGTATCTCATGTTATCAGTACTCAGACTCAGTAATCATGTTATCACGAACTCAGTTATAGTTATTATGTAGTCATGCATGTATTCTAACGTTCATGTTATGCTGTCAGTTAGTGTAGTTCATACATGTGAACCCTTTTGTATTCAACCTACCTCACATGAATACCAGTATATTCAATCATATTGACGCATTTGCGTTATGGTGTTTTATACCATAGGTTCAGAAGCACGAGCTCCAGAGCATCTATAGCTTTCCAGTCTGAGTAGTTAGAGTTAGCAGTGAGTCCTTATCCTTTGAGGACATGATCATTACTTTATTATCTCCTTAATTAATTTATTTTAGATGTTTGAGTTAGTTGGGGACATGTCCCATGAACTCCTTATTAATACAGTTTAGTCAGTTAGAGGTTTATTAGACTATCATATTCAGATAATTTATTTCAGGTCTTGTTTTGGTATTGTGATACCATATCATTCAGAGATTATTTTATCAGTTTTGAACCTTATGGCCTTATAGCCTTTATTTTTGCATTTATGTGGTATATTATGTAGTGTTCAGGTATAGATACCAGTCACGGGTTAGATTGTGGTCCTTCGAGGCCATGAGCACCGTGTATCATTTCGAGTACCAGATTCAGGGCATTACAAACTTGGTATCAGAGCCTAAGGTTCAATAGAGTCTTAGGACGTCTGAAAGCCGCATCTAGTAGAGTCTTGTACATGGGTGTATTGCACACCATATTTATGTGCAGGAGGCTATAAGATGTTTTAGGAACAAGTTCCTTTCTTTCAATATTCATGTCGTGCCAGTGAGTATAATCTTTAGTCAATCTCTCAGTTTAATCCATTTTTTACTTTCTTCTACCGAATATTCCTCCTAAAAAAATAGGAATCAGCCAGCCCCTCAGCTCGAAGATCCTTTGGGCAAACATGTCTCTCATGCAAAGTTAAGAACTGCATTCACTACTCTTGCTCAATCAGTTGCTGCTCAAAATGAATGACCAGCTGTCGTTCCAGCCAACCTAGTGGCCAATTCAGCTACAGCCAGAATTCAGGACTTCACCTAAATGAATCCTCCATCCTTTTTTGGGTCTAAGTTAGACGAGGACCCTCAGGATGTTCTTGATCAAGTTCATAAGGTTAGGAATATCATCAGGGTTATTTCTAGTGAGAGTGCGAAACTAGCTGCATATCAGTTGAAGGATTTTTCACATACTTGGTACAAATAGTAGAAGTCAGAGAGGGCTGTAGATGCAGGGCCTATTGAGTGGGAGGAGTTTGCTACTGCATTCTTAGATAGATTCTTTACCCCAGAGCTGATAAAAGCTAAAGTGTTACAATTTATCAACTTTAGGAAAGGCAAAATGATGGTGAAAGAGTATTCTCTTAAATTTACTCAATTAGCCAGATATGCTCTTCATATGATTGCAGATAGTAGGGCTAAGATGAGTAAGTTTGTTTCTGGGGTAAATAATAGTGTAGTAAATGAGTGCAGGTACGCAATGTTGAATAGTCACTTGAACATAGGCAGGCTTAAGACCCATGCTCAGCAGATAGAAGAGCAAAAGATTAAGATAAGGGAGAAGCAGAATAAGAGAGTAAGGACAGATAGTTTTTACTTTGCTCAACCCAAATCAGAAGGAGAAAACAATTCTCAGTTTTATCCTAAGTCATCAGTTCCAACTCCTTTTTCATCCAGTGCTCATGCACCTAAGTTCAGGGACGGTAACAGAGATGAAGCTCCAGGCTCTAAGTCTCAGGGAAGTTTTAGCAATGCCCACACCTATCCTCTTTTTGAAAATTATGGCAAGCACCATCAGGGTATTTGAAGAGCTGGCAGTGGTATTTATTTTGGATGTGGCAAGCCAGTCCACAAAGTCAGAGATTGTCCTCAGCCAGGTCCTCAGGGTTAGCAGAACCATTCCTCATCTCAGTTTGGTCTCCCAAATCAGCAAGGTGTCACCTCCAGTGCTACTAGTGGGTAACTCCCAAATAGACTCTATGCACTTAAGTCCTAGAAAGATTAGGAAAATTCTCCTGATATGGTTACTGGTATGTTACAGATCTGTAATGTGCATGTTTATGCTTTGCTAGATCCAAGAGCTTCTTTGTCTTTTGTTACTCCCTATATAATAGTTGATTTTGGAGACAGTCCCAAAATTATAGCAGAGCCCTTTTCATTCTCTACCTCAATGGGTAAAGCCATCATAGTCCGATGGGTATACAGGAATTGTCCAGTTATGATATCTCAGAAAGTCACTTTAGCAGACTTATTCATAGAGAGGACTGATTTTGATATCATTCTCAGCATGGATTAAGGGTGGCAACGGAACCGGAACCTTCCGTTCCGTTCCGGTAGTTCCGGTTCCGGTTGAATTCCGGTTCCGGTAACAAACCGGTCCGGTTGGTTCCGGTTTACCGGTACCAAATGTTTCGGATAACGAAACCGGACCGGACCTTCGAAAATTTCTGGTAATTCCGGTTCCGGTATTTCCGGTTCCGGTACCGGTTGACCGGTTTCCGGTCCGGAATAACGGTCAGAATTTGGATTTTAATTTACAATAATTACAACTTAAACTTATTAAAAAAAGTTAATAAATTATATAAACTATATAAGTTAAAAATATATATATTTAACTTATAAATTAATCTCAATTAAGTTACAATTTCAATTAAAAGTTAAAAAAAGAAAAAAAAAAACTGGTAGCCGACCAAAATTCCGGTAACATTCCGGTATCGGACCGGTCCGTTCCGGTTCCACACCGGTACCTACCGGACCGGTCCGAACAGGGTATATATTCCGGTATTCCGGTTCCGGTAACTCCGGTTCCGGAGACATAACCCGGTAACGAGGTTCCGGAAACGTTCCGGATCCGGTAATTCCGGTCCGGAGTTTCCGGTTCCGGTTCGTTGCCACCCTTGGCATGGATTGACTTTATTCCTACTATGCCACAGTCAATTGAAAAAATAAAATAGTCCAATTCTAGTTTCCGAATGAACCTGTCCTAGAGTGGAGGGGTAGCACTTTAGCTTTCAGAGTTTTCAGATCCTTGCGAGAAGAGTTTTCAGGAGTTGAAGACTCGACTCACCTCAGCATCAGGTTTAGCTCTTCCAAATGATCCAGATGGGTTTGTAGTGTATTATGATGCATCCAGAGTAGGTTTGGGTTGTGTTCTCATGTAGCATGGTAGGTCATAGCCTACGTCTCCAAGTAACTTAAGACCCATGAGAAGAATTATATGACTCATGATCTTGAGTTAGCAGCCGCAGTATTTGCCTTGAAGATTTGGAGGCATTATCTATACGAAGTTCATGTATATGTATTCACAGATTATTAGAGCCTTCAATATGTAGTTTTTTATAAAGATCTCAATCTTTTCCAGAGAAGGTGGTTTGAGCTCTGAAAAGATTATGACATGAGTGTCTTTTATCATCCGGGCAAGGCCAATATAGTCGCCGACGCTCTTAGTAGATTGTCTATGGGTAGTATTGTTTATGTTGAGGACAGTAAGAAGAAGTTAGCTTAGGAAATCCATCATCTTGCCAGACTAGGCGTTCACTTAGTCAATTCAGAGGAGGGTGACGTATGGGTTTAGAGTCGTTCAGAAACATCTTTAGTTTCCGAGGTGAAATAAAAGCAAGATAGAGATCCCAGTCTAGTCAAGTTAAAAGAGTCAGTCAAGGACTCTTATCCCAAGGGGGATATGGTGTATTGCCTTGTTAGGGTCCTCTATGTATTCTAGGTGTAGATGACTTAAGGAAGTAAATTCTTACAGAAGTGCATAGTGCGCACTACTCTATTCATCCAGGGGCCACAGAGACTTGTGGGAAATCTATTGGTGGAGTGGGATAAAGAGAGATGTTGCAGAGTTTGTGGCTAAGTGCTTTATATGTTAGCAAGTTAAGATAAAACATCAGAAGCCTAGTAGGTCCATGCAGGAGTTCAGTATTCGTACTTGGAAGTGGGAAGAAGTAAACATGGACTACGTGATGGGTTTGCCTCGTTATCGTCACCAGAATTATTTAGTTTGGTCATTATAGATAGGATGACCAAATCAACTCATTTTCTTCCAGTCTATACCTTTTATTCAGCCAAGGATTACGCCAAACTCTACATTAGAGAGTTGGTCAGATTGCATAGTGCTCCATTATCTATTATCTTAGACAGAGGTACCCACTTCATCCCTCATTTCTAGAAAGCATTCCAAAAGGGTCTTGGTACCCCGATTTATCTTAGTATAGCCTTTCATCCTCAGATAGATGGTCAAGAAGAAAGGACCATTCAGACTGTAGAAGATATGCTAAGGGCATGTGCAATTGGTGTCAAGGGTAGTTAGGATGAGCACTTGCCTTTGATTGTGTTTGTATACAACAATAGTTATCATTCCAATATTTGGATGGCTCCATTTGAATCTTTATATGGTAGGAGATGCAGATATCCAATTAGTTGGTTCGAAGTTAATGAGGCCTCAGTCACAGGGCCTGACTTAGTATTCGATGCCTTAGAGATAGTCCAATTAATAAGAGAAAGACTCTGGACTGCTCAGAGCCGATAGAAGTCTTATGCAAATGTACACAGAAAGGATCTTGAGTTCAAGATTGGTGATTATGTCTATTTAAAGATCTCTCCTATGAAAAGATTGAAGAAATTTGGCAAGAAGGGAAATCTCAGTCCCAGATATGTCATTCCCTTCAAAATTATCAGTCGTTTAGGCAAGGTAGCTTATGAGCTCGAATTACCTTCAGATCTAGCCTCAGTAGATCTAGTATGCCATGTCTCTTTGCTCAAGAAGTTCATAGGTGACCTAGTAGTTGTAGTCCTTATTCAAAGCATAGATGTTCAGAACATCCTCTCTTATGAAGAGATTCCAATTGAAATTCTTGACTACCAGACTCGTAGAATAAGGAACAACGAAGTCCCTCTAGTCAAAGTTCTTTAGCAGAATTAGTCCGTTGAGGGAGCTACTTGGGAGTAAGAAGCTACGGACCAAGTATCCTCACCTCTTCTCTGCAAACTCAGATCTAGCTTAAGGTAATAGTTCTCCTTAAGCTTTTCAGTTTCATGTTCAGATTTCAGTGACAAGTTTGGTATACAGTTTATGTTCAGAATTTCATTGTAAATTTGGTATTAAGTACCATTGCATAGTCAATCATGTATTCATGTGTCAGTTCAATTATGTATTTATGCATTAGATATGCATGTTTAGTTGGATGAGAAACTCATCTTATCAGTAATTCAGTCATGCAGTCATAAATCAGCTACTGATGCATCAGATATGCATGTTTAGTATGATATATATTTAGGTATCAGTGATGTCAGTCATGAGATCATGTTCCAGTTATTCATGTTCAGTATGTAAGTTAGTTTATCTTCTCCCCTCTCACTTAGTCTCATTCAGGGATGAGTGTTCTCAAGGGGGAGATATTA
This sequence comes from Capsicum baccatum var. pendulum, assembly GCA_030864225.1. Lineage (NCBI taxonomy): Eukaryota > Viridiplantae > Streptophyta > Magnoliopsida > Solanales > Solanaceae > Capsicum > Capsicum baccatum. The sequence continues at coordinate 205,498,446 of CM061560.1, read as the reverse complement.
TAATACCCATACTTCTACTTAGCTTAGGATTATTCAAAGAATGTTAGAAGCTTTCTTTGCAAGATGAATCTACTTTTATACATGTTATATTTCTAAGATTTTAACTTTTTATCATATGGAAAATTAAATTAGCTTTCCAACAATACCAATTTCATCACAATCCAACATCAGAAGAGAAAGTTAGGGCTAAAAATCTAAAGGTAATCAAAACCACCTAGGTGTGACGGTGAAAGCTGACGGGCCATCGAGCTTGTGATGGACCGTCGCCCAAGACATCGCAGTGGAGGCAGTGAGACTACCTTCTGCCAAAGAGTGGTGGATCAGGCCGACGGACCATCGAGCTAGTGAAAGACCATCATACAAGCAGTCGTAGGAGAGGCAGTGAACCCCTATTCTGCCCAGGTACGATGGCCAGGACCAATGGACCGTCGATCCAGTAATGAACTGTCGCACCCACCATCACATAGTTCATTCAGTTATTTTAAAGTCATTTTTAAAATGGGTATTTGGGTCTTTTCCACCGGTTTTAGCCCCTAATTATATCAGACTAAGGCTCATAAGTTCATTATGCATCTACAACATCAAATTAAGGTTTTCTCTCAAAGATAATCCCCAAGAACAAGATCCAAATAATTCTTCAAGAAACTAAGAGATTCCAAGTTCTTCAAGTCCAAGAACTTCAAGAAACTCACAACCCAGGTATATCATGTGTTGATTCATGGGTCTCTTTCACCTATGAGGCCCAGGAATCTCTTTTCAAAATCCAAGATTTATATATTTATGAATGTTCATGATTTAAATTGATTAAAATTCATGTTCATGATGTTGTGGGGTTTTGATTCATGTTTGAAATTACATATTCCAATGATTGACCCTAAGATGTGATGATTTGCATAATAATCATGAGAAACCCTTAAATTTACGCATTAATGGATGTATCCATGATTATTATATGTGATGATGATTGTATAACCAAAGTATGCTTCCCATGTGTTTGATTAAATGCCTATGTGAAGGAAAAATGCCATACTAGTATGACAATATGAAATTCCCATTCATGTACAAGTTCATGCATGTTAAGTGTTTAATGAAATGTCTTAGTCAATGAATTATGGATATATTTGTAGCCATTAAGGTGCTTTAGCACTTGTACTTCATGAAATCCCCATCTTATTATATTATGAATTGTCTATATTGGTCATGTATTCAAGATAGTCATGCTTTGTCAGTTTCATCCTATCGAGTCCTGGGGGTACTTGTACCCGACAATTAGGTGTGTTCCTAGAGCCAGTGTTATGTTTTCAAGATACTCTCAGTCAAGCCATGTTCTTAGAAATTCTGTCAGTGATGTGACTCAGGAAAACTCAGTAAACTCAGTAATCTCAGAAATCTCAGAAATTTAGTAATCTCAGTAGCATTCTGTTAGTCAACGAAGATTCAGTTAACTCAGTCCAGTCAGTTCAGTTAATTATGTTCAGTGTTTATTCAAATGAGAGTAAAAATTAGTACTAAGTAAACTCAAGGATAGGAACCCACCTGTTATATGAGGATGTGATTCTTAGAAGAAATCTTTTCATTCCAGAACTATGTGGCCAGCATAGGTTGAGACATCATAGCCTGTTATATGAGGGTAGATGAGGTGGCTTAACCTGTTATATGGGGGTTCCCACCATTCACACTAGAGTTACCTGTTATATAAGGGTTACTCACAGATTGTCCTTACCAGTGGTGTGGTATTGATACCCTTCTAATTGGGGTTATAGATTGGACCCCAACTCAGCTATAATGCATTATTTAGGGCATATCGGTTAGAGGACTACTTTTCACAGTTTCAGCACAAAATCAAGACTGTCAGATACAGTCACCTTAGAATAGTACAAAACTTATCTATTTTCATCAGAACCTAGACTATTAGATACAATCATTCAGTCTCAGTAATAGAACTTAGATAGTTCTACAGGATTTAAGACTGTCAGATACAGTTAAATCAGAACAATAGGAAACTCAGCTAGTTCCCTCATAACCTAGACTGTCAGATACGGTTGCTCAGTATCAGTTATTTTAGTAATACAAATATATTTATCTCATGTTATCAGTACTCAGACTCAGTAATAATGTTATCATGAACTCAGTTATAGTTATTATATAGTCATGCATTTATTCTAACATTCAAGTTATGCAGGCAGTTCATGCATGTGAACTCTTTTGCATTCAACCTACCTCACATGCATACCAGTACATTCAAACATACTGGCATATTTGCACTATGGTATTTTATACAATAGGTTCAGAAGCACAAGCTTCAGAGCATCAGTAGCATTCCTGTCTCAACAGTCAAAGTTAAAAGTAAGTCCTCATCCTTTGAGGACATGACCATTACTTTATTATCTCATTAATTATTTTATTTTAATAGGTTGAGGACATGTCCCATCAACTCTTTATTAAGACAGTTCAGTCAGTTAGAGGCTTTTCAGACTATCATGTTCAGACAGTTTATTTTAGGTTTTGTTTTGGTATTGTTATACCATATCATTGAGAGATTATTTTATCAGTTTTGACCCTGATGACCTTATAACCTTTATTTCTGCATTTTTACGGTATATTATGTAGTGTTTAGGTACAGATATCAGTCATGGGTTAGCTTGTGGTCCTTCGGGGTCATGAGCACCATGTAGCATTCTGGGTACCAGATTCAGGGCGTTATACATTTAGTGGCCTCCTTAGTTATTTTCAAAGGCATTTGTTGTTGTATTATCAACCAGAATGTTTTCAAGGATTGTAAGGTTTCCCAACTATCTATTCAAGTATTATTTTGACTGTCTTTAATTATTGGTGAAGAGAGTTTTGCTACAAAGATAAGAGAAAAGAGTGAAAGCATGGAAGTCATGAAAATTATAATAAAAATGAAATAATATTATATGGATAGTCAAAGACTCCATTGATTGTGTAACAACCTTGATTGTAAATTTTTCTATTTGTGTTTTAGATATTTTACCCTTTTTGTATTTTTAAATTCTATTTATAAGTTATGTCGATGGTAGGCATGATCCCCAATACATTCGAGAGTGACTCGAGAGAGTTTGAGTTCATTTAAGGCTTTAAAGCCATTAGTTTGAGTTCAGTCAAAATTTTGGGTTTTAGGCGCTAGATGGCTATTTAAATAGTTCTGTTAGATCTTTAGCATCAATTTGTGTTAGTATCATGGGTAGTTCATCCCTAGAACCTTTATTTTGCAATTTAATGCTTATTCAAAGACTTACTAAATTAAGCTTTCAGGATCCCGGGGGATAATGTGTAATAAATGACCTCTTTTTAAAAAATTCAATATTATCGTTGAGTCTGAAACATCAAAAATAGCCTAGTAGCATATATTGTTTCATTTTTTTTGGGTCCCATATGACTCTGAACGGTTCATTCAAAAAACATTGAAGTTGAAATTTCAGCTAGTGCAATAGCAAATATTTGGTGTATCAAGCCTTCATTGCCATCACGTGGACACATGTTGCATATGTGGTCCTTCATGAAAATATTGATCATGATCACATGGTGGGTTGACCCTGATTTAGATGGTTATATCAGTTGCTTGGGTCGAGTTGACTCACTCTATTCTCAAGTCCTAGCTACCAGTACACGATGATCAGCTTAAGTGTTGGTCAATGTTGATGAATGCGATTATGAGGTGCGGTCTATGTTGCAAGGTACTATTAGCAAAGAAGTATAAATAGCTTATTTTCATGAATTTCTTCCATTTTTAGACCACGAAGCTTTGGGAAAGGGTGATTCTTAGGGTTTTTCCATTATTTTTTCTTAGGTAAGCTCCAAACTCATCTTCCTATAAAATTATATTGCTTATATCTTCAAAAACAATTTGTTTTCTTGGTTTGAAAATAGAATTTTTAGGTTTTGTTGGTATAGATTTAAATTGGTTTTATTATTCGAGCCTTGTTTTAGCTCATTTTTTCTTGAGATTTCAAATATAGACTCTTTTTTATTTTGGAATCATGTTTCTAAAATTAAATTATGGCATTAACCTTTTTATTTTTGAACCTATTTTTAAAACTAATTTTTGGACCCGATCTGGATATTGATAATATGAATATCATTAGCTTTCTTTAGACAAGTAAATGATATTTTTGATAGTTTTTGCTCATGATGAGACCACTAGAAAGGAAATGGCTTAGCGTTGATGGTTCTAGGCTTGGATTTTGAAACATCTAGGTTGGTTATGGATTAACTTCTTTCAAACTTGGTTGGGTAGTTAACGAACATGTAAAGCATGTAATAGGTTAGGGAGTTTAGACATGGGAGTCGTAATTCAGTATTAATATTTTACCATGTGCCAGCATGGAGGTTTATTTATATATTGTTGTTGACTTAGGAGAATATAATTGTTGTGATGCCTAATTAGGGTATTTATATGATATTTTAGGCTTCATTAGTTGATTTACTTTCCTTATTTATTATTGTATCACACGAGTGGGTTCTTGACGTGTTATTATAGGGCTTACATGAGCATTTAATATCTTAATAATATTATTGAGGTCTTAAATAACTAATCATTTTAGTTGTGCCGACTGATGGTTGATATTATAAACTACTGACATTTTATGTTGAATCTGAGCTCATTTATACTTGTATTGATTGCTCATTACATTCGCAACCTATATACTTTATCATATTGAACTGGGTGGCTGTGAGCATTAGATTCTCATTTCATATATGCATATTCATGTGATTTGTACCACTGAGAAATACTTATTTTTTTTATATAAAATAAGACATTTTATAAAACACCTATACCGAGGGATATGTGAGTAGGGTTAATTTACTAATACTGATTTTTGATAAAAAAAAAATGAGACATTTTATAAGTACCTATATGGAGGGACATGCCGTTAGGGTTTATTGAGATATGATATTGAGATTATGATAAAGTATATGGGTTGGGAATCCCCCATGGGTCTTGTCCTGAAGCATTGAGTCTTAGAAGATGTATACGTAAGTTTCACTATCATTGAATCATTTTATTTCATTGCATTGCATTGCCCACTTATATTTCCACTGTGTATTTGTTGTTGTGTACTTAGCTTCCTTACATATCGTACATGTTCAGTTGTCCAATTTTACTTACTATATATTATAAACTATTAGTGGTAATGAGGTAAGCCACCGTTTGAGAACTTTTCTATTTGCAGGTTATGCGATCATAGTATCTTTTATTTGCTTTTGTTTTTTTTCTTTTCTTTATCAGCCCATGATACCTATTGAGTACAAGTGGACTGTACTCACCCTACTTTACCCTTTTGGTGTAGACCCTAGTTGAGTTTGACTCGTGGTAGCTGATTTTTTGTGATCAGAGTTGACAATTTGAGGTACTACTGAGCTTCTAAGTTAGGGGCAAATTCTGGCCATCATCTTATCCTAGTTGTCTTTATTTTCCTTTTGGTGACGGACTTATGCATTTCTAAGTTTATTGAGCTATATTAAATGTTATTTAAATTTGTGACACTTATCTCTGACGATTTGATATATTTCATTTGAATTCTTGTTATTTATGTGTTATGACTTTGTTTCTTTCTATAAGTTTTACATTTATATGTTCATTTTCTATATGCTTAGAAGTCTCGCATTTATGAGTTCATTTTATTATTCTCGATCATTCTTAATTTGTAGAATTTTACTTACCTGCTAGGGCTGGGCCAATGTGGGTATCATCAAGACCTCAACTTTAGGGTTGTGACAGATTATCTTCAGAATTGGATATTGGTGTATCATAGAATCCAAAGTCACATATTTACAAACTTAGCAAATCACGAAATGCAAGCATGGTGGAATTTTTGAGGACCTTCCTAAAAAATTTTGCCCTAGTTTAGAACTCTTGAATTTTGGTCACTACCTGACACTACTTTGTATAGAATTTTTGAGACATTACCAAATTTCTGCCTCTGTTTTGTCTTCAACAAACTTTTGCATTAAATATGTAAAAAATTTCTTCTTTTATCGAATTTTTAAGACCTTCTCAAAAATTCTACCAGTTTCAATTGTAAAGAAAGATAGAAATCTTACAGGGAATATAATAGAGCCTTTAAAGCACCTACATATCCCATTGAGTCTAGAATCAAGTAAAACATAGTCTCCAAAACTTTTGAAATGAAATAATGGAGAAAAAATTTTCAAAGAAAAACATATGTGTGACTCATAAAATCAAATAAACATGTATGAAGAAAATTAGGTAGCATATAACACAAAACCAATGTATTACGCGTGCTAATATATGTGTGAACTTTTAAGCCTAACAATTGAAAGATGTATATGTTGCTTATAAAACGTCCCATTGCCTCCAAAAAATATATGTACAAACTGATTAAAACAATTAAGGATAGATAAAGGAACGAGATGTATAATAAAGTTAATTGCATGTAGGTGTAATATCGTAGACTAATACGCCTCAAAGATCCTCCATTCTTGGACTTCTTGAAGTTTCAAATGCCTTTCGGATGAAGATCTCTAATCCAAAATAACTGTCAAAATATTTCCCAGCCCAAAGGGGCAATGATCCGTACAAATTGACATCATATCCCTCAATTAAACACATAAGGGTATGGTTGTCTTTTTGGATATAGAGCTCTTTTCAATAGAAGTCGGTCCCATTAATAGGCCTGATAATCCTGATGTACTAGGTCACTTAGGTAATCATGCCTAGTAAAAGGGATTTGATTTAGCTCTATCTTAGTTTTACTAAGGTGAAATTCCTTAAAAAGAGTCTAGGACTGGGTGGATTAACATGGGTTGAAACGATAACAAGTGTTGCACGATCCAGAACCGATTTACAATATATCATTTTGATAATTTTTGGTTTTTTAGTAGAGGATATAATAGCAAAAATAGTGTATAAGTCCTAATGAAATAAAATTTTTGTCACTTGGCGGAATCAATATATCATGAATGCAAGGATATGGTACAAATAATTAAACAAGTTGTGAGTAAATAACTGAACAACATAAAAAAATACATGATACAAGAAACAAACAAAATATACTAGCCAATACAAAAATATATAAAAGTTAAAAACTCCTCAATTGAAAAAATGAACTCATAATGGTTGAAACATTTATATCACCATTGAAGTCACCATTCTGTTACATCCCTATTTTCATAAGGTGCAACTTCGAGACTCAAAAATTAATCAATATTTTTTTTAAGAATTATGAGAGTCAATGCTTAATCTTAGGAAAACTAGGAAACTTGTTAATTTAATTAAAAAACTTTTACTGAATCAAAACAATTAGATTCTATGTAAGGATTCAATTTAATTCAAAAGGAAAGTGTTAGGGACTCTTAAGAATCAACAACTACGGGTTTGGACTGAACTCGTTATTTTTATTGCTGAGGGGATAAAATTATTTGCACAAGTATAATAAATAAATATAAAATACATGAAAAGAATAAAATAAAGCATGAATAACAAAGATGGGCTAATAATTGTTCATTTCTAAATAAACTAATCTATTGAGCAATAAACAAAAAGTAAAACCCATCTTTCGCACATGGGAGACCTTGAAGATCGATGAAATTTTTTTCATCGACCTATTATTAGTACATAAATAAAAGAAATTATCAAGAAATTAAACCTAAGAATAAAATCTATCATTCTAATGGGGAGGCCTTGAAAATTTTACGAAGTGGTTTTATCATTGGCCAAACTAGTAATTAACATTCCTTGTCAAAGTAAAAGTGTAAAAAATAATCTCTAAAATAGCAATTCAAAAGTAACAATGAATAATCAGCCTAAACAATGATAACAAACAATAAAAATTACAACATCAACAAAGTCACAATGAATCATAAATAGCAAATAAATAAAAATAATAAAACTAGCAAATTAGCATACTAATCCAGAATAATCAGGCAATTATCGATAACAAGTAACAAAATTGCAGCATCAATAAAGTAATAAAAGAGCGATTAAAGTAACATCAACAAAAGGTTATAAAAATAATAAAAACTGTAACATTAATATAATAACCAAATATAATCAAGGCAACATTAATAATATTATCAAACAACTTAATAACACTGATAAATAAAAATGTATAAGAGACAAAACATATATGCAACATGAACACAAATATGTATAATAATGACGAATTGGAAAAATAATCATATAACACAAAGAAATGGACAGATCTAAGCCTTACCATCACTAACAATATGTTTGGAGTTTTACTTTGCCAGAGTGTATAGTAAGGTTACTGTAGAAGATGAATGATTACCAGAGATTTATATCCATACCAAGAAATGAAACCTAAATTGATCTTTCAACTGATTTTTCCCAAACAAGGATATAGCTAGAGTTGCATTAATAAAACCACAGGTACTAGTAAGCACCATCGGCGATCAAAATTAAATCACATAAGTACAATATAAGTATATGAAATAAAATATTTACTTAATAATAAGGTATCCAAATGGACTTCCACTATTCTCCTGATTTTATACTCTTCATCGGACCCTCGAAAACTTCAATTCTGTCTACTTTAATCCACAAGTCAACCACAAATCAACATTCAACTAGAGTTCACCACTTCTCAACATCTTACTTCCTTTTTAATTACACATTATCATTCACTTAATTTTTTGAACCCAACACATTATCCTTTACGAACACTCCCCCAATCCACTAATAACTAGTCAACTCTAACTCATTCATAATCATAAATTTTGGAATACTTACAGTCACACCCCTTCTTATAGCAAAAAGATTTAGCTTTTATGTTCGAAAAAGTTTTTTATTATTAAAGTGACAAAATAAAGATTTCTTTCGAAAAAGGATTCATTTAACAATTAAATTTAGAGTCGCCACTTGACATAATTTGATGTGCCAAGTCATTTTGGCAAAATTCTTTTCAAAAAAATTTGACTCTTTAAACTGGTTTGCGAACAGAGATTCCTACTAAGGAATTCTGTTGATCGAGGGAAAGGTGTCAGGCACCTCTCAATCTTGTGGTTTGACCACGATCACTTGGTGAAGTGTATTGTCTAGTAAGTCACTATGAATATATAAACCCACAAAAGTCATGTAAAATAAGCAAGAAAACACATCAAACAACAATCCAAAATATCAGAAATAATAACGTCCAGTCCCATTATATAGTCCAAAATAAATAAAATAAAAAAATTTGAATAATATAAATCCTATTCTAAACTATTCCTATACTAAGCTTCACCCGACGCATCGGGTCTTCCTCACGAACGTCGTCCGAATATAAAATACTTTGGGGCATTCCCCGGCAAATAAACATAAACACCTCGGGGCATTTCCCAGCCCAATAATACATTTAATCCAAACAGGGCACTAAAACCAAACCATTCATCACATTTTATATTCAAATATTCAACAAAAGCACTTATTCCTAAATTTTTGCCTACCCGATCCTACATTTGCCTATTCGTTTCAACATATCATAACTCTATCATGTTCTAACATTAGTCATGCTTATTCTGAATTAAACAAAAACAACAATGAACCAAAATTGAACTATATTCACCCTTTTCACCAATTCTCAATTCCATTCTAAACAATCAATTTTACTTTTCAAATGAGATACCATTTCACCGTATAAGCCATAATCAAGGAAATCAACCATAAATCAAAACAAATAGGCAATCATTACCAACAATGATCAAACAATAATAATATTCAATCAAAAAATACCAAAATATAGTAAATAATAAAATAAAAGAGGGAAAGAGTAGAATTGGACCTTCCAATAATTGACTTTCATTGATACTGATATTTAAGAAAACCCAAATTTGGAATCCCAAATAGAAACCTCAATAGTGAACCCAACTTATATCAAGAAATAATGACCCAGATAGATTTGAATCCCAAGAAAGAAGAAGTAGCACTCAAATCGATATGGAAATTACCGTAAACCAAGAAAGCCCGTATCTGAGATTTCAAAACACAGACAAAAAAATAAAAAATCAATCCATTACCGGAGAAAACTGAGAAAAAACATGGGATATATCATCGTATTTTTGATCTGATCTTGCTGGAATTGGCTGGTTTGATCACTGCTCTATTTTTTATAGCGATGGAGACCTATTTTTGGTTTCAACGGCGCCTGAATACGCCGAATGAATGCAGATTTTAGCAATTTTGAGATTAAACTGATCAAATAATGACTACAAACCAACTCTGGCAAAATTTTGCTGGAAACCCAAAGAGATGACCAGATTTATCAAAATCACTTCATTCTCAAAAATTTTTTCACAGTGTATGCGCATGTGTGTAGGTATTATGAGGATTATGAATATGAATTCTCAGAATTTCTATGGGAATCGTAATTATATGAGATGAGTGTGTGTATATTCTATTATTGAAATAAAAATGAGCCTTTACTCCTCTGTTTTTGATCTTCAAAAGAAAAAAATGGAGATGAGAATGGCCCCTAAAAAGAATAGACATTTTTTTGGGTATTAATGGAATGTCTTTCTATTCCCATCTCTATGAATTGTGTCCATTGCTCTTAAAGAAAAACAAAGATGAAAAAAGAGTGACTTTTTGGGGGGTGGGGACCATGTGGGTAGTGAGGTGGGGTATGGAGTGAGATGGGTGAGGGGTGTGAGCTGGTTGATATAAAGTTTGTTAGTATAAAGGAATATTAGGGGTTTATTAAAATTTTATTATTTTTTTGTATTTTTATGTGGTATAATCGCATAGGTGGGGGTGTATGATAATGTGAGGTGGAAAATGGATGAATTAGGTTTTGGGAGGGACAAAATTAAGTGTCTACATCATGTCCCCTTTGGGTGTAAACACAACATGTTTTCATAAAAAGAAGTAGACAACAAGATAGAATTTTGTTCCGATTATTATTCACAAGAATAAAGCAAGAGGAGAGAGGGAAACCAAGTCTTTTTTTGGAAATCATACTCATCCGAAGTTGTGTAAGAATCAAGTCACCAGTATCTCCAAGGTTGGAAGAGAAGTGGACTATACCAATTTAGTGAGTTGAGTGAGATTCCATCGAGGTTCCGGTTCGCGGCTCTGTCATTGTATCAAAAATGAAAATTAAAAGTTAAAACATAAATGAAACAAAAAATACTATCTATGCAGCTCTTTTTGGACTCTTGACTTGAGTTTCATCACCCTATTCTTTAGGCAGGCTCCTTCCTTGAAATTTCTTTAACTTGTTGGTTGGATTTCAATTGCTTCACCTTGTAGCTTGACTTTCCATCTCCTACCCTTGTTTCTTGACCTTCAATTCCTTCACCTTTTTTCTTGACTTCTAATTTCATCATCCTATTCTTCAGGAAGGATCCAGACCTTCAGTTTCACCACCCTTGTTCTTCAGGCAGGCTCCTGACTTTCAATTTCATTACCCTTGTTCTTCAGGTGGGCTCTTGACTTTAAATTTTCATCACCCTTGTTTTTCAGGCGGGCTCCTGACTATCAGTTTCATCACCATTGTTCTTCAGGCAGGCTCCTGAATTTCAATTTAATCAACCCTGTTATTTAGGAGGGCTCCCCACTTTTAAGTTTCATCACCCTTGTTCTTCAAGTGGGCTCCTAACTTTCAATTTTCATCACCCTTGTTCTTCAGGTGGGATCCTGACTTTCAATTTTCATCACCCTTTTTCTTTAGGTGGGCTCCTAACTTTCAATTTCATCACCCTTGTTCTTCAGGCAGGATCCTAGATTCAATTTCATCACCCTTGTTCTTTAGGTGGGATCCTAACTTTTAATTTTATCACCCTTGTTCGTCAGGCAGGCTCCTGAATTTCAATTTCATCACCCCTGTTCTTCAAGCGGGCTCCTGACTTTCAATTTCATCACCCTTGTTCTTCAGGCGGGCTCCTGACTTTCAGTTTTATCACCCTTGTTCTTCAGGAAGGCTCCTGACTTTCAGTTTTATCACCTTTGTTCTTCAGGAGGGATCCCGACTTTTAATTTTCATCACCCTTATTCTTCAGGCGGGCTCTTGACTTTTAATTTTCATCACCATTGTTCTTCAAGTGGGCTCCTAAATTTTAGTTTCATCACCCTTATTCTTCAGGCGGGCTCCTGACTTTCTGTTTCATCACCCTTATTCTTCAGGAGAGCTCCTAACTTTCAATTTTCATCACTCTATTCTTTAGGCTGGCTACTGACTTTCAATTTCATCGCCCTTGTTCTTCAGGCGGGCTCCTGATTTTTAATTTTTATCATCGTTTTCTTTGGGAGGGCTCCCGACTTTTAAGTTTTAGTACCCTAGCTCTTCAGATGGGCTCCTAACTTTTAATTTTTATTAAAAGCTTCTGCAGATGTCACACCCAATCAACGGTGAATAATGCAAATATGAATCAAGATTATGATCAACAAATGCACCTTTTGAGGGTAAAATTGAATGACTAAGACCAAAAAGTCCCTCTCTTAAGAGTGAAAGTAAATGGTTATTACTAAAGTGAATCATTTAGGATTAAAGGCTCAAATTAAGAATTACACCTCCTAACCGAGAGACATAAAAGACCCAAATTAGAGAATGTGTCTATTAGTGGTATACGACGATGAATTTTACCATAATTATGATTACCAAACATGTACAGCAACACTGCTCTTGCATTTGTAGAAATGAGAAATTACACCTTTGGACATTTTCTCTTTAAAGCCTTTGATTTGAAGGTAGAAACTGTTCCTGTTTTATACAAAGAAAACTTGTGAGTTTAAAATAGGGTGGTTGTCTTACGGCTTTGGCTTTTGGGCGATTTCTCTTGCACTTGCCCCATTGACCTTGCTTCCAACCATTAGCATATGTCCTTAACTTACTGAATCATTAACCTAAACTCAGGTTATTAAGAGTGACTTTGAAATAAAACACAGTATCTCTACTTTGCTATGTTTATCAAATAATACCCTTTAAACCTTGGTATTTCCATGAGTTCTCAGCCTTGTCTGTTGACAAAACTTTCTGCATGCCTTATTTTGACTCATAGTAATGTTTTGTTCATGTGATGGCTTTTGTTTTGCTTCGTGCAATTAAAGAAGCTGGTAGCCAGTTTTGGCATCTTTTCTCACTTGTTTTGACATGGACTTGACTTAAAGACAAGAGAAAAATAACAATGATTTTTATTTGGATAACTCAATCAGTAAAATAAAGAGAAGAAGATGAATGTCCCTATTTGAAAATAAAAAAGTAAAAACTTATCCAAAATATGACAATCAACTCAAATGATTATGACATGTATTTTGGATTAAGCTGCCTAATCTTTTCATCCTAACTTTTCACCAATTGATGTAGAGTTAATGGCCCTAAAACTGAGTTGCTTCCTTGGGCCAATTGCATTCAAATACCTCATTTGGCTAATGATGCCTTGAAGGGTTTTCGCCAATAAACCTCTTGCATATGATTTCTCTCAGCCGACTATTGCCTTATAGTGTCCGTAAGGGATTTCACCAAAGAAACTCTCTTATTTTAATTTCTCTCAGCTCACCATCGTCTTACAGTGCCCGTGAGGGTTTTCACCAATAAGCCTCTCTTATTTTTATCTCTCTCAACTTACTATTGCCTTATGGTTCCCATGAGGGTTTTCACCAATAAGACTCTTTCATTTTTATTTCTCTCCTGATTCCTTATGTTAAGGAAAATAAGTAGTACCCAAAAATGTGTCATCATATCCATTGCATGCAAAGCCTTAACATTCTCAAAGATTGATGTGAAGGTTTTTATTTGGTTGTAACTTGACTTTTGGATATGGTTAGAAAGAAAGGTTGACATGAGGCCCAAGAGACACTTGAAGTGGGGTAGGACTTACAACTTTTGGAATCGACTCAAACAATGAGGATTAACTCATGCCCCAGTTTCTTTTGATTGGGCAATTTTAAATTATTTATTTAGTTGGACCGAGCCCAGAGTAGGGCAGCCTACATATCTCACCTCTGAGAGAGGAGAATCAGGTCACACGTAATTCTGACAAATTGCTCTTTTTTTGATTTGATTTTTCTCTTTTCTTTCTCCTTTTTTATTGACTGCTGTTCTCTTTAAGATTTTCTTTTATGACTCCATTTTCCTTAACATTCTTATCTTTTCTTTCTTTTTGAACATATATTTTCTCTCTTTTTGTTTTGGATTTTTGACTTCATTTTTGCTCAACACTTTTTTTGAAACTTTTCAACTTCATCTTAATTCCAAAAGAGGGATATGAAAGAAAATTGAACCAAAGCTCAATAGGGGTGAACAACGGATGATACAATGTTTAGATAGCAGAATAAAACGCCTTTGTCATATCAATCCTTGAAAATGCAAGTACACATTATGCAATATAAAGTGAAAGATGAAAACCATTTGTGACATTTTCTTTTTAGCACTAAATTTAATTGAGCTTGTGCATTGCTACATCTTCTGTAAACTCCACCATTGTCTTACATTTCTCTCATCGAAGGATCCATCCTTTCATGGAGCTAATCATCTTCCAGTTTCTCTTGATATAGGGATCACACATCCACTATCTGACCTAATCGAGCTTTCATTTTCAATTGATGACAAAGTTATTCTTATGATTCTCAAAATAATTGCCTTAGTTTTGAAAGAAGACTTTAACATGGTCTCTAATTGTCTTAACACGCTACCTATTTCTCAGATGCTTTTTCTAACTTTAGCCCTCTGATTCAAAGTTTATGCTCAAATTAGATTTTGAGATCTAGCTGAAAAATCCGCAATCATATCATTTCACTAGAGCCACATGAAATGTATTATGTGAATAAAATAAACAAACAACACATATTTAGAGCACAAAAGGAAAAGGGAAACTGCATTTAGTTAAAATAAAAGATAGAAGGGTTTGGACATAAATGCCAAAGGGACAAAACAAGATAGATCCCAAACTACAACCCTAAAATAATTCAAATCACAAAAAATAAAATAAAACAAACTACCAAACATCCATCCTAACAGGGAGATGAGTGACTTCCCAATTGAGGAGGTTGATATCTTATCCACTGGTTTGCACATCAACATGACTAGATCTTTCACCACTGTCAATGTTCTGCACCATAATTGATTTATCTTGAATCATCTTTTCTATTTCTCTTTTCAAAGAATGAAAATCTTTAATACTGTGACCCTGAATGTCAGAATGAAATGCACATCGTATATTAGAATCAAAACTTCTTAAATATGGATTAGGAGTATACCCAAGGAGAGAAGTGATTATGCCCCACTGTACCAATCTCTAAAATAAACTGGCACATAAATCTCCGATGTTTTTTGTTGAGGGAGAATTTCTTAATGTGAAGTTACATACTTTACTCCATACTTCTAAAACAATAATAAATTCCTACCCATCATTTGAGGACGAATAATTCCAAAGGGAGGATAATGTAACTCCCCACATTTTTGATCTAGAATTTAAATTATCATTCCTACTTGTATAAGCTCTAATCTAATGATTTGTATATGAATTTATGTGTAATAATCATTTAACTAGTGTGTAAAGTGCTTTTGAGGTGAAGAATGTTCATAGTAAACACTTATAGTGAAGTGGAGTTGAGAACTTATGATTCGACTAAATTTTGGTATTTAATCTAACGAGGGTCAAGTTTGAACATGTATAACTTATGGAATATATGTAACTTAGGATAAAAAGACCCACCAAATTATAAATAAATATTTCATCTTTCCAACGCATCTTATTTCACCTTAATCTGATACTCGAGCGAAAAGTTATAAAAATTTTCCTGAGGAACCAGTGAGGGTCCACGATTTCAGAGTGGCACGGACCTTGTGCTCCGTGATTTGCAGCATGGCATAGACATTGTTTAGAAATGCTAAAACCCAAGTTTTTCTCCAGTTTTTCAAGGGTAAACTGGTCATTAACATCCTAAACAATCCTATAACTAATATTAACGTGAATTGATCATCCCATAACCCCAAAACACACCAATTACACAATCACTCTTCTCTCAAATCCTTAAGAACACCAAACAAGGGTTATTCTTCAATAATTCAACTTCCAAGGATACAAATGCATGCTTTCCTTCAATAAGTAAAGAAATTCAAGTATGTGGGATATTCATCAATGGGATCCTTCCACCCATTGAGTCCCAAGAATATCTTAATTTACAAGTATAAACCCTTTTCTCTCCTTTTATGAAATATCAATGTCAAATATGAATTTACTTAATTTTCTCTTAATAGTTTTAATAACAATTCATGAGAATGTGTTTCCCCATGTGAATTATGTTCTTACATGCTTCATAATCTCTGTCACCCACATTATGTTCAGTTGATACCATGTTTAATTATTAATTTTTTGGATTATCCATCTCATTATTTATCCACCATCATTATGATTAGTAGTGTTAACTTATGGTGGTCGGTTATGATTTGTTCTAAGCACCGTATTACAACTAGGGAGTAGTCCCGGGTTGTGACATCTGACCAAATTTTTAAAGATAAAACCTCAAACATTGTAGGGTACCAATTCTGGCGATGCTTTTGAGTTCATCATTGATTGTTATAAGAGGTTACATAAGATGGATATTGTACAACAACATGGAGTTGAGTTCGTGAAATTTCTATTGGATGAGGATGCTAAGCAATGGTGGACGGTTATGTTGAATGTTGGTCACTAATTTTAACCCCATTGATATATTTTTAATTTCATATTTTATTCTTAGAGAAATAAGAAGCTCGGTCCCTCCGTGATCAAAAGAAGGATGGGTTTTTGGCATTGGAGCAGGGTGATATGTCAGTTGCAGCCTATGATGTTGGGTTCCATTCTTTGTCTCACTATGCCTCTCAATTGTTGGTTACTGAGGAGGAGAGGATTCGATGCTATGTTAAAGGTTTGAATTATGATCTTTAGGTTTTGCCGGTGCATCTGACTTCAATAAGGAAAGGGTTCAATGAGGTTTCTATTATATAAATAAGTTAAAGGGAATCACACCGCGGTTCAGGCCAAGATATTAGCTAAAAAGTTTGGCAATGTGGGAAATTTCAGCAAATTTTAATCCAAGGGCCACGGTCAGTATCCCAAAGCAGCTCACCCTACTCTGTCAGCATTGCATCTTCTACTGTGGGTCAAGCTAAGGTCTCTTCTCTATCATATATAATTAGGAGCCAAAGGTCTTCTTACTCCTCTACTAGTCGACCTTCTCTCTAACGGGGATATGACTATTATGGCATTGATAGTCATTTTAAGAGAGAGTGTCTATTGAGTAAGGTAAAAGGCCATGCATATTAATACACTCAGACTATAGTTTTATCAGGAAAAGAAGGAGGAGGTAATGGTAGGGGTCGTCCATAGGGTGGATAGGGAAATTTGAAAAGTGGTCAGAGTGGTCAAAGAAATGGTACTGTGGGGGAAGAAGTGCATTCAGGGAGAGTTTTTACTAAGAATTGATGACTGGGCTCATTGTTATTTCTCTTTGAGAAAGAATAACGCCAAGGCTTCTATTGAGATGATCATAGGTACCATTTCTATTTGTGACCAAATTGCTTGTGTTTTATTTTACTCAGGGTCTAGTCATTCTTATGTATCTGTCAAGTTGGTGATGTGTCTATATTTGGTTTGTAATGTACTTGACTATCATATTTATGTGTCTACTCTAGTTTGTGGTTCTGTGGTAGTGATATGTGTTTAGTGTTCTTATTCAGTGTTGTTTATGGATTTTCAGACATGGGAACAATAAGAACAATAGATCCAGTATATTCTCATCAATTGAGGCATGCGAGGTTAAAGTGTATGCAGTCCACACCACTACCTCAGATAAAGTAGAAAGGTTGTTTTCGATAGACCCTTGGCTAAGGAAAAATAACTATATAACAAACAAAACACATAAAACCATGCAATAGCAAGTAATATCACACCGCTAGATAGTAAAGGATAATAATAGAGACAAGACACACACAAGGGCCTACTATAAAATTTCTATTCTAAAGATTTAGGTATATTTTATTATTTCGGATATATTAGACTTTGAAGTAATATTGGGTATGACCTGGTTATCTGGATATCACATTATTTTACACTGTAATGCTAAGACAGTTACTTTAAATATGACTTGGATGGATGAACTAGATTGACAGAGAGTGTATAAGGCCCACCCAACAAAAATTGTATCATTTGTTTTGTCGAAACAGTTAGTATAGAAGGATGTTCAATATTTTTAGATTAACTCTTGAATGTGAGAGTTTGATCCCCATCTACAGAGTCAATTCCGCTGGTTTTAAATTCCATGTAGTGTTTTCTTTAGACTTACCGGGTATTCCTCCAGATAGAAATATTGATTTTTGTATTGAATGAAAAATGGGTGCTCGCCCTATTTTCCACCTTATGGAATGTCTCCATCAGAGTTGTGGGATCTCAAAATTTAATTATAGGAACTACTTAATAATGGGTTTATCCATCCAAGTGCTTCACCTTAGGGTTATCTGGTTCTGTTTGTTACGAATAAAAATAGTAGTGTAAGGATGTGTATTGGTTATTGGCAGTTGGATAAGTTTACCATTAAGAATTAATATCTATTTCCTCGCACAGATGGTCAGTTTGACCAGTTATAGGTTGCAACAATATTTTTCAAAATTGACTTGCGGTTGGGTTGTCATCAACTAAAAATTAGACCAGAAGACATACCAAAGGTAGCTTTTAGAACTCAGTATGGCTATTATGAGTGTCTGGTGATCTTCTTTCGGCTAACTATTGTTCCTTCAGACCTTTGGGCTAAATAATATGCCTACAGACCTTTGGGATAACTAATATGCCTACAAACTTCATGAGCCTAGTGAATCATATTAAGTCATTCTTGTATTCTTTTGTTAGTATGTTAATTGATGACCTTTTAGTTTCCTCCAAGGGGTAACGAGGAGAATGAAGGTCACCTTCATATAGAGTTTGAGATTCTAATAGAGAAGTGGCTATATGCTAAATTTTTGGAAGTATGAGTTATGGTTATCTTTGGTTGCCGTTTTTGGTCACATTGTTTCTGAATAGAAGAGATGACGGAACCTTAGAAGATTGAGGCAACTAAGATTTTTATCCAGCCTTGTTTAGTGACCGAGGTAAGGAGATCTATATGTATTACCAATTATTACCATAAGTTTGTCAAGAATTTACATCTATTACAACACACACAACAAGGCTGACACAGAAGGACGTACCATTTTTTTGGTTAGAAAAATATGAAAAGAGGTTCCTAAAGCATAAGACACTCTTGAATAAAGGTCATATCGTTTCTTTAATAGTTAAAGATAAGGAATTTATAGTGTTTTATGATGAATCACTTTTAATCTAGGTGTTATGTGAATGCAGGATAGGAATGTCATTACATATACTTTGAGGAAGTTCAAGCCTCATAAAAAGAACTACCTAACCCATGATTAAGAGTAGGCAGTGGTGGTGTTTGTATTAAAGATATGGAGAGAATTTTTATATCAAGTGTGAACTCTTCACAGAATACTATAGCCTACAACATTTGTTTTCTCAAAGGGATTTGAATCTAAGGAAGAAGATAGGGATGTAGTTGTTGAATGATTATCACATGACTATTTACTATCATTTGTGTAAGTTAAATTTTACAGCAAATGCGTTGAGCTGAAAAGTTGTAACTATGGGTAGTTTGTCATTCTTGAGGGTGTCTAGGTGACCTTTATCTAGAGAGTTTTAAACTCTAGCATCTCAGAGCATGTATTCTGGGATTTAGGGTATTGTATTGTCTAGTATTGAGGTAAAGCCAATATTTTATGATCAAATTAAGGCAAAGAGATTTGACAAAAAGTTGAATATGCTCCAAAATAAATTGGTATGTGGGGAGGTGGCTGATGGAACTTTTGATGCAAATGGGTGTTGTAGTTCAAGAGAAGGTAATGTTTTTTGCAGGTTGGTGATTTGATTTGTGATGTACATTCAGAAGCCTATAGTCTGTCTCATTCTATTCATCTGGGTAGAACTAAAATGTACTGTGGCTTGAGATATCCTTATCGGTGGTCCAAAATAAAGAGAGACATAGGGGATTATGTGTCCAGGTATCACAATTGACAGCAAATAAAGTATGAACATCAAAGGTCTGTGGGGTTGCGTCAAAGAATATCTATACCTATGTGGAAATCGGAGAATATTTAAATGGTTTTCATGGTGACTCTTCCTAAGACTGTAATGCCCTGAGTCTGTACCCCAGATGCTACATGGTGCTTACAACTGCAAAGGACCATAAGCTAACCCATGACAGATATCTATTATGAGCACTGAATAATAATATAGTAAAATGTGGAAAATAGGATGAAATGCCATAAGGTTCAAAATATGAAGTACCGATAAAACATCTGAATCTTAAATACTGTAAAAAATAATCTAGTTTGAAAAGCCTCTAACTGAACTATCTGAAAATAGAGCTGATGGAACAAGACCCTAACTAACTTTGACTAATGCAGTGTTGAAACTACTATAATACTGAAATAAAAACACATCCTCGATAGATTAAGAATCACTACTAAATCTACTACTATTGACTAGATCTATCTAAGCACGGTCGAGAACTTTAGCATCCGAACCAATGATATGAGACATCATAGCACAAAGAAATAGTATGCGTCAGTACGTGGAATATACTGGTATGCTATATGAGGTAAGACTAAATGCAAGGGTTTATATGCATGAACAATAACTGTCTAAATAATATAGAGAAACTAGATATGAGAGTTCATGGATAGTCTGAACTACGATAAATACTTAGCATGCAAAACTGTGCATATATATATATATATATACTATAACTGAGCTTTTCTGAAGCTAAGTAACGAGCTCAGACATAGAGTAACTGATAATCTGAGATTTTTGATAACTAAGTTACTAATACTGATTGAATGTATCTGATAGTCTTGATTGTGTAGAACTAAACTGAGTTCTAGTTTGAAGATTGAAACTGAAACTGTAGGAGGTAATCATCTAACCGACATTCCCCAAATAAGATAAGATAACTGAGTTTTGATCCAATTTGTAACCCTAATTAGAAGGGTGTTAGCACCATGCCACAGGAACTAACAAATGTCGTGGTGTCAGTCCTAACTAACGGGTGACCCCTGAGATCAGTACTAAACTAGTGGGTAATCCCTGAGTATGTCAGTCCTATCTAACGGGTGACATCTCATAACCTATGCTGGCTATGTAGTTCAAAAACTTAGGGATTCCTGCTAGGGACCCTGTCCAAACTAAGGGGTAAGCCCCTATCTTTATGGTTGCTCGATGCTGAATCTTACTCCCAACTGAAAGACACTAAACTAGACTGGACTAATTTTTCTGTGTTTTATAATTGACTGAGTTCTACTGAGTTTTGTTACTAATTGAGAGTACTACTGATCGTGACATGACTAACAATGTTCTATAACTGACACTGGCTCTAGGTAAATAGCTAAATTATCGGGTAATAAATACCCCCAGGACTCGATAGCATGAAAAGTAAAGCAAATCATAATCTTGAATAACATAACAATGTTCACTTGGTCATAATTCATTCATAGAGATATTTCATCAAACACTTGTAATGCTTTAACTTGTACATGAAGGGGGAATGCATGTTAGCATGCTATAATGTAATTATTTCATTCTCATAGATAATTTATCAAACACATGGGAAGCATACTTGTTTTACTAAATCATAAACAGTTAAGGTAAACATGGTTATAATAATCAACTTGTAAATTGAAGGTTTTGTCATGACTATCATGTAAATCAACACATACAATGATTTATTTCATGAATGCTTGTAATTTAATCATGGACTAAGATCCAACAATAACATGAACATGAATTCAATTCAATTCAAACTTGGAAGTTCATAATTCAACAGTCTTGTAATTTGAAAATGGATTCATGGACTCTATGGGTGAAAAGAACCCATAGATGAACACCTAACATACCTTAGAAGATTCTTTCTTGAAGGTTCTTGGAGTAATTCTTAGGTTTGTTTTTTATTTTCTTGAACTAGGGTTTTTGCCTTTCGAGAGAGAATGTTTTTAATTTGGGGAAGAATGAGTGAATATTAAGCTAATAAGGTATTTAGGGGCTTAATTTTGTGTTTAGATTGATTAGGGTCATGAACAAAGACCCAACTACCCCAGGGAAGATTTAACACTTTGTCACTGAAAAATAAGATTTTTGGCCCTTACATGTCGCGGTGGAATTGCGTTGCCCCTTTGATTCTGAATTTTTGACTTAGTGCGATGCGTTAGAATTGTATTGGAACACTGGAAAAGGACAATTTTGAACTTTGCCTATGGTGCAAAGTTCCAATATCTCGAAGGAGAACTGGAAAGTGACAATTTCCATATGCCTTGGTTCTGAAATGTTCTGACGTTCCAGGTGGTATATTGTCTTACAAAAATGGGTCTAGCTCTTCACCAAGGTATCAGATTTGGGCGAATTTTATATCATTGGAAGATAATTGAATTTCTAGAAAATGGAAGGCTCTAAACTGGGAAATATTGAGTATTTCAAAAATTTTATATAGGTTTATATGATATAATCAATATAATGAACTAAACCAAGAAACATTGATAGACTTAGTTTACATACAGAACTTGTACAACTGAAACCTGACTACATGACTGAACTACTGACAAAATGATTTTTCATACTGAACATGCATATCTGATGCATGGAATATATGGCTAAAGCTATTGGTAATCTGAGTTTTCATACTAAACATGCATATCTGATGCATGGAATACATAATTGAACTGATTCATGAATGAATGACTGAAAATGCAATAGTAAAGAATACCAAATTTGTAACTGTAACTGAACATGGAATTGAGTAAATCTAAGGAAGGTTGTTACCTTAGGCTGAGAATACAGATGAACATGAGATCATTTATTTAACATGTATGAATAGGAACATGAGAACATTATTGAGTCTAAAACAAGATATATATATGAACTAAATTAATTTCTTGGATACATGTCATACGGTTGAAATTGGAACTTGAGGGTCAACTTATGAATACCCATTACTCCAAACTGGATTCGTTACGTGAAGAGGAATTCAAAGGTTTAGGAGACCATAGTGCATCTCCCCCTTGGGATATTAGGTCCCCTAAAGAATGCTGACTTGGTTGGGATGCTGAGGAAAGGTTGAGACGATACACAAGGCACCTAAGAACTAAATCAGGACTGAATATCTAAGATCTAAAACTAAGGCATGATACATGAAATAAGCTAAATTTTCAAATACCAGGATGTTCCATTTTGGGATAGGACGACAAGATGGAAAGATGGTAAACCATCCAAATTTGTCCGCTTGACTGCTAAACTGAATTGTTGGCTTTAACGGACTAACTCATACTAAATAAATTATACTTAACTGGAGAATTTCTTTGACACTCTTCCTATAATATTCTAATGACTTTAGGGGGTAAGGGATCTTTGCATGGTTCGAATAAGACATTAAATAAGAAACCACAACATGGCCAAAAATTCTATAATATGGGAACAAATAACCATACCTACTTGGGTTTGAGCTGAACTGAATTATCCCACTAAGTTCAAGCTTACTCAATTATCCGGAATACATTTATCCACTTACACATCAATATAAAATTCATGCCTATCTTCATAACTACAGCCCCATCTAAAACAAGAATGCAATAATCTTTCCTTAACATGAAACATTTACTTTCTCCTATCTAAGCAACTGCTCATCACTACATTATTTTGTAAAAAGAGTTCACTGAAGGTTAAAATATGAGGACTTGAAGCATGAATGGACACTATACTGAACTTGACACTTAACTGAGGCCTAAGGAATAGAACATCAACATCTGTATTTTATTAAGAAGTTTAAACTGAGGATATACATGACGAAATCTAAATTTGGCTGATCGTTTAGGAGTGTGGAAGGAGTCGTGGGAATTGAGCATACTATAAAGCATGTGTACATGAGTCATGAGCTACATGACCTGAGTTTGGAGTTTTTGTATTCACGGAACATGATTTATTATATTGGGTGAACTGGAACTGCTCATACTAGGAACTGTAAGCGTACCTGATTTTCGATAACATGTCTGAACATGAGCTAGGATCATAGAGCTGACATATAAGGCATGAGTACTGACATTACTGACATTACTACTAAAATCTGAAATCCTGACTTGGTTACTTGTATTTCCATCTCCCCCTTATCTTAAAACCATTATTTTAAGTTTTGAACCACTTAATCAACAAATTTAAACTAAACTATCACCACTTTATTCTAGAGTCTGGGGGAGATACTAAGGAGGGCTCTGCTAATATTTTAGGTCTGACACTGAAATTTATGGCTATATAGGGTTACAAAGAAAGTAAAGCCTCAAGATCTAACAAGGCATAAACATAAAGATGAAAAACTCATAACATACCCGTAACTATATAAGGAGAACTTCCCCGATCATGGAAAGACTAGAGTGCATAAAATCTATTTTGACGTTGCCCACTAGCGTCACTGGAAGTGGCACCCTGCTGGTTTGGGCGATCAAACTGAGCTGAAAGACGGTTATACTAACCCTGAGAACCTAACTGAGGATAATCTCTGACTCTATGGCTTGGCTTTCCATTCTTGAAACAAGCATCACTGCCAGCTCTATATACTCCCTTATGTTTCTTACCACATTCTCCATAAAGCGGATTAATACAAAAACCCTTTCCACAACCTTATGATTTAGAGCCTATTACTTCATCTCGACTGAAATTCTTAGACTTGGGTACTAGTGCTCAGACTGAAAGCAGATCTGGTGTTGAGAATCTCTGATGGAACTAGGAGCGGTTACTACCCCCTGATCTTGGCTTAGAATTATCTATTCTAGCCCTCTTATTCTTCCTATACTCTCCTCCCTTACTCTGTTGATTGCAAGTCAAAAGCCTAGATAGGACAATAGACTGCAAATAGTTTTGAGCAACTACTAAATAAGCTAAGGTAGCAAAAACATCTCTAAATTCAATGTGAGAGACATGCTCATTCAGGAGATCTACCTGAACGGGAGGAGGAGCTTACTAGTTTTCATTACTTCTTACATTAGCTTCTATGGGAGGGATATTCTGGAAATATAAGGAAGTGTTAAATTAGACTGAGAGTTTAACATGAGCTCATGCCCACTTATATGACATGAATACTGAAAAAAGGAAACTTTTCCTAAAATATCTCATAGCCCAGTCCATAAATGTGGCGCGCTACACACCCATGCACAATACTATACACGATACGACTTTCAGACTCCCTAGGACTCTGTTGAACCTTAGGATTTGATACTAAGTTTGTAATGCCTCGAGTCTTTACCCTAGATTCTACACCGTGCTTACGACCCCGAAAGACCACAAGCTAACTCATGACTGATATTTGTTGTAAGCACTGAATAATAATAGTGTAAAATACGAAAAATAGGCTGAAATTCCATAAGGTTCAAAATTTAAAATACTGATAAATAACAACATCTGATAAAACATCTAAATTTGAAATAATGTCTGAACTAATCTAGTCTGAAAAGCCTCTAACTGAATTATCTAAAAGTAGAGCAGATGCGACAAGCCCCCAATGAACTTCAACCAATGCAGTGCTGAAACTACTGTAATACTATAATCAAAACACATCATCGATAGATGAAGGCTCATTACTAAAGCTTCTACTGCTGACTGGATCTGTCTAAGCACGGTCGAGAACCTTAGCATCCGAACCTATGATCTTAGACATCATAGTGCAAAGAAAGAGTATGCACCAGTACGTGGAATGTACTGGTATGCTAGATGAAGTAATATTTAATGCAAGGGTTCATATGCATTAACAATAAGTGACTGAATGATATAGAGTAACTAGACATAAGAGTACATGGATAATTTGAACTACAATTAATACTGAGCATACAATACTATGAATATATATACTGTAATTGATATTTTCTTAAGCTAAATAATGAGTTCTGATACAGAGTTACTGATATTAATCAACTTGCAAATTGAAGGTTTTATCATGAATATCATGTAAATTAACACATATAATGATTTATTTTATGAAGTCTTGTAATTAAAGCATGTACTAAGACCCAAAAATAACATGAACATGGAGTCACTTCAATTCAAACATGGAAGTTCATAATTTAACAATCTTGTAATTTGAAAATGGATTTGTGGACTCTATGGGTGAAAAGAATCCATAGATGACCAGCTAACATACCATAGAAGATTCTTTCTTGAATGTTCTTGGAGTAATTTATAGGATTGTTATTGATTTTCTTGAACTAGGGATTTTTCCTCTTAAGAGAGACTGTTTTTAATTTAGGAAAGAATGAGTTCTTAATGAGCTAATAGGGTATTTAGGGGCTTAATTTTGTGTTTAAACTGATTAGTGCTATGGAAAAAGACCCAACTACCCCAAGGAAGATTTAAAAATTCCTCACTGAAAAACTAAATTTTAGGACCTGACACAATGCGGCGCTATCACACCATGTCACTGGAAAATGACAATTAGTAACTGAGGACCTGGTACAACACGATGGAATCGCGTTGCCCCTTTGATTTTGAATTTAAAACTCAGCGCAAAGTGGTAGAATCACATTGTAAGACTAGAAAAGGAAAATTGTGAACTGATCCTGTGGAATGATTCATCAGTATAACGATGGAGCACTGGAAAGTGACAATTTCCATTTGCCTTCGCTCCACGATGCGCTGATGTTCCTGGTGGTACACTGTCTTACAAAAATGGCTCTAACTCTTCACCCGGGTATCAGATTTTGATGAATTTTATATCATTGGAAAGCTAATTTAATTTTCTACACATTGGCTGGATCTAAAATAAGAAATATAGATTATTTCAAAAATTTTATATGGGATTACTGATGTACTAAGACTTAAATTAAGTTATATGGGGTATTACAAAGACCTTGGGAAAACATGAGTTAATTTTGGTAATAGTGGATTGATTAATGAAATCACCTCACGTCAGTTTGGGTAGACTACGGCTCCTAAAAGTTAGTAAAAGCTACGTCAAGGAGTTTGTAAGGCTTTATAGGGTGCCCCTAATTATCATTTCTAATAGAGATGCAAAGTATACTTCTAGATTTTGGGATAGGTTGCATGAGGAGTTGCGTGCAAAGATCACCTTTTACATGACTTTTTATCTTCAAATTCATGGACAGTTATAGAGAATGATTCAGGTTCTAGAGGATATGTTAAGTGCCTATGTTATTGACTTTAGAGGTAATTCAGACTAGCTTTTTCCATTGTAAGAGTTTTCATACAAAAACAACTCCAACTCCAACTTAAACATGGTACCATTCAAGGCACTATATGAAAGAAAATTTGGGGCACCTATTGGGTGAGTTGAGACTAAAGATGTTAAACCTTTGGGCATTGACTTTGTGAAGGAGGCTTAAGGAAAAGTAAGATTTATTCAAACTAAGTTGTTAGATGGTTAAAGTAGAGAGAAAAAGTATGCAGACCATTAGGAAAGAAATATGGATTTCATGGTTGGTGAACAAATATTTCTTAAGGTGTTTCCCATGAAAGGAGTCAAGAGGTTTGGTTAGATAATAAAGCACAACCCTTGGTATATTGGACTTTTAAGATTCTTTATGATGTGGGTCTGGTTGTGTACCATTTAGCATTATCTCTAGGGTTGTTGGGATTTATCTATATTCTTAAATGGTATCATGGGGATAGATATTATATTATTAAATTGGACTTGATTATATTATATACTGATTTGGCTTATAGGGAAGAATCGGTGGCAATTATAAATTAGGATAATTAGAAGTTGAAGAGAAAGGAAATCTCTTTAGTTAATGTTTAATAGAAATATCGTCCAATTAACGAAGCCACTTGGAGAACCTATAAGGACATGTAAGACAAGTACCCTCAATTGTTTGAGAATACAAGTACTCTTTTTTTTTCTTATTTCATCTTAGTTTTATATTTCACATTTGATCATTTGGGGACAAAATATAGGTATATTGGTATCTATTGTCATGGGATTTTATGTATTTTTGTATAAGTCTCTCATTTAAATTTTCATGCTAAAATTGTTCTTAGATTTAAAATTATAAATTTTAGGCTAGTATAGTTTTGGATGAAATCTGAGTTAGGTATGGTCTAGGAAAAATCAGGAATTAATTATGTAAGTGTGGTGGCATTCAACTTGAATTTTAGTTAACTAAGAGGATAAGAATCTTGTAGGATTTTACAAAATTAAATTTGGGTTAGTAAAACTCCCAAAATTAATCTTAGCATAAAGGGTATTATTTGGGATATCTTGCAATTAAAGTATGTTATGAAAAAGGGGAGATGTGGGGGAACCAGGCACTCTACCTTGCTCATGTAACTATATCAATATGCATGTCACTATAGAAATATACCCAAAAGTAGAGAAAATCCCATTTTATCATCAAATCAAACTGGTTAACGACCGTTATAGCGACATGTGTCACTAAAGCGACATATGGCGCTATATCAACAAATATAGTTGTTTTATTTTTAGATTTCTCAAAAATAGTCTATTTTTTCAAAAACACATTTTGGGGCAAGGAAGAGGCAATGTTCGGCCAAACTCACTAATTATCCATTATTTGGCTTTATTAGGTAAGTATTTTATTCCTATTAACTAGTAAATTAATATTCTCGCCTAAGAATTTCTAGTTTATGTAGTTTGGGGAAGGTTAAGGGTTGATTTTATGTGATTTTATGATGCAAGGTAGTAATTTTATCATAAAATTAAGGGCTTTTGGTTAATGATCATTGCATGTTGTTTATTCCCCAATTTATCTATGGAATTGGTGGTTTTAGGTGAATTATGGAAGAAAGGCCCTAGAACGGGGAGGAAATGATCATGAACTTAAACTTAGGGTTTGAGTATGAGCTATAATCCCCATAATGGTTGGTCATTTCATTAATTGAGTGTTCATATGTATTTCTATACTGAGATCAAGCAAAAATTAAACAAAAAGGCAAGGTTCAAGTTTAGTGAGTTGTGCAAGCTTGGATTAAGGTTGGCGATTGTATTATAGTTAACACCAATTTATATTATATGTGCACATTAACTACATCTTAGTATGTCTTCTTAGTGTATGTTGTTTGGTGTGGTTAATTAAATAAATTTATCTTATTATATAATTTGACCTACCTTATTCTTAAATGGGGAATGTTTTGATATTTAGAACATTCTTATGGCTTATTGATGGAATAAGGTTGGCCGACACTTGTGTCTGAGATTTAGGTACATTGGTGAAATTTGTCCTCTGCAGGTCATGACTAAAGGGTGCTTATCATACCCATAACGTGTATGTGTGAGGTTAACGTGAGTTTGATGGTTCAAAAAGTGAACGGGAGAATATATTTATATGTTTGGTAATGTTTAAATTGTCGTAACTTCTTTTAACTTGGCTTTATTGAACATAACTTGGTTGTAAATGGATTGACTTATTTCTTGTAATCCTAAGATGCTTAATTGTTACTTATTGTGTTAGTTGTAGGTTAGGATGAGCATGCAATAAGTGATTGTACTATGTTTTGGTTAAGTGTGCATATTATCATCTTGGTTTGGCCAAATGACCCTATCAGTACACTGTTGTTTCTTGATTGCTAATACTACACATGCTCTTTGTTTGGCCAAATGACCCAATCAGTACGCTATTGTTTCTTGATTGCTAATACTACACATGCTCTTTCTTTTGTTCAATGCAACATATATTTCAGCGGCTCCTGCAATATACCACTTGTGATACCCAGTGTATTTTTATCAATTGAGGTATGGGAGGGCAAAGTGTATGCAGTCCATACCACTACCTCAGATAAAGTAGAGAGGTTGTTTGTGATAGACCCTTGACTAAGGAAAGATAACAATATAACAAACAAAATAGATAAAAGCATGCAATAACAAGGAATATCACACCTCTAGATAGAAAAGGATAATAACAGAGATAAGACACACACAAGGGCATACTATAAAATTTCTATTCTAAAGATTTAGGTAGATTTTATTATTTCGGATATATTAAAATTTGAAGTAATATTGGGTATGACCTGGTTATCTGGGTATCAAATTATT
Organism: Capsicum baccatum var. pendulum; assembly: GCA_030864225.1. Lineage (NCBI taxonomy): Eukaryota > Viridiplantae > Streptophyta > Magnoliopsida > Solanales > Solanaceae > Capsicum > Capsicum baccatum. The sequence continues at coordinate 205,468,406 of CM061560.1, read as the reverse complement.
TTACACTATAATGCTAAGATAGTTACTTTAAATATGACTTGGATGGATGAACTAGAGTGAGAGAGAGTGTATAAGGCCAACCCAACAAAAATTATATCATTTGTTTTGGTTAAACAGTTAGTATGGAAGATGGTCAGTATTTTTAGATTAACTCTTGGATGTGAGAGTGTGATCCCCTTCTACAGAGTCAATTCCGCTGGTTTTTAATTCTATGAAGTGTTTTCTTTAGACTTACTGGGTATTGCTCCAGATAGAAATGTTGATTTTTGTATTGAATTAAAAGTGGGTGCTCGCCCTATTTTCCACCTTATGGAATGTCTCCATCAGAGTTGTGGGAACTCAAAATTTAATTACAGGAACTACTTAATAATGGGTTTATCCATCCAAGTGCTTCACCTTAGGGTTATCTGGTCCTATTTGTTAAGAATAAAGATGGTAGTACGAGGATGTGTATTGATTATTGGCGATTGGATAAATTTACCATATGGAATTAATATCTATTTCCTCGTACAGACGGTCAGTTTGACCAGTTACAGGTTGCAACAATATTTTTCAAAATTGACTTGTGGTAGGGTTATCATCAACTAAAAATTGGACTAGAGGAGATGCCAAAGGCAGCTTTTAGAACTCAGTATGGCCATTATGAGTGTCTTGTGATCTCTTTCGGCTAACTAATGTGCTTGTAAACTTTATGTGCCTAGTGAATCATATTAAGTCATTGTTGTATTCTTTTGTTATTGTGTTAATTGATGACCTTCTAGTTTCCTCCAAGGGTTAACAAAGAGCATGAAGGTCACCTTCGTATAGAGTTTGAGATTCTAAGGGAGAAGTGGCTATATGCTAATTTTTTGGAAGTATGATTTATGGTTATCTTTGGTTGCCTTTTTTGGGCACATTATTTCTGAAAAAGGAGTGATGATGGATCCCGAGAATATTGAGGAAATTAAGAGTTGTATCTAGCCTTGTTTCGTGACCAAGGTAAGGAGATTTATAGGTATTTCCAGTTATTACCATAAGTTTGTCAAGAATTTGCATCAATTACAACAAAATCGGCAAGGCTGACAGAGAATGACATACCATTTTTTTGGTCAGAAAAATGTGAAAAGAGCTTCCTAAAGCTTAAGATACTCTTGACTAAAGGTCATATCATTTCTTTAATAGTTAAAGATAAGGACTTTATAGTGTTTTATGATGAATCACTTTTGGTCTAGGTGTCGTGTGAATGCAGGATAGGAATGTCATTGCTTATGCTTTGAGAAAGTTAAAGCCTCATAAAAAGAACTACCTAACTCATGATTAAGAATAGGAAGCGGTGGTGTTTGCATTAAATATATGGAGAAATTTTTTTATATCAAGTGTGAACTCTTTATAGAACGCTGTAGCCTACAATATTTGTTTTCTCAACGGGATTTGAATCTAAGGTAGAAGATATAGATGTAGTCGTTGAATGATTATCACATGACTATTTAGTATAATTTGTGTAAGGCTAATTTTACAGCAAATGCATTGAGCTAAAAAGTTATAAGTATGGGTAGTTTGTCATTCTTGAGGGTGTCTAGGTGATCTTTATCTATAGAGTTTCAAACTCTAGCATCTTACAGTATGTAGTGTGGGATTTAGGGGTAGTGTATTGTCTAGTATTGAGGTAAAGTCAATATATTAGGATCAAATTAAGGCCAAGTGATATGACAAAAAGTTGAATACGCTCCAAAGTAAATTGGTATGTGGGGAGTTGGGTAACGACACTTTTGATGCAAGTGGGTGTTGTAGTTCAAGAGAAGGTTATGTTTTTAGTAGGTTGGTGATTTGATTTGTGATGTACATTCAGAAGCCTATAGTTTGTCTCATTTTATTCATCTGGGTACAACCAAAATATACGGTGACTTGAGATGGCCTTATCGGTGGTCCAAAATAAAAAGAGACGTAGGGGATTATGTGTGCAGGTATCACAACTAAAAGTAGTGAAGTATGAACATTAAAGGTCTGTGGGGTTGCTTCAAAGAATGTCTATACCTATGTGGAAATCAGAGAACATTTCAATGGGTTTCATGGTGGGTTTTCCTAAGACTATAATGCCCCAAGTCTGTACCTCAGATGCTACATGGTGCTTACGACCTCGAAGGACCACAAGCTAAACCATTAGTGATATCTGTTGTGAGAACTGAATAATAATACAGTAAAATACAAAAAATATGATGAAATACCAAAACTTTCAAAACATGAAGTACTGATAAAACATCTGAATCTAAACTATTATAAGAAATAATCTAGTTTGAAAAGCCTCTTACTGAACTATTTGAAAATAGAGCTGATGGAAGAAGCCCCACTCTAACTTCGATTAATGCAGTGCTGAAACTATTGTAATACTAAAATAAAAAGACGTCCTCAATAGATGAAGAATCACTACTAAATCTACTATTATTGATTAGATCTATCTAAGCACGGTCGAGAATCTGAGTGTCCGAACCTATGATATGAGACATCATAGCACAACTAAAGAGTATGCGTCAGTGCATAGAATATATTGGTATGCTAGATGAGGTATGACTGAATGCAAGGGTTCATATGCATGAACAATAACTGGCTGAATAATATAGAGAAACTGGATATGAGAGTCCGTGGATAATCTGAACTACTATATATACTTAGCATGCAAAACAGTGCATATATATATACTGTAACAGAGCTTTTCTGAAGCTAAGTAATGAACTCAGATACAGAGTAACTGATAATCTGAGATTTTTGATAGCTGAGTTACTGATAATGATTGACTGTATCTGGCAGTCTTGATTGTATAGAACTGAACTGAGTTCTAGTCTGAACATTGAAACTGAAACTGTAGGAGGTAATCATCTAACCGACATAACCCAAATAAGATAAAATAACTGAGTTAGGGTACACTTTGTAACCCCAATTTAAAGGGTGTTAGCACCATGCCACTGGTACTAACAACTATTGTGGTGTTAGTCTTAACTAACCGGTGACCTCTGAGATTAGTCCTAAACTAGTGGGTAGATATCCCTCAGTATGTCAGTCCTATCTAATGGGTGACATCTCATAACTTACGATGGCTACATATTTCAAGAACTTAGGAATTGTTTATAGGGACCCAGTCCTAACAAACGGGTAAGTCCGCATCCCTAGGCTCGCTTGGTGCTGAATCCTACTCCCAACTGAAAGACACTAAACTAGATTGGACTGATTTTCTTATGTTTTATAACTGACTGAGTTCTACTAGGTTCTGTAACTAACTTAGAGTACTGAAGATCGTGACATGACTAACATTATTCTATAACTGACACTGGCTTTAGGTATATAGCTAAATTATCGGGTATTAAATACCCCCAGGACTCAATAGCATGAAAAGTAAAGCAAAGCATAATCTTGAATAACATAACAATGTTCACTTGGTCAGAATTCATTCATAGAGTAATTTATCAAACACTTGTAATGCATTAACTTGTACATGAATGGGGAATACATGTTAGCATGCTATAATGTCATTATTTCATTTTCATAGACAATTTATCAAACACATGGGAAACATACTTGTTTTACTATATCATAAACACTTAGGGTAAACATGGTTATATTAATAAACTTGCAAATTGAAGGATTTATGATGAATGTCATGTAAATTAACTCATATAATGATTTATTTCATAAAGGCTTGTAATTTAATCATGGAATAAGACCCAACAATAACATGAACATGAATTCAATTCAATTCAAACTTGGAAGTTCATAATTCAACAATATTGTAATTTGAAAACAGATTCATGGAATCTATGGGCGAAAGGAAACCATAGATGAATACCAAACATAACTTAGAAGATTCTAAAGGTTCTTGGAGTAATTCTTAGGCTTGTTTTTTATTTTCTTGAACAAGGGTTTTTGCCTTTTGAGAGAGAATATTTTTAATTTGGGGAAGAATGAGTGAATAATGAGCTAATAAGGTATTTAGGGTATTAATTTTGTGTTTAGATTGATTAGGACCGTGTAAAAAGACCCAAATACCCCTGGGAAGGTTTAACACTTTGTCACTGAAAAACCCAATTTTTGGCCCTTGCCAAACGCGGTGGAATTGCGTTGACCCTTTGATTCTAAATTTTTGACTCAGTGCGAGGTGGTAGAATCATATTGGAACACTGGAAAATGATAATTTTGAATTGTGCCTATGTCACGATGCACCAATATCACGATGGAGAACTGGAAAGTGATAATTTCCATTTGTCTGGGCTCCGCGACGCGCTGACGTTCTAGGTGGTACAGTGTCTTACTAAAATGGCTCTAACTTTTTACTTAGGTATTAGATTTGGGTAAATTTTATATCGTTGGAAAGATAATTAAATTTTCTAGGTAATGGAAGTATTTGAAATGAGAAATACAAAGTATTTCAAAATTTTTATATGGGATTACTAATGTACGAAGACTTAAATTAAGTTAGTGAAATACGAGGTATTACAATATCTCCCCTTTGGGAACTTTTGTCCTTGAATGAGAGTAATTAAGCTAATAAAAATTGATTGACTGAGTTTACATACTGAACATGCACAACTGAAACCTGACTACATGACTGAACTACTGACAAACTGTGTTTCCATACTGAACATGCATATCTGATGCATGGAATACATGGCTGAAGCTATTGGTAATTTTAGTTTTCATACTGAACATGCATATCTGATGCATGGAATACATAATTGAAATGATTCATGACTGAATGACTGAATATGCAACGATAAAGAATACTAAATTTGTAACTGTAACTGAATATGGAACTAAGTAAATCTAAGAAAGGCTATAACCTTAGGCTGAGAATACTAATGAACCTGAGATCATTTACTGGACATGTATGAACAAGAACATGAGAACATTCTTGAGTCTAAAACAAGATATATATGAACTAAATGTTGTGAACTAAATTGATTTCTCGGATACATGTCATACGGATGAGATTGGAACTTGAGGGTCAACTTATGAGTACCCATTACTCCAAACTGGATTTGTTACGTGAAGAGGAATTAAAAGATTTAGGAGACCATGCTGCATCTCCCCTTTGGGATATTAGGTAGCCTAAAGAATGCTGACTTGTCTGGGATACTGAGAAAAGTTTGAGATGATGCATGGGGCATCTACGAAGTAAATCTTGACTGAATATCTGAGATCTGAAACTTAGGTATGATACATCAATAGAGCTAAATTCACAACTACTAGGATTTTCCATTTTAGGATAGGACGACAAGATGGAAAGATGGGAAACCATCTAAATTAGTCCGCCTGACTGCTAAACTGAATTGCTAGCTTTACGGACTAACTCATACTGAAAAAGTTATACTTAACTAGAGAATTTCTTTGACACTCTTCCTATAATATTCTAATGACTATAGTGGGTAAGGGATCTTTGCATGGTTTGAATAAGACGTTAAATAAGAAACCACAACATGGCCAAAAATTCTATAATATGGGAACAAATAACTATACCTACTTGGGTTTGAGCTGAACTGAATTATCCCACTAAGTTCAAGCTTACTCAATTATTCGGAATACATTTATCCACTTATACATCAATATAAAATTCATGCCTATCTTCATAACTACAGCCCCATCTAAAACAAGAATGCAATAATCTTTCCTTAACATGAAACATTTACTTTCTCCTATCTAAGCAACTGCTCATCACTACATTATTTCGTAAAGAGAGTTCACTGAAGGTTAAAATATGAGGACCTGAAGCATGAATGGATACTATACTAAACTTGACACTTAACTGAGGCCTGAGGAATAGAACATCAACATCCTGTATTTTATCAAGAGGTTTAAACTGAGGATATACATGACGAAATCTAAATTTGGCTGATCGTTTAGGAGTGTGGAAGGAGTCGTGGGAACTGAGCATACTATAAAGCATATGTACATGATTCATGAGCTACATGACCTGAGTTTGGAGTTTCTGTATTCACGGAACATGATTTATTATATTGGGTGAACTGGAACTGCTCATACTAGGAACTGTAAGCGTACCTGATTGTCGATAACATGTCTGAATATGAGCTAGGATCATAGAGCTGACTTGTAAGGCATGAGTACTGACATTACTGACATTACTACTAAAATCTGAAATCCTGACTTGGTTACTTGTATTTCCATCTCCCCCTTATCTTAAAACCATTATTTTAAGTTTTGAACCACTTAATCAACAAATTTAAACTAAACTATCACCACTTTATTCTAGAGTCTGGGGGTGACACTGAGGAGGGCTCTGCTAATATTTTAGGTCTAACACTGAAATTTATGGCTTTATAGGGGTTACAAAGAAAGTAAAGCCTCAGGATCTAACAAGGCATAAACATAAAGATGAAAAAGTCATAACGTACCCGTAACTATATCAGGAGAAATTCCCTAATCATGGCGAGACTGGAGTGCATAAAATCTATTTGGACGTTGCCCATTGGCAGCACTGGAAGCGGCACCCTACTGGTTTGGGCGATCAAACTAAGCTGATAGATGATTATAATGACCCTGAGAAGCTAACTGAGGAAAATCTCTGACTTTGTGGCCTGGCTTGCCATACCCAAAACAAGCATCACTGCCAGCTCTATATGCTCTGTTATGGTTCTTGCCACATTCTTTGTAAAGCGGATTAATAAAAACAATCTTCCCACAACCTTCTGACTTAGAGACTGGTGATTCATCTCGACTGACATTCTTAGACTTAGGCACTAGCGCTTAGACTGAAAGTAGATCTGGTGCTAAGGATCTCTGACGGAACTTGGATCTGTTACTACCCCATGATCTTGGGTGAGAAATATTTGTTCTAGCCCTCTTATTCTTCCTACACTCCCCTCCCTTACTCTATTGAGTGCTAGTCAAAAGGCTAGATAGGAAAATAATCTGTAAATTATTCTGAGAAACTACTAAATGAGATAAGGTAGCAAAAACAGATCTAAATTCAACGAGAGAGGCATGCTCATTCAGGAGATCTTCCTGAACAGGCGAAGGAGCTGACTGGTTTTTATTACTATTTCTATTAGCTTCTCTAGGAGGCATATTTTGGAAAGATAAGGAAGAGATGAATCAGATTGAGAGTTTAACATGAGCTCATGCTCACTCGAACGACATGAATACTGAAAGAAGGAAAATTTTTCCTAAAATATCTCATAACCTGTTGTCCATAAGTGTGGTGCACTACACACCCATGCATAAGACTCTATGCGATGTGGCTTTCAGACTCCCTAGGACTCTGTTAAACCTTAGGCTTTGATACTAAGTTTGTAATGCCTCAAGTATGTATCCCAGATGTTACACGGTACTTACAACCCCGAAGAACCACAAGCTAACCCATGAATGATATTTACTGTGAGCACTGAATAATAATATTGTAAAATGCAGAAAATAGGCTGAAATGCCATAAGGTTCAAAATCTAAAATACTGATAAATAACAATATCTGATAAAATATCTAAATCTGAAATACTATCTGAACTAATCTAGTCTAAAAAGCCTCTAACTGAACTGTCTAAAAGTAGAGCTGATGGGACAAGCCCCTAACAAACTTCAACCAATATAGTGCTGAAATTACTGTAATACTAAAATAAAAACAAATCATCGATAGATGAGGACTCACTACTAAAGCTGCTACTGCTGATTGGAACTGTCTAAGTACGATCGGGAACCTGAGAATCCAAACCTATGATATGAGACATCATAGTGCAAAGAAAGAGTGTGCGCTAGTACATGGAATGTACTGGTATGCTAGATGACGTATGACTGAATGCAATTGTTCATATGCATGAACAATAAGTGACTGAATGATATAGAGTAACTAGACATGAGAGTACATAGATAATTTAAACTACCATTAATACTGTGGATATATATATACTGTAACTGAGCTTTTCTTAAGCTAAGTAATGAGTTCTAATAAAAAGTTACTGATAATATAAGATTTTTGATAACTAGTTACTGATACTGATTGATTGTATCTATTACTCTTGATTCTGTAGAACTGAATTAAGTTCTATTCTAAGAACTGAAACTAAAACAGTGGGAGGTAATCATCTAACCGACATGTCCCAAATAAGATAAATTAACTAAGTTAGGTTCTAATCTGTAACCTTAATTAGAAGGGTGTTAGAACCATACCACGGATACTACCAACTACTATAGAGTTAGTTCTAACTAACAGGTGAACCCTGAGATCAATCTTCAACTAGCGGATAATTCCAAAGTATGTCAGTCCTATCTAATGAGTGATATCTCATAACCTACACAGGCTACGTAGTTCTGGAACTTAGGGATTACTTCTAGGGATCAAGTCCTAACTAATTGGTAAGCCCCTATTCCTAGGCTCACTCGGTGCTGAATCCTACTCCTAACTGAAAGATACTGAACTAATTATACTGAACTAGACTGTACTGATGCTGAGTTTACTGAGTTTTCCTGATTTCTATAACTGACTGAGTTCTACTAGGTTTTATTATTGACTGAGAGTACTACTGATCGTAACATGACTGAAACTATTCTGCAACTGACACTAGTTCTAGGTAAACAACTAAATTTTTGGGTATTAAATACCTTCAAGACTCGATAGCATGAAAATTAAAGCAAAGAATAATCTTGAATAATATAATAATGTTCACTTGGTCATAATTCCTTCATAGAGATATTTCATCAAACACTTGTAATGCATTATCTTGTACTAATACCCAACAGTAACACGAACATGAATTCACTTCAATTCAAACATGAAAGTTTATAATTCAACAATCTTGTAATTTGAAAATGGATTTGTGGACTCTATGGGTGAAAGGAGCCCATAGATGAACACCTAACATACCTTAGAAGATTCTTTCTTGAATGTTCTTGGAGTAATAATGGATTGATTAATCAAATCACCTCATTTTTTGTCATTTTGGTTGACTACGGCTCCCAAAAGTTAGTAAAAGATATGTCAAGGAGTTAGTAAGGCTTCATGGGGTGCCCCTAATTATCATTTCCAAACAAGATGGAAAGTATACTTCTAGATTTTGGGACAGGTTGCAAGAGGAGTTGAGTGCAAAGCTCACTTTTTACATGACTTTTCATCCTCAAATTCATGGATAGTTAGAGAGAATGATTCAGGTGCTAGAGGATATGTTGAGTGCCTATGTTATTGACTTTAGAGGTAATTGGGACTAGCTTCTTCCGTTGTGAGAGTTTTCATACAAAAATAACTACAACTCCAACTTAAACATGGTACCATTCGAGGCACTATATGAAAGAAAATTTTGGGCAACTATTCGGTGATGTGAGACTAAAGATGTTAAACCTTTTTGCATTGACTTTGTGAAGGATGCTTAAGAAAAAGTAAGATTTATTCAAACTAAGTTGTTAGATGGTCAAAGTAGAGAGAAAGAGTATGCAAACCATTAGGTAAGAAATATGGATTTCAAGGTTGGTGAACAAATATTGCTTAAGGTGTTTCCCATGAATAGAGTCAAGAGGTTTGGTTAGAGAATTAAGCTCAGCCCTTGGTATATTGGCCTTTTAAGATTCTTGATGATGTGGGTCTGGTTGTGTACCATTTAATATTATCTCCAGGATTGTTGGGATTCATCTATATTCTCAAAAGGTATTGCGAGGATAGATATTATCATATTAAATAGGACTCGATTATATTACATAATGATTTGGCTTATGGGGAAGAATCGATGAAAATTATAAATTGAGATAATTAGATGTTGACAAGAAAGGAAATTTCTTTGGTTAATGTTTAATAGAAATGTCGTCCAATTAACGAAGCCACTTGGAAAACCTATAAGGACATGTAAGACAAGTACCCTCAATTGTTTGAGGATATAAGTACTCTCTTTTTTCCTTATTTTAGATTATTTTTATATTTCACAATTGATTGTTTAGGGATAAAATATAGGTATATTGGTATCTATTGTCATGGGCTTTTATATAGTTTTGTGTAAGTCTCTCATTTAAATTTACATGCTAAAATTGTTCTCATATTTAAAATTATAAATTTTAGGCTAGTATAATTTTGGATGCACTCTCAGCAAGGTATGGTCTAGGAAAAATCAGGAATTAATTATGTAAGTGTGGTGGCATTCAACTTGACGTTTAGTTAACTAAGAGGATAACAAACTTTTAGGATTTTACAAAATTAAATTTGGGTTAGTAAAACTCCCAAAATTAATCTTAGCATAAAGGGTATTATTGAGGCTATCTTGCAATTAAAGTATGTTATTAATAAAGGGAGTTGTGGGGGAACTAGGCACTCTACCTTGCTCATCTCACTATATCAATATATATGTCACTATAATAATATACCCAAAATCAGAGAAAATCCCATTTTATCATCAAATTGAACTAGTTAACGACTGTTATAGCGACATGTGTCACTAAAGTGACATATGGTGCTATATCAACAAATATAGTTATTTTATTTTTAAAATTCTCAAAAATAGTTAATTTTTTCAAAAACACATTTTGGGGCAAGGAAGAGGAGATTTTAGGCCAAACTCACCAATTATCCATTATTTGGCTTTATTAGGTAAGAATTTTATTCCTATTAACTAGTAAATTAATAATCTAGCCTAAGAATTTCTAGTTTACGTAGTTTGGGGAAGGTTAAGGGTTTATTTTATGTGGTTTTTTGATGCAAGGTAGTAATTTTATCATAAAATCAAGGGGTTTTGGTTAATGATCATTGCATGTTGTTTATTCACTAATTTATCTATGAAATTGGTGGTTTTAGGTGAATTATGGTAAAAAGGCCCTAGAACGGGGAGGAAATGATCATGAACATAGCCTTAGGGGTTGAGTATGAGCTATAATCCCCATAATGGTTGGTAATTTCATTAATTATGTGTTCATATGTATTTCTATACTGAGATCAAGCAAAAATTAAACAAAAAGGCAAGGCTCAAGCTTAGTGAGTTGTGCAAGCTTGGATTAAGGTAGGTTATTGTATTATAGGTTAACACCAATTTATATTATATGTGCACATTAACTACATCTTAGCATGTCTTCTTAGTATCTGTTGTTTGGTTTGGTTAATTAAAATGAATTTATCTTATTATATAATTTGACCTACCTTATTGTTAAATGGGGAATGTTTTTATATTTAGAACATTCTTATGGCTTATTGGTGGAATAAGGTTGGCCGACATTTATGTCTAAGATTTAGGTACATTTGTGAAATTTGCCCCTTGCAGGTCATGACTAAAGTGTGCTTATCCTACCCATAAAGTGTATGTATGAGGTTAATGTGAGTTTGATGGTTCAATAAGTAAACCGGGTAATATATTTATATGTTTGATAATGTTTAAATTGTTGTGACTTCTTTTAACTTGGCTTTACTGAACATGACTTGGTTGTAAATGGATTGACTTGTTTCTTGTAATCGTAAGTTTCTTAATTGTTACTTGTTGTGTTAGTTGTAGGTTAGGATGAGCATGGATTAACTTAATGTACTATGTTTTTGTTAAATGTTCATATTCTCATCTTGGTTTGACCAAATGACCCTATCAGTACACTGTTGTTTCTTGATTGCTAATACTATACATGCTCTTTGTTTTGTCGAATACAACATATATTTCAGCGGCTCCTGCAAGATCTCACTTGTGATTCTAGAGTTTGATATGAAATTTTGGGGTGAGAAGCATATTTGGTCTACCATTAAATCTTTATTTTATGATATTATTTTTCAAGGACCTTGCATTTTTTGCGTTGGAATCATTAAACTTGAATCTTATTTTGTAATCTTGACATCTTTAGTGCACTCAACAAGTAGGGACAAAACAGGGATAGAGTGTGTAAAAACTCAGAGGGTTATAGGCTAAGATGGGGTTGTCCAATGAAAAGGCTTTAAGCTCGAAAGGGACATTCTGAGGATTAATATCATTTGTCCGGTATTTAAAGGAACAAAGGGGTCAAAGAAGGCTTAAATTCCTTTCTTAAACAAGATATTACACAGAATTTTACCTTAAAAAACATTAGGGCCAAGTACCAGATCAATAGTGCAATGCAATTGAATTTAATCTAATAACTCACCATAGAATGACCATGAAACAATGAGGTTGGTATTATTTTTACCTTTAATGCATGTAAGAAAATTCTCTTGACTATCACCACGGTATGAAAGAGAGGTACCAAAAGAACCTATGGTTCACGACAAAGTTAAGCCTCTCAATCATATCAATTATCGCTCATGCTTCTATTTATGTTGGTATGAACCAATCCAACGACATGATTCTAATACTTTTATTATTTTTTATAAATAAGGAATACCAAACTCATGAAAGGCTTCCTGTGTATCTCATCCCGTAGATTAAGAATTTAGTGAGTGTAGTTTTTTCAAATATAATGTATAATATAAGCACAAAAATAATGAATACAAATATATAGATAAACTCAAACCAATGCCTCATATTGTCTGGTATCAAGTGATGTCTTTATCTAAACAATATCTCCTAATTATTTGTATGGACAACGTATTGTAATACCCTATATTTTTACTTAGCTTGAAATTATTCAAAGAACGTTAGAAACATTCTTTCTAAGATGAATCCACTTTTATACATGTGATATTGCTATGCTTTTCACCTTTTATCATGTGGGAAATTAAATTAGCTTTCCAACAATACCAATTTCGTCCAAATCCGACATCGAAAGAGAAAGTTAGGGACGAAAAACAGAAGGTTGTCAAAACCGCCTAGGTGCGACGGTGAGAGACGATCGACCATCGAGCTAGCAACAAACCGTTTCCTAAGCCATCACAATGGAGGCAATAAGACTACCTTCTTCCTAAGAGTGACAGCTCAGACCAACGGACCGTCCAGCTAGTGATAGGCCATTGCACAAGCCATCGCAGGAGAGGTAGTGAACCCCTATTCTGATCAGGTGCGACGACCAGGACCAACGGACCATCGACGGACCATCGTACCCACCGTGATATAGTTTATCCAGTTATTTTAAAGTCATTTTTAAAAGGGTATTTGGGTCTTTTCCACTCATTTTAACCCCTAATTTTATTAGACCAAGGCTCATAAGTTAATTATCCATCTACAACATCAAATTAGGGTTTTCTCTCAATGATAATCCCCAAGAATAAGATCCAAATCATTCTTAAAAAAACTAAGAGATTTTAAGTTCTTCAAGTCCAAGAACTTCAACAAACTCACAACCCAGGTATGTCATGTGTTGATTCATGGGTCCCTTTCACACATGAAGCCCAATAATCTCTTTTCAAAATCCAATATTTGTGTATTTATGAATGTTCATGATTTAGATTGAATTGAAATTCATGTTCATAATGTTGTGGAGTTTTGATTCATGTTTGAAATTACATATTCCAATGATTGACCCTAGGATATGATGATCTGCATAATAATCATGATAAAACCTTAAATTTACATGTTGATGGATATATTCATGATTATTAGACGTGTTGATGATTGTATAACCAAAGCATGCTTCCTATGTGTTTGATTAAATGCCCATGAGAAGGAAAAGTGCCATACTAGTATGATAATATTAAATCTCCATTCATGTATAAGTTCATGCATGTTAAATGTTTGATAAAATATCTTAGTCAATGAATTATGGATATATGTGTAGCAATTGTGGTGCTTTAGCACTTGTATTTCATGAAATCCTTATCTTATTATATTATGGATTGTCTATGTTGGTCATACATTCAAGAAAGTCATACTTTGTTAGTTTCATGCTATCGAGTCCTGGGGGTACTTGTACCCGACAATTAGCTGTGTGCCTAGATCCAGTGTCATATTTTCAAGATACTCTCAGTCGAGACATGTTCATAGAAATTCTGTTAGTCATGTGAATCAGGAAAACTCAGTAAACTCAGTAATCTCAGAAATTTAGTAATCTCAGTAACATTCCACCAGCCTACGGAAATTCAGTTTACTCAGTCCAGTCAGTTAAGTGTCTATTCAGATAGGAGTAGAAATTAGCACCAAGCAAACCCAAGGATGGAAACCCACCTATTATATGCGGGTGTGCTTCTAACAAGAAATCCTTGCATTCCAGAACTATGTAGTTAGCATAGTTTGAGACATTGTAGCCTGTTATATGAGGGTAGATGAGGTGTCTTAACCTGTTATATGAGGATTCCCACCATTCTCACTAGAGTTACCTATTATATGTGGTTTACTTACAGATTGTCTTTACTAGTGGTGCGATATTGACACCCTTCCAATTGTGGTTACAGATTGGACCCGAACTCTACAATAATGCATTATTTGGGACATGTCGATTACATGACTACTTCCCACAGTTTCTTTACAGAATTAAGACTGTCCGATACAGTCAACTCAAAACAGTATGAAACTCACCTAGTTCCATTAGAACCTAGACTGTCAGATACAGTCATTCAATCTCAATAATAAAACTCATATAGTACTACAGGATTCAGGACTGTCAGATACCGTCAACTCAAAATAATATAAAACTCAGCTAGTTCCATCAGAACCTAGAATGTCTGATATAGTCATTCAGTCTCAGTACTTGAACTCAGATAGTTCTATAGGATTAAGGACTGTTAAATACAGTTAACTCAAAATAGTAAAAAACTAAGCTAGTTTCATCAGAACCTAGACTGTCAGATACAGTTGTTCAGTATCAATTATTTCAGTTATACAAATATTAGTATCTCATGTTATTAGTACTCAGACTTAGTAATCATATTATCACGAACTCAGTTACAGTTATTATGTAGTCATGCATATATTCTGACATTCATGTTATGTAGTTAGTTAGTATAGTTCATGCATATGAACCCTTTTGCATTCAACCTACCTCACATGCATACCAGTACATTCAAACGTACTGACGCATTTGCACTATGGTGTTTTATACCATAGATTCAGAAGCATGAGCTCCAGAGCATCACTAGTTTTCCAGTCTCAGTAGTTAGAGTTAGCAGTAAGTCCTTCTCCTTCGAGGACATTACCATTACTCATTATCTCATTAATTAATTTATTTCAGTAGTTGGAGTTAGTTGGGCACATGTCCCATCAACTCCATATTCAGATAGTTCACTCAGTTAGAGGCTTTTTAGACTATCATGTTCAGACAGTTTATTTTATGTTTTGTTTTGGTATTATGATACCATATCATTTAGAGATCATTTTATCAGTATTTAAGCCTATGGCCTTATAGTCTTTATTTCTGCATTTATACGGTATATTATGCAGTGTTCAGGTACATATATTAGTCATGGGTTAGCTTGTGGTCCTTCGGGGTCATGAGCCCCGTGTAGCATTCTGTGTACCAGATTCGGGGCATTATAAACTTGGTATCAGAGCCTAAGGTTCAACAGAGTCCTAGGAAGTTTGAAAGCCGCATCTAGTAGAGTTTTGTACATGGGTGTATTGCGCGTCACATTTATGTGCAGAAGGCTATAAGATGTTTTAGGAACAACTTCCTTTCTTTTAGTGTTTATGTCATGCGAGTGAGCATAATCTCAAGTCAATCTCTCAGTCTAATCCATTTCTCTTTTTTTTCTATAGAACATTCCTCCTAAAAAAAGAAATGGGAATTAGCTAGCCCCTCAGCCCAAAGATCCTTTGGGCGAATATGTCTCTCATGCAGAGTTAAGAGCTGCATTCACTACTCTTGCTTAGTTAGTTGCTACTCAGAATGAACGACCAGCTGTCGTTCCAGCCAACCTAGTGGTCAATTCAGCTGCAGCCAGAATTCAGGACTTCACCCAAATAAATTCTCCATTCTTTTTTGGGTATAAGCCAGACGAGAACACTCAGGAATTTCTTGATTAACTTCAGAAGGTTATGAATATCATGGGGGTTACTTTTAGTAAGAGTGTGGAGCTAGCTGCATATCAGTTGAAGGATATTTCTCATACTTCGTACAAATGGTAGAAGTCAGAGAGGGTTGTAGATGTTTGGCCTATTAAGTGGGTGGAGTTTCCTACTGCATTTTTAGATAGATCTTTACCCTAGAGCTGAGAAAAGCTAAAGTGTTAGAATTTACTAACCTCAGGCAAGGCAACATCATGGTGAAAGAGTATTCTCTTAAGTTTACTCAATTAGCCAGATATGCTCCTTATGTGGTTGCAGATAGCAGGGCTAAGATGAGTAAGTTTGTTTCTAGGGTGAATGATAGTGTAGTCAATGAGTGCAGGTCCGCGATGTTGAATAGTGACTTGAACATAGCTAGGATTAAGACCCATGCTCAGGCGATAGAAGAGACAAAGATTAAGATGAGGAAAAAGTAGAATAAGAGAGCAAGGACAGGTAGTTTCAACTTTGCTCAGCCCAAATCAGAAGGAGGAAACCGTTCTCAGTTTTGTCCTAAGTCATCAGTTTCAGCTCCTTCTTCAACCAGTTCTCCGGCACCTAAGTTCAGGGATGGTAACAGAGATAAAGCACCAGGCTCTAAGTCTTAGGACAGTTTTAGCAGTGGTCGCACCTATCCTCTTTTCCAGACTTGTGGCAAGCACAAATAGGGTATTTGTAGAGCTGGTAGTGGTATTTGCTTCGGATGTGGCTATCCAGTCCAAAAAGTTAGAGACTATCCTCAGCTAGGTTCTCAGGGTTAGCAGAACTGTTCCTTATCCCAGTCTGGTCTCCCAAACCAGCAGGGTGCCACCTTCAGCACTACTAGTGGGCAATGTCCAAATAGAATCTATGCTCTTCAGTCCCAGCAAGATTAGGAAAATTCTCCTGATATGGTTATTGATACGTTACATATCTGCAATATGCATGTTAATGCTTTGCTATATCCAGGAGCTTCTTTGTCTTTTGTTACTCCCTATATAGCAGTTGATTTTGGAGATAGTCCCAAAATTTTAGTAGAGCCCTTTTCAGTCTCTACCCCAATGGGTAAAACTATCATAGCCCGATGGGTATACAGGAACTATCCGGTTATGGTATCTCAGAAAGTCACTTCAGCAGACTTATTCAAATTATGGATGACTAATTTTGATTTCATTCTGGGCATGGATTGGCTTCATTCCTACTATGCCACAGTCGACTGCAGAAATAGAATAGTCTAATTTCAGTTTTTGAATGAACCTGTCCTAGAGTGGCGGGGTAGCACTTCAGCTTTCAGAGTTTAACTTGTTTCCTACCTTTAGGAAAGGAAAAAGATATCTAAAGGATGTGTCTATCATCTTGTTTGAGTTAAGGACATTAGTTTTGAAACTCCCAGTCTTGAATCAGTCCCAGTCGTGAATGAATATTCAGATGTATTTTCCAAAGATCTTCCAGGAATTCCTCCTGAAAGGGAAATAAACTTTGGAATTTATCTTCTTCCAGATACTCATCCTATATCTATTCCGCCATACAAAATAGCACCAACAGAACTAAGAGAATTGAAGGATCAGTTAAAGGATCTCTTAGATAAGAGATTCATCAGACCCAGTGTGTCCTCGTGGGGCGCACCAGTCTTATTCGTGCACAAGAAAGACATTTCTCTCAGAATGTGTATAGACTACTATCTTCTCAACAAATTCACAGTCAAGAACAAGTATCCTCTTCCCAGAATCGATGATTTATTTAACCAACTTCAGGGTGCTAGCTAGTTTTCTAAGATAGACCTCAGATCAGGCTATCATTAGCTTAGAGTTTGAGAATGTAATATTCTAAAAATAAACTTTCATTCTTGGTATGGTCACTTTGAATTCTTAGTTATGTCCTTTGGTCTTACCAATGCCCTAGCAGCTTTCATGGACCTGATGAACCGGATGTTCAAGCAGTACATGGACATGTTCATTATATTCTTCATAGATGACATTCTGGTTTATTACCATAGTAAGCGTGATCATGCAGACCATCTCAAATTATTCTTTAGACTCTCAAAGATTATCAGATGTTCACCAAATTTAGTAAGTGAAAATTTTGACTATGGTCAATAGCATTCCTTGGTCATATCATTTCTGGTGATGGCATTAGGGTTGATCCTCAAAAGACTTAAATAGTAAGACCTATCTCTCCATAAGGTATTAGGAGTTTCTTAGGTTTGCCTGACTATTACTGACGGTTTGTTAAGATATTTTCTTCAATTGCATCCCCTATGTCCAGATTGACTCAGAAGAAAGTCAAGTTTCAGTGGTTAGATCCTGCGAGAAGAGTCTTCGGGAGTTGAAGACTCAACTCCAGTTTTAGCTCTTCTAGAATATCTAGATGGGTTCATAGTGTATTGTGATGCATCCAGAGTAGGTTTGGGTTGTGTCCTCATGTAGCATGGTAAGGTCATAGCCTACGCCTCTCGGAAACTTAAACTCCATGAGAAGAATTATCTGACTCATGATCTTGAGTTAGCAGCCATAGTATTTGCCTTGAAGATTTGGAGGGATAATCTATACAGAGTTCATGTATATGTATTCACAGATCATTAGAGCCTTCAGTATGTCTTTTCTTAGAAATATCTCAATCTTTTCAGAAAAGGTGGTTTGAGCTCTTAAAAGATTAGGACATGAGTGTATTTTATCATCTGGGCAAGGCCAATATAGTGGTCGACGCTCTCAGTAGACTGTCTATGGGTAGTATTGTTTATGTTGAGGATATTAAGAAGAAGTTATCTTAGAAAATCCATCATCTTGCCAGACTAGGCGTTCACTTAGTCGATTTAGAGGAGGGTGACATATGGGTTCAGAGTAGTTTAAAATCATCTCTAGTTTCCGAGGTGAAAGAAAAGAAAGATAGAGATCCCAGTCTAGTCAAGTTAAAAGAGTCAATCAAGGATCATAAAGTAGAGGTTTTCCCCCAAGGAGGAGATGGCGTATGGCATTGTCAGGGTCTTCTGTGTGTTCTAGGTGTAGACGACTTAAGGCAGTAAATTCTTGCAGAAGCACATAGTGCATGCTACTATATTTATCAAGGGATGATAGAGATGTACCACGACTTGTGGGAAATCTATTAGTGGAGTGGGATGAAGAGAGATGTTACATAGTTTATGGATAAGTGCTCTACATATCAGTAGGTTAAGATAAAGCATCAAAAGCCTAGTGGGTCCATGCAGGAGTTCAGTATTCCTATTTGGAAGTGGGAAGAAGTGAACATGGACTTCATGATGGGTTTGCCTCATTCTCGTCACCAGCATGATTCAATTTGGTCATCGTAGATAGGATAACCAAATTAGCTTATTTTTTTCCAGTCCATGCCTCTTATTCAGCCAAGGATTATGCTAAACTCTACATCAGAGAATTGGTCAGATTGCACAGTGTTCTGTTATCTATTATCTCAGACAGAGGTACCCAGTTCATCCCTTATTTCTGGAAAGCAATCCAAAAGGGTCTTGGTACCCAATTTTATCTCATTATAGCCTTTCATCCTCAGATAGATGGTCAAGAAGAAAGGACCATTCAGACTTTAAAAGATATGCTAAGGGCGTGTGCAATTGATTTGAAGGTTAGTTCGGATGACCACTTGCCTTTTATTGAGTTTGCATACAACAATAGCTATTATTATAGTATTTGGATGGCTTCATTCAAAGTTTTCTATTGTAGGAGATAAAGATCTCTAATTGGTTAGTTCGAAGTTAGTGAGGCCTCAGTCAAAAGGCCTGACTTAGTATTCGATGACTTAGAGAAAGTCCAATTGATAAGAGAAACTCTAGGCTTCTTAGAGCCGATAGAAGTTTTATGTAGATGTGCATAGAAAGGATCTCAAATTTGAGATTGGTGATTATGTCTGTCTAAAGATCTCACACATGAAGGGAGTGAAGAGATTCGGCAAGAAGGGAAATCTCAGTCCCCGCTATATTGGTCCCTTCAAAATTCTTAGTCATTTAGGAAAGGTAGCTTATAAGCTCGAATTGCCTTTAGATCTAGCCTCAGTTGATCCAGTCTTTCATGTTTCTTTGCTCAAGAAATGCATAGGTGACTCATTAGTTGTATTACCTATTCAGAGCATAGATTTTCAGAACATCCTCTCTTATGAAGAGAGTCCAATCAAAATTCTTGACTACTAGACTCGTAGACAAAGGAACAATGAAGTCCCTGTAATCAAAGTTCTTTGGTCGAATTAGTCCATTAAGGGAGCTATTTGGGAGGCAGAAGCTGCAGACCAAGTATCCTTACCTCTTCTCTATAAACTCAGATTTAGCTGAAGGTAATAGTTCTCCTTAAGCTTTTTAGTTTCATGTTCAGATTTCACTGACAAGTTTGGTATATAGTTCATGTTCAGAATTTCATTATAAAATTGCTATTAAGTACCATTGCATAGTCTGTCATGCATTCATGTTTTAGTTAAATCATGTATTTATGAATCAGATATGCATATTTAGTTTGATGAGAAACTCATCTTATCAGTAATTCATTCACGCAGTCATAAATCAGTTACTGAAGCATTATATATGCATGTTTAGTATGATATATTGTTAGGTATCAGTCAAGTCAGTCATGAGATTATGTTCCAGTTGTTCATATTCAGTTTCTAAGTTAGTTTTTCTTCACCCCTCTCACTGAGTCTCATTTGCGGATGAATGTTCTTAAGGGAGAGATATTGTAATACCCATACTTCTACTTAGCTTGAACTAGTTCCAAGAATGTTAGAAACTTGATTTACAAGATAAATCCACTTTTATACATGTTATATTTCTAAGATTTTAACTTTTTATCATGTGGGAAATTAAATTATCTTTCTAATAATACCAATTTCATCCAAATCCAACATCGGAAGAGAAAGTTATGGCTAAAAAACAAAAGGCAGTCAAAACTACCCAGGTGCGATGGTGAGAGATGATGGACTGTCGAGCTTGCAATGGACCATCACCCAAGCCGTCATAGTGGAGGAAGTGAGACTACCTTATGCCAAAGAATGACGATTCAGGCCAACGAACCATTGATCTAGTGATGGACCATCACACAATCCATCGTAGGAGAGGCAGTGAACCACTATTCTTCCCAGGTATGATGGCTTATACCGATGGACCATCGATCCAGTAACGAATCATCGTACCCAACATAGCATAGTTCATTCAGTTATTTTGAAGTCATTTTTAAAAATGGTATTCGGGTCTTTTCTACCCGTTTTAAGCCGTAATTATATCAAACCAACACTGATAAGTTCATTATCCATCTATAACATCAAATTAGAGTTTTCTCTCAAAGATAATCCCTAAGAACAAGATCCAAATCATTCTTCAAGAAACTAAGAGATTCTAAGTTCTTCAAGTCCAAGAACTTCAAGAAACTCATAAACTAGGTATGTCATGTGTTGAGTCATGGGTACCTTTCACCCATGAAGCCCAAGAATCTCTTTTCAAAATCCAAGATTTGTGTATTTATGAATGTTCATCATTTAAATTTAATTAAAATTTACGTTCATGATGTTGTTGGGTTTTGATTCATATTTGAAATTACATATTCCAATGATTGATCCTAGGATGTGATGATTTGCATAATAATCATGATAAAGCCTTAAATTTACATGTTGATAGATGTATCCATGATTATTAAATGTGTTGATGATTGTATAACCAAAGCATGCTTCCCATTTATTTGATTAAATGCCTATGTTAAGAAAAATTGTCATACTAGCATGATAATATGAAATCCACATTCATGTACAAGTTCATGCATGTTAAGTTTTTGATGAAATGTCTTAGTCAATGAATTAAGGATATATGTGTAGCCATTAAGGAGCTTTAGCACTTGTACTTCAGGAAATCCCCATCTTATTATATTATGGATTGTCAATATTGGTCCTATATTCAAGAAAGTCATTCTTTGTCAGTTTCATGCTATTGAGTCCTAGGGGTACTTGTACCCGACAATTAGCTATGTGCCTAGAGCCAGCGTCATGTTTTCAAGATACTCTCAGTCGAGCCATGTTCATAGAAATTCATCCAGTCATGTGACTCAGGAAAACTCTGTAAACTCAGTAATCTCAAAAATCTCAGAAATTTAGTAATCTCAGTAGCATTCCATCAGTCTACAAAAATTTAGTTAACTCATTCTATTCAGTTCAGTTAATTATGTTCAATGTCTATTCAAATGGGAGTAGAAGTTAGTACTGAGTGAACCCAAGGATAGGAACCCACCTGTTATATGAGGGTGTGATTCTTATAAGAAATCTTTGCATTCTAGAACTACGTGGCCAACATAGGTTGAGACTTCGTAGCCTATTATATGAGGGTAGATAAGGTGGATTAACCTGTTATATAAGGGTTCCTACCATTCTCACTGGAGTTACCTGTTATATAAGGGTTACTCGAAGATTGTCATGACAAGTGACACGGTATTGACACCCTTCTAATTGAGGTTACAGGTTGGATCCCAACTCAGCTATGATGCATTATTTGGGGCATGTTGGTTAGATGACTATTTCCCACAGTTTTAGTACAGAATCAGGACTATCAGATATAGTTAACTTGGAATAGTATGGAACTCAGCTAGTTCCATCAAAACCTAGACTGTCTAATATTGTCATTCAGCCTCTGTAATAGAACTCAGATAGTTCTATAGGATTTAGGACTGTAAGATACAGTCAACTCAGAATAATATAAAACTCAACTAGTTCCATCAGAGCCTAGACTGTCAGATACAGTTGCTCAGTATCAGTTATTTTAGTTATATAGATATCTTTATCTTATGTTATTAGTACTCAGACTCAGTAATCATGATATCACAAACTCAGTTATAGTTATATATAGTCATACATGTATTCTCACGTTCATGTTATGCATTTAGTTAGAGTAGTTCATGCATGTGAACCCTTTTGCATTCAACCTACCTCACATGCATACTAGTACATTCAAACGTACTGACGCATTTTCACTATGGTGTTTTATACCATAGGTTCAGAAGCACTAGCTCCAGAGCATCAGTAGCATTCCTGTCTCAGCAGTCAAAGTAGCAGTGAGTCCTCATCCTTCAAGGACATAATCATTACTTTACTATCTCATTAATTAGTTTATTTCAGTAGGTTGAGTTAGTTGAGGACATATCCCATCAACTATTTTTTCAGACAGTTCAGTCAGTTAGAGGCTTTTCAGACTATCATGTTCAGACAGTTTATTTTAGATTTTGTTTTGGTATTGTGATACCATATCATTCATAGATTATTTTATCAGTTTTGAACCTTATGACCTTATAGCCTTTATTTCTTCATTTATACGGTATATTATGCAGTGTTCAGGTACATATATCAGTCATGTATTAGCTTATGGTCCTTCGAGGTCATGAGCATCGTGTAGCATTCCGAGTACCAGATTCGGGACGTTACACATATTGTGGCCTCCTTATTTATTTTCAAGGGCATTTGTTGTTGTATTATCAACCAGGATGTTTTTAAGGATTGTAAGGTTTCCCAACTATCTATTAAAGTATTATTTTGACTTTCCCTAATTATTGGTGAGGAGAGTTTTGCTACAAAGATATTATAAAAGGGTGAAAGCATGGAAGTCATGAAAACTATAATAAAAATGAAAAAATATTACATGGATAGTCAAAGACTCCATTGATTGTGTAACAACCTTGATTGTAAATTTTTCTATTTGTGTTTTGTCCATTTTACACTTTTTGTAGTTTTTAAATTCTAGTTATAAGTTATGTCGATGGTAGGCATGATCCCCGATACATTCGAGAGTGACTTGAGATAGTTTGAGTTTATTTGAGGCTTTAAAGCCATTTGTTTGAATTCAGTCAAAATTTTAGGTTTTAGGCGCTCGATGGCTATTTAAATAGTTCCATTAGATCTTCAGCATCAATTTTGTGTTAGTATCATGGGTAGTTCATCCCTAGAACCTTTATTTTGCATTTTGATGATTATTCAAAAACTTGCTAAATTAAGCTTTCAGGGTCCCGGGGGATAATATGTTATAAATGACCTCTTTTCAAAAAATTCAATATTATCATTGAGTCTGAAACATCAAAAATAGCCTAGCAGCATATATGGTTTTATTTTTTTGGGTCCCATATAACTCTGGACGGTTCATTCAAAAACTTTAAAGATAAAATTTCAGCTAGTGCAACAGCTAAGATTTGGTGCATCAAGCCTTCATTGCAATAACGTTGCCACATGTTGGATATATGGTCCTTCATGAAAATCTTGATCGCGATCACGCGTAGGGTTGACCTTGATTTAGATAGTTATATCAATTTCTCGGGTCTAGTTGACTCACTGCATTCTCAAGTCCTAGCTACCAGAACATGATGATCAGTTTAAGTGTTGGTTAATGTTGATGAATGTGATTATCAGGTGCGGTCTGTGTTGTGAGGTACTATTAACAAAGCAGTATAAATATCTTATTTTCATGAATTTCTTCCATTTTTAGACCACGAAGCTTTGGGAAAAGGTGATTCTTAGGGTTTTCTCCATTATTTTTGCTTGGGTAAGCTCCAAACTAATCTTCCTATTAAATTATATTGCTTATATCTTCAAAAACACTTTGTTTTATTGGTTTGAAAATAGAATTTTTGGGTTTTTGTTGGAATAGATTTAAATTGATTTTATTATTCGAGCCTCATTTTAACTCATTTTCGCTTGGGTTTTCATATATAGACTATTTTTTATTTTGGAATCATGTTTCTAAAATTAAATTCACCCTTTTTATTTTTGAACCAATTTTTAAAACTAATTTTTGGACCCGATCCGGATATAGATAATATGAGTATCATTAGCTTCCTTTAGAGAAGTAAATGATATTTTTGATAGTTTTTGCTCGTGATGAGACCACTAGAAAGCAAAAGGCTTAGCGTTTATGGTTCTAGGCTTGAATTTTGACACATCAAGGTTGGTTATGGCTTAACTTCTTTCAGACTTGGTTGGGTAGTTAACGAATGTGTAAATCATGTAATAGGTTAGGGAGTTTAGATATGGGAGTCGTAATTCAGTATTAATATTTTACCATATGCTAGTGTGGGGGTTTCTTTATATATTATTGTTGACTTAGGAGAATATAATTATTGTGATGCCTGATTAGAGGATTTATATGATATTGTAGGATTTATTAGTTGATTTACTTTCCTTATTTATTATTGTATCACACGAGTGGGTTCTAGATGTGTTATTATAGGTCTTACATGAGCATTTAGTATCTTAATAATATTATTGATGTCTTAAATAACTAATCATTTTAGTTGTGCCGACTGATGGTTGATATTATAAACTACTGACATTTTATGTTGAATCTGAGCTCATTTATACTTGTATTGAATTGATCATTACAATCGCAACCCATATACTTTATCATATTGAACTAGGTGGCTGTGAGCATTAGATTCTCATTTCATATATGCATATTCATGTGATTTGTACCACTGAGAAATACTTATTTTTTTATAGAAAATGAGACATTTTATAAAACACCTATACTGAGGGATATGTGAGTAGGGTTAATTTACTAATACTGATTTTTGATTAAAAAAATGACACACTTTATAAGTGCCTATATGGAGGGACATGCCGTTAGGGTTTATTGAGATATGATTTTGATATTATGATAAAGTATATGGGTTGCGAATCCCCTATGGGTCTTGTCCTTAAGCCTAGAGGCTTGGAAGGTGTATACATAAGTTTCACTATCATTGAATCATTTTATTTCATTGCATTGCATTGTCCACTTGTATTTCCACTGTGTATTTGTTGTTGCGTACATATCTTCCTTACATATATTATGTGTTCAGTTGTCCACTTTTACTTTCTATATATTGTAGAACTATTAGTGGCAATGGTGTAAGCTACCCTTTGGGAACTTTTTTATTTGCAGGTTATGCGATCATAGTATCTTTTTTTTCTTTTTTTTCTTTTCTTTATCAGCCTATGATACCTATTGAGAACAAGTGGACCGTACGCATCCCTACTTTACCCTTTTGGTGCAGACCCTAGTTGAGTGTGACTCGTGATAACTGAGTTTGTGTGATCAGAGTTGACATTTTGAGGTACTACTGATCTTCTAAGTTAGGGGTAATGTATGGCCATCATCTTATCCTAGTTGTCTTTATTTACCTTTCGGTGACAGAGTTATGCATTTCCAACTTTATTGAGCTATATTAGATGTTATTTACATTTGTGACACTTATCTCTGGGGATTTGATATATTTTATTTGAATTCTTGTTATTTATGGGTTATGACTTGGTTTCTTTCTATAAGTTTTGCATTTATATGTTTATTTTCTATATGCTTAGAAGTCTCGCATCTATGGGTTCATTTTCTTATTCTCGATTATTCTTAATTTGTAGGATTTTGCTTACCTGCTAGCGCTGGGCCGAGGTGGGTATCATCAAGACCTCAACTTTAGGGTTGTGACAAATTGTCTTCAGAATTGTATATTGGTGTATCATAGAGTCCGTAGTCACATATTTGCAAACTCAGCATATCTCAAAATGCAAGCTTGGTGAAATTTTTAAGGACCTTCCTTAAAAAAATTTCCCTAGTTTAGAACCCTTGAATTTTGGTGCACTACCTGACACTACTTTGTATAGAATTTTTGAGACATTACCAAATTTCTGCCTTTGTTTTGCCTTCAACAATCTTTTGCATTAAATATGTAAAAAAATATCTTCTTTTATGGAATTTTTAAGACCTTCTCAAAAATTCTACCAGTTACAATTGTAAAGAAAGATAGAAATCTTACAGGGAATATAATAGAGCCTTTAAGACACCTACATATCCCGTTGAGTCTAGAATCAAGTAAAACATAGTCTCCAAAACTTTTGAAATGAAATAATGGACAAAAAACTTTCAAAGAAAAACATATGTGTGACTCATAAAATCAAATGAACATGGATGAAAAAAAAGTAGGTAGCATATAACACAAAACCAATGTATTACGCATGCTAATATATGTGTGAACTTTTAAGCCTAACGATTTAAAGATGTATATGTTTCTTATAAAATGTCCCATTGCCTTCAAAAAATATATATACAAACTGATTAAAATAATTAAGGATAGATAAAGGAATGAGATGTATAATAAAGTTAATTGCATGCAGGTGTACTATTTTAGACTAATACACATCGAAGATCCTCCATTGTTAGACTTCTTAAAGTTTTGAATGCCTTTCAAATGAAGATCTAATCCAAAAAAACTATCAAAATATTTTCCAGCCCAAAGGGGCAATGATCCGTACAAATTGACATTATATCCGTCAATTAAACACATAAGGGCATGGTTGTCTTTTTGGATAGAGAGGGCTTTTCGATAGAAGTCGGTCCCATTAACAGGCCTAATAACCCTGGTGTACTGGGTCACTTAGGTAATCATGCCTAGTAGAAGAGATTCGATTTAGCTCTATCTTAGTTTTACTATGGTGGACTTCTTTAAAAAGAGACTAGGACTGGGTGGACTAACATTGGTTGAAATGATAACAAGTGTTGCACAATCTAGAACCGACTTAATATATATCATTTTGATAATTTTTGTTTTTATAGTAGAGGAAAAAACTTCATAAAAAGTGTATAGGTCCTAATGCAATCAAATTTTTTTCACTTGGCGGAATCAATATATCATGAATGCAAGGATATGGTACATATAATTAAACATGTAGTGAGTAAATAACTGAACAACATAAAAAACATACATGATACAAGAAACAAACAAAATATACAAGCCAATACAAAAACATATAAAAGTTAAAAACTCCTCCATTGAAAAAATGAACTCATAATGGTTGAAACATTTATATCACCATTGAAGTCACCATTTTGTTACATCCCTATTTTCATAAGGTGCAACTTCGAGACTCAAAAATTAATCAATATTTTTATGAAGAATTATGAGAGTCAATGCTTAATCTTAGGAAAACTAGGAAACCTATTAATTTAATTTTAAAAGTTTTACTAAATGAAACCAATTGGATTCTAGGTAAGAATTCAATTTAATTCAAAAGTAAATTGTTAGGGACTCTTAAGAATCAACAGCTGTGGGTTCGGACTGAACTCGTTATTTTTATTGCTGAGGGAATAAAATTATTTGCACAAGTATAATAAATAAATATAAAATATATAAAAAGAATAAAATAAAGCATGAATAACAAAGATGGGCTAATATTTGTTCATTTCTAAACAAACTAATCTATTGAGCAATAAACAAAAAGTAAAACCCATCTTTCGCGCATGGGTGACCTTGAAAATCGATGAAAAATTTTTCATCAGCCTATTATTAGTACATAAATAAAAGAAATTATCAAAAAATTAAACGTAAGAATAAAATCTAAATTCTAATGGGGAGGCCTTGAAAATTTAACGAAGAGGTTTTATCATTGGCCAAACTAGTAATTAACATTCCTTGTCAACGTAAAAGTGTAAAAACTAATCTCTAAAATAGCAATTAAAAAAGTAACAATGAATAATCAACCTAAACAATGATGAAAAACAATAAAAATTACAGCATCAACAAAGTCACAATGAATCATAAATAACAAATAAATAAAAATAATAAATCTTGCAAATTAGCATACTAATCAAGAATAATCAGGCCATTATTGATAACAAGTAACAAAACTGTAGCATCAATAAAGTAACAAAAGAGCGATTAAAGTAACATTAACAAATGGTTATAAAAATAATAAAAACTGTAACATTAATATATTAACCAAAAATAATCAAGGCAACAATAATAATATTAGCAAAAAGCTTAATAAAGATGATAAATAAAAATGTATAAGAGACAAAACATATATGCAACATGAACAAAAATATGTATAATAATTACGAACTGAAAAAATAAACAGATAACACAAAGAAATGGAAAGATCTAAGCCTTACCATCAGTAAGAATATATTTGGACTTTTACTTTGCCAGAGCGAATAGTAAGGTTACTATAGAAGATGAATGATTACCAGAGATTTATATCCACACCAAGAAATGAAACCTAAATTGATCTTTCAACTGATTTTTCCCAAACAAGGATATAGCTAGAGTAGCATTAATAAAACCACAGGTACTAGCAAGAATCATCAGTGATCAAAATTAAATCACAAAAGTACAATATAAATATCTGAAATAACATATTTAGTTAATAATAAGGCATCCAAATTTACTTCCACTATTTTCCTGATTTTATACTCTTCATCAGACCCTCATAAAATTCAATATGTCTACTCTAATCCACAAGTCAACCACAAATCAACATTCAACTAGAGTTCACCACTTCTCAATATCTTACTTCCTTTCTAATTATACATTATCATTCACTTAATTTTATGAACCCAACATATTATCCTTTACGAACCCTCCCCCAAGCCACTAATAACTAGTCAACTCTAACTCATTCATAATGATAACTTTTAGAATACTTACTGTCACACCCCTTCTTATACCAAAAAGATTTAGCTTTTAAGTTTAAAAAGGATTTTTATTATTAAAGTGACAAAATAAAGATTTATTTCAAAAAAGGATTCATTTCACAATTAAATTCTGAGTCGCCACTTGACATACTTCGGTGTGCCAAGTCAGTTTTAGAAAAAAAATTTCAAAATAATTTGACTCTTTAAATTGGTTTGCGAAGAGAGATTCCTGCTATAGAATTCTGTTGCTCGAGGGAAAGGTGTCAGGCACCTGTCGATCTCGTGATTCGACCATGATCGCTTGGTGAAGTGTATCGGCTAGTAAGTCACTATGAATATATAAACCCACAAAAGACACATAAAATAAGCAAACAAACACATCAAACAACAATCCAAAAAATCCAAAATAATAACGTCCAGTCCCATTATACTGTCCAAACTAAATAAAATAAAAAAATGCAAATAATATAAATTATATTCTAAACTAGTCCTAGACTAAGCTCCACCCGATTCCTCGGGCCTTCCTCACGAACGTCCTCTGAATACAAAATACTTTGGCACATTTCCCGACGAATAAACATAAATACATCAGGACATTCCCTGACCCAATAATACATTTAATACAAAAAAAGCACTAAAACCAAACCATTCATCACTTTTCATACTCAAATATTCAACAAAAGCACTTATTCCTAAATTTTTGCCTACCCTAACCTACATTTTCCTATCTATTTCAACATATCATAATTCTATCATGTTCCAACATTAGTCATGCTTATTCTGAATTAAAAAAAAAAACAATGATTCAAAATTGAACTATATTCACCCTTTTCACCAATTTCTCAACTCCATCGCAAACAACCAATTTTACTTTTCAAACGAGATATCATTTCACCGTATAAGCCATAATCAAGGGAATCAACTGCAAATCAAAACAAACATACTGTCATCACCAAAAAGAATCAAAAAATAATAATATTCAATCCAAAAATACCAAAATATAATAAACAATAAAATAAAAGAGGAAACGAGTAGAATTGGACCTTCTGATAATTGACTTTCATTGATAGTGATATTTAAGAAAACCCAAATTTGAAATCCCAAATAGAAACCTCAATATTGAACCCAACTCATATCAAGAAATAATGACCCAGACGGATTTAAATCCTAAGAAAGAAGAAGTAGCACTCAAATCGATATTGAAATTACCGAAAACCAAGTAAGCCCGTATCTGAGATTTTGAAACACAGACAAACAAATAAAAATTCAAGCCATTACCAGAGAAAGATAAGAAAAAACATGGGAGATATTGCAGTATTTTTGATCTGATCTTGCCAGAGTCGGCTGGTTTGATCGCTGCTCTATATTTCACAGTGATGGAGACCTATTTTTGGCTTCAATGGCAGCTGAATACACCGAATAAATGCAGATTTCAGCAATTTTGCGATTAAATAGATCAAACGATCACTACAAACCAACTCTAGAAAATTTTCACTGGAAACCCAAAGAGACGACCGAATTTCTCAAAATCACTTCATTCTCAAACCTTTTTTCATAGTGTGTGCACATGTGTGTATGTATTATGAGGATTATGAATATGAATTCTCAGAATTGCTGTTGGAATCATAAGTATATGAGATAAGTATGTGTATATTATATTATTAAAATAAAAATGAGCCTCTACTCCTCTGTTTTTGATCTTTAAAAGAAAAAAAATTGAGATGAGAATGGCCGCTAAAAAGAATAGAAAATTTTCTAGGTATTAATGAAATGTCCTTCTATTCCCCGTTTTGTGAATTGTGTCCATTTCTCTTACAGAAAAAATATGACAAAAGAGTGAGTTTTTATAGAGTGGGGACCACATGTGTAGTGAGGTGGGGTAGGGGGTGAGATGGGTTAGGGACTTGAGCTGGTTGATATAAAGTTTGTTAGGATAAGGGAATATTAGGGATTTGATTTTGTAGGGATTTATTGAAATTTTATTATTTTTTTGTATTTTTGTGGGGTATAATAGCATAGGTGGTGGCGTATGATAATGAGAGGTAGAAAATTGATGAATTATGTTTTGGGAGGGACAAAATTAGGTGTCTACATCATACCCCCTTTGGGTGTAAACACAACATGTTTTCATATAAAGAACTAGACAACAAGATAAAATTTTGTCTCGATCATTATTCACAAGAACGAAGCAAGAGGAGGTGGGGAAACCAAGTCTTATTTTGGAAATCATAATTATCCCAAGTTGTGCATAAGTCAAGTCACTGGTATCTCCAAGGTTGGAAGAGAAATGGACTATACCAAGTTGGAGAGTTGAGTGAGGTTCTATCGAGGTTCCGATCTGCGGCTCTGACATTGTATCAAAAAAGAAAATTACAAGTTAAAACATAAATGAAATAAAAAATACTATCTATGCAGCTTTTTTTGGTCTCTTAACTTGAGTTTCATCACCCTATTCTTCAGGCCGGCTCCTGACTTGCAATTTGTTTAACTTGTTGCTTGGCTTTCATTTGCTTCACCTTGTAGCTTGACTTTCCATCTCTTACCCTTGTTTCTTGAACTTCAATTCCTTTGCCTTGTTGCTTGACTCCCAATTTCATCACCCTATTCTTCAGGCAAGATTCTGACATTTAGTTTCATCACCCTTGTTCTTTAGGCGGGCTCCTGACTTTCAATTTCATCACCCTTGTTCTTCAGGCGGGCTCTTGACTTTAAATTTTTATCATCTTTGTTTTTCAGGCGGGCTCCTAACTTTCAGTTTCATCACCTTTGTTCTTGAGGCAGGATCCTAACTTTTAGTTTCATCAACCCCATTATTCTGGTGGGTTCCCCACTTTTAAGCTTCATCACCCTTGTTCATCAAGCGGGATCCTGACTTTCAATTTTCATCTCCCTTGTTCTTCAGGTGGTATCCTAACTTTTATTTTTTATCACCCTTGTTCTTTAGCCAGGCTCCTGACTTTTAATTTCATCACCCTTGTTCTTCAGGAAGGCTCCTAACTTTCAAATTCATCTCCCTCGTTCTTCAGGCGGGCTCCTGACTTTCAATTTTATCACCCTTGTTCTTCAGGTTGGCTCCTGACTTTCAATTTCATCACCCTTGTTCTTCAGGTGGGCTATTGAATTTTAGTTTCATCACCCTTGTTCTTTAGGCGTGCTCCCGACTTTTAGTTTTACCACCCTTGTTCTTTAGGTGGGCTCCTGACTTTCAGTTTCATCACCCTTTTTCTTCAGGTGGGCACTTAACTTTTAATTTTTATCACCCTTGTTCTTCAAGAGGGCTCCTGACTTTTAGTTTTCATCACCCTTGTTCTTCAGGCGGGCTCCTGACTTTTAGTTTCATCACCCTTGTTCTTTAGGCGGGCTCTTGAATTTCTGTTTCATCACCCTTATTGTTCAGAAGAGCTCCTGAATTTTAATTTTCATCACCCTATTCTTCAGCTGGCTCCTGACTTTTAATTTCATCACCCTCGTTCTTTAAGTGTGCTCCTGACGTTCAATTTTTATCACCCTATTCTTTGGGCGGGCTTCCGACTTTCAATTTTCATCACCGTAGTTCTTCAGGCAGGCTCCTAACTTTTATTTTTTATTAAAAGCTTTTGCGAATGTCAAACCCAATCAAATATTGATTTAAAGGTCTTTCTTTGGTGTAACTTTACTTTTGGATATGGTTAGAAAGAAAGGTTGACATGAGGCCCAAGCGACACTTGAAGTGGGGTAGGACTTACAACTTTTGGAATCGACTCAAACAATGAGGATTAACTCATGCCCCAGTTTTTTTTGACTGGGAAATTCTAAATTATTTATTTGGTTGGACCGAGCCCAGAGTAGGTAGTCTACGTATCTCACCTCCGATTGAGGAGAATCAGGTCACGCGTAGTTTTGACAGATTGTTCTTTATTTTGATATGATTTTTCTCTTTTCTTTCTCTTTTTTTTATTGACTCCTTTTCTCTTTAGGATTTTCTTTCTGACTCTATTTTCCTTGACACTCTTCTCTTTTCATTCTTTTTTAACATATTTTTTCTTTTTTTTTTTTTTAGATTTTTGACTTTATTTTTTCTCGACACTTTTTTTAAAACTTTTCAACTTCATCTTGATTCCAAAAGAGGAATATGAAAGAAAATAGAACCAAAGCTCAATAAGGTGAACAATGGATGACACAATGTTTGGATAGTAGAATAAAATGCCTTCGTCATATCAATCCTTGAAAATATAAGTACACATTATGCAATATGAAGTGAAAGATGAAACCATTTATGACATTTTCTTTTTATCACTAACTTTAACTGAGCTTGTGCATCTCTACGTCTTCTTGAAACTCCACCATTGTCTTACAATCCTCTCATCAAAGGATCCATCCTCTCATGGATCTAATCATCTTCCAGTTTCTCTTGATATAGGGATCATGCGTCTACTATCTGAACTAATCGAGCAATGCTTTTCAATTGATGACCAAGTTATTCTGATAATTCTCAAAATAATTGCCTTAGTTTTGAAAGAAGACTTCAATATGGTCACTAATTTTCTTAACACGCTACCTATTTCTCAGATGTTGTTTCTAACTTTAGCCCTCTTATTCAAAGTTTATGCTCAAATTGGATGTTAAGATCTAGCTGAAAAATCCGCAAGAATGTTATATCATTAGAGCCAACATGAAATGTATTATGTGAAGAAAATAAACAAAAAACACATGTGTAGAGCACAAAAGGAAAAGGGACACTGCATTTAGTTAAAATAAAAGATAGAAGAGTTTGAACATAAATAACAAAGGGACAAAATTAGATAAATCCCAGACTACAACCCTGAAATAATTCAAATAACAAAAAATAAAACAAAACAAACTACTAAATATCCATCTTAGCACGGAAATAAGTGACTTCCCAATTGAGGAGGCTGACATCTTAGCCACTGGTTTGCACATCAGCATGACTAGATCTTTCACCATTGTCAATGTTCTGCACCATAATCGATATATCTTGAATTATCTTTTCTATTTATCTTTTCAAAGAACGACAATCTTCAATACTGTGACCATGAGCGTCAGAATGATATGCACATCGTACATTAAGATTAAAACTTTTTGAATGAAGATCAGAAGTATACCCAAGGAGAAGAGTGATCATGCCCCACTGTACCAATCTCTGAAACAAACTGTCATATGACTCTTGTACTAAATCTGATAATGCTTTTGAGTTCAACATTGACTATTATGAGAGGTTACATAAGATGGGCATTGTATAACAACATGGAGTTAAGTTTGTGAAATTTCTATTAGCTAAGGATGCTAAGCAATGGTGGAGGGTTATGTTGAATGTTGGTCACTGATTTTAATCCCATTGATATATTTTTGATTTTATATTTTATTCGTAGAGAAATAAGAAGCTCGGTCCCTCTGTGATCATAAGAAGAATGAGTTTTTGGCATTGGAGCGGGGTAATATATCCGTTGTAGCTTATGATGCAACGTTCTATTCTTTGTCTCCATATGCCTCTCAGTTGTTGGCTACTGAGGAGGAAAGGATTCGATGCTATGTTAAAGGTTTGAATTATGATCTTTAGGTTTTATCGGTGCATCTAACTTCAATAAGGAAAGGGTTCAATGAGGTTTCTATTATATAAATAAGTTAAAGGGAATCACACAGCGGTTCAGGCTAAGATATTAGCTAAAAAGTTTGGCAATGTTGGAAATTTCAGCAAATTTTAATCCAAGGGCCACGGTCAGTATTCCAAAGCAGCTCACCCTACTCTGTCAGCATTGCAGCTTCTATTGTGATTCAAGCTAAAGTCTTTTCTCTATCATATATAATTAGGAGCCAACGGACTTTTTACTCCTCTACTAGTCGACCTGCTCTCTAATGGGGATATGACTATTATGGCATTGATAGTCATTTTAAGAGAGAGTGTTTGTTGAGGCAGTTAAAAGGCCATGCGCATTAATACACTTGGGCTATAGTTTTATCAGGAAAAAAAGAGGAGGTAATGGTAGGGATCGTCCGTAGGGTGGTTAGGGAAATTTGACAAGTGGTCAGAGTAGTCAAAGAAATGGTAGTGCGGGGAAGAACTGCATTCAGGAAGAGTGTTTACTAAGAATTGATGACCGGGCTCATTGTTATTTTTTTTAGAAGGAATAACGCCAAGGCTTTTATTGAGATGATCATAGGTACCATTTTTGTTTGTGACCAAATTGCTTGTGTTTTATTTTACTTGGGGTCTAGTCATTCTTATGTATCTATCAAGTTGGTGATGGGTCTATATTTGGTTTGTAATATACTTGACTATCCTATTTATGTGTCTACTATAGTTTGTGAGTCTGTGGTAGTGATACGTGTTTAGTGTTCTTGTTCAGTGTTATTTATGGATTTTCAGACATGGGTATAATAACAATAATATACCTAGTGTATTCTCATCAATTGAGGCATGGAAGGATAAAGTGTATGCAATCCATACCACTACCTCAGATAAAGTAGAGAGGTTGTTTTCAATAGACCCTTGTCTAAGGAAAGATAACAATATAACAAACAAAACATATAAAAGCATGCAATAACAAGGAATATCACACCGCTAGATAGTAAAGGATAATAATAGAGACAAGACACACACAAGAGCATACTATAAAATTTCTATTCTAAAGATTTAGGTATATTTTATTATTTCTAATATATTAGACTTTGAAGTAATATTGGGTATGACCTGGTTATCTGGATATCATATTATTTTACACTGTAATGCTAAAACAGTTACTTTAAATATGACTTGGATGGATGAACTAGAGTCAGAAAGAGTGTATAAGGACAAACCAACATAAATTATATCATTTGTTTTGTCTAAACAATTAGTATTGAAGGATGGTCAGTATTTTTAGATTAACTCTTGGATGTGATATTTTGATCCCCTTCTATAGAGTCAATTCCGCTGGTTTTAAATTCTATGTAGTGTTTTCTGTAGACTTACCGGGGATTCCTCCAGATAGAAATATTGATTTTTGTATTGAATTAAAAGTAGGTGCTCATCCTATTTTCCACCTTATAGAATGTCTCCATCAGAGTTGTGGGAACTCAAAATTTAATTATAGGAACTACTTGATAATGGGTTTATCCATCCCAGTGCTTCACCTTAGGGTTATCTGGTCCTATTTGTTAAGAATAAAAAGGGTAGTATAAGGATGTGTATTTATTATTGGCAGTTGGATAAGTTTACCATCAGTAATTAATATCTATTTCCTCGCATAGACGGTCAGTTTGACCAGTTACAGGTTGCAACAATATTTTTCAAAATTGACTTATGGTTAGGTTGTCATCAACTGAAAATTAGACCAGAGGACATACCAAAGGTAGCTTTTAGAACTCAGTATGGCTATTATGAGTGTCTGGTGATCTTCTTTCGACTAATTAATGTGCCTTTAGACCTTTGGGCTAAATAATATGCCTATAGACCTTTGGGATAACTAATATACCTGCAAACTTTATGAGCCTAGTGAATCATATTAAGTCATTCTTGTATTCTTTTGTTATTGCGTTAATTGATGACCTTCTAGTTTCCTCCAAGGGCTAACGAGGAGCATGAAGGTCACCTTCATATAGAGTTTGAGATTCTAATAGAGAAGTAGCTATATGCTAAATTATTGGAAGTATGAGTTATGGTTATCTTTGGTTGCCTTTTTTGGGCACATTGTTTCTGAAAATAAGTGATGATGGATCCTTAGAAGATTGAGGCAATTAAGAGTTGTATCCAGCCTTGTTTAGTGACCAAGGTAAGGAGATTTATAGGTATTTCCAATTATTACCATAAGTTTGTCATGAATTTGCATCTATTACAACACACACGACAAGGCTGACACAGAAGGACGTACCATTTTTTTGGTCAGAAAAATATGAAAAGAGCTTCTTAAAGCTTGAGACACTCTTGACTAAAGGTCATATCATTTCTTTAATAGTTAAAGATAAGGACTTTATAGTGTTTTATTATGAATCACTTTTGGTCTAAGTCTCGTGTGAATGCAGGATAGGAATGTCATTGCTTATACTTTGAGGAATTTACAACCTCATAAAAAGAACTACCTAACCCATGATTAAGAGTAGGCAGTGGTGGTGTTTGTATTAAAGATATGGAGAAAATTTTTATATCAAGTGTGAACTCTTCACAGAATACTATAGCCTACAACATTTGTTTTCTCAAAGGGATTTGAATCTAAGGTAGAAGATAGGGATGTAGTTGTTGAATGATTATCACATGACTATTTAGTATCATTTGTGTAAGGCTAATTTTACAGCAAATGCGTTAAGCTGAAAAGTTGTAACTATGGGTAGTTTTTCATTCTTAAGGGTGTCTAGGTGACCTTTATCTAGAGAGTTTTATCAGAATATGTATTCTCGGATTTAGGGGTAGTGTATTGTCTAGTATTGAGGTAAAGTCAATAATTTAGGATCAAATTAAGGCCAAGAGATTTGATAAAAAGTTGAATACGCTCCAAAATAAATTGGTATGTAGGGAGGTGGCTGACAAAAATTTTGATGCAAGTGGGTGTTGTAGTTCAAGAGAAGGTAATGTTTTTCGCAGGTTGGTGATTTGATTTGTGATTTACATTCAGTAGCCTATAGTTTGTCTCATTCTTTTTATCTGGGTACAACCAAAATATACTGTGACTTGAGATATCTTTATCGGTGGTCCAAAATAAAGAGAGACATAGGGGATTATGTGTCTAGGTATCACAATTGACAACAAGTGATGTATGAACATCAAAGGTCTGTGGGGTTGCGTCAAATAATGTCTATACCTATGTGGAAATCGGAGAACATTTCAATGGGTTTCATGGTGGGTCTTCCTAAGACTGTAATTCCCCAAGTCTGTACCCCAGATGCTACATGGTGCTTACGATCGCAAAGGACCACAAGCTAACCCATGACTAATATCTGTTATGAGCACTGAATAATAATATTGTAAAATGCGGAAAATAGGCTGAAATTCCATAAGGTTCAAAATGTGAAGTACTGATAAAACATCTAAATCTAAAAACTGTCAACAATAATCTAGTCTAAAAAGCCTCTAACTGAACTGTCTGAAAATAGAGCTGATGGAACAAGATCGCAACTAACTTTGAGCAATGCAATGTTTAAACTACTATAATACTAAAACAAAAATACATCCTCAATAGAAGAAGAATCACTACTAAATCTGCTACTATTGACTAGATCTATCTAAGCACGGTCGAGAACCTAAGCGTCTGAACCTATGATATGAGACATCATAGCACAAAGAAAGAGTATGCGTCAGTACATGGAATATACTGGTATACTATATGAGGTAAGACTGAATGCAAGGGTTCATATGCATGAACAATAACTAGCTAAATAATATAGAGAAACTGATATGAGAGTTCATGGATAATCTGAAATACGGTAAATACTTAGCATGCAAAACTGTGCATATATATATATACTATAACTGAGCTTTTCTAAAGCTAAGTAATAAGCTCAGATACAAAGTAACTAATAATCTGAGATTTTTGATAACTAAGTTACTGATACTGATTGACTGTATCTGACTAAACTGAGTTCTATTCTGAAGACTGAAATTTAAACTATAGGAGGTAATCATCTAACCGACATGCCCGAAATAAGATAAGATGACTGAGTTTGGGTCCAATTTTTAACCCCAATTAAAAGGGTGTTATCACCATGCCATGGGTACTAACAACTGTTGTGGTGTCAGTCCTAACTAACAGGTGACCCCTGAGATCAGTACTAAACTAGTGGGTAATCCTTGAGTATGTCAGTCCTATTTAACGGGTGACATCTCATAACCTATGTTGGCTATGTATTTCTAGAACTTAGGGATTCCTGCTAGGGACCCTGTCCAAACTAACGGGTAATCCTCCATTCCTAGGCTCGCTTGGTGTTGAATCCTACTCCCAACTGAAAGACACTGAACTAGACTGTACTTATTTTTTTGTGTTTTATAACTGACTGAGTTCTACTGGGTTCTGTAACTAACTAAGAGTACTACTGCTCGTCACATGACTAACACTGTTTTGTAACTGATACTGGCTCTAGGTAAATAGTTAAATTATCGGGTATTAAATACCCCCAGGACTCGATAGCATGAAAAGTAAAGCAAATCATAATCTTGAATAACATAACAATGTTCACTTGGTCATAATTCATTTATAGAGACATTTCATCAAACACTTGTAATGCATTAACTTGTACATGAATGGGGAATACATGTTAGCATGCTATAATATAATTATTTCATTCTCATAGATAATTTATCAAACACATGGGAAGCATACTTGTTTTACTAAATCATAAACACTTAAGGTAAACATGGTTATAATAATCAACTTGTAAATTGAAGGTGTTATCATGAATATCATGTAAATCAAAACATATAATGATTTATCTCATGAAGGCTTGTAATTTAATCATGAACTAAGACCCAACAATAACATGAACATGAATTCAATTCCATTCAAACTTAGAAGTTCATAATTCAACAATCTTGTAATTTGAAAATGGATTCATGGAATCTATGGGTGAAAGGAACCCATAGATGAACACCTAACATACCTTAGAAGATTCTTTCTTGAAGTTTCTTGGAGTAATTCTTAGGCTTGTTTTTGATTTTCTTGAACTAGGGTTTTTGCCTTTTGAGAGAGAATGTTTTTAATTTGGGGAAAAATAAACTAATAATGAGCTAATAAGGTATTTAGGGGCTTAATTTTTTGTTTAGATTGATTAGGGTCGTGACAAAAACCCAAATACCCCAGGGAAGATTTAACACTTTGTCACTGAAAAACCAGATTTTTGGCCCTTGCACGATGCGGTGGAATTGCGTTGCCCCTTTAATTCTGAATTTTTGACTCTGCGCGATGCGGTAGAATCGTATTGGAATAGTGGAAAAGGACAATTTTGAATTGTGCCTATGGATCGACGTGCCAGTATCGCGATGGACAACTGGAAAGTGAAAATTTCCATTTGTCTTGGCTCAGCAACGGCTGACATTCCAGGTGGTATACTGTCTTACAAAAATAGCTCTAACTATTCACCCAGGTATCAGATTTGGGCGAATTTTATATCATTGGAAAGCTAATTGAATTTCCTAGGAAATGGAAGGCTCTAAACTAAGAAATATTGAGTATTTAAAAAAAATTATAGAGGATTACTCATGTACTAAGACTTAAATTAAACTTGGAAAATACGGGGTATTACAATATCTACCCTTTGGGAACTTTCATCCTTGAATAAGAGTAATTAAGCCAAGAAACACTTTTAGACTGAGTTTACATGCTAAACTTGTACAACTGAAACCTGACTACATGACTGAACTATTGACAAACTGAGTTTTCATACTGAACATGCATATCTGATGCATGGAATACATGGCTGAAGCTATCGGTAATCTGAGTTTTCATAATAAACATGCATATCTAATGAATAGAATACATAATTGAACTGATTCATGAATGAATGACTGAATATGCAATGGTAAAGAATACCAAATTTGGAACTGTAACTGAATATGGTACTAAGTAAATCTAAGGAAGGTTG
This sequence comes from Capsicum baccatum var. pendulum, assembly GCA_030864225.1. Taxonomy (NCBI): domain Eukaryota; kingdom Viridiplantae; phylum Streptophyta; class Magnoliopsida; order Solanales; family Solanaceae; genus Capsicum; species Capsicum baccatum. The sequence goes on along the minus strand of CM061560.1, from coordinate 205,427,652 downwards.
TTACCTTAGGCTGAGAATACTGTTGAACTTGAGATCATTTACTGGACATGCATGAATAGGAACATGAGAACATTATTGAGTCTAAAACAATATATATGAATTAAATATCGTGAACTGAATTAATTTCTTAGATATATGTCATACGGCTGAGATTGGAACTTGAGGGTCAACTTATGAGTACCCATTAATCCAAACTGGATTTGTTACGTAAAGAGGAATTTGAAGGTTTAGGAGACTATAGTGCATCTCCCCCTTTTGATATTAGGTCCCCTGAAGAATGCTAACTTGGCTGGGATGCTGAGGAAAGGTTGAGACGATGCACGAGGCACCTACGAACTAAATTGTGACTAAATATCTGAGATCTGAAAATGAGGCATGATACATGAATTGTGCTAAATCCACAACTACCAGGATGTTCCATTTTGGGATAGGATGATAAGATGGAAACATGGGAAACCATCCGAATTTTTCCGCCTGACTGCTAAACTGAATTGCTGGCTTTACAGACTAACTCATACTGAAAAAATTATACTTAACTGGAGAATTTCTTTGACACTCTTCCTATAATGTTCTAATGACTTTAGGGAGTAAGGGATCTTGGCATGGTCAGAATAAGACATCAAATAAGAAACCATAACATGGCCAAAAATTCTGTAATATGGGAACTAATAACCATACCTACTTGGGTCTGAGCTGAACTGAATTCTCCCGCTATGTTCAAGCCTACTCAATTATTCGAAATAACTTTATACACTTAAACAACAATGTGACATTCATGCCTATCTTCATAACTACAGCCCCATGTAAAACAAGAATGCAACATTTTTTTCTTAACATGAAACATTTACTTTCTCGTATCAAAGCAACTGCTTATCACTACATCATTTCATAAGGACAGTTCACTGAAGGTTAAAACATGAGGACCTGAAGCATGAATGGACACTATGCTGAACTTGACAATTAATTGAGGCCTGAGGAATAGAACATCAACATCTTGGATTTTATCAAAAGGTCTAAAGTGAGGATATACATGATGAAGTCTTGTAATTAAATCATGTACTAACACCACGAACATGAAGTCACTTCAATTCAAATATGGAAGTTCATAATTCAACAATCTTGTAATTTGAAAACGGATTTGTCGACTATATAGGTAAAAGAAACCCATAGATAAACAGCTAACATACCTTAGAAGATTCTTTCTTGAATGTTCTTGGAGTAATTTATAGGATTTTTCTTGATTTTCTTAAACTAGGGTTTTTTCCTCTTGAGAGAGAATGTTTTTAATTTAGGAAGGAATGAGTGAATAATGAGCTAATAGGGTATTTAGAGGCTTAATTTCATGTTTAGACTGATTAGTGTTGTGGAAAAAGACCTAACTACCCCTAGGAATATTTAAAAATTTATTACTCAATAACCAAATTTTAGGCCCTGGCGCGACACGGCGCTATCACACCATGTCACTGGAAAATGACAATTAGGAACTGGGGGCCTAGAGCAACGCAGTGGAATCGCGTTGCCCCTTTGATTCTGAATTTTAAACTCAGCGCAACGCGGTAGAATTGCATTGTAAGACTAGAAAAGGACAATTGTGAACTGATTCTATGGAATGATGCATCAATATAATGATAGAGCACTGGAAAGTGATAATTGCCATTTGCCTTGGCTCCGCTATGCGCTGACGTTCCAGGTGGTACACTATCTTACAAAAATGGCTCTAACTCTTCACCTGGGTATAATATTTGGGTGAATTTTATATTATTGGAAAGCTAATTGAATTTCCTATAGAATGATAGGCTCTAAAATAAGAAATATAGAGTATTTCAAAAAATTTATATGGGATTACTGGTGTACTAAGACTTAAATTAAGCTATACGGGGTATTACAAAGACCTTGGGAAAACATGACTTAATTTTGGTAATAGTGGATTGATTGATGAAAGCACCTCACGTCAGTTTGGGTAGACTATGGCTCCCAAAATTTAGTAAAAGCTATGTCAAAGAGTTAGTAACTCTTCATGGGGTGCCCCTAATTATCATTTCCAATAGAGATGCAAAGTATACTTTTAGATTTTGCAATAGGTTGCACGAGGAGTAGCGTGCAAAGCTCACCTTTTACATGACTTTTCATCCTCAAATTCATGGACAGTTAGAGAGAATGATTCAGGTGCTAGAGGATATGTTGAGTACCTATGTTATTGACTTTAGAGGTAATTGCGACTAGATTTTTCCATTGTGAGAGTTTTAATACAAAAACAACTCCAACTCCAACTTAAACAGGGTACCATTCGAGACACTCTATGAAAGAAAATTTCGGGCACCTCTTAGGTGATTTGAGACTAAAGATGTTAAATCTTTGGGCATTGACGTTGTGAAGGAGGCTTAAGGAAAAGTAAGATTTATTCAAACTAAGTTGTTAGATGGTCAAACTAGAGAGAAAGAGTATGCAGACCATTAGGTAAGAAATATGGATTTCATGGTTGCTGAACAAATATTGCTTAAGGTGTTTCCCATGAAGAGAGTCAAGAGGTTTGGTTAGATAATAAAGCTCAGCCCTTGGTATATTGGACTTTTAAGATTCTTTATGATGTGGGTCTAGTTGTGTACCATTTAGCATTATCTCTAGGGTTGTTGGGATTCATCTGTATTCTCAAATGGTATCATAGGACTCGATTATATTATATAATGATTTGGCTTATGGGGAAGAATCAGTGGCAATTATAAATTGAGATAATTAGAAGTTGAGGAGAAAGGAAATTTCTTTGGTTAAGGTTTAATAGAAATGTCATCCAATTAATGAAGCCACTTGTAAAACCTATAAGGACATGTAAGACAAGTACCCTCAATTGTTTGGGAATACAAGTACTCTCTTTTTCCTTATTTCAGCTTATTTTTACATTTCACATTTGATCGTTTGGGGAAAAAATATAGGTATATTGGTATCTATTCTCATGGGATTTTCTGTAGTTTTGTATAAGTCTCTTATTTAAATTTTCATGCTATAATTGTTCTGAGATTTAAAATTATAAATTTTAGCCTAGTATAGTTTTGGATGAAATCTGAGTGAGGTATGGTCTAGGAAAAATCAGGAATTAATTATGTAAGTGTGGTGGCGTTCAACTTGAATTTTAGTTAACTAAGCGGATAAGAATATTTTAGGATTTTACAAAATTAAATTTGGGTTAGTAAAACTCCCAAAATTAATCTTAGCATAAAGGGTATTATTTGGGATATCTTCCAATTAAAGTATGTTATGAAAAAGGAGAGTTGTGGGGGAATCAGGCACTCTACCTTTCTCATGTCACTATATCAATATGCATGTCACTATAGAAATATACCCAAAAGTAGAGAAAATCCCATTTTATCATCAAATCAAACTGGTTAACGACCATTATAGCGACATGTGTTACTAAAGAGACATATGGCGCTATATCTACAAATATAGTTGTTTTATTTTTGAAATTCTCAAAAATAGTTTATTTTTTCAAAAACACATTTTGGGGCAAGGAAGAGGCAATTTTGGGCCAAAGTCACAAATTATCCATTATTTGGCTTCATTAGGTAAGAATATTATTCCTATTAACTAGTAACTTAATAATCTAGCCTAAGAATTTCTAGTTTACGTAGTTTGGGGATGGTTAAGGGTTGATTTTATGTGATTTTATGATGCAAGCTAGAAATTTTATCATAAAATCAAGGGGTTTTGGTTAATGATCATTGCATGTTGTTTATTCACCAATTTATCTATGAAATTGGTGGTTTTAGGTGAATTATGGTAGAAAGGCCCTAGAACAGGGAGGAAATGATCATGAACTTAGCCTTAGGGGTTGAGTATGAGCTATAATCCCCATAATGGTTTGTCATTTCATTAATTATGTGTTCATATGTATTTCTATACTGAGATCAATCAAAAATTAAAGAAAAAGGCAAGGCTCAAGTTTAGTGAGTTGTGCAAGCTCGGATTAAGGTTGGTGATTGTATTATAGTTAACACCAATTTATATTATATGTGCACATTAACTACATCTTAGTATGTCTTCTTAGTGTATGTTGTTTGGTGTGTTTAATTAAAATGAATTTATCTTATTATATAATTTGACCTACCTTATTCTTAAATGGGGAATGTTTTGATATTTAGAACATTCTTATGGCTTATTGGTGGAATAAGGTTGGCCGACACTTGTGTCTGAGATTTAGGTACATTGGTGAAATTTGTCCCCTGCAGGTCATGACTAAAGGGTACTTACCATACCCATAACATGTATGTATGAGGTTAACGTGAGTTTTATAGTTCAATAAGTTAACCGAAGAATATATTTATATGTCTGATAATGTTTAAATTGTCGTGACTTCTTTTAACTTGGCTTTATTGAACATGACTTGGTTGTAAATGGATTGACTTGTTTCTTATAATCCTAAGTTGCTTCATTGTTACTTATTATGTTAGTTGTAGGTTAGGATGAGCATGGAGTAACTGATTGTACTATGTTTTGGTTAAGTATGCATATTCTCATCTTGGTTTGGCCAAATGACCCTAGTAGTACACTGTTGTTTCTTGATTACTAATACTACACATGCTCTTTCTTTTGTTGAATGCAATATATATTTCAGCGACTCCTGCAAGATCTCACTTGTGATTCTAGAGTTTGATATGAAATTTAGGGGTGAGCAGCATATTTGGGCTACCATTAAATCTTTATTTTATGATATTTATTTTGTTAGAACTGATGCATCTCCCTTATTTATTTGGGATTTCTCCTTTCCTTCACATCCTGGAAATTTTGACTATTTTCTTTTCTTTTGAAGTTGTTTTTGCACCCTTGACTTTCAAGGACCTTGCATGTTTTCCTTTTGAATCTTCAAACTTGAATCTTATTTTGTAATCTAGAAATCTTCAGTGCACTCAACAAGTAGGGACAAAAGAGGGATAGAGTTTGTAAGAACTCAGAGGGTTATAGGCTAAGATGGGGTTGTCCAATGAAAAGGCTTTAGGCTCGGAAGGAACATACTAAGGATTAATATCATTTGTCCGGTATTTAAAGGCACAAAGAGATCAAAGAAGGCTTAAATTCCTTTCTCAAACCAGATATTACATAGAATTTTACCTTAACAAACATTTGGGCCAAGTACAAATCAACAGTGCAATGCAATTGAATTTAATCTAATAACTCACCATAGAATGCACATAAAACAATGAGATTGGTATTATTTTTACCTTGAATGCATGCTAGAAAAGTCTTGACTATCACCACAGTATGAAAGAGAGGTACCAAAAAATACTAAGGTTCACCACAAAGTTAAGCCTCTCAATCATATCAATTATCGCTCATGATTCGATTTATTTTGGTATGAACCAATCCAATGACATGATTCTCATAATTTTATTATTTTTTATAAATAAGGAATACTAAACTCATGAAAGGCTTCCTGTGTATCTCATCCCGAAGATTAACAATTTAATGAGTATAGTTTTTGCAAATATGATGTATAATATATGAACAAAAATAATGAATACAAATATATAGATAAACTCAAAGAAATGCCTCATATTGTCTGGTCTCAACCAATGTTTTTATCTAAACAATATCTCCTAACTATTTATAGGGACAACATATTGTAATACCCCATAATTCTACTTAGCTTGAAATCGTTCCAAGAATGTTAGAAATTTTCTTTGCAAGATGAATCCACATTTATACGTGTGATATTTCTAAGATTTTCACTTTTTATCATGTGGGAAATTAAATTAGCTTTCCAACGATACCAATTTTATCCAAATCCAACATTGAATAAAAAAGTTAGGGACAAAAATTAGAAGGCAGTCAAAATCACCTAGGTGTGACGGTGAGTACCGATGGACCATTAAGCTAGCGACGGACCTTTTCCCAAGCCGTCACAGTGGAGGAAGTGAGACTACCTTCTACCTAAGAACAACGACTAAGACCAACGGACCATCGAGCTAGTGATGGACCATTGCACAAGCCATCATACGAGAGGCAGTGAACCCCTAATCTGATCAGGTGTGACGACCAGGACCAACTGACCATCGAACCAGCGATGGACCATCACACCCACTGTCATATAGTTCATTTAGTTATTTTAATGTCATTTTTAAAAAGGTTATTTGCATTTTTTCCACTCGTTTTAACCCCTAATTATATCAGACCAAGGTTCATAAGTTCATGATCCATCTACAACATCAAATTAGCATTTTCTCTCAAAGATAATCCCCAAGAACAAGATCCAAATCATTCTTCAAGAAACTAAGGGATTCCAAGTTCTTCAAGTCCAAGAACTTCAACAAACTCACAACCCAGGTATGCCATGTGTTGATCCATAGGTCCCTTTCACCCATGAAGCCCAAGAATCTCTTTTCCAAAAAACAAGATTTGTGTATTTATGAATGTTCATGATTTAAATTGAATTAAAATTCATGTTCATGATGTTGTGGAGTTTTGATTAATGTTTGAAATTACATATTCCAATGATTGACCCTAGGATATGATGATTTGCATAACAATCATGATAAACCCTTAAATTTACACGTGGATGGATGTATCCATGATTATTAGATGTGTTGGTAATTGTATAACCAAAGTATGCTTCCCATGTATTTAATTAAATTCCTATATGAAGGAAAAGTGCCATACTAGTATGATAATATGAAATCCTCATTCATGTACAAGTTCATGCATGTTAAGTGTTTGATAAAATATCTTAGTCGATGAATTATGGATATATGTGTATCCATTGTGGTGCTTTAGTACTTGTACTTCATGAGATCTCCATCTTATTATAATATGGATTTTCAATGTTGGTCATGTATTCAAGAAAGTCATGCTTTGTCAGTTTCACGCTATCGAGTCCTGAGGGTACTTGTACCTGACAATTAGTTGTGTTCCTTGAGCCAGTGTCATGTTTTCAAGATACTCTCAGTCAAGCCATGTTCATAGATATTCTGTCAGTCATGTGACTCAGGAAAACTTAGTAAACTCAGTAATCTCTGAAATATCAAAAATCTAGTAATCTTAGTAGCATTCCATTAGTCTATGGAAATTCAGTTAACATAGTCCATTCAGTTCAGTGTCTATTTAGATGGGAGTATAAAGTAGCATCGAGCGAACCCAAGGATGGAAACCCACTTGTTATATGAGGGTGTAATTTTTAGAAGAAATCCTTGCATTCAAGAACTACGTAGCTAGCGTAGTTTAAGACATTGTAGCTTGTTATATAAGGGTAGATGAGGTGTATTAACCTGTTATATAAGGGTTCCCACTATTCTCACTAGAGTTACCTGTTATATGAGGGTTACTCACAGATTGTCCTTACTAGTGGCACGGTATTGACACCCTTCTAATTGGTAGTACAGATGGGACCCCAAGTCAACATTAATGTATTATTTGGGGCATGTCGATTAGATAACTACTTCCCATAGTTTCATTATAGAATTAGGATTGTTAGATACAGTCAACTCAGAATAGTACGAAACTCAGCTAGTTCTATTAAAACTATGACTGTTAGATACAACCATTCAGTCTCAGTAATAAAACTCATATAGTTCTATAGGATTCAGGACTATCAGATACAGTTAACTCAGAATAGTACAAAACTCAGCTAGTTCCATCAGAACCTAGACTGTCACATACATTCATTCATTCTCAGTAATTGAACTCAGATAGTTCTATAGGATTCAAGACTGTTAGATACAGTCGAATCAGAATGGTACGAACACAGCTAGTTTCATCAGAACCTAAACCGTTAGATATAGTCGTTCAGTAGCAATTATTTTAGTTATACAGATATCAGTATCTCATTTTATCAGCACTCACACTTAGTAATTATGTTATCATGAGCTCAGTTATAATTATTAAATAGTCATGCATATATTCTGACATTCATGTTATGCAGTCAGTTAGTGTAGTTCATGCATATAAACCCTTTTGCATTCAACCTACCACACATACATACCAGTACATTCAAACGTACTGACGCATTTACGCTATGGTGTTTTATACCATAGATTCAGAAGCATGAGCTCTAGAGCATCAGTAGTTTTCTAGTCTCAGCAGTTAGAGTTAGCAGTGAGTCCTTATCCTTCGAGGACATGACCATTACTTTATTATCTCATTAATTAATTTATTTCAGTAGTTGGAGTTACTTGGGGACATATCCCATCAACTCCTTATTCAGACAGTTCAGTGAGTTAGAGGCTTTTTAGACTATCAGGTTCAGACAATTTATTTCAGGTTTTGTTTTGGTATTGTGATACCATATCATTCAGAGATTATTTTATCAGTATTGAACCTTATTGCCTTATAGACTTTATTTCCATATTTATACGGTATATTATGCAGTGCTCAGGTACAGATATCAGTCATGGGTTAGCTTGTGGTGTTTTGGGGTCATGTGCACTGTGTAGCATTTCGGGTACTAGATTTGGGGCATTACAAACTTGGTATTAGAGCCTAAGGTTCAATAGAGTCCTAGGAAGTCTAAAAGCCACATCTAGTAGAGTCTTCTACATGGGTGTGTTGCGCGCCACATTTATGTACAGGAGGCTATAAGATGTTTTAGGAACAGCTTCCCTTCTTTCAGTATTCATGTCGTGACAGTGAGCATAATATTAAGTCAATCTCTCAGTCTAATCCATTTCTCCCTTTCTTCTATAGAACATTCCTCCTACAAAAAGAAATGGGAAACAACCAGCCCCTCTGCTCGAAGATTGTTTGGGTGAACATGTCTCTCATGTAGAGTTAAGAGTTGCATTCACTACTCTTGCTCAGTCAGTTGCTGCTCAAAATGAATGACCATTTTTTTCTGACCAACCTAGTGGCCAATTCAGCTGCATCCAGAATTCAAGACTTTACCCGATTGAATCCTTCATCCCTTTTTGGGTCTAAGTCAGATTAGGACCTCACAAATTTCTTGATCAAGTTTAGAAGGTTATGAATATCATAGGGGTTGCTTCTAGTGAGGGTGAGGAGATATATGCATATTAGTTGAAGGATATTTCTCATACTTGGTACAAATAGTGGAAGTCAGAGAGGGTTGTAGATGTTGTGCCTATTGAGTGGGAGGAGTTTGCTACTGCATTCTTAGATAGATTCTTTACCCTTAAGCTGAGAAAAGCTAAAGTATTAGAATTTATCAACCTCAGCAAAGGCAACATGATGGTGAAAGAGTATTCTCTTAAGTTTACTCAATTATCCAGATATGCTCCTCATGTGGTTACAGATAGCAGTGCTAAGATGGGTAAGTTTATTTCTGGGGTGAATGATAGTATAGTCAATGAGTTCAGGTCTGCGATGCTAAATAGTGACTTGAACATAGCTAGACTTAAGACCCATGCTCAGCAGATTGAAGAGCAAAAGATTACGATGAGGGAGAAGCAGAATAAGAGAGCAAGGACAAGTAGTTTCAACTTTGCTTGGCCCAAGTCAGAATGAGGAAATCATTCTCAGTTTTGTCCTAAGTCATCAGTTCCACCTCCTTCTTCAGCCAGTGCTCCTCCACCTAAGTTCAGGGATGGTAATAGAGATAAAGCGCCAGGACCTAAGTCTCAGGGCAGTTTTAGCAGTGCCCGCACCTATCCTCCTTGGCAAACTTGTGGCAAGCACTATCAAGATATTTATAGAGCGGGCAGCGGTATTTGTTTTGGATGTGGCAAGCCAGTCCACAAAGTCAAAGACTGCCCTAAGCCATGTCCTCAAGGTTAGTAGAACCATTTCTCAGCTCAGTTCAATCTCCCAAACTAGCAGTGTGCAACCTCCAACGCTACTAGTGAGCAACACCCAAATAGACTCTATGCTCTTCAGTCCTGGAAAGATTAGGAAAATTCTCCTGATATGGTTACTGGTACGTTACAGATCTTTAATGTGCATGTTTACAATTTGCTAGATCCAGGAGCTTCTTTGTCTTTTGTTACTCCCTATATAGTAGTTGATTTTAGAGACAGTCCTAAAATTCTAGCAGAGCCCTTTGTAGTCTCTACCCTAGCGGGTAAAACCATCACAACCTAATGGGTATATAGGAACTATCCGGTGTGGTATCTCAAAAAGTCACTTTAGCAGACTTATTCAAATTAGAGATGAATGATTTTGATGTCATTCTCAGCATGGATTGGCTTTATTCCTACTATGTCATATTCGACTACGGAAACAGAATAGTCCAGTTCCAGTTTTCGAATGAACCTATCCTAGAGTAGAGGGGTAGCACTTCAGCTTTCAGAGGTCAGCTTGTTTCCTACCTTCGGTAAGGAAAATGATATCTAAACGATGTGTCTATCATCTGGTTTGAGTGAAAGACCCTAGTTTTAAAACTCCCAGTCTTGAATCAGTTCTAGTCATGAATGAATATTCCGATGTCTTTTCTAAAGATCTTCCAAGAATTTCTCCCAAAAGGGAAATAGACTTCAGCATTAATCTTCTTCCAGATACTCAGCCTATATCAATTACGCCATATAGAATGGCACCACCAGAACTCAGAGAATTGAAGGATTAATTGAAGGATATCTTAGATAAGAGATTCATCAGGCCCAGTGTGTCCCCGTGGGGTGCACCAGTATTTCATGTAGATGTATTCATAGATCATTATAGCCTTCCGTATTTCTTTTCTCAGAAAGATCTCAATATTTGCCAGAGAAGGTGGTTTGAGCTCTTAAAAGATTACGACATGAGTGTCTTTTATTATCCGAGCAAGACCTTGATGCTCTCAGTAGACTTTCTATGGGTAGTATTGCTTATGTTGAGGAAATTAAGAAGATGTTAGCTTAGAAAATCCATCATCTTACTAGACTAAGCGTTCATTTAGTCGATTAAGAGGAGGGTGACATATGGGTTCAGAGTAGTTCAGAATCATCTCTAGTTTCTGAGGTGAAAGAAAAGTAAGAAAGAAATCCCAGTCTAGTCAAGTTAAAAGAGTCAGTCAAGGATTAGAAAGTATAGGTTTTCTCCGAAGGGGGAGATGGTGTATTGCCTTGTCAGGGTTGTCTATGTGTTCCAGTTGTAGATGACTTAAGGCAGCAAATTCTTGCAAAAACGCATAGTGCGCGCTACTCTATTCATCTAGGGGTCACAGAGATGTACCACGACTTATGAGAAATCTATTGGTGGAGTGGGATGAAGAGAGATGTTGAAGAGTTTGTAGCTAAGTGCTCTACATGTCAGCCGGTTAGGATAAAGCATCAAAATCCTAGTGGGTCTATGCAGGAGTTCAGTATTCCTACTTGTAAGTAGGAAGAAGTGAACACGTACTTCGTGATGGGTTTGCCTCGTTCCTGGAACTAGCATGATTCAGTTCAGTCATTATAGATAGGATGACCAAACCAACTCATTTTTTTCCAGTCTATACCTCTTATTTAGCCAAGGATACACCAAATCTACATCAGAGAGTTTGTTAGATTGCAAAGTGTTCCATTATCTATTATCTTAGACAGAGGTACTCAGTTCATCCCTCATTTCTAGAAAGCATTCCAAAAGGGTCTTGGTACCAAATTTCATATTAGTATAGCCTTTCATCCTCAGACAGGTGGTCAAGCAGAAAGGACCATTCAAACTTTAGAAGATATGATAAGGGCATGTGCAATTGATTTCAAGGGTAGTTGGGATGACCACCTGCCTTTGATTGAGTTTGCATACAAGAACAACTATCATTCCGGTATTTAGATGGCTCCATTCGAAGCTTTCTATGGTACGAGATGCAGATCTCTAATTGGTTGGTTCGAAGTTAGTAAGGCCTCAGTAATAGGGCCTGACTTAGTATCGATGCCTTAGAGAAATTCCAATTGATTCGGGGACGAATGTTCTCAAGGATGAGATATTGTAATACCCATACTTCTACTTAGCTTGAAATCATTCCAAGAATGTTAGAAACTTGCTTTGTGAGATGAATCCACTTTTATACATGTTATATTTCTAAGATTTTAATTTTTTTACATGTGGTAAATTAAATTATCTTTCCAATAATACCAATTTTATCCAAATCCAACATCGGAACAGAAAGTTATGGCTGAAAAATAGAAGGCAGTCAAAACTGCCCAGGTTCGTTGGTGAAAGCTGACGGACCATCGAGCTTGCGATGGACCGTCATCCAAGCTATCACAGCGGAGGTGGTGAGACTAACTTCTGCCAAAGAGCGATGGCTCTGGCCGATGGACCGTCAAGCTAGCAACGGACCATCACACAAGCCATCGCAGGAGAGGCAGTAAACCCCTATTCAGCCAAGGTGCGATGGTCAAGACCGACGGACCTTCAACCCAATAATGAACCGTCGCACCCACCATCACATAGTTCATTCAGTTATTTTAAGGTTATTTTTAAAAATGATATTTGGGTCTTTTCCACCCGTTTTAATCCCTAATTATATCAGAACAAGGCTCATAAGTTCATTATCCATATACAACATCAAATTAGGGTTTTCTATCAAAGATAATAACCAACGACAAGATCCAAATCATTCTTCAAGAAACTAAGAGATTCCAAGTTCTTCAAGTCCAAGAACTTTAAGAAACTCCCAACCCAGGTATGTCATGTGTTGATTCATGGGTCCCTTTCACCCATGAAGACCAAGAATCTCTTTTCAAAATCCAAAATTTATATATTTATGATTTAAATTTAATTGAAATTCATGTTCATGATGTTGTGGGGTTTTGATTCATGTTTGAAATAACATATTCAAATGATTGACCGTAGGATGTCATGATTTGCATAATAATCATGATAAACCCTTAAATTTACACGTTGATAGATGTATCCATGATTATTATAGGTGTTGATGATTGTATAACCAAAGCATGCTTCCCATGTGTTTGATTAAATGCCTATGTGAAGGAAAAGTGCCATACTAGTATGATATTATGAAATCCCCATTCATGTACAAGTTCATGTATGTTAAGTGTTTGATAAAATGTCTTAGTTAATGAATTATGGATATATGTGTAGCCATTAAGCTGCTTTAGCAATTGTAATTTATGAAATCCCTATCTTATTATATTATGGATTGTCAATCTTGGTCATGTATTCAAGAAAGTCATGCTTTGTCAGTTTCATACTATCGAGTCCTGGGGGTACTTGTACTCAACAATTAGTTGTGTTCCTAGAGCCAGTGCCATGTTTTCAAGATACTCTTAGTCGATCCATGTTCATAGAAATTTAGTCAATCATGTGACTCAGGAAAACTCAGTAAACTCAATAATCTCAGAAATGTCAGAAATTTAGTAATCTCAGTAGTATTTCATTAGTCTATAGAAATTTAGGTAACTCAGTCCAACCAGTTCAATTAATTATGCTCAGTGTCTATTTAAATGGGAGTAAAACTTAGTACCGAATGAACCCAAGGATAGGAACCGACCTGTTATATGAGGGTGTGATTCTTAGAAGAAATCTTTGCGTTCTAGAACTACGTGGCCAGCATAGCTTGAGATATCGTAGCCTATTATATGAGGGTAGATGAGGTGGCTTAGCCTGTTATATGAGAGTTCCCATGGTTCTCACTAGAGTTACCTATTATATAAGGGTTACTCACCGATTGTCCTTAACAGTGGCGTGGTATTAACACCCTTCCAATTGTAGTTATAGATTGGACCCCAACTCAGCTATAATGTATTGTTTGGGGCATGTTAGTTAGATGACTACTTCCCATAGTTTAAGTACAGAATCAGGACTATCAAATACAGTCAACTCAGAATAGTATGGAACTTAGCTAGTTCCATCAGAACTTAGAATGTCAGATATAGTCATTCAGTCTCAATAATAGAACTTCGATAGTTCTACAAGATTTAAGAATGTCAGATACAGTCAACTCAGAATAATATAAAACTCAGCTAGTTCCATCAAAACCGAGACTGTCAGATACATTTGCTCAGTATCAGTTATTTCAGTTATACAGATATCTTTATCTTATGTTATCAGTACTCACACTCAGTAATCACGTTATCACGAACTCAGTTATAGTTATTACATAGTCATGCATGTATTGTCACGTTCATGTTATGCAGTCAGTTAGTGTAGCTCATGCAAGTGAACCCTTTTGCATTCATCCTACCTTACATGCATACCAGTATATTCAAACGTACTAACGCATTTGTGTTATGGTTTTGTATACCATAGGTTCAGAAGCACTAGCTCCAGAGCATCAGTAGTATTCCTGTCTCAACAGTGAAAGTTAGCAGTGACTCCTCATCCTTCGAGGACATGACCATTACTTTATTATCTCATTAATTAGTTTATTTTAATAGGCTGAGTTAGTTGAGAACATGTCCCATCAACTCTTTATTTAGACAGTTCAGTCAGTTAGAGGCTTTTCAAACTATCATGCTTAGACAGTTTATTTTAGGTTTTGTTTTGGTTTTGTGATACCATATCATTCAGAGATTATATTATAAGTTTTGAACCTTATGACCTAATAGCCTTTATTTCTCTATTTATACAGTATATTAGCAGTGTTCAGGTACATATATCAGTCATGGGTTAGCTTGTGGTCCTTCAGGGTCATAAGCACCATGTAGTATTTCAGGTACCAGAATCGGGGCGTTACACATATAGTGGCCTCCTTAGTTATTTTCAAGGGCATTTATTATAGTATTATCAACCAGGATGTTTTCAAGGATTGTAAGGTTTACCAACTATCTATTAAAGTATTATTTTAACTGTCCTTAATTATTGATGAGGAGAGTTTTGCTACAAAGATATGAGAAAAGAGTAAAAGCATGGAAGTCATGAAAATTATAATAAAAATGAAATAATATTATACGGATAGCAAAAGAGTCCATTGATTATGCAACAACCTTGATTGTGAATTTTTCTAGTTGTGTTTTGTCCATTTTACCCTTTTTGTATTTTTTAAATTCTATTTATAAGTTATGTTGATGGTAGGTATGATCCTCGATACATTTGAGAGTGACTTGAGAGAGTTTGAGTTCATTTGATGCTTTAAAGCCATTAGTTTGAATTCAGTTAAAATTTTGGGTTTTAGGCGCTAGATGGCTATTTAAATAGTTCCATTAGATCTTCAGCATCAATTTTGTGTT
Source organism: Capsicum baccatum var. pendulum (assembly GCA_030864225.1). Lineage (NCBI taxonomy): Eukaryota > Viridiplantae > Streptophyta > Magnoliopsida > Solanales > Solanaceae > Capsicum > Capsicum baccatum. The sequence goes on along the minus strand of CM061560.1, from coordinate 205,412,629 downwards.
AGTATCATGGGTATTTCATCCCTAGAACCTTTATTTTGCATTTTGATGATTATTCGAAAACTTGCTAAATTAAACTTTCAGGGTCCCGAGGGATAATATGTTATAAACACCATTTTTTAAAAAAATTCAATATTATCATTGAGTCTAAAACATCAAAAATAGCCTAGCAGCATATATGGTTTCTTCTTTTTGGGTCCCATATGACTCTGTACGGTTCATTCAAAAACTTTAAAGTTGAAATTTCAGCTAGTGCTACAGCTAATATTTGGTGCATCATGCCTTCATCAAGCCTTCATTGCAATCACGTGGCAACATGTTGCATATGTGGTCCTTCATGAAAATCTTCATCGCGATCGCGTGGTAGGTAGACCTTGATTTATATAGTTATATCAATTTCTCGAGTCGAGTTGACTCACTGCATTCTCAAGTCCTAGCTACCAGAACACGATGATCAGTTTAAGTGTTGGTCAATGTTAATGAATGTGATTATGAGGTGCGGTCTGCGTTTCAAGGTACTATTAACAAAGCAGTATAAATAGCTTATTTTCATGAATTTCTTCCCTTTTTAGACCACGAAGCTTTGAGAAAGGGTAGTTCTTAGGGTTTTCTCCATTATTTTTGCTTGGGTAAGCTCCAAACTCATCTTTCTATTAAATTATATTTCTTATATATTCAAAAACACTTTGTTTTCTTGGTTTGAAAATAGAATTATTGGGTTTTTGTTGGTATAGATTTAAATTGGTTTTATAATTCGAGCCTCGTTATAACTCATTTTTGCCTGGATTATAGACTCTTTTTTATTTTGGAATCATGTTTCTAAAATTAAATTCACCCTTTTTATTTTTGAACCTATTTTTAAAACTAATTTTTGGACCCGGTCCGGATATAGATTATATAAGTGTCATTAGCTTCCTTTAGACAAGTAAATGATATTTTTGATAGTTTTTGCCTGTGATGAGACCACTAGAAAGGAAAAGGCTCAGTGTTGATGGTTCTAGGCTTGGATTTTGACACATGAAGGTTGGTTATGGCTTAACTTCTTTCAGACTTGGTTGGGTAGATAACGAACATGTGAAGCATGTAACAGGTTAGGGAGTTTAGACATGGTAGTCGTAATTCAGTATTAATATTTTACCATGTGCCAGTATGGGGGTTTATTTATATATTGTTTTTAACTTAGGAGAATATAATTGTTGTGATGTCTGATTAGGGGATTTATATGATACTGTAGGCTTTATTAGTTTATTTACTTTTATTATTTATTATTATATCACATGAGTGGGTTATTGACATGTTATTATAGGGCTTACATGAGCATTTAATATCTTAATAATATTATTGTTGTCTTAAATATCTAATCATTTTAGTTGTGCTGACCGATGGTTAATATTATAAACTACTAACATTTTATGTTGAATCTGAGCTCATTTATACTTGTATTGAATTGATCATTACATTCGTAAGCCATATACTTTATCATATTGAACTGGGTGGCGGTGAGCGTTAGATTCTCATTTCATATATGCATATTCATGTGATTTGTACCACTAAGAAATACTTATTTTTTATACAAAATGAGACATTTTATAAAACACCTATACCGAGTGATATGTGAGTAGGGTTAATTTATTAATACTGATTTTTGATAAAACAAAATGAGACACTTTATAAGTACCTATATGGAGGGACATGTCGTTAGGGTTTATTGAGATATGATATTGAGATTATGATAAAGTATATGGGTTGAGAATCCCCCATGGGTCTTGTCCTGAAGCATTGAGTCTTGGAAGGTGTATACGTAAGTTTCACTATCATTGAATCATTTCATTGCATTGCATTGCATTGCCCACTTGTATTTCCACTGTGTATTTGTTGTGTACTTAGATTCCTTACATATCTTACGTGTTTAGTTGTCCACTTTTACTTACTATATATTGTAGAACTATTTGTGGCAATGGTGTAAGCTACCGTTTGGGAACTTTTCTATTTGCAGGTTATGCAATCATTGTATCTTTTATTTGTTTTTGGTTTTTTGCTTTTCTTTATAAGCCTATGATACCTATTGTGGACCGTACTCACCCCTACTTTACCCTTTTGGTCCAAACCCTAGTTGAGTGTGACTCGTGATAACTGAGTTTGTGTGATCAGAGTTTACATTTTGAGGTACTACTGAGCTTCTAAGTTAGGGGCAAATTCTGGCCATCATCTTATCCTAGTTATCTTTGTTTACCTTCCGGTGACAGACTTATGCATTTCCAACTTTATTGAGCTATATTAGATGTTATTTACATTTGTGACACTTATCTCTTGGGATTTGATACATTTTATTTGAATTCTTGTTATTTATGTGTTAGGACTTGGTTTCTTTCTATAAGTTTTGTATTTATATGTTCATTTTCTATATGATTAGAATTCTCGCATTTATGAGTTCATTTTCTTATTCTCGATCATTCTTAATTTGTAGGATTTTGCTTACCTACTAGGGCTAGGCCGAGGTGGGTATCATCAAGACCTCAAATTTAGGGTTGTGACATATTGTCTTCAGAATTGGATATTGGTGTATCATAGAGTCTGAAGTCACATATTTGCAAACTCAGCAAATCGCAAAATGCAAGCTTGGTGGAATTTTTTAGGACCTTCCTTAAAAATTTTGCAATTGTTTAGAACTCTTGAATTTTGGGGCACTACCTGACACTACTTTGTATAGAATTTTTGAGACATTACCAAATTTCTGCCTCCATTTTGTCTTCAACTAACTTTTGCATTAAATATGTAAAAAAATGTCTTCTTTTATGGAATTTTTAAGACCTTCTCAAAAATTTTACCAGTTTCAATTGTAAAGAAAGATAGACATCTTACAAGGAATATAATAGAGCCTTTAAGGCGCCTACATATCCCGTTGAGTCTAGAATCAAGTAAAACATAGTCTCCAAAAATTTTGAAATGAAATAATCGACAAAAAACATTCAAAGAAAAACATATGTGTGACTCATAAAATCAAATGAACATGGATGAAGAAAATTAGGTAGCATATAACACAAAACCAATGTATTACGCGGGCAAATATATGTGTGAACTTTCAAGCCTAACGATTGAAAGATGTATATGTTGCTTATAAAACGTCCCATTGCCTCCAAAAAATATATATACAAACTGATTAAAACAATTAAGTATAGATAAAGGAACGAGATGTATAATAAAGCTAATTGCATGTAGGTATACTATTGTATACTAGTACGCCTCAAAGATCCTCCATTCTTGGACTTCTTGAAGTTTTGAATGCCTTTCGGATGAAGATCTCTAATCCAAAAAAAATTGTCAAAATATTTCCCATCCCAAAGGGACAATGATCCGTACAAATTGATATCACATCCCTCAATTAAACACATAAGGGTATGGTTGTAATTTTTGATAAAGAGCCCTTTTCGATAGAAGTCGGTCCCATTAACAGGCCTGATAACCCTGGCGTACTGTGTCACTTAGGTAATCATGCCTAGTAGAAGGCATTTGATTTAGCTCTATCTTAGTTTTACTAAGGTGAACTTCTTTAAAAAGAGACTAGGACTTGGTGGACTAACATGGGTTGAAACGATAACAAGTGTTGTATGATCCAGAACCGACTTACTATTTATCATTTTGAAAATTTTTGGTTTTTTAGTAGAGGAAATAACTGCAAAAAGAGTGTATAGGTCCTAATGCAATCAAACTTTTTTCACTTGGAGGAATCAATATATCATGAATTCAAGGATGTGGTACATATAATTAAACAAGTAGTGAGTAAATAACTGAACAACATAAAAAACATACATGATACAAGAAACAAACAAAATATACAAGCTAACTACAAAAACATATAATAGTTAAAAACTCCTCAATTGAAAAAATGAACTCATAATGGTTGAAACATTTATATCACTACTGAAGTCACTATTCTGTTACATCCCTATTTCCATAAGGTGCAACTTCGAGACTAAAAGATTAATCAATGTTTTTTTTAAGAATTATGAGAGTTAATGCTTAATCTTAGGAAAACTAGGAAACCTGTTGATTTAATTAAAAAAGTTTTACTGAATTAAACCAATTAGATTCTAGGTAAAGATTCAATTTAATTCAAAAGAAAAGTGTTAGGTACTCTTAAGAATCAACAATTGCGGGTTCGGACTGAACTCATTATTTTTATTGCTGAGGGGATAAAATTATTTGCACAAGTATAATAAATAAATATAAAATACATGAAAAGAATAAAATAAATCATGAATAACAAAGATGGGCTTATATTTGTTCATTTCTAAACAAACTAATCTATTAAGCAATAAACAAAAAGTAAAACACATCTTTTGCGCATGGGAGACCTTGAAAATCGATGAAAAATTCTTCATCGTCCTATTATTAGTATGTAAATAAAAGAAATTATCAAAAAATTAAACTTAAGAATAAAATCTATCATTTTGATGGGTAGGCCTTGAAAATTTAACGAAGAGGTTTTATCATTGGTCAAACTAGTAATTAATATTCCTTGTCAACGTAAAAGTGTAAAGAATATCTCTAAAATAGCAATTAAAAAAGTAACAATGAAAAATCAGCCTAAACAATGATAACAAACAATAAAAATTACAACATCAACAAAGTCACAATGAATCATAAATAACAAATAAATGAAAATAATAAAACTAGAAAATTAGCATACTAATCCAGAATAATCAGGCCATTATCGACAACAAGTAACAAAATTGTAGCATCAATAAAGTAACAAAAGAGCGATTAAAGTAACATCAACAAAAGATTATAAAAATAATAAAAACTGCAACATTAATATAATAATCAAAAATAATCAAGGCAACATTAATAATATTAGCAAACATCTTAATAACACTGATAAATAAAAATGTATAAGAGACAAAACATATATGCAACATGAACACAAATATGTATAATAATGACGAACTGCAAAAATAATCAGATAACACAAAGAAATGGAAAGATCTAAGCCTTACCATCACTAAAAATATGTTTGAAGTTTTACTTTGCCAGAGAGAATAGTAAGGTTACTGTAGAAGATAAATGATTACCAAAGATTTATATCCACACCAAGAAATGAAAGCTAAATTGATCTTCCAACTGATTTTTCCAAACAAGGATATAGCTAGAGTAGTATTAATAAAACCACAGGTACTAGTAAGCATCATCGGCAATCAAAATTAAATCACATAAGTACAATATAAATATCTAAAATAAAATATTTATTTAATAATTGGTTATCCAAATTGACCTCCACTATTCTCCTGATTTTATACTCTTCATCGGACCCTCGTAAACTTCAATTCTGTCTACTCTAATCCACAAGTCAACCACAAATCAACATTCAACTAGAGTTCACCACTTCTCAATATCTTACTTCCTTTCTAATTACACATTATCATTCACTTAATTTTATGAACCCAACACATTATCCTTTACGAACCCTCCCCGAAGCCACTAATAAATAGTCAACTCTAACTCATTCGTAATCATAACTTTTGAAATACTTACTGTCACACCCCTTCTTATACCAAAAAAATTTAGCATTTAAGTTGAAAAGGATTTTTATTATTAAAGTGACAAAATAAAGATTTGTTTCGAAAAAGGATTCATTTCACAATTAAATTCAGAGTCGCCACTTGACATAATTCGGTGTGCCAAGTCATTTTTGGAAAATCCTTTTCAAAATAATTTGACTCTTTAAACTGGTTTGTGAACAGAGATTCCTGCTAAGGAATTCTGTTGATCGAGGGGAAGGTGTCAGGCACCTCTCGATCCCGTGGTTCGACCACGGTCACTTGGTGAAGTGTATCAGCTAGTAAGTCACTATGAATATATAAACCCACAAAAGACACATAAAATAAGTAAGCAAACACATCAAACAACAATCCAAAAAATCCAAAATAATAACATCTAGTCCCATTATATAGTCCAAAATAAAAAAAATAAAAAAAATGTGAATAATATAAATCCTATTCTAACTTAGTCCTAAACTAAGCTCTACCCGATGCCTCAGGCCTTCCTCACGAATGTCCTCCGAATATAACATACTTTGGGGCATTCTCTAGTGAATAAACATAAATACCTCGGGGCATTCCCCAGCCCAATAATACATTTAATCCAAACAGATCACTAAAACCAAACCATTCATCACATTTCATATTCAAATATTCAACAAAAGCACTTATTCCTAAATTTTTGCCTACCCGAACCTACATTTTCCTATCCATTTCAACATATTGTAATTCTATCATGTTCCAACATTAGTCATGCTTATTCTGAATTAAACAAAAACAACAATGAACCAAAATTGAACTATATTCACCTTTTTCACCAATTTCTCAATTCCATCCCAAACTACCAATTTTACTTTTCAAACGGGATACCATTTCACGATATAAGCCATAATCAAAGGAATCAACCGCAAATAAAAACAAAGAGGCATTCATCACCAACAACGAACAAACATTAATAATTTTCAATCCAAAAATACCAAAATATAGTAAACAATAAAATAAAAAAGAAAAAGAGTAGAATTGGACCTTCCGATAATTGACTTTCGTTGATAGTGATTTTTAAGAAAACCCAAATTTGGAATCCCAAATAGAAACCTCAACAGGGAACCCAACTCATATCAAGAAATAATGACCCAAATGGATTTGAATCCAAAGAAAGAAGAAGTAGCACTCAAATCGATATTGAAAACCAAGAAAGCCCGTATCTGAGATTTCGAAACAAAGATAAAAAATAAAAAATCAAGCCATTACTAGAGAAAACTGAGAAAAACCATATGAGATATCATAGTATTTTTTATCTGATCTTTCTGGAGTCAGCTGGTTTGATCGTTGCTCTGTATTTCGCAATAATGGAGACCTTTTTTTGGCTTTGATGGTGCCTGAATACGGTGAATGAATGTGGATTTCAGCAATTTTGAGATTAAACTGATCGAATCACGGCTACAAACTAACTCTAGCAAAAGTTTTCTGGAAACCCAAAGAGACGATTGGATTTCTTAAAATCACTTCATTCTCAAATCTTTTTTCACAGTGCGTGCGCATGTGTATAGGTATTATGAGGATTGTGAATATGGATTCTCAGAATTGTTGTTGGAATCGTAAGTATGTAAGATGAGTTTGTGTATATTCTATTATTGAAATAAAAATGAGCCTCTACTCCTCTATTTTTTTATCTTCAAAAGAGAAAAAATAGAGATGAGAATGGCCCCTAAAAAGAATAGAAAACTTTTTGGGTATTAATAGAAAATCCTTCTATTCCCCCTCTGTGAATTGTGTCCATTGCTCTTAAACAAAAAAAAGATGACAAAAGAGTGAGTTTTGGAGGGGTGGAGACCACGTCGGTAGTGAGGTGGGGTAGGGGTGAGATGGGTGAGGGGAGTGAGATGGTTGATATAAAGTTTGTTAGGATAAGTAAATATTAGGGATTTGATTTGTTAGGGATTTATTGAAATTTTATTATTTTTCTATATGTTTTGGGTATAATCGCATAGGTGGGGTGTTTGATAATGTGAGGTGGAAAATGAATGAATTAGGTTTTGGAAGGGACAAAATTAGGTGTCTACATCATGCCTCCTTTGGGTGTAAACACAACATGTTTTCATACAAAGAAGTAGACAACAAGATAAAATTTTGTCTCGATCATTATTCACAAGAACGAAGCAAGAGGAGGTGGGGAAACCAAGTCTTATTTTGGAAATCATAATTATCCCAAGTTGTGCATAAGTCAAGTCACTGGTATCTCCAAGGTTGGAAGAGAAATGGACTATACCAAGTTGGAGAGTTGAGTGAGGTTCTATCGAGGTTCCGATCTGCGGCTCTAACATTGTATCAAAAAAGAAAATTACAAGTTAAAACATAAATGAAATAAAAAATACTATCTATGCATCTTTTTTTGGACTCTTGACTTAAGTTTCATCACTCTATTGTTCAGGCGGGCTCCTGACTTGCAATTTCTTTAAATTGTTGTTTGGCTTTCAATTGCTTCACCTTGTAGCTTGACTTTCCATATTTTACCCTTGTTTCTTGCCCTTCAATTCCTTCACCTGGTTGCTTGACTTCCAATTTCATCACCCTATTCTTCAAGCAGGATCCTGACTTTCAGTTTCATCACCCTTGTTCTTCAGGCGGGCTCCTGACTTTTAATTTCATCACCCTTGTTCTTCAGGCGGGCTCTTGACTTTAAAATTTCATCACCCTTGTTTTTCAGGCAGGCTCCTGACTTTCAGTTTCATCACCCTTGTTCTTCAGGCGGGCTCCTGACTTTCAGTTTCATCACCCTTGTTCTTCAGGCGGGCTCCTGACTTTCAGTTTCATCAACCCCCATTCTTCAGGAGGGCTCCCCACTTTTAAGTTTCATCAACCTTGTTCTTCAAGAGGGCTCCTTACTTTTAATTTTCATCATCCTTGTTCTTCAGGTGGGATCCTGACTTTCAATTTTCATGTCCCTTGTTCTTCAGATGGGCTCCTTACTCCAATTTCATTACCTTTGTTCTTCAGGAAGGCTCCTGACTTTTAATTTAATCACCCTTGTTCTTTAGGCGAGCTCCTAACTTTAAATTTCATCACCCTTGTTCTTTAGGTGGGCTCCTGACTTTCAATTTCATCACCCTTGTTCTTCAAGCAGGCTCCTGACTTTCAATTTTTATCACCCTTGTTCTTCAGACGGGCTCCTAACTTTCAATTTCATCACCCTTGTTCTTCAAGTAGGCTCCTAAACTTTAATTTCACCATCTTTGTCCTTCAGGCAGGCTCCTAACTTTCAATTTAATCACCCTTGTTCTTCAGGCGAGCTCCTGACTTTAAATTTCATCACCCTTGTTGTTCAGGTGGGCTCCTGACTTTCGATTTCATCACCCTTGTTCTTTAGGCAGGCTCTTAACTTTCAGTTTCATCACCCTTGTTCTTCAGGCGGGCTCCTGATTTTCAGTTTCATTACCCTTATTCTTTAGACGGGCTCCTGACTTTTAATTTTCATCACCCCTATTCTTCAGGCGGTCTCCTAACTTTTAATTTTCATCACCCTTGTTCTTTAGGCAGGCTCCTGATTTTTAATTTCACCACCCTTATTCTTCAGGAGGGCAGACTTTCTATTTTATCACCCTTATTCTTTAGGAAAGCTCCTGATTTTTAATTTTCATTACCCTTATTCTTTAGACGGGCTCCTGACTTTTAATTTTCATCACCCCTATTCTTCAGGCGGTCTCCTAACTTTTAATTTTCATCAACCTATTCTTCAAGCTGGCTCCTGACTTTCAATTTCATCACTCTTGTTCTTTCGGCGATCTCCTAACTTTCAATTTTTATCACCCTATTCTTCGGGCGGGCTCCCGACTTTTAATTTTCATTACCCTAGTTCTTCGGGTGGGATCCTAACTTTTAATTTTCATTAAAAGATTTTGCGGATGTCAAACCCAATCAATGATGAATAATGCAAAGATGAATCAAGATTTTGATCAACAAATACACCTTCTGAGGGTAAACTTGAATGACTGAGATCAACAAGTCCCCCTCTTAAGAGTGAAAGTAATAGGTTATTACTAAAGTGAATCATTTAGAATTAAAGGCACAAATTATGAATTGCGTCTCCTAACCGTGAGACATAAAATATCCAAATTAGAGAATGTGTCCATTTGGGGTACAAGATGATGAGTTTTACCATAATTATGATTACCAAACCTGTACAGCAACACTACTCTTGCATTTACAGAAATGAGGAATTACACCTCTAGATATTTTCTCTTTGAATCCTTTGATTTGAAGGTAGAACCTGTTCTTGTTTCATATAAAGAAAACTTGTGAGATTAAAATAGGGTGGTTGGCTTACGGCTTTGGATTTTGGGTGATTTCTCTTGCACTTTCCCCATTTACCTTGCTTTCAATTATTAGCATATGTCCTTAACTTGCTGAATCATTAACCCAAACTCAGATTATTAAGAGTTACTTTAAAACAAAACACAGTATCTCTACTTTTCTGTGTTTATCAAATAATCCCCTTTAAACGTTCGTATTTCCATGAGTTCTTAGCTTTGTCTGTTGACAAAACTTTCTGCATGCCTTATTTCGACTCACAGTCATATCTTGTTCATGTGCTGTCTTTTGTCTTACTTCGTGCATTTAAAGAAGCTGGTAGCCAGTTTTGACATCTTTTCTCACTTGTTTTTACATGGACTTGGCTTAAAAACAAGAGAAAAATGACATTGATTTTTATTTGGATAGATGACTCAGTAAAATAAAGAGAAGAAGATGAATGTCCCCATTTGAAACAGAGAAAATAAAATCTTATACAAAATATGACAATCAACTCTAATGATTATGACATATGTTTTGGATTAAGCTGCCTAATCTTTTCATCCTAACTTCCCACCAATTGTTGTAGAGTTAATGGCCCTAAAACTGAGTTGCTTCCTTGGGCCAATTACATTCAAAGACCCTGTTTGGCTAATGACACCTTGAAGGGTTTTCGCCAATAAACCTCTTGCATTTTATTTCTCTCAACTGACTATTGCCTTATGGTGTCTGTAAGGGATTTCACTAATAAAAATTTCTTATTTTAATTTCTCTTATCTCACCATCTTCATACGGTATCCATAAGGGTTTTCACCAATAAGCCTCTCTCATTTTTATCTCTCTCAACTTACCATTGCCTTATGGTACCCGTGAGGGTTTTCACCAATAAGGCTCTCTCATTTTTATTTTTCTCCTGATTTCTTATGTTGAGGAAAACAAGTAGTACCCAAAAATGTGTCATCATATCCATTACATGCATAGCCTTAACATTCTCAAAAATTGATCTGAAGTTCTTTCTTTGGTTGTAACTTGACTTTTGGATATGGTTAGAAAGAAAGGTTGACATGTGTCCCAAGCGATACTTGAAGTGGGGTAGGACTTACAACTTTTGGAATCGACTCAAATAGTGAGAATTAACTCATGCCCCAGTTTCTTTAGAATGGGTAATTCAAAATTGTTTATTGGGTTAGACCGAGCCCAGAGTAGGGCAGCCTACGTATCTCACCCTCGAGAGAGGAGAATCAGATCACACGTAGTACTGACAGATTGTTCTTTATTTTGATATGATTTTTCTCTTTTCTTTCTCTTTTTATTGAGTCCTTTTCTCTTTAGGATTTTCTTTTCTGACTCTATTTTCCTTGACAATCTTCTCTTTTCTTTCTTTTTGAACACATTTTTTCTCTCTTTTTATTTTGGATTTTTGACTCCATTTTTGCTCAACACCTTTTTTGAAACTTTTCAAATTTATCTTGATTCCAATAGAGGGATATGAAATAAAATAGAACCAATTCTCAATGGGGTGAACAACGGAAGGCACAATGTTTGGATAGCAAAATAAAATGCCTTCGTCGTATCAATCCTTGAAAATACAAGTACACATTATGCAATATGAAGTGAAAGATGAAAACCATTTGTGACATTTTCTTTTTAGCACTAACTTTAACTGAGCTTGTGTGTCGCTACTTCTTCTGCAAACTCCACCATTGTCTTACATTCCTCTTATCGAAGGATCTATCCTTTCATAGAGCTATTCATCTTCCAGTTTCTCTTAATATAGGGATCGCGCATCCACTATCTGACCTAATCGAGCTATGCTTTTCAATTGATGACCAAGTTATTCTTATGAATCTCAAAATAATGGCCTTAGTTTTGAAAGAAGACTTCAACATGGTCACCAATTGTCTTAACATGATACCTATTTCTCAGATGTTTTTTCTAACTTTAGCCCTCTGATTAAAAGTTCATGCTAAAATTGGATTTTAAGATCTAGCTGAAAAATCCACAAGCATGTAATATCACTAGAGCCAACATAAAATGTATTATGTGAAGAAAATAAAAAAACATCACATGTTTAGAGAACAAAAGGAAAAGGGACATTGCATTTAGTTAAAATAAAAGATAGAAGGGTTTGAACATAAATGACAAAGGGACAAAACAAAATAGATCCCAAACTACAACCCTGAAATAATTCAAATAACAAAAAATAAAATAAAACAAACTACCAAACATCCATCCTAGAAGGGAGATGAGTGACTTCCCAATTGAGGAGGCTGACATCTTAGCCACTGGTTTGCACATCAGCATGACTAGAGCTTTCACCACTGTCAATGTTCTACACCATAATCGATTTATCTTGAATCACCTTTTCTATTTCTCTTTTCAAAGAACGATAATCTTTAATACTGTGACCCCGAATGTCAGAATGATATGCACATCGTACATTAGGATTAAAACTTCTTGAATGCGGATCAGGAGTATACCCAAAGAGAGGATTGATCATGCCCCACTGTACCAATCTCTGTAATAAACTGGCATACAACTGTCCAATTAGTGTGAAATTATCTCTATGCTTCTGCCTCTTTTTATTATTTGATTTGGATTGAACATCGGGCCTAGAAGGTCTTTGATATGTTTGTGGAGTTGGAGGATGACTCTGAGGAGTTAGTACATACCATTGTGAGTAAGAAGGGAGTTTAACATATGGTTGTGCGCAATATACTAGATATGAAGGTGGGGAAATCGAGTATAATAAATTTGGGGAGGGATTACAGAGATAAATCTTTTTGGATTTCTTTAAATAAGATCACCGAACCCTAGAAGGGTTGCCTACGTATCTCACTCTCAAAAGAGAAGAATCAGGTGTGTGTAGTTCATCCAGGTTGGATAATTAAAGATTAAATAATAAACTAAACCTTGACTTGAGAACATGACCAAAGATAGACAATGAAAAAAAACACAGCAATAAAATCTTTTTGAGTTTTTTATTTTGACACTTCATATAAAAATGATACCAACAACTATCAAAGAATTTTTTTTTTGGTATTTTTATTATATGAAATGTAAAAAAATCCTACCATCTTTTGAATTCTCCTTTTACAAATAGTTTCTATTTAAAAAAAAATATTTTAGGAGTTTTCGAATTGTGAATACTTACTAAAGAAACAAAAGGAAAATCTTTTTGATGTTTTTGTTTTTTTAAGAAAACGAATGCAAAAGGTAAAACTCTTTTTGAATTTTTGAATTTCCTTTTATTCCCCCCTCAATGAATTGTGTCCATTGCTCTTAAAGGAAAAAAATGACAAAAGTGTGAGTTTTTTAGGAGTGGGGACCACGTAGGTAGTGAGGTGGGGTAGGAAGTGAGATGGATGAGAGGCATGAGTTAGTTGAGATAAATTTTGTTAGGATAAGAGAATATTAGGGATTTGATTTGTTAGGGATTTATTGAAATTTTATTATTTTTTTATATTTTTGTGGGGTATAATCGCATGGGTGAGGGTGTATGATAATGTGAGGTGGAAAATGGATGAATTGGGTTTTAGAAGGGACAAAATTAGATATCTGCACTTACCAATTTAGGACAACACATCTATTAACTTATACATATACGTAGAAACTCAATTAAGAATTAAACAACACCTCAAGCATGATATCATCATCCACAGCTACCTTGCACCATAAAGTCAAGTAAACCAGAGAAATAGGGAATGAATACATATACTCAACAAATAAATCCATGACTAGTGATGACTAACTCGACCTTTCCATAATTATATTTTCATTGCACTTCAACATTTAATTATATTATTTATGTATGGAGATTTCCCGGACCACTCATGGTTCTAAATAATAATAATAATATCAATTGGTTCACTGAGGGAACCCAAAATATCAACAACAATGGAACTTGATCCAGTCATGGAACCGTCAAACTTACCAAAACGTTGTACACACAAACTATGGGTCTTATACTTGTCCACTAGCCATGATAATTTAGTCTTATATTATAAATCCATGTAACAATAGATTCAATCATAATATGAGCAGTACAACCACACTTGCATTTAAAATAAGCCACTTTACACAATCTCATTTTAGGTGATTAAGCAACTTGTAATACCATCCAATAAGTCAATACACACCTTATGTATTGCAGCAAGTAGACAAAAGGGGCATTTTACAAGAACATAGGAATTAAATTAATTCTCAACTACATTGAACCACCGCCTACCCCTTTCTAGTAAATATAATATCTGGTCTAAATAACACATAGAACAAGTACACACAAAAATAGTCGTAAAACTAATCTTAGACAACCAGTATCTAGAATACCACACAAATATTCTATGCAAAATTTATTGCTTCCAACCTTTCATCTTATATCTAGTTCCTATCCTATTCACACAATCAATCTATTAAACTGGGAACGAAACATTCATATCTGACCTACCAACACCTACCAATGTATCAACAACACATTACCACAACCAACCATTTCCACTCATTAATTGATTAATTAAGAACAAATAATTATAGAAAAACATACATAACATCACAAAACTCTTTCAACAAAATTCATCTTATTCACATAACCTGAAAATATGAGTTTATCCATCTATACACCTTGCTTGTAGGACTATGCATTAAATCTTCCATCAATCTATGTTATGCATACATTTTCTAATACAGGTCTGTGCTACTTAATTAAACCTAGACCACCTTGGCATAAAGCAACTAATATGCAGTTATGAACTTGAGATTCTGTCTCTATTCTTGTGATTATTAAGTGAAATCCATGAGAAAGCATTATGTTCTAACCCTTTAAAGCGTATTTCTTCTCCATTGCTCTAGAACTATAAGGCAGCCCTAGTGTGTTTTAGAATAAAGACTTTTACTTGTTTGCAATAAAAGGGACAATGAAAAATAAGGAAAAAGTGGGACTATTTCTTATTACCTCAAGTTTTTAAGCTCTTGATCCACCAAAAGATACTCATTATATTATCTTTCCAATGCTACCGATCTCATCTTAATCTGGTATCGTAGTCACAAGTTATGGAAAATTATCTGATAAACTACCAAACTACCAGTGACAATGGCCCTAGCAATGACTCATTGCCAAACATAATGAGTTGTAGCAAAATTCATTGTCACGATAGTAAAGTGAGGGACCAAGACTTTATCCCAGTGAGGACGAGTCCATCATATGACTCGTAATAATTCTAAATGAGTCACTAGGTATACCCATCATCAATATAGTAAAAACCATGGGATCAATTCCTTGAAAATGACTCCTCATAATGACTCGTGACCAGACCGAACAAGTCATTACCTATACTATGTCGACTATTTCCTAAAATTTCTGATGTACTAATAAGTGCTTTTTGGTCTTTTTCTATCATTTGATAACTCCTAACACACATTGTGTAGGATTACCTAAGGGTGCCATATAAGCCTAATTTCCCCAAAAGTTCCCAAAAAATCACAAAACCAAGAAAAAGGAGTTATTATTTTTCTCTCAAGCTAAGTTAGAGTTCCTCAATCTCAAGTTGAAATTCCAAGGATTTATCCAAGGCTACCATCTCTAGGTATGTGGGATTTCATGAATGGGTTACTTCCACCCATTGAGTCCAAAAGGATTCTTAAATTCTCAAGTTTAATTCCCTTTTAAGTTTTGGGTTCCAGGTCAAATATGAGTTTTCTTAATTTCTTTAATTTATTCTTATAACTAAACCATGAAGATATGTTTTTCCATAGGCTTAGAATCTTCTTATACCTAATATCATGAATTTCCCTTATTATTGATCAATCATTGAGTTTTGTCTTGAATTATGAAATTTCCTATTATGATCAGCTTTCAATATTATCACATTCAGTTGCATTAATCAGAGCTGGTGGATTATGAATACTCGATACCTAGGGATTCATGCAGATATGATGTTCCAGCATTTGATGAAATAATTCACTTTTTTTACGAGGGATAATTATTGTTTACTAGTAATTATTAGGGTATTTGATGTTTGTGCTACTTATTCTCAGAAAACAAACTCAAAATCAAGAACAACTTGGAAAATTTAGTACTAGATGGATGCGATGGACCAACTGACAGTCCATTAGACCTGTGACAGACCATAAACATGGATTTCACCACTTGGGCAAAAAATAGATGATCTGATGGAGGGCAAAGGTCAAAGTGACAAACCGTTGAACATGCAATAGGTCATCTCTTTGGTCGTCTTATGTTAAGAAGATCCATAAAACTTTTAAAGATCAAGGATGGGAGGTACAATGGACCATCAGACTTGTGATGGGCCGTCGCTCTGACCATCGACCATAACAAAAAGACAGTGTTGAACTAGATAACTCCCAATGGCCTGACTAATGGACCATTATTTATCAGATAGTCTGTGAGGCATGCCGTCGACAATGATGTGGCAGCCTGAGTTGAATTAACAATAGCAACTTTTAGGAAGCGTATAAATACCCAACTTAGGGTCATATTAGGGATCTTTTGGCTATTGGCTAAAGTTGTAAAGTATAATTGACTGAGAATCAAGTTGAGAGCATAGGAATTTCTCTATTATTACTTGTAATTTAGGGATTACAAAAAACATCTTTGATTTTATAAGTTGATTCTGAATTGCTTATGAAATGCATATTGTTTTTCTTCTCCTTAATTATGTATGGCTAAAACTCCCATAAATAGGGTTATAGGGGCCTTGGTGTAATTCAATGTTAGGGTTGAGGGACTGATAAAACCTTGATAATAATTTCAATTACATAACCTTCTCTTCAGTTTAATGATTTTTCTTGGTTGCAAACTTAAGATATGTGTCTATGAACATCTTTCTTGAACAAAGAAGTTAGTGTTGGTAAAATATAAGGGTTACGAGATGATTATAGTATTTGCCCTCTAAATTTATGATTGATGCCTTAATAGGATCAATTTTGTAAGGATTTAGTTGTTTTACCAATTTATCACTTTATGTTTGAAAGAATTGAATTGAATCCATATTTGAAGGTTGAAAAACAATTAGATAGAAGTAATTATACAATTTTCCTTGTAATTGGAATTGTTGATGTATGGATTTGTAAAATCCCACAGCCCTTAGTTTTAAAACACCTTGGTAATCATAACCCTAGTTTATTAATCCTCATTCTCTATACATTGAAACTAAAACATTAGTTTTTAATACTTTGCAAACACTCAAACCACTATTCATAACAACAAAAACCCTATTTTAATTTTGAAATCTTATGACTAACAGTCCATTAATAATCATAAGACTTAGTTAACACCTTATTCCTTGTAGGATTCAACCCCAACCTAGCTGTGTTATATATTTGACAACGACCACTTACACTTTTTTAAGAGAGTTGTAATTTGGGATTATCAAATTTTGGAACCATTGCTAGGGAATGCGGTTGTTAAATAAGTATTTGTGCGTTAATTGACTTTTAGTCAAGTTTCCTAATTTTACTTTTATTTATTGTTTTTGATACTTGAAGGCTATTTATTGTGCATGCCATTAATAGTAAGGTCAATGTAGCCATTATTACCCTTCAACCCAGAACCTCAAAGAGTTATGAGAGAAAATATGACTGGATAATAAGAGGCTAGAAGACTTGCTGCTTTGGCAAATACACAGGTAAATTAACAGAATGCAGACAATCCCAGATGTGTGCCTAATATAGATGATGATGACTTGGGTGATATGACATGGTTGATCCTTCGAACAGGCGACTTGTAAGAAATATGGCCGCACTAGCAAATTAGAATAGGCAAGCTAGAGGGAGAGTGCACCACCAGCGCGCCTGCGGTGTACTTTGATCTAGATGATGATAATTAAGATCATTTTGTTAGAGCTATTGCTACAGAAGCAAACATTCTACCACCATTGGCTCTTGAGGTAAAATTTAATATCATGAGCTCAATAATCCAACTACTCAACTTGAAAGGGCTATTGGGTGAACTACTGGGGGATGATCCTAATATACATTTGGTGAACTTCATCAATATTTGCAAGTAATTTGACAATCCTAGAGTAGGGTAAAATGCCATTGTCTGGGGTTATTTCCTTTGTCTCTATCTTGAGAGGCAACTCTATGGTCGAATGAGTTGGCACTCGATTCTATAACAAACTAGAGAAAACTAAAAAGAGCTTTCCTAGAAAGGTTCTTTTCGTCTTCTAGGATGTTATAGTTGAGGGATGAAATCAACAACTTTAGGAAACTACCGAACGAGGCCTTTCATGAACATGGATGTGACTCAAGAAGAAATTAACATAATATCCAAACCACAAGTAGACTGAAGAGCAGCTATTGGGGATGTTCCATAAGGCTTTGAATTCCATTACAAAGCCAACCATAGATACTATAGTAGGAGAAGCTTTCATAGATCCCACTTTCACTGAGGCTTTGGAGATATTAGAGAAAATGACTAAGAGAAGTAGAGCTTGGCATGCTATGGATTTTAAGGTAGCACGAAATACTTATTCTAGTGGGATGTGGGCAGGGCAACATTAGAGAGAAGAGGAACGTGATAAAGATATGGCTCACATAAAGGCATAGAATTCTCGTGTTAGATCGAGATTGCATTCTCCCATATCTCGGAAGATGAAATCAAGATGTAATGCCATGATCTTGGACAACATGCGAGGTTCTTTCTTTGCTAGGCTTTCCTTGTGTATCAACTCCACATGAACATATTTTTTCTCTTTAGTGTTCCTATACCACTCCTTTCATTCCTCCTCTAGGACTCATTTGATTCCGAACATGCGGCGAAGTATTTGCAGCGAGGAGGATTCACCTTGCTCTTTTCGTCCCCTTTTCTGGCCTTTTTGTGAGGTGGTTGCTTTATCCTTTCCTTGTCGTGCTTTTGGTGCCATTGTACCTGAGATTAAAATGACAGTCATATTAGCTTCATCTTGGTAAATACAATTGACAAACAAACCCAGTGGCCCCACCCCACACTTAATTTGTTGGCACAAACTAATTGCGTGAACGTTATCGATTACTCAGACTTCATCGATGTACGTTTAGGTGTTATGTTCCAATAATATAATCAGTGCAGTCATACTTGTGTTGTCATCTTAACTAACCTTTTCCGATTCTAGTTCATGTAATCTTGACAATGCTTTCATGTTTTGGACTAATGCATTACTTTGAATAAAACTACTACATAGATATTGTATCAATTTATGGCTTGAAATAATCACAACATCTCATGTTTGTAGTTAACCATGATTTTCCATTGCAATGAACAAGTCATTCAAGCAAGCTTTCAAGTTACAAGATTATGCAATTTTCTGAACCATGTCGATTTCGGAAGAAGTATGACAGTGTATCAAAATTAACTACAAGTTGGAACCAAGTCAAGAACACCAATACGTATTCTTTCACTTTCTTAGATGTATCACAACAAATCAACCATATTCAAATCACCAACACTACTTCAAGATTTAACAACTTAGTATAGGCGTAGTATTGTAATACTTACGGAATATAAGAGAAGATAGCCGAAGTACTTACTTGGTTGATGGACTCGGAAGATGTTCTTGCAAAGTAAAAGAGCAAAAGGAAAATTTTTGAGAGAATTTGGAGAGGTAGGCGACGCCTAGGTTGAAGTTTCAATGCAATTTTGTTTTAAGACTAAGGTACTATTTATAGGACAATCTTGGGTCGGGTTTTGACCCATTTGGAATCGGGTTAGGAGACCAAAAGTGAGCATAGGCGGCGCCTAATGCTTTGACTATGCTTGGCATAGGCGGCGCCTTTTGCAAAGCCTAGTTGAGCATAGGCGGAGCCTATGCTATGGCATTGTTGAGCATAGGCGGCGCCTATGCCATGGCATACTAGATTCAGAGACAAAAGGCTTTTGCACAGGCGGCGCCTATGCTATGGCATTGTTAAGCATAGGCAGCGCCTATGCTATAGCATTGTAGAATCCGAGAGCTTAGGCCATAGCATAGGCCTTGCCTTGTTCGTGGCCTAGATTTACATAGGTCTTGCCTTGTTCGTTGCCTATATTTGCATAGGCAATGCCTAACTGATAACGCTCAATCTACAGCTCTCGTGGGAGTGTAAAGCGGTCGTTAGCAAATATAGAACCCAATCTGGGTTGGGTGTCGATCCCACAGGGAATAGCTTGGCCAACAAGTAAGTAAAGTTAATAGACTTTTGGTGCAAGTCTCGTAAGAAGGGGGGATTGTAATAAGTAACCAAAGTAATGAAATAAAAGCTGAAAATAGCAAAGTAAAAAGAGAGTATTTCGTAGGTTGTGAAACAATGAGAATTGAAGCGTTGGGGTTATGTCCACCTTCTGAGGTATACGTCTCTATTGGCTATGAGTGTGTAGAGTCTTGACATGCAATTGCTTATAGAGAATTGTAGTCGATGGTAAATCCAAGCATCTCTCGACCTAAACAAGGACTATTTCACTTTAACTCTCTCGAGCTTAAAGCGTGTCTAACGGACGAATTCTCCAAGAGGTTAGTCCAGTTACGGCACTAGCTTTTTAATAGGAAAGGGTGTCCTACTACCTTGACATTATCTCTTTTCCAGACAAATAACCTTTCTCTCGAACAAGTTAAATGTTAGACTGGCGTTATTCGTGCGTTTGCAACCGCAAAGAATGTAGATTAAGGTGAAGAGCGTAATGATATAAGCAATATACGTGTCTTGAACTCACAAACTCACAGCTATAGATAGTAACTCATTCGGCTTCCATAACCCCAACTAAGAGGTTTAGTTACCCATGAATGCGAAGGATATCACGTTTTGCATGGTGGATGGCGTGAAAAGTAGGTGGTTAGGCATGTGGTTTAGGTGATTCCGTAGCAAGTAACGATTCTCTTGTTGTGGAATTTAAGAATAGAAGAGTAGATTAGAAGTGTTTGTAGTGGAAGATGAGAGGGATGGAAGAAAATTAATTGTTGAATTAAGTGAAGAATGAATTGTAGATTCCTTCACTAAGGGAGGACTTAATTAAAAATCTCTAGCATGATAGGGTATTTATAATACTCCTATCCTACTCCTACTAAGCTAATGAAATAAATAACCAAATCCTAATATACTAATGAAATCCTTGACCAAAATGTACTAGGGTAAGGTTACAATATCATAATCCAAATAGATTAGTGAAACACATAACCTAATTATACTAGGTTAATGTATCTTTGTAAAAATCCAGCTTTGTGTCTGTAAGTCCCCAAAGTCTTCAGAAATGTTGTTTTAGCCCGGGACAGATTTTCCATGCAGTAGATTTGGTCCTTTAGGCGTCCAGCTTTTTTCCATCTCGTTCATGAGCTTTCTTTTGCGTCAAGTAAGCCATAAAATGTTGTATTTTACATCATTTATACCTGAAACTTTACTAATCATGTTGGTTAGCTCATTTATAGGAAAAAGGACAAAAAGTGCATGAAATAGATAATTAGTTCTCAAAACTAGGCTAAAATATGGGCAAAATATATTGATATAGGCACGTAAATTCGCCTATCATCAACACCCCACACTTAGAGCTTTGTTCGTCCTCGAACAACATATCATGTCCTTCTAATCATCGACTTAAGGTTTTTACAGCAACAACACAAAACATTCGTCAAGACAAGCACAACAATTATCAACAAAGAGTAGCTTTTCGATTATAAGTAGAAACAATTTAACCTCAAGCATAGAATCGTGATGGTGATCAGCTCGCATGCAAACGTTAAGGTACATAGAATCATATACAACTATCCAAAACTCATCAACCATGTGTGTCTCACAATATAGTACCCATAATCACTCACAAATATAGCATATTTTTCAAACATGGGTATCAAAGTATCCTTGCACTCACTCTCACAAAGAATTCATATGTGGCAACTAATGACCATAAGCTTGCCTTTAATGTAGTACTCTACTAAATGTCGGAATGTTAAGATTAGGATCAAGTAGGTCTTTAGATGGTTGTAATGTAGGCTAAGGGACGGGTAGGACTATTTTGGCCAAGAATAGTGACTAGGTTCCTAAGCACTTTAATACATCACTTTGTATCAATGACACTTTTTTCTTTCAACCTTTCTTTACTCTTTTATTCTACCACCATTGTTCTCCTATTTTGTTTTTCAATTTTAAGCACAACTCACTTTTCAGCTTTCTTTTCCTTTTTCTTTTCACAACATACCTCTTATGATAGCACTTTCTTCCTTTTTCATAACACATTCAAGCACCATTACAATTTAAAGCATCATACTCACCCAATTTCCTCTTATGTTGTCACATGACTTTTTCACTTTAAAGCACTTAGGAATTTGGATCAAATTACGATCTTGAAAAAAATGGATTAGGCTTACATACAAGGTTGTCAAAGAAATAGGCTAAAGGCTCAAAAGGGTTTAACTAGGATGATTTACATGGGTAAGAAAAACTGAAGGTAAACATGTATAGGTTGCCAAAGAAATGCCTAAATCATATCCTAAACTTACACTCCTTATTTTCGCTTTGCATACATACCAGGCAAGTTCTAGCATCAGCCACATACATAGAATATACTATTATCTCGCACACACAAGGCACATGGTCGACTTGATTGGAAGCAATATAGACTCTCGACCCAACAAGTGAAGGAATTGAGTCACACAATATAATAAGTCACAACTAGAGCCTAAATGTCTCAATAGTCACAATTGTAACACATACTCTTGTTCTAATCTCATGCTGCCTATCAAAATAATTTCATGCGAAGCTAGAAAAAATTTTACTCCTAAAAAAAACTAAAAAACGTCAAACGAAAAAAAAAAACAAAAAATAAAAAAAATGGACTCAAAAAAACAAAGTAAACAAGCAAACATACAAACATAGGTGCAAACAAAGAAGTATAGCATGCAGATTCTGCCACCCCACACTTAGACTGGACACTTCCCTTAGTGGAAAATAAAGTCGAAGAACCTGATTAGTCGGACTCCTCATCAATGTCGGGGGTCATACCCCCTTCATCAGAATCATCATAAGAGTCATCGTCAGAGTTCTCCTCATCATCAGAATCAGGCAAGCGTCTATCATCATCAGTTGGCACGTCATCGTCAAAAGGTTCCTCAAAATATACGCCCACTCCACACATCTCCCGGGCATGCCTATTCATTGGGTAGTCGTGGTCCAGCTGTTGGAGCTCTTCAGCAGTTGGAATACGTCCACCACTCATCATAGTGAATCGCGTCATGCCATAGAGATGACAGAAGAAACTCTCGTCACGAGCGTGTCTCTCCGCAGTGGTAAGGTTGACTCCATGCGTTGTTTCAGCATCTTTGACCTTGGTGAGGTCAACCTTCTTTGGGTTATGTGGGAGTTTGTGGTCAGCTGGTTCCTCTTCTATATCCTCCTTCCGCAACATTGCTGTCAACAAATTGCCGAATATGAAATGGGACCTCCGGTGGAGTCTGGCCTTCCTCATGGTAGATTGAATGATTGCCCCAAAGTTGATAGGGACATTCCTCATCAACGCATAAACCAAACACACTCTATCTCTCGATATCTTGGTGTATTGCATCCCAGGAATAAGGCATGATTTGACAATGCGCATCCAGATTCTTGCTTCCCTATTTAGTGGAGCATAGGGGAAGGTGTTGTGATGGCCTGTTTCCTTATGTCTGCCCCATCTTGCCATTGATCTGCTTCCACAAAGCGTGTGTCTTATTGCTCTGTAAGGAGTCCTGCTGTACAGCTCTTTGTATGGTGCAGGGTCGACCGAAGGTAGGCCAAGAAAAGAGTTGATCCAATCCGCTGTAAGCTGTAACACTTGGCCCCGAATTTTGACTTCGTTGCCTGTTGTGTTTGGCGACCAGTTGGCATAAAACTCTCTTGTCAAGTCAAGATTGCACTCTCCCATGTCGCGGAAGATGAAATCCAGCTTCAAAGCCATTATTTTAGTCAACATTTGCGGCTCCTTCTTTGCTAAGTTCTCCTTGTTGATCAAGTCGACGTGCACATATTTCTTTTCTTTGTTGCTGCTGTACCATGCCTTGGCTTCTTCCTCAAGAACCCATTTGATTCCGAACATTCTGCGTGGTAGGTGTGCTGAAGATGATTCTCCTTGGTCTTTTCGACTTCTCTTCTTGTCCTTTCGGGACGTGGTAGCCTTCTTCTTGCCTTGCTTTGCTTTGGGTGCCATTGTACCTGAGACTAGAAATAATGTTAGTTGCAGCACAATCTCACTTGATACAATCTATATGCAAGCACTAGGGGTACCACCCCACACTTAATATTGTTAACACAAATCGGTGAAGTGAAAGTGGTCGAGTACTCAGATTTCGTCGACATACGTTTTAGGAGTGTATTCCGACAAGAAAATCAGCATTACATCACTTATTTGCATACATTGGACTACTTTCATGGTGGATATAGCAATATACTACAACCTAGGGGTTACCACATGGAATCATTATTCTTACAACAAGCACACCCTCCTAAGTCGATAGGTACTATAACCTTATCCCGATGGACGGGATGGTCTATCATGTAAGCATCCAAACAACAATCTTAAGCAATATTCATAGCCATGTCAATTCAGCAATTATAATAACAATGCTATCGAAGTAAAATTCAAGTCAGAAACAAGTCAAGAATTCCCTACGTAGATATTCACTCACACGTTTTTGCAACAATTATCCAAACACATGCACATCACCATCAATCTCACATGATTTAGCAAAATATAATAAGCATAGCAACGTAGTACTTACTATAGATAGATGAAGAATAAGAGAGCACTTACTTGCTTGAAGATTGTGGAGAAGTTGTTGTGGATTGGAAGAACAAAGGAAGAAAATTTTGAGAGGATTTGGAGTGATATGCGGCGCCTTTAGGGTTGTTTCTAATGTGATTGTGTTATAAAACCAAGTCCCCTTTATATAGGAAGAGTATGGGTCGGGTTATGACCCATTTACAATTGGATTTGGGGACAAAATCACCACATATGCGGTGCATATCCCTCGGCATATCACTTACATATGCGGCGCATTGTCCATGGCATAATAGGACATATGCGCCGCATAGTCTATGGCATTTCTAGACATATGCGCCGCATAGTCTATGGAATTTGGTCTCAGTATCTCAAATGCCATAGCATAGGTGGCGCATAGTCAAAAGCATACCTAGGAATAGGCGGCGCATAGTGTATAGCACACTAGATTCCGAGTCCTTCGTCTATAGAATAGGTTGTGCATCATTCGTGGCCTATTTTTACCAAGGCCTAGCCTTCCTCGAAGCCTATTATGACGTGAGAAAGACTCAATTCATAGTATTATGCATCACCATTCCTAACTTACCGACTTTACCATACAATGCGTCCAAATCGTCGATTGAGATCAATCTTCTCGTCGCGTACTTCTTGCACCTATATTTGCTCAAAACACAATGAAAACGATTAGTACGATGGGTTGCCTCCCACCAAGCGCCTTAGTTTTGGTCGTGGCACGACTCTTATTTTTGGATTTTCATTTATCAAGAAGAAAAAATACTAAAACGATAAAACGATAAAACGATAAAACAATAAAACGATGGGTTGCCTCCCATCTAGCGCCTTATTTATTGTCGTGGCTCGACGTAGTAATCTCGAGTACTTAGACTTCGTCGAGATAAGTGATGGCCATGTCATTCATCGAGTCAAGAGGACCGATATATGGCTTGACACGTTGGCCATTCACTTTGAAGATAACACCCTCACTGTTTTCCAATTCGACTACTCCAGATGAGTAGACTTGAATGACTTTAAATGGACCAGACCACTTTGATTTTAACTTACCTGGGAAGAGCTTGAGTCTGGAGTTAAAGAGCAGTACCATGTCACCTTTTTGGAAGTTTCGTCGAACAATCCACTGATCATGATACTTCTTCATCCGCTCCTTGTATAAATCTGATCTTTCATATGCATGGAGACGAAATTCATCTAGTTCGTTCAGCTGCTCCAACCTCAGGTTCTTCACATCATCCCAATTCAGATTCAAGTGCTTCAATGCCCACAATGCCTTGTATTCAAGCTCGATGGGTAGATGACAAGCCTTCCCATAAACTAGCTGATAAGGTGACATGCCAATGGGTGTCTTGAATGCAGTCCTATACGCCCATAGTGCATCATCTAGCTTTCGAGACCAATCCTTCCAATTCGCATTAACCGTCTTGGCAAGGATTTGCTTGATCTCACGATTGGAAACCTCTACTTGTCCACTAGTTTGGGGATGATAAGGCGTAGCTACCTTGTGTTTCTTGACTCCATACTTGGCCAATACAGATTTGAATAGCTTGTTGCAAAAGTGAGATCCTCCATCACTTATGATAGTACGAGGTACTCCAAAGCGAGAGAAGATATTCTTCTTTAAAAATGCTACAACACACTTTCCTTCGTTATCGGCCAATGCTACAGCTTCAACCCATTTCGACACATAATCCACAGCAACCAAGATGTACTTCATTCTAAACGAATTCACGAATGGTCCCATGAAATCAATACCCCACACATCAAAGAGTTCTACCTCCAGAATTTTGGACATGGGCATTTCATGGTGTTTTGAAATAGCTCCTTGACGTTGGCATTGGTCACACCTTCTCACATAGTCGTGTGCATCTCTTAATATTGTAGGCCAATAATAACCACTTTGCAAGACTTTCCTTGCCGTTCGATTCCCTGCATGATGTCCTCCAACTTGCGAAGTGTGGCATGCTTCCAATATAGTAGGCACTTCTTCATGGGATATACATCGTCGAATGATACCATCCGCGCATCTTCGAAACAAATAAGGCTCATACCAATAGTAGTGCTGAACGTCATGCATAAACTTCCTTCTCTGGTGGTAAGATAAATTGGAAGGTAACACATTACTCACCACGAAATTTGCAAAGTCGGCATACCATGGTAATTTCTCCATTGTTGTCGCTAGTATCTCCTCGTCAGGGAATGCATCATCAATCTGATTTTCTGGTTGCGCCACATACTCATTCTCAAGTCTAGATAGGTGATCAGCCACTTGGTTCTCGCAACCTCTTCTATCTTTGACTTCGAAATTGAACTCTTGCAGCAGCAATACCCATCGAATCAGCCTTGGTTTTGCATCCTTCTTTGTCATTAGATACCTAAGAGCTGCATGGTCTGTATGAACGATCACCTTAGTACCCAATAGATAGGCACGGAACTTCTCAAACGCATACACAACCGCTAAGAGCTCTTGTTCAGTAACAGTGTAGTTCCTTTGGGCTTCATTTAGGACCTTACTCGCATAGTAGATAGGATGAAATAATTTCTCCTTTCTCTGTCCAAGAACAGCACCAACGGCTACACCACTAGCATCACACATGACTTCGAACGGGAGCGTCCAATCTGGTGCTACCATGATAGGGGCTTCAATGAGTTTTTCTTTAAGGCATTCGAATGCCTTTAAGTAATCATCATTAAAGTCAAACTTCGCATCTTTCTCCAATAGTTTGCACAATGGACTAGAAATTTTGGAGAAGTCTTTGATGAATCTACGATAAAACCCAGCATGACCAAGAAAACTACAAACTCCCTTCACCGAAATTGGAGGTGGTAGCTTCTCAATTACCTCTATTTTGGTGCGATCAACCTCTATTCCTCTTTCGGAAATCTGGTGCCCAAGAACGATTCCTTCTTTTACCATGAAGTGGCACTTCTCCCAATTCAGCACAAGGTTGAACTCTACACATCTTTGTAATGCCATGCTCAAGTTCACCAAACATGCGTCAAAGGACTCACCAACAACTGAAAAGTCGTCCATAAATACCTCCAAAGTGTCTTCTACCATATCAGAGAAAATAGACATCATACAACGTTGAAAGGTGGCTGGTGCGTTGCACAACCCGAATGGCATGCGTTTGAAGGCAAAAGTAACATATGGGCATGTAAACGTTGTCTTCTCTTGGTCTTCGAGGGCAATACAAATCTGATTGTAACCTGAATAACCATCCAAGAAGCAAAACCATCCTTTCCCCGCTAATCGATCTAGCATTTGGTCCATAAATGGCATGGGGAAGTGATCCTTGAGAGTCCAAGAATTCAGCTTGCGGTAGTCCATGCATACTCTCCATCCAGTAATGGGCCTGAGTGGAATAAGCTCATTCTTTGCATTCGCAACCACCGTCATACCTCCTTTCTTGGGAACACATTGTACTGGGCTTACCCATGTGCTATCAGAAATAGGATACACGACTCCTGCGTCTAACCACTTGATAATCTCCTTTTTCACCACTTCTTGCATTGGTGGGTTTAGACGTATTTGATGTTCAATGGTGGGTGTGCACTTTTCTTGAAGCTGAATTTTATGTGTGCAAATCCCAGGTGGAATACCAATGATATCCGCAATGGTCCATCCAATAGCTCTAATATACTTGCGTAAGATTGCAATAAGAGCTGCAACTTGTTGCTCACCTAAATCGGCTGCCACTATGACTGGAAGAGTGTTTCCGCTTCCTAAGAATGCGTATTTCAAATGGCTTGGCAGCTCCTTCAATTCTAACGTGGGTGGTTCTTCAATAGATGGCTTAGCTGGTGGTGTGGGTCGATTCTTCAGATCAAGATCCAGCTTCTTGGGAGTATAACAATATGTTCCTAATCCCGATAGAGCACAAATATCATCTTCAGAAATTTCAGCATCATCATCCTCTTCTTTCATGAACAAAGCCTCCAAAGGATCATCAAGAATTTGCTCTTCTACAAGTAACTCTTTCTCGTCATCAAAGACAACATCAGCCACCGAAAATACTCTTAGATCTTTGGGTTGCTTCATCGATTAGCAGACATCAAAGCGAACCACTTCATCATTTATTCGGAATGAAAGCTCATTAGCTCTCAAATCTATGAGCACACTTCCCGTAGCAAGGAAGGGGCGTCCCAAGATTATGGGAACCTCTGAATCTGCTTCACAATCCAAGATGACAAAGTATGCTGGAAATATGAATGAAGATACCTTTACCAAGACATCGCATAGAATACCAACCGGTCGTTTTACCGACCTATCCGCCATCACAAGCCTCATATTAGTTGGTGTAGGATCTCCTAACCCCAACTTCTTATAGATCGATAATGGCATCAAGTTGATGCTGGCTCCTAAGTCACACAATGCTTTAGCAAAGTCCAAAGATTCGACGGTGCAAGGAATCGTGAAAGCTCCGGGGTCGGCCTTCTTCTGAACTATCGATCGAGTAGCAATTGCACTACAATGATGCACATCATCTTTCAGCTCATAGCTTGCTACCCTCTTCTTAGTCAAAAGATCTTTCATAAACTTCGCATACCCAGGCATTTGTTCAAGTGCCTCTACCAATGGGACATTAATAGTCAGCTGCTTCAACATGGTCATAAATTTGCTGAACTTAGTGTCATCGGCCACCTTCTTCAATCTTTGTGGAAAAGGTGGTGGTGGGTATGGAAGTGTTCTCTCCATGGATTTCTTCTCCTCTTGCTTCCGTTTATTATTTTTTCAGGCTGCACGTCACTAGGTGAAACATCCTTGACGTTGGAAGTAGATGTTGCGGCTTCTTCTCTTTTAACGTCACTAGGTGTGGCGTTAATGTCTGTTGCTACGTCAACCACTTGCTTGCCTTTTGCTGAAGTTTCCAGCACCTTACCACTCCTGGTAGTGATGGCCATGCATGACCCATCATTCCTTGGGTTTTGCACAGTATCGCTAGGTAAGGTGCCAACCTTTCTTTGATTGAATGCTGCTGAAAGTTGGCTCAATTGCTGCTCTATTTGCTTGATAGAAGTGGAATGAGAATCAACTAGTTGCTTCATGGAGGCCAAATCATCAATTACCTCCTTAACTCCCGCGCTCGTTGCTTCCACTCCTTTCAATAACTTAGCCATCATGTCTTCCATAGAATTAGATGTGGTGGTCTCACGTTTACCAGGGGGAACGTACAAACCACTCTTTTCATTATTTTTCTTCCAACTACCTTGGTCTTTGCTTCCTGATTTATCATAATAGTTACGACCTTGGTTTCCTTGGGCATTCCCACGAAAACCCCCCTGATTGTTCAAGTAGTTGGCCTCCTCTTCCGAATCAGATTCGTCTCTTCCTTTTGACGCAATAGCTTTCACTTTTTCAGTCTTCCCTAATAGATGCTTTGTAAGAAGATCCATTTGGGTTTTCATGTGCGCCATGTCTTGATCACGTTCTTCTTCTCTTCTTCTTTGGTCTGCAGACATGCCAATAGATAAAGTGGGGCTTGCTACCTCAGAATCTCTGGTATGCCAAGCTCTACTTTGCTTTGTCATGCGATCTAGCATATTGCTTGCTTGACCAAAGGTGAGGTCCATGAAAGAACCTCCAGCTGCGTTGTCCACCACTGGTTTAGTTACTGAATTCAAGGCTCTATACAAGATCTCCATGAGGTGAACATTAGTCATGTGATGGTTTGGGCATCTCGTTAGCTTTTTCTTGAACCTCTCCCATGTTTCGTGAAGAGCTTCAGAGGGAAGCTGACGAAAGTTGCTGATTTCATCTTTTAATTGAGCCCTCTTGGATGGCGGAAAGAATCTTTCTAGGAAAGCGTCTCTCAATTGCCTCCAATTTGTAATAGAATCAGGAGTCAGCCCATTCAACCATAATGTTGCCTCCCCAGACAGAGACAATGGAAATAGACGTAATCGAATAGCATTCTGACCAACGCCAGGATTGTCAAAAGACTTGCATGTAGAAATAAAGTTGATGAGATGCATATTCGGATCATCGCCTGCTAGTCCACCATATAACCCCTTGAATTGCAATAACTGAATCATGGTGCTAGTGATGTTGAATTTGGCTCCGGGCGCTAAAAGTGGTGGAATTATAGCTCCAGTGGCTCCGGCACCATCAAGATCACCATCATCATCGTCGAAAGCTGGTTGCAAAGGTTGGCGATCATATCTGTACCGAGCTTGTCGTCCTCTTCGATTGGCAGGTGTTGCAATTTCAGCGCCATGCCTTGGGTTTATCAACTCGTCATCTCCTAAATCTTCATCGTCAGGATTTGTTGCTCGTCCAGGATTATCAATGTTTTGTTGTTGGACTTGAGCAGCGGCAAGAGCAGCTAATCTTGCTTGCTCGTGTTGAGCAGCCATCCTGTCGATTTCAGCTTGTGCTTCCATTCTTCTAATTCGTTGTGGTTCAGGATTGATTGGTAATAACGATTGACCAGAACTTCTAGTATGGGGCATGCACTAAAAGAAAAACCTGCAATAAACAAAAACAAAAACTAAACGTAAAAGTACGAGAATCTTTGACCAAAGGGTCTAGTAATTATCACGAACTTGATTGACACTCATATTCCCCGGCAACGGCGCCAATTTTTTGATAACGCTCAATCTACAGCTCTCGTGGGAGTGTAAAGCGGTCGTTAGCAAATATAGAACCCAACCTGGGTTGGGTGTCGATCCCACAGGGAATAGCTTGGCCAACAAGTAAGTAAAGTTAATAGACTTTTAGTGCAAGTCTCGTAAGAAGGGGGGATTGTAATAAGTAACCAAAGTAATGAAATAAAAGCTGAAAATAGCAAAGTAAAAAGAGAGTATTTCGTAGGTTGTGAAACAATGAGAATTGAAGCGTTGGGGTTATGTCCACCTTCTGAGGTATACGTCTCTATTGGCTATGAGTGTGTAGAGTCTTGACATGCAATTGCTTATAGAGAATTGTAGTCGATGGTAAATCCAAGCGTCTCTCGACCTAAACAAGGACTATTTCACTTTAACTCTCTCGAGCTTAAAGCGTGTCTAACGGTACGAATTCTCCAAGAGGTTAGTCAAGTTACGGAACTAGCTTTTTAATAGGAAAGGGTGTCCTACTACCTTGACATTATCTCTTTTCCAGACAAATAACCTTTCTCTCGAATAAGTTAAATGTTAGACTGGCGTTATTCTTGCGTTTGCAACCGCAAAGAATGTAGATTAAGGTGAAGAGCGTAATGATATAAGCAATATACGTGTCTTGAACTCACAAACTCACAGCTATAGATAGTAACTCATTCGGCTTCCATAACCCCAACTAAGAGGTTTAGTTACCCATGAATGCGAAGGATATCACATTTTGCATGGTGGATGGCGTGAAAAGTAGGTGGTTAGGCGTGTGGTTTAGGTGATTCCGTAGCAAGTAACGATTCTCTTGTTGTGGAATTTAAGAATAGAAGAGTAGATTAGAAGTGTTTGTAGTGGAAGATGAGAGGGATGGAAGAAAATTAATCGTTGAATTAAGTGAAGAATGAATTGTAGATGCCTTCACTAAGGGAGGACTTAATTAAAAATCTCTAGCATGATAGGGTATTTATAATACTCCTATCCTACTCCTACTAAGCTAATGAAATAAATAACCAAATCCTAATATACTAATGAAATCCTTGACCCAAATGTACTAGGCTAAGGTTACAATATCATAATCCAAATAGATTAGTGAAACACATAACCTAATTATACTAGGTTAATGTATCTTTGCAAAAATCCAGCTTTGTGTCTGTAAGTCCCCAAAGTCTTCAGAAATGTTGTTTTAGCCCGGGACAGATTTTCCATGCAGCAGATTTGGTCCTTTAGGCGTCCAGCTCCTTTCCATCTCGTTCATGAGCTTTCTTTTGCGTAAAGTAAGCCATAAAATGCTGTATTTTACATCATTTATACCTGAAACTTTACTAATCATGTTTGTTAGCTCATTTATAGGAAAAAGGACTAAAAGTGCATGAAATAGATAATTAGTTCTCAAAACTAGGCTAAAATATGGGCAAAATATATTGATATAGGCACGTAAATTCGCCTATCATCACTAACCCATAACCTTTTGCTTCTTCATTCCTAACTTACCACCTTCAACAAATAATACTTCCAAATCAAAATTTGAAACCAATCTCCTCCTTTACACCTCTTGTACCTATACTTACTCAAAAACAACAAAAACTATTAGAACGATGGGTTGCCTCCCATCAAGCGCCTTAGTTTTGGTCATGGCTCAACAAAATCCTAGGAAAAAAAAACAATTAAAAACGATGGGTTGCCTCCCACCAAGCGCTTGATTTATTGTCGTGGCACGACATAGCTATCTCGATTACTTAGACTTCATTGAGATAGATAGTGCATCATTTTCTGAATGGATTCATACGACAATTAGGCTTACTTGTAGGCATGCAATCTTCTTCGAGATGACCCTTGTGCATACATATCCCAGGAGGGATACCAATTATATCATCAATACTCCAACCCATAGCTCTCTTGTACCTCTTCAGAGCAGATATGAGAGCCTCTACGTGCTGTTCACTTAAATCATCTGCAACACTCACTGGAAGTGTATTTCCACTTCCCAAGAACGCATACCTGGGGAGCTCTTTCGATTCTAGAACTGGGGGCTCTTCAATAGAAGTCTTCGCTGTTGGTGAAGGTCGATTCTTAAGATCAAGGTCCAGCTTCTTGGTGACATGAGAATAGGACCTTATCCCAGTTAGAGCACAAACAGTTTCTTCACGTTCTTCGACATCCTCACGCTTAACATTCATAAGCACAGTCGCCAATGGTTCAACAATAAGATGCTTCTCTACGGATAATTCTTTCTCATCCTCATCATAAACATCATCTATAGAGAACACATTCATATCGCTGGGCTAGTTCATGGCTTTGCACACATCAAAATGGACCACTTCGTCATTCAATCGAAATAAAATCTCATTAGCTCTTAAGTCAATAAGCACACTTCTAGTTGCAAGGAAAGGACGACCCAAGATTATGAGAGCTTTAGAATCTACCTCACAATCCAAAATAACAAAGTCTGCTGGAAAGATGAAGGTGGAAACCTTTACCAACACATCATTCAAGATACCCACAGGTCGTTTTACCGACCTATCTACCATCACGAGCCGCATATTGGTTGGTGTAGGGTCACCCAACCCCAACTTTCTGTACACGGATAGCGGAATCAAATTGATGCTCGCCCCTAAATCGCATAATGCCTTGGCAAAATCCAAAGATCCAATAGTGCAAGGAATAGTGAAAGCACCAGGATCTGCCTTTTTCTGAAATAGAGATCTTGTAGCAATTGCACTGCAATGATGAACATTATCTGCCAGCTCATAGCTTACTGCCCGCTTCTTTGTCAAAAGGTCCTTCATGAATTTAGCGTATCCAGGCATCTGTTCCAACGTCTCCACCAACGGAACATTAATAGTCAGCTGCTTCAACATAGTCATGAATTTACTGAACCTAGTGTCATCAGCTTTCTTCTTCAATCTATGAGAAAAAGGTGGTGGTGGAAGGGGAATAGTTTTCTTCACCATTTTCTTTTTATCTTGCTTCCGATTATCAACCTTTTCAGGAGTGTCATCAGCCTTCTTCTTCAGTCTTTGAGGAAAAGGTGGTGGTGGAAGGGGAATAGTTTTCTCATGAATGCTCTCATTCAGATTTTTAGCTTCTACAAAATCATCACAATCTGCATCAATAACATTATCGCTATATCATCAACCGTCTGCTTGCCTTTAGAAGGATTGTCTAACACTTTACCACTTCGGGTAGTAATAGCCATACACGATCCATCATTCCTCGGATTTTGCACTGTGTCGCTAGGTAGCGTTCCAGCCTTTCTTTGGTTGAATGCCACTGATAGTTGACTCAATTATTGTTCCAGCTGTTTTATTGCAGTGGAATGCGAGTCAACCAATTGCTTCATTGAGGACAAATCATTTACTACCTCAGTTACTCCCGTGTTGGTTGCCTCCACTCCTTTTAACAGCTTCACCATCATATCTTCCATAGACATCTTCCCCGAACCAGATGCAGCGGCCTCACGGCTTCCAGGTGGAACATACAACCCACTCCTGTCTGCCTTATTCTTCCAACTACCTTGATCGCGGTCCTTATATAAAGATTTATCATTATAGTTCCGACCTTGGTTTCCTTAGGCATTGCCTCAGAAACCCCCTAATTATTCAAGTAGTTAGCTTCTTCCTCAAAATCGGATTCGTCTCTTCCCTGTGACACAACAGCTTTGACTTTTTTGGTCTTCCCTGATAATAAATGCTTGGTAAGAAGATCCATTTGCGTTTTCATATGCGCCATGTCTTGATCACGTTCCTCCTCTCTTCGCCTTTGTTCTGCAGTTATCCCAACAAATATAGTAGAGCTTGCTACCTCAGAATCCCTGGTATGCCAAGCTCTACTCTACTTTGTCATACGATCTAGCATACCACTTGCCTCATTAAAAGTAAGGTCCATGAATGACCCAGTCGCATCATTATCAACCACTGGCTTAGTCACCGAATTCAAAGCCCTGTATAATATCTCCATCAAGTGGACATTGGTCATATGATGATTTGGGCACCGCATAAGCTTCTTCTTGATCCTCTCCCATGTTTCGTGGAGAGCTTCCATTGGAAGCTATCAAAAATTGATGATCTCATCTCTCAATTGTGCTCTCTTGGATGGCGGAAAGAATCTTTCTAGGAAAGCATCTTTCAATTACCTCCAATTTGTAATAGAATCAGGAGTCAGCCCATTCAACCATAGAGTTTCCTCCCCAGATAGAGACAATGGAAATAAGCACAGCCGAATTGCATTCTATCCAACGCCTGGATTGTCGAATGACTTGCATGTGGAGATAAAGTTGACAAGATGCATGTTCGGATCATCACCTGCAAGTCCACCAAATAGTCCCTTGAGCTGCAATAACTGAATCATGGTGCTAGTGATGTTGAACTTGGCTCCAGGTGCCAAGGGCGGAGGAATAATAGCTCATGTGGCACCAGCTCCGTCCAGGTCATCATCATCATCATCGAAAGGCATCTGTATAGTGCGATATTTAGGCCTAAATATGGCTTGACGATCTCTTCTATTTGTAGGTGTCTCCACCTCAGAATCACGCCTAGGGTTTAGTAGGTCATCATCACCTAGGTCCTCATCATCAGGATTTGTTGCCCTCCTAGGGTTATCAATATTCTGTTGATATACTTGGGCAGCGACCAACACAGCTAGTCTAGCCTGCTCTTGTTGAGCAGCCCTTCTCTCAATGTCACGTTATGCATCCATCCTTCCAATAAGTTGCGGTTCAGGGTTTATGGGTAGTAATGGTTGTCCAGAACTTCGAGTATTTGGCATGCACTAAACAAAAACCTGCAGAAAACAAAAACAACAACTAAAAGTAAAGTACAAGAATCTTTGACCAAAGGGTCTAGTAATTATCACAAACTTAGTAGACAACCGTATTCCCCGACAACGGCGCCAAAATTTGATAACGCTGAAACTACAGCTCTTGTAAGAGTGTAAGCGGTCGTTGTCAAATATAGAACCCAACTGGGTTGGGTGTCGAATCCCACAGGGAATAGTCGGTCACTAAGTATGCAACGATTAGTAGACTTTTGGAGAAAGTTCTGTGGAAAGGGGGGATTGGAGTGTGACGTTAAGTAGTAAAATTAAAATAGCAAAGTAAAAACAGAATGCTTGGTATGTTTTAATCAATGAGACTTGTAAGTTAGGGTTATGTCCACCTTATGAGTTTTACGTATCTATTGGCTATGAGTTATGCAGAATTCTAACATGCATGCGCTTATAGAGATTCGTATTCTATGGTAAATCCTAGCGTCTTTCGACCATCACAGATTATCTCACTTTAACTCTTTCGAGCTTAAAGCTTATCTAATGGTACGAATTCTCCAAGAGGTTAATCCAGTTACGACACTAACTTTTAAACAGGGGTTGGTGCCCTATTTCCTTGTCATTCTCTCTTTTCCAGACATGTAACTTTTCTTTCGAACAAGTTAATGCTATACTGGCATATTCTGTATGTTTGCAACCACAAGAATTAAATTAAGATGAAGAGAAGAATGATATAAGCAGCATACGTATCAAGAATTCACAAACTCATAGCAATAGATAGTTTCTCATAAGGCTTCCATAACCCTAACAGAGAAGTTTAGCTACTCATGAGTGCAACGAAAAATACAATAGTAATTATCATCATACGAAAATAAGAATCTCACGTGAAGTGTGTTTTGGTAGCACTTGTGGCGTGAATTCCTTGCAAATAGCATTTCTCTTGTCATAAAAATTAAAAGTCGAATAGATGAAAAATAATGTCAACAACAATTTAATGAAGAAAAGGGGAAAGGATCGAATAGAGAGGAATAAGGATGAGGGTGGTGGAAATTGGTTGCTGAAAAGTTCAGCAAAATAGGGTTTTTATAACACCCATATCCTATTCCTACTAAGCTACTGAATACTTATCCTAATCCTACTAGGTTACTGCATCCTTTTCCTAATCCTACTTAGTTACTGCTGGTCCCCAAGTCTTTGGAAAAAATGTTTTTGCTCAGGACAAGTTTTTCATGCGTCACTTTCAGTCCACAAGCTTCCAGAAGCTGCCTTCCTTCTTACGTGAAGTTTCCTTTGGCATCCAATTTCCATAAAATGCTGAAATCTTCATCATTTATACCTGAAAACTTGCTAATCACGTTGGTCAGCTCACTCACAGGAAAAAGGAATAAAAGTGTAGGAATTATATATTTTGTCCTTAAAACTTAGCTAAAATATGGGTAAATTAATGTGATTTAGGCGTGTAAATACGCCTAATATCACCATGTATTCAGGTATTCAACATTAATTCAGTACATGTTTATACCTGGTCTTGCATTCAGTTTATATGTTCACACATTTATGTTTAGAGTACACCAACTAGTTGCTCATCTCACCTTCTCAGTACATTCAAAGTACTGATCACATACTTTTGTGCTATATTGTCTCATAATATAGGATAGGACGCTCAGTACTCGGATCGCACTAAGCACGCTCCAGTACCGCTCAGCAACAGTTATATGAGTCCTCATCATTTGACGACTAGTTATCAATTATTTATTTTTTAGTCTACTTTTATTTAAATTTAGTTAGAGTTAGTTGGGGTCTTTTCCCAATTACTCAGTCTGATTTAGAAACATTCAGACAGATGTCTAGATTTTTAGTATGTTGGGTTGTTAGACAGTTTAACTTCAAATTTGGGTTTATATTCAGTATTTAATTATTTTTATTTCCATTAGTTATTTTAGCTTAGCTTCCGCATAGTATTTTATTATTTAATCTATATTCTTAGAGTTATGCTAGGCCATGTGTTCGCTTAGCATCACTTGTAACTCTAAGCACTGTGTTGCAACTAGGGGCAGTCTCAGTTCATGAAATTTCTGGTCTTAGTACCCCACTATAGCAGCCTACAAGATGCTATCATGACATCGCTATATCAAGATGACATCATCTACTACATAAATTCCTATTCTAAATAAAACACGTCAATGTTTAGTCCTTGAAAATTTCTTGATCTATGAGCTTACTGCCCGGATTATAACTCTCTCTACGAGTCGTAGGGTATCATTACGAGTCATAGTACCCTAATCGTAGCATGACCAATACGGATTGGCCAAGTTTCTATTATGATTCAAATTGGATCCTAATGAGTCTTAAAGACTCTATACGAGTAGTAAGGTTCCATCAGTAGCCAAACCACTATGATGCCACCAACCATGAGGGATGATGCCAAGAGTGAGGGAATGGTGCTAGAGGCAAAAGAAGAAGCTAAGTCAATCTCTTATGAAAACTCTAGCCCAATTCAAAGTAAAAATGTTGAGAAGATAAATAAAAGTAAGTTTGTAGAGGATAGTGTAAATTTTGAAGTAGGATTTATTAGGACACACTCGAAGCATTTTTCCACATTATGTTTAGATGATATCTTGTCTGTGGAATTATCTAAACTAGTGCAAGACTGTGAAGATACGGAACAAGAATCCTATATTCTTTATTTTACACTTGATAAACAACATAAAAACACACCTCACTTTAAGGTCATGTTTTTTACCATGCATCATTCATTACTCGGCTTTTTAATCTTTGTACCAAATCCCTATGAGCAAGGCAAGAAAATGGACTCTAAGTTGGGGGTGAAATTCATATCCTCAAGGTGGAGGAAAAAGCTGAGTTAGGTCATGCCGCGATATTAAACTAGGCACTTCTTGGGAGGCAACCCAAGGTAATTTGTTTTTTGTATTCCTGTTATATGATTGACATCAGATCTTCACACCCATGGTGCCATAGGTATATTTCGAACTCTCTTGTTTTGATTTGAAGTGTTGGGAACAATGCATGATATTAAGTTGAGGGTGGGGATACTTGTGGGTGTTGATGTCCTCCTGGAGTTTTTGTTTCGGTTCCTCTTTTCCCCAGAGTCTTGTTCCTAGTAGAGCCGACATGTTTAGGCGTACTGTGTCTATTTTGTGATGTGTTGTGGTTAACTAGACAAAAATAAGTATCTAGAGCTATTGACATATTTTTGTTGTTTTTGAGACTGATAAACACCTCTTCGTTGGTCTATTTTATAACTGTGTGATATACATTTATGTGCGACCACTGTGCATCTTTTTATGGCATTAGTACTAGTGACATGATATCCACTGCTAAACAATCGCATGAACTAGATAGGCAGTAGCTTGTGATGCACCTTTGTGCCATGTGTGTGTGAGATACTACTTAGTTCCCTGTGTGTGTTAATTCCAAAACTTTCTCAGTTAGTCTTACCTTGGTTGAAAGATAGGGATTAGGAAAGGATCATAGGCCGTTTTGATTTTTAAGTCACTTTTTTGCCTAAATGACCTTCCCTGTATGCATGATATCTCTTGATCCCTATTTTAAGCTTGAATTGACCATTTCTTTCTATGACACCTATCACCTTCCTATTTAGGTCATAATGAACCTATTTGGTCTTGGTCCTCCTTGGACGCTGTGCATCTAGACTTAGGTAAATAACTTAAGTTAAGGGTGGCTATCATAGGGGTGCGTGATGTAAACTGAGTATGAAGAAAGGTAGAACACAAGGAAAATAATAAGTGAAAAAGAATAAAAAGTTGGGTGGTGTGGAAGAAGAATAAGAAAAGAAAAAGAATGAAAAAGTAAAGCCACATGCATCCTGAATAATGTGTGATCAAGAAAAGAAGAAAAAAAAGAAAAAGGTTAATAAGTGAACCCTAATAGTTAAGGTAGTGTCAAGGAGGCTTAGTCACTCTAAATGCCATTGAATATCATACTAGACCTTAGCCTACATTACAAGCCGAAGAAAAGACCTATAGTGATCCTAACTTACCTGTCTGGACACCTTGGTAATGAAAATAAGGGCAAGCATATGGTATTTGACATGCATTGATTGAAATTTCTTTTTGAGAGTAAGTGTCTTTTGACTGTCCCCGCATTAACATGATTGAGTTCATATATGAGTGAGGAGGGACTTACTTGTTGTAAGGTCACATCGGTTGCATTGCTACTTGTTTACTTGTTTGGGTAGTGTAACTTGTACATATGTATTGTTATTATTGCTGAATTGATGCCATATCTTGATTCATTTGGGTCACATTGTTAATCTTCAGTGATATGCACAATTGGATTTATAAGTAATTGAACGTGGAGAGTGGCATGAGTTTTAAGCTAAACTTGATAATCAACTGTGATAGGTATCTTATGTGTCTCTTGGTTAAGCATCGTAGTATGGTGTTATGTAGTTGCTTGAGTACAAGCAATTGTTTTAAGTTGAGGGTGTTGATGTGCTAGATTTTTGTAGAACATATAAGACTTTTTAACTTGAAATAATTGTAAGTTCTTAAGTAATTATTGGTGTTTTTGATGTTATTTCTTAAGATTTTGTAGGAAAGTCAAGATGCATGGAAATAAATAACAATGGAGCAAAAGAATAAGATCTGGTACAAGTGAGCTGATATGAGTATGACAGCATTTCTTGCAAACCATCAGAGATGTGGTAAGCTACCATAAAAAGGCATCAGGAAGAACAGTGAAGAAGAGTTGCTGGATAAAGGTGACAACATTCTCAATATGTCATCATAAGTGTGATAATCCGTCAGCAGATGCCATCAAGTGGGACAGAACATAGTGAAATAAGCTGAAGGTATGACAACATTTGCTACATGCCATCGTCAAAGTGAGGTAGAATAGGTTAAGAAGGAACGACTTCTGACGACATATCTGAGACACTGTCAAAAGCCTGACGATCAACACCAATATGCTGTCACCTAAATCCGAGCCCAACTGTGATTTTGTTATTTTATTACATAATTAGGATTTAGTATGAATAGCATCTCTTAGGGTTTTTGATTGATTCAGAATTCATCTATCAAACAATTAACCTGGGGAAGAGAGACACGTAACATTGCTCTCTTACATCAATTATTCTTCTTATTTTTATCAACAATTTTTGGGTTTCTACCTTGTGATTCAATCGAAGAAACTACTTGTTGTTTTCCATCTAATCGTAAGTTATCCTTATTATTATGAATTCAACTTGTGATTTCGTTCATCAAATAATGAGCGTCTAATTCCATTAGCCGAGTTATGGGATCCATGGATTAGGGTTTGATATGATACTAGGTGTTTAGTGGATTCCAAGAGTAGTGGAACATCTTGAAATTATGTTGTTTTAATTGAAACCTAGTGGTTGCAAACATTAGGTTATACCTTAGGTTTTATTTGCTTCTAACGTAGAAATAGACTAGAGGACGTGAATTATCAACAGGGACTCGGAAGCTACCAACCATCTATTTAATGATTAATGTCGTAACAGGATTAATCTACTTGAGATAACATCCTATTGGAAATAGATAAGTTACCTAAGTTTGAGAGAAGTAGATAATAAATTGTCTGGTGAGGTCGAGAGATAAGTCAGATAGTATAATTGTCAGGGATATTCTGTTGTTCTAATCATTTCGAGAATCTCTAGCATTACCTAGTATCTGTCAATCCCCAAAACCTTTGGTGAACATAGCTCTGGTTTCCCATTTATATTGATTACAAACATTAATATTGAAGTGACAACATTACTTGATACTTTAAAAAACCCCGTCTTAATTTTATATTTTCGTACCATTTATTTGATTTAACTTGTAGCTATAGCTTCAAATTAGCTTAATTGTCACTCACATTTTTCCTTGTGGATTCGACCCCGACTCCAAAGTTGGGTAAATATATTAACGATGATCGCCTTACACTAATTTGAGGTATAAGTTGAGCGTTATCAAGATCTAACCATCTACTCTGAAGAAGATTGAGATATTTCTAAGAAAAGACATACTGAAGGCTCTCATGATCAGTGAACACATCTACATGAACTCTGTACAAGTTATGCCTCCAAATCTTTAAGGCAAAAACTACAGCAGCTAACTCAAGACCATAAGCAGGATAATTTTTCTCATGGGGTTTAAGTTGTCTGGAGATGTAGGCAATAACCTTACCATGATGAATGAGGATACAACCCAAACCTACTCTGGATGCATCACAGTACATTACAAACCCATCTAGACCCTCTGGAAGAGCTAAGACAGGGGCTGATGTGACTCTAGTCTTCAACTCTTGAAAGCCCTTCTCGCAAGGATCTGACCACTTAAATTTGACTTTATTCTGAGTCAATCTGGACATAGGGGATGCAATAAATAAAAATCATTCAATAAACCATCTGTAATAGCCAGCAAAACCCAAGAAACTGCTGATGTTTGATGGAGAGACAAGTCTGGGCCAGTTTCTTACCACTCCGGTCTTTTGGAGATCTACTCTAATGCC
Source organism: Capsicum baccatum var. pendulum (assembly GCA_030864225.1). NCBI lineage: Eukaryota > Viridiplantae > Streptophyta > Magnoliopsida > Solanales > Solanaceae > Capsicum > Capsicum baccatum. Next base: position 205,370,236 of record CM061560.1, on the reverse strand, counting down.
ATCACTAGAAACGATATGGCCAAGGAATGCTACTAACCTTTTCCAAAATTCGCACTTACTGAATTTGGCGAACAACTGATGATTTATGAGAATCTGAAGTACAATTTTGAGATTGTCTGCATGATCACACTCACTGTAGGAATAGACCAGAATATCATCGATAAAGACTATGATAAACATGTCCAAGTATAGCTTGAACACACGGTTCATCAAGTCCATGAAAGATTTTGGGCCATTTGTAAGACCAAAGGATATAAGTAGGAATTTGATGTGACCATACCAGGTATGGAAAGCTATTTTTTATATGTTACATTCTATGACTCTGAGCTGATGATAGCCAAATCCAAGGTCTATCTTAGAGAAATAACTGGCACCCTAAAGTTTGTCAAACAAGTCATCAATTCTGGGGAGAGGATACTTATTCTTGACCGTGACTTTATTGAGATGACAGTAATTAATTCACATTTTGAGAGAACCGTCTTTCTTGCTCCTGAATAAGGCAGGCTCACCTCACGAGGACACACTGGGTCTGATGAATCCCTTATCTAAGAGATCCTTCAACTGCTCTTTAAATTCTTTGTGTTCTGCAGGTGCCATTCTTTATGAGAGAATAGATATAGGCTGAGTATTTGGAAGAAAATCAATGCCGAAGTCTATTTCCCTTTCGATAGGAATTCCTGGAAGATCTTCGGGAAAGACATCTGAATATTCATTAACTACTGGGATTGATTCAAGACTGGGAGTTTTGGAACTAGTTTCCTTAACTCGAACAAGATGATAGACACATTCTTTAGATATCATTTTCCATGCCCAAAGGTAGGAAATAAGATGACCTTTGAAAGTTGAAGTACTGCCCCTCCACTCTAGGACTGGTTCATTTGGAAACTAAAATTGGATAATTCTATTTTTGCAGTCGACTGAGGCATAGTGGGAATAAAGCCAATCCATGCCGAGAATGACTTCAAAATTAGTCATCTTTAATTCGACTAAATCTGTTGATGTGATTTTTAGAAATGTCATAACTGGGCAGTTCTTGTATACCTGTCGATCTATGATGGTTTTAACCACTGGGGTAGAGACTGAAAAGGGCTCTGCTAGAATTTTGGGACTGATTGTAAAGTCTACTACTATATAGGGAGTGACAAAAGACGAGGAAGCTCCTGGATCTAGCAAAGCATAAGAATTCACATGAAAGATATATAATGTACAAGTAACCATATTAGGAAAATTTTCCTGATCTTCCTGGGACTGGAAAGCGTAGAGTCTATTTGGGCGCTGCCCACTAGTCGCACTGGAAGTGGCACCCTGCTGATTTGGGTGATCGAACTGAGCTAAGGAATGGTTCTTCTAACCCTGATAACCTGACTGAGGACAATCTCTAACTCTGTAGCCTGGATTGCCACATCCAAAATAGATATCTCTACCAGCTCTGCAAGTACCTTCGTGGTACTTACCATAAGTCTGACAAAAGGGATTAGTTTGGGCATTGTTGAATCTGTCCTGAGACTTAGAGCCTAGCGCCCTATCTTTATTTCCATCCCTGAACTTAGGAGCTGGAGCACTCGCTGAAGAAGGAGCTGGAACTGATGACTTAGATGGAACTGAGAGTGATTTTCTCCTTCTGATTTGGGCTAAGCAAAGTTGATACTACCTGTCTTTGCTCTCTTATTCTGTTTCTCCCTTATCTTAACCTTTTGATCTTCTATCTACTAAGCATGAGTCATAAGACTGGATAAAGTCATGTCACTATTCAACATTGCAGACCTACACTCATTAACCACACTATCAGTCACCCTTTAAACAAACTTACTCATCTTGGCCCTGCTATCTGCACCCACATGAGGAGCATATCTGGCTATTTGAGTAAACTTAAGAGAATACTCTTTCACTGTCATGTTGCCCTACCTGAGGTTGTTGAATTCTAAAACATTAGACTCTCTCAGCTCTTGGGGAAAGAATCTATCTAACCATTCAGTTACAAACTCCTCCCACTCAATAGGCCCTGCACCATCTACCTTTCTAACTTCAACTATTTAAGCTAAGTTTGGGAAACATCATGCAACTGGTATGCAGCTAGCTCAGCACTCTCGATAGGAGTAACCCTCATAATGTCTATAACCTTGTGAACCTGATCGATGAATTCTTGAGGGTCCTCATTTGACTTAGACCAGAGAAAGGATGGAGGATTCATTAGGGTGAAGTCTTGAATCCTGGTTGCAGCTGAATTGGCCACTGGGTTAGCAGAAACAACGGTTGGCCATTCATTTTGAGCAGCAACAGACTGAGCAAGTATAATGAATGCAGCTCTGAACTCTGCATGAGAAACATATTCTCCCAAAGGTTCTTCAGGATGAGGGGCTGACTAATTTCTATTTCTTCTTTTAGGAGGCATGTTCTATAGAAGAAAGGGAGAAACATATTAGACTGAGAGATTGACTTGAGATTATGCCCACTGGCACGACATTAATGCTGAAAGAAGGGAAAACTGTTTCTACAACATCTTATAGCCTCTTGTACATAAATATGGCGCTCAACACACCCATGTACAAGACTCTACTAGATGCGGATTTCAGACTTCCTAGGATACTATTGAACCTTAGGTTCTGATACAAAGTTTGTAACACCCAAAATCTGGTACTCAAAATGCTACACGGTGCTCATGACCACGAAGGACCACAAGCTAACCCATGACTGATCTTTGTACCTGTACACTATATAATATACTAAATATAATGCAGAAATGGAGGTTGAAAGGTCATATGGTTCAAAACTGCATGACTAATAAAATATAACGTCGGAGTGGGGTAATAGAATACCTAAAATAGAAATATTATCTGAACATACTGTAGTCTGAAAAAACTCTAAAACATAATAGTCTATACAAGGAGTTGATGGGATATGTCCCCAACTAACTCCAGCTTAAATATTAATAAATGAGATAATAAGTAAATAATTATGTCCTCAAAATATGAGGACTCATTGCTAACTCTGACTGTTGAAACTAGAATGCTACTGATGCTCTGGAGCTCGTGCTTCTGAACCTATGGTATAAAACACCAAAGCACAATTGCGTCAGTACTTTAATGTACTTGTATGCATGAAAGGTAGGTTGAATGCATGGGGTTCATATGCATGAACAATACTAGCTAATTGATAATATGAACGTGAGAATACATGCAGTAATACATCAAACTATATCTGAGATCGTGATAACATAAATTTATTGATAACTAACATAACTAAAAATTGAATTCTAATGACTGATATAACTGGTGATATGAGTGACTGTATCTGACAGTCCTGAATCTGATGGATCTAATTGAGTTCCATTCTGTTCTTAGTTAACTATATCTGACTGTTCTGAATTTGTAGAACTATCTGAGTTCTACTATTGAGACTAAATAACAGCATCTAACAGTCCTAATTTTATAATTGAAACTGTGGGAAGTAGTTATCTAACCGACATGCCCCTAATACGCCATTATGGCAAAGTTGGGGTCCAATCTGTAACCCCAATTAGAAGGCTATAAATACTGCGACACTGGTAGGGAGAACCTATGATTGACCCTCATCTGACACTGTCCCCAAAAGAGAATGGTGGGGCCCTCATCTGACAGTTCTTATCCACGTCATCAACCGTCATCTGATAGAGTTGATGTCTCAATATATGCTGGCTACATAGTTCTGGAATACAAGGATGACTTCTAAGAATCACACCCTCATCTGACAGTGTGTGTTACCATCATTGAGTTCACTCGGTGCTAATTCCTATTCCCATATGAATAGACGCTAATCATGGATTACTGAACTAAACTGGACTAAAGTAACTGAGTTTCTTCAACTGATGGAATAGTACTGAGATTACTGTATTACTGATCTTTCCTAAGTCACGTGACTGACTTAGTACTATGGAGCATGGCTTGAATGAGGATATCGTGAAAACATAACACAGAATCTAGGCACACAGCTATATTTTTTTGGTACAAGTACCCCCAGGACTCGATAGACAGAAACTGACAAAGAATGACTTTCTTGAGTACAGGACCAACATCAACAATACATATTCCATTGGCTAAGACATTTCATCAAACACTTGACATACATAACTTGTACATGAATGGACATTTCATATTACCATACTAGTTTGTCACTTTTCCTTCACATAGGCACTTAATCAAACATGGGGGGAGCATGCGATGGTTATATAATCCTTAACGCGTCTAATAATCAAGGATACATCAATCAACTTGTGAATTAAAGGGTTTATCATGAATACCGCATAATTCCTCACATACTAGAATCAATTCCTGTAATTAATAGTCTATAACATGGAATGAAACCAAACAACAATATGAAATCACTTTTCAATTCAACAAATCATGAACATTCGTAAATATACAAATCTTTGATTTTGACAGGAGATTCTTGAGCTTCATGGGTGAAAGAGACCCATGAAATACTTTAGTTCTTGATTTAGTGAAGATTGACGAAGAGTTTTTCTGGAAATTGAATCCCTAATTAAAACCTTAGTTTGTTCTTGAGAGAAAATAGTATATTTTGTGTTCCAAATAGATGAATCTCATGTTAAAGGGCTTAAATAATGATGGTAAATTGACCCTTTTAACCCTGGACGCATCTTTTAAAGTGCTGAAAAATTCCCGACCTAGACCCCTGGCATGATACGGCGCTATTGCACCGTGTCACTGGAATTTGACAATTGGGAAATAGGGAAATGGTGCATCGCGGAGCCATTGTGTTGCCACTTCGTTTGTGACCTAGAAATTTGGCGTGACATGGAGAAATCACCCTAGGACACTGGAAATAGGACAATTGCCATTTTATCTTGTGGTGCAGTGCGCCACGGACCAAAATAGCGTTGTTTTAGGATGGGGACTTGAAATAGTCATAACTTTTTATCCGGTTATCGAATTTAGGCAAAAAAATTTATCGACGGAAAGTTTATTGAATTTCCCACATGAAAAAAAGTGAAAATCTTGAAAATTCTCCATGGAATAAACATCATTCAATTTAGAAGCTAATACTTGACATTCTTGAGACAAAATTAGTTAGGAAACTTTGGGGTATTACAGAGCTGGAACTCGAATCTGCACCAGAAAAGGGTACAAAAGTATAGTATGAGTACCAAAGCAATGGGTACTCAGTAGACATTACTGGACCACTGAGCTAAATCATAATATAAATATAATAAAATGTGAGTTAATAATCTAAGTCAAGAAAAAGGGGCAAATTTTGAATAATACCTAAAATACTGAAGGTAAACAACTAAAATAATAATATTAAAGAGAACATATCTATTTCTAGCAAAACTGTCCCCTATTTACCCAGAAGATGCAAGTGAAAGTAAATAATCCAACTTGAGTCCCCATATGCCCGGTGGATGCAATTAATATAAAGACATAACAACAGTGAATATTCAAACCATTACAATCTCGATACCGTAACCATGGATCTTTCTATACCATAATCATTGGACTTAAACTAGTTTCATAACCATCATAAATAACCTCTCAAACTGGACTAAAATAGGATATGGTCTCTCATAGGCCAGACTTGAATCAAAAATAATATCATGAATATTGGACCTGAATCAGATGTATATCATTATAGATACCGGACTTGAACCGGTGTTACCATCTCCCAATAACAAATCTAGAATAAACCATCATATGCCTAAAGACTCCTAGGCTCAAGAATATAATTAAGACAATGCATAAAGGCCTATTGAGTCTACAAAGAGTTAATGGTAGTCACGGCCTAAGAAGGATCAAAGGGGTACACTCCTAACCTTGAAGGTCAATTTTAAGGAAAATTCTATCATGAACTAGAATAAGGTTTAAGGTTTCAAATCCCACTACAAGGTTCTAATCAACCCTCATTACATCCACAAATAGAAATCTCACCTAAACTATGAGTTGTTAAGTCATATACACCTAATCACAGTCACTTAATCAACAAAGTAGTCCAATTTTCATTAAATATTCCTCCAAGTCCTGATTCCCAACCCAAAAGTAGATCAATATCATAATGGTACTATAATTAAGCTTAATCTAAGAGAAAGGTAATCCTATCCTACCTTGACGCTGAAAAAAGTGAGATAAAGTCCGCTAAATTGAAGATTTTCTTTTTTTGAGAAGTTTCCTCCACATGATGCCACACTATAAAAATAGTGATGTATGAATTAATATGAGAACAAAGGTACCCATATTGAATTTTTATTATTTAAGTTATAAAATAAGTCAAATCTTATATAGGGCCCTCTTGAGAAATTACACTTTTAAAACCGTCAACATATCCCACTATGCTACGATACCTATATCAACTCATCAAGAATCTAGGGATTCGTGACTAAATTGGGGAATGAAACCATGAATTGAACTGAAAATTTCAAGGATTATGACAAGAAAATGGTTATTCTGAGCTCACCAATACCCCACAATCACCTAAAGATTAGCTTCCCAATTTCCACACTCACATAGTTATATTCATAAACTGATAATCAGCATGGTGTCAAATGAACATAATATAGGTGACAGAGTTTATAAAGCATGTAAGAACATAATTCACATGGGGAAACACATTGTCATGATTTGTATTCAAAACTATTAAGAGAAAGTTTAATAAATTCAAACTTGAAATTGAAATTTCATCAAAAGTGGAAAAGGGTTTATACTGGAAAATTAAGGGATTCTTTTGGGACTCAATGGGTTGAAGGAACCCATTAATGAAAATCCCAAATACCTTAATTCCTTGTCTTCTTAGGGGGGAACTTGAAATTGAGGCCTTGGAAGGGTGTATTCTTCAAAATAGCTTTTGATTTTTATGTGCTTGAGAATGGGAGGAGGTTAAACGTTGTTAACTGATGGTGAATGGGGCAAATAATGCCAGTCTTGGGTTTTAAGTCATTACTTGGGTGTGTTGGGGAGAGAAAAAGGACCAAAATACACCTCACCCCTTTAATAAAGGTTGTAGGATTTACACGGCATTATTACATAGTGGCTATCAAGGAGGCTAGCCTCCATGGCACACTGCGTATCGCAGAGACTATCCTCCGTGATATACTATGTATCACGGAGACTGTCCTTCATGATACGATGAAACCACAGAGGCTTACTGCCTCCATGGTCCAAAAACACCCCAAACCTCTTTAGAAAATTCCAAAACTCTCCCGGATGACCCTTCTAAAATCCCTAATTATAGTCCAACTCATAAATCAATGTTCCAAAAATAGGAAGGCCAGAAATAAAATGTTCAATATCTTGGGGTGTTAAAGTTGCAATGTCACTTGCACTTAGTGTGAAATAATAGATTTAGGACCTTTAAACATGGGACAAATAGCTGGAAACTCATCTAAAATCTTCCAGGGTATTACAACTTGGGATACTATGCCCACACATCGCTCTCAATCTCCCAAGTACCCTTCTCTATTAGCCGGTATCTCCACTGGACCTTAACTACTGGAATCTCCCTAGAGCAAAACTGTATGATATCTTTTGCTAATATGAGAACCGACTCCTCCATCAAGGTCAACCTCTCATCCAACTGAACTAATTTCCACCGAAGCATATGTGACTCATTGGAATATAATGTCATAGCATAAAAATATTAAAACCAGGATGAAAAGCAAAAAATTCTTGGAGCAAGGCTAATTCATAAACCACCACTCCAACTGTATGAAGTACCTGAAAAGATCCAATATATCTGGGATTGAGCTTGCCTTTCATCTTAAACCTCATCACGCCCTTTATGAGCGATACCCAAACATATACTAGGTCTCCAACTCAAAACCTCAAGGTACAAAGCCTAAGATCTGCATAAGCCTTCTTCATCCTTTGATCTATCCTTAACCCATTCTAAATTATGCTAACTTTATCTAATAACTCTCAAAGCAAGTTAGTATCCCGAGGCCTAACCTTGGAGGTCTCGAACCATCCTATCGAGGATAAAGAACGCCCACCATATAGTGCCTTAAATGGTTCCATCTCAATGCTTAATTGGTAGATATTATTAAATGCGAACTATGCCAATGCTAAGTGTTGCTCCCACTGACCACCAAAATTCATATCACAAGCTTGGAGCATGTCCTTAAGAATATGAATAGTCTGCTCTAATTACCCGTTAGACAGAGGGTAAAAATTGGTGCTAGGATCCACCTGGATACCTAGCTCATCCTAAAAAGCCCTCTAGAATCTTAGAGTGAATATCGAGCTCCAGTATAAAATAATAGATATACGTACTCCAAGTAGGAGAACTATCTCAGAAACATAGATACAGGCTATCCTCTTAGCATCGAAGTACATCTAAATAGGATGTAAATATGTTGATTTGGTCATCTAATCAACATTAATCGAAATGTCATCAAAACCATGGGAGGTGTAAGGAAAACCACTAACAAAGTCCATGGTGGTCCAGTCCCACTTCCACTCGAGAAAGGGCTATCTCTGACTCAGGATACCAGGCCCCTGATGCTCGGCCTTCACCAGCTAACAAAATAAATAATAAGCTACAAAATCTACCATATATATCTTTGTTCCACTCCACCAGCAGTGCTATCTCAAATCCCTATACATTATATGTTCTAGGGTGGATAGGGTATCTGAAACTGTGAGACTCAACACAATATCAACTGAACCAAGTCTCCAACCCTCGAAACACAAATGTGGCTATCATATCTTAGAATACCCTCAGAATCTATGGTATCCCTTTTGGACTCACCACTTAGCACCTGATTATAGATGATATAAAGTACCTTATCCTTAAATTGGTGACTCTGAATCTACTCGAACAAGGTAATCCTCGCCTTAAATCTAGCAAATATCCTCCTAGGACTGAGATGTCAAGTTATACTATCAAGTTGGCAAAGGACTGGATGTCCCACGCCAATGACCTTTGAAAATCTTGAATAGAAGCCATGCTACCCATACTAACTACCTTCCGGCTCATGGCATCCGCTACTATGTTCGCCTTGCGTGGATGGTATAGAATAGAGATTTCATAATCCTTCAGTAACTCCGTCCATCTATGCTAGCTAGAATTAAGCTCTCGCTCGATCATAAAGTGATAAAAACTATGATAATCGGTGTAGATCAAATAATTTACCTTGGATAAATAATGTCTGCAAATCTTAAGTACAAAATCTACTACCACCAATTCCAAATCATGAATAGGGTAGTTACACTTGTGCACCTTTAGCTACCTCGATGCATAAAGCAATAACTCTAGCCTGCTGCATTAAAACTTAATCCAAACCAATACCAAAAGCATCATAATATACGGTGAATCCTTTTCCCTTAATAGAAAGAGCTAATATAGGAGTTGAAGTAAGAAAACCCTTAAGCATCTAAAAGCTTAACTCACACTCCTCTGACCACTAGAAAGGAACCTCCATTTGGTTCAAACTGGTCATCAGCGTTGTAATAGTAGAAAAAACTTCAATAAATGCCTGTAGTGACAAGCCAGACCAATGAAGCTACAAACCTCAAACGTAGATGTAGGTCTAGTCCAATCATGAATAGCCACAATCTTTCCTAAATCTACCATAATCACATCCTTAGACACCAAATGTTCTAGGACTGTAACCAATTTGATCCAGAACTCACATCTTGAGAATTTTAAAAAAATCCTATTATCATTCAAAGTCTAGAGCATAATCCTCAAATCTTACATATGCTCTGCCCTAATACTCGAATACATAAGAATTTCATCGATGAACACAATTATGAAGAAATCCAAATAATGTCTGAACAAGTATTTCATCAAATCTATGAATGTGGTTAGGGCATTGGTCAACCCAAAAGACATTACCAGGAAATCATAAAGGCCATAGAGAGTCTTGAAGGATGTCTTTATTATTTCTTCACCCTGAATCCTCAATTGATGGTAACTAGACCTTAAGTCAATGTTAGAGAACACCGTTGCTACCTGAAGATGGTCAAACAAGTCTTTAATATGATGCATAAGATATCTACTTTTCACTGTCACCTTATTCAACTATCTGTAACCAATACATTTACAAAATGAACCATCTTTGTTCATGAATAAGACACAAGCATCCCAAGGAAACACACCCGATCTAATAAAACATATACTTAAAAAATCCTAAAGTTAAGAATTTAGCTCCTTAAGCTCAGCATGAGACATACAATAAGGTTTCATTAAAATAGGTCGCCTATGTAGATCCAGATCAATAATAAACTAAATATCACTCTTAGGAGGAAGATCATGTAGATTGGTATAAAAATATCAAGAATATCATAGACAATATGAATAGAGTCAAGGGAAGGACTCTCCATATTAACATCATAAATATAAGAAATATAAGACTCACAACCCCTTAATATAAGTCTCCTATCCCAAACATATGAAATAATCTTTATTGGTGTGCGGCTAATACATCCCTACCACATAATCAAAGGTATGCCGAGCATGGCCAAAGTTACAGTCTTGGAAAAATAATCCAAGACTATATGATAGGGGGATAACCAGTGCATGCCTAGATTCACATCGAATCTACCATATATAATATAATAAGATCACTTGAGGGTCAAATGCTCAAACAATCATATCACATGATCAATAAAATCAATCCACTACAAAAGAATCGCCTATGAGAGTAGATACACATAACAACATAGATAGAGAATCCCAAGATAATTCTAATTAGGGTGTATAATAAGAAGATACATAAGAATAAGTGGATCCCAGATCAGATAAAGCAAAACTAATTAATGGCTCACTAGGATCATACATGTAATAACAACATTGAAATGTGGTATTCGATCTACTAGGTACATTATATAACATACCTCACCTGCTTCCCGATTGGGCATTTGACCGATCACATATCTTACCTGCTTAAGGACCTTCATGAGAACCCTGGGGACCACCCTAATGACCCTGTATACTATATCTAGCTAGGGCCAATACTGCCTTAATCAATGAAACACTCTATACTGTAGGTATAACTTTCCCATGCTGGGGGTACTCTCAAATAAAATGGCCAAAGGCCCTACACTCACAACATGCACTAGGTTCTATATTATATCTAAAAGATTTTGCTGACCCAAAATAACCACCTCAAAAAAAAAATCAAAGATATACACCCCTTAAATACTGGTCACTAATCTGGCTAGGATGATCACTATATCTATGTTAGACCCCATCAGTAAGCTGAAGTGCAGTATGAGCGGATTGGACCTGTACAAACCTTGAGAAGAATTACCTTTGAATTGTAAACCACTTTATTTCCCAATGAAACTACCCTAGTAATATCAAATCTAATTGTTGCCCTCTTGGGCCTCGCAATGCATCTCCTTTATAATCTAGGAATGATGAAAAACCTCAATAAAATACCTACCAATATAAATCAAACTCTATGTAGTTAAGAAAAAACAAGTCTTAATCACTGAACAAAACACTAAATCTGCTCATACTCAGTTGGCAAGATAGATGTAATATGTATGGTCAACTCATGAAATTGAGCCTCATACTCCAAGATGGTGAAAGAACCTTGATCTAATCTAAGAAATAATCTCTCAGACACTCTCAAAGGCTATTAATATACATCTCTATGAAAACCTCAAAGAATTGAGTCCATGTCAAACAGGGAGATCTAACTGGATTAGACTTAAGATAGCCTTTCCACCAATGTTAAGCTACTAGATCCAACAAAAAAGTACTATAGTTAAACCAATGAGTCTCCACTAGACCTAAATTATTGATCCTATCCTTACAAGCAATCAAAAACTCATACGCATCCTTGCCTAGTGCCCTAGAAAACCTAAGTGTAGCCAATCTCAAGAATCTACCCAACATCTTCTTCTCCTCAATAGAATAGTAGACTAGAAGATTATCAGTTGAGAAACTACCGATATAGGAGAGATCTCAACTCTTGAGGTTATAGCTACAGATTAAGCCCTTGCCTAGGTCCACTTTGATTCACAGACTAAGCATCATCAGACGATGCACCACCAACCAAACTCAATAGCTGAACCATTGTATCTTTGAGTAGTGATGAAGAAATTAACCCTGGTTAAGCCTAAAATGCCTCTTGTCCCACCACTATATGAGTGAAGGAATCTTTAGTGTAGGAGCAGGGATTGGGTCTGGGAAAGGCTCCTTATCATGATTCTAGTAAGGTTTGTTGCTCTCTCCTACCCCTGACTACTAGGTCATCCACATCCTCTAATAGGATTCCTAGTCATAGACTCGGGGCCTCATATCTAGTAGTAGTAGCTTGCATTCTATCCATATGCAAAAGCATGAAGCCAAATGAACCTTAGAAACTAATACAAACTCTTAGCGCAAAATGAGTAAAGGAAGTGAAGATCTCCTAAGAATGTCCTATAGATTTCCAAAGATAAGAAATAGACATGATCATTTTTATCCATAAGACTCAACTAGACACTTGCTCTTATACAAACAATAGCAGTGAACTTAGGCTCTGATACCGATTTGTCACGACCCAACCTCATGAGTCATGATGGCACCTATTTTGCCCTACTAGTAGGTAAGCCAAAATATATCCCAGAACTATAAGTATTGGGCTAGTTGGTGGAAAAAGGCATAAATGCCAAAATTATGCAAGTAAATAGAATACAAGCCATAAAATATAAAACAACCGCGTAACTAATGAGAAATAATGAAAAAGAGTAATAACATCACATGACCTTGTAAGGCTGGTACAAGATCCTCTAACAAAAGAATAAGAGTATTATCAATGTCAAAATATAATAGTCTCAAAATATAAATACCAACCAAAAACAAAGACAGGACAGAAAGTTAATTCTAGCTCTGAGAGTTTACCCTATCTCCGAACACTAGACCACACTAACACAATATCAACCAAAGCATCTAGTACTAAGATTTAAACCATAAAAGGGTACGAAAGTGTAGTATAAGTACCAAAGCAATAGGTACTTAGTAGGCATCATCATCCAACTGAGCTATATCTAATATAAATACAAAAAAATATGAGAGAATAACCTAAGTCAAGAAAAAAAGAGCAAACTTGGAATAATGCCTTAAATATTGAAGGTAAACAACCAAAATAATAATATTATAGAGAACATAGCTATTTCTAGCACAACTGGGACCAATAAGACCATAGATGAAAATGAAAGTAAATAATCCAATGCAAGACTCCATAATCTCAATGGATGCAATCATGAAGAATAAGTAACAATAGTAAATAATCCAACCATTTCAAGCTCGATACCACAATCATGGATCTTCCCATATCGTAATTATCAAAATCAAATTGGTTTCTTAACCATCATTAATAAGCTCTTAAGTCAAACTTAAACTGGACATAGTGTCTCATAAGTTGAATTTGAACTAAAAATAATATTATAAATATCGAACTTAAACTTGATGTAATATCATCATAGATACCGAACTTGAACTAATCTTATCATCTCCCAAGCATAAATCTTGAATAGAATATCATATGCCTTAAGACTCCTTGACTGGAGAATATAATTAAGACAATGCATAAAGGCCTTTTGAGTCTATAAGAAGCTAGTAGTCTTAGCATAAGGTGGATAGAAAGAGCCAACTTTTAACCCTAAAAGTCCATTCTAAGGTAAATTCTGCCTCAAACTAGACTAAGGTGTCAAATACCACTTAAAATGTGCTAATCAAGCCATATTATGTCCAAAGATAGAAATCCTACCTAAGGAATTAGTAGTTAAGTCGTATATACCTAATCATAGTCCTTTAATTAGATAGGTAATCCAATTTACACTAAATATAACTTCAAGTCCAAATTTCCAACCCACAACTAGCACAATATCATATTGATACAATAATTAAGCTTAATCTAAGTGAAAGGTAAGCCTATCCTACCTGTATGTTGAAAAAAGCTCAATAAATCCCACAAAATTGGCAATTTCCCTTTCTGAGAAGATTTCGCACTATGCCACATAATCAAATAGTGATCTACATATTTATACAAGAATAATGGTAACCATATTGCATTTTAATGCTTTGGGTATGAAACCAAGTCAAAACTATCAATCATTCATCTATGCTTAAGGATTATTTACCCTCAAGAATGGGTAAATTTTGAGCTCAAACAACATCAATATTAAGTCAACAAGAATTCAGCAAGTTATGACTAAATTGCTGAATTTAACCATGAGTTAAATAGAAACTTACAAGGATTATGAAGGGGAAATGATTATTCCATGCTCACAATCACCCAAAGATTAGTCTCCCAATTTTTGACACTCTCTAGGGATTTTTGGCTCTTTGGACTTGTGAGAAATGAGAGAAAATCAAGTAAAGGGGTGAATTTAATGCCCTTACGGGTGCCAACAAAGATGTCACTTGACCGCATAAGAGGCATACGACTATTTACCCTTCACTAAAGCAGGAAAGGTATCGCTTAAGTAGCACCCACTTTAGCAGTAAGGGTTCTGCCAAAGTGATCTAGATTGGACCAGAATAGCCACTAAAGTGACTACTTGGCTGCTAAAGTGACTACTTGACTGCTAAAGTGTCCTTCACTTAAGTTACCAAAGTTTTGTTTAAGCAGATGCACCAGCTAAACTTAGTATTTTCTAAGTTTCCATCGACACCTCAAGGTTCATTCAGAATACTGCGAACTCAAATGAAATATGCTACCCTATCAAATTCAACATTCTAGACTCAATGATGCCATCAAAATTTCCATTTGTGGTTGTTTTGATGAAATATGGGGTCCACAACCAAGGGACAATTTTTACCAAATTTTGACAAAGATATCGAAATGATTCTGAAAACCTTAGACCCAAACCAAAGGTCCCCCTAACATAAATTGATGTTCTAGAACTGATGGAACTAGCAGAATTGGCATACTAAGTTTTTAACCTAAAGATTTTTCCTGATAGTCAATCTTTACCAACAAAGACTTTAAAATAGAAAATTAGCTCTAAAAACTAAACAAACTTTCTGATAACTGAACTGTCAACTCCAGTAAGTCAGAAATAAATTGGGGCAGCTAAGGAAAGATCTAAATGGATAAAAAGTGTGGAAATACAAAAAATAACCTAGGGTGTCATTGCAACTGGAGTGTTTCCCTAGAAGATATTAGGATTGGTTATGACAGACGATGAGCATACACTTTTTCATAAGTTCATAAAGATAAAGCCTCTAGTGTTCTAGGGTACTGAGTCTAAGAATCCTTTTAATTTTTTGATTGATTTCCATGAGTGTATGTATAATATGGATATGGTTGAGAGGTATGTTGTTTAGTGTTTATGTTTTCACTTAATAGCTAAGGACAAACAATAATGGAGGTCCTTTGTTGAGTGTTAGGTTGTCTTACCTTTACTTACTTGGTCTTAGTTTCTAAATGTGTTTCTTGAAAATTATGTTCCTCTCGCTTATCATGATTAGAAAAAGGTTGATTTTCTAAAGTTAGGAAGTTTAGTTGTGAACACCCGATCTGTTCAAATCACTTAGCTCTTTTAGTTTAAAATTTTGTTGTCCCCATCAAAATTCAAAATTCATCAAATGGTCAACACTCTAATCATTCAGTCACTTTTTCAAAGTGTTCTATTCTTTAAATTTTGTACTAGTATGTTTTGAATAAAATATATATCATCCGTTTCATTTATTACTTTGGTCAATTATTACGATACATGAACTAATATTTTTTACCTTTTTAAGTATTTTCTTTTATGTTAGAGAGAGGTTGATTTGTGTTGATAGTCAAACTTGTGCTTCGCAAAGACTAAAATCGAAGTAATCATTGACACCATCAGTTGTGAAGAAGAATGAAGTTTCCTCGAAGGCACACTCTTGGCATCCTTTTATCTTGCATTTTGAAGTTATTGTTTTATTTTCTTATAATCGTACTTTCTTATTTTTCCTTGTAGTAGCACTTTATCACTTTATTTCCTTGTAATTGAAATTTATGATTTGATTTCCTTATAAATGCACTTTTTAGTTATATGAACTATGTTTGACCTGAATTTCCAAGAATGAAATACTTAGGCGGCCAATGTCGGCTTTGGTCAACCCCTTAGAAAATTTACCTTTTCATCTTACGGTGGATCTACGTTTGATATAATTCCTACCTTAATGGAATATATGAGTACCACACTGGCTCGATCATATTCCACATAAGATTTTCATAGAAACTGGGGCAAATTTATGAGAGGATCTCAACATTTTATCAAGAGGATCTTTTTTTAAGTCATGTGAAGATGACATTTTGTAATACCCCATATTAGACTTAGCTCGGTTTAGCTCCTAGTGCATGCATAAGAGACTTAAAGACTGAAAATTTAGCTAAGTGTTGGGGGCTTAGCCATTTTTAAAAACTCCTAACTTTGAGGATTATTAAGTTGACCTTCTGGACTGGACACAATGGTTTTCGAGTTAATTTATGTTAAGGGGTGTAAGGAGCATGTCTCGGGGAAGTTTTGAATTTTTTGGACGAGAATTGAGGCATATTTAGATTTTGGTTCTAGAACCTCATTGCGATAGTGGTGCGTTATGGTGGTTTTAGTAATGGGCCAATCACTGCATCACGATGTCCTCTAAATGGCATCTCAGTTATGAATTTAATCTTCTGAGAGGTAGTTAGGTCTTTTCCCATCGCCCCAAGTCATAAAAACATGAGATTAAATGTCAGTTAGGGTATTATTCATCCATATTCTCCAATTTTACTATCAAGAAAAAACCTAATCATTCCCTCCCACCCCCCCAAGTTCATCTATTCCATCATCTTCTCTTTAAGAAAATCCAAATATTTAAGTTCCCTAATCCAAGAATTTTCAAGAAAATTTTCAAGATCATCTCCAAAGCTTTCAAGGTCAAGGTTTCTCCACCAAGTCAAGTCTATTAATGTATCTGGGGTTATGAACAAGAATACTTTTTCATTCTTGTGCCAAAAACTTATTTTAAAGTTAAGACTACATGAATTACAAATTAGGGTTCATACCCAATCTATCTTTTTTTGAGTTTGCGAAGATTGCAAAATGATTTAAGTATTAAAATGCATGCTTATTCTCATCTATTTATGCTTTTACTTAAAGATTTTCTAATATGATTTGTATATCATAAGTTTGATTTGAATATTGATTAAAGATATTAAATTTAGTTTTAAGCATGACATTATATTGCAAGTTATAATAAAGAAAGTATGACATTCAAAGGCCTTAAATGCATCAAGGTTACACATTCTCGTGTTTTGATTTATAAGATTCATATTGTGATTTTGATTTCATCATCTTGACTGAAATTATTGAAGTATTTCAAGAAGATTATTGAGCATAAAATATAGTTCAGAAATTCTAAGAATTTAAGCTTATACTATAAGTCCTCAGTACAAGTTTTTGAGATTTCAAGAAGACTATGCTCTTAAGTTCCTTTGGTAAGTTATACCAAGATTTAAAGTAAAGATTGATCTTTTGATCTTAAGATAAGATAAGGAATTCATATTTGTTCATCTTGATTATGATTTAAAGAAAGAGATGCATAACTGGTTTTCATCCAATAAACCCTTATGCTATTTTAAGGTGAATTTCCTAAAATTATTAACATATAAGTAATTGGAAGTAGTATTTAGTACCGAGTTGGGTATGAGTCGAAGGTCACATGCCCCAAAACTATGTTTTAACGTAGGTTTAAGTCTCATTGTGGGTTAAGTATAGTTATAACTTAAGTTAAAGTTCTATTCTGATGGCAAGGGTAAGACAGCTCTCCCCAATGTGGATAAGATGTTGGACTCCATTGTAGCTCACATGGTTTATGTCGGTTATAAGAACCTCCCTAAGAAAGAATAAAAGTAAAGCCTTTAAAACTAAGTATTATGACTCACAAATTCCTTATGCCTTATTGCTTATGTTCATTATTTTGCAGTCTATGTTTTATTCAAGCCAAGGTGAGTTATTTATACTTAACATGCATTATTTGAAGGTCTATTTGTATATTGAGTATTGTTTTACTTATGCATTCACCACCATATGCTTAGTACATTCCAGAAGTACTGATTCATATATACGTCTATATGCTACATTACTTCATAATGTAGGTTCTGGTGCTCAATTCCAGCAGTGAGATTGACTACGGGCATCTACACCTACATCCCGACATTTGGTGAGTCCTCATAGTTAGAGGACCCATTTTATCAGAGATGAAATATTTTAGTCATTTGATTTATGTTAAGTTTGGGTCTGTTAGGGCTTGTCCCAGTGGCTCTTTAGTTAGAAGTAGAGGTTTATTCGACTGTTTTTTGCTTTAGATTCTAAAGTGTTTATTTTTAAGATTTCCAAGTTTAAGACTTTCAATTAAGATATTAATTCAGTTATCTTAAGATTTCATATGGTAAGTTTACCTTTATCATGAGTTTCAAGTTTAGAAGGCTTAAAAGGTTAGCTTGGGACTACTTGCAGTCTTAAGCACCGTGTGACGTCCATAAGGTACTTTTGGAGCATTAAAAACTTGATATCAGAGCCTAAGGTTGCAAAGAGTCCTAGGGAGTCAGACAAGCCACATTACATTGAGTCTTAATCATGAATATGAAGCGCGCCATATTTATTAGCACAAGGCTACGGAACGAGTTAGGAATCATCATTTCTTTCATGATTTATCATGCTTACAGTTGTCTCTATCTTCTTTAACTCATACTTTTATGTGATAAAATATGCCTCTTTGCTGAGCTAATACACGCAAAAATAGTGACCAACCACATTGCCCATCGACCCTCTAAATGAGAATGTGTCTCATGATAAATTTTGGGCTGCTTTTTAGGCGTTGGCCTAAGCTATGAATGCCAACGTTTAAGGAAACAAACAAGCGGTCATCCTACTTTAGAACAATGGTAATCTAGTTACATCCAGTATTCGTGATTTTATGAGAATGAATCTTGAATCCACTTGAGTTCTTTAGGTCAAAAGTTAGTGAGGATCCACAACTCTTCATTGATGAGGTGAGAAAGATCACTTAGATTATGTATGTTACTGAGAAGGAGAGCATAGAATTGGCATCCTATAAGTTGGAGGATATTGCTTATGATTGGGTTGTTATTTGGAAGGAAGGTAGAGGTAAGAATGCAGCTCCTATGAGTTGGTAGATATTTCAGGATGTATTTTTTGGACATATTCTTTCCATGTGAGATGAGAGAAGCTAAAGTTGAGAAGTTTATGAACCTGAGGTAGGGTTCTATGACAGTGAAGGAGTACTGCTTTAAGTTTACTCAGTTATCTAATTATTCTCCCGAGTTGGTGGCTAACCCTAGCTCTAGCATAAGTAAGTTTGTTACGTGAGTATCTAATTCGATAGTCAAGGAGTGTAGGACTGCCATGATTATTAGGGATATGGATAATGCTAGGTTGATGACTCATGCTCAGCAGATTGAGGAAGAAAATTTCAATAGAAAAGAGAAAAGAAATAAGAAGGCTAGAACTGGACAGTTTGAGTAAGGCCAACCAAGGTCTGGAGGGGGAAACCATTCACAGTTTCAGGGTCATTCATCCATGCCAGCACCATCTTCAGCTAGTGCCCTTGCACCTAAAACCAAGCAAGAGAAGTGGGGCAGGACTTCTATTTCTAGTTATCAAAATAGTGTGGGTGGAAGGCCTAATTATCTAACATGTGCAAAGTGTGGCAAAACCTATCCTGATGAGTGTTTGATGGGAAAAAGGGGTTGCTATTGGTGTGGCAAATTGGGCCACGGAATTAAGAAATGTCCATATAATAAGCAGAGAAGTAGGGATATTCGTTCCCAGACTCAAGGCACTAACGCACCAGCTCTATCACGTCTCCCAGTTCCTCCTCAGTGTGCATCATCTAGTACCGATGGTTTTTAGCAACAAAATTGGTTCAATACTTTACCATCTCGACAGGAACACTAGAGTTCACCAGATTTTGTTACTGTTATGATTAGCGTCTTTCATCTTGATATATATGCGTTGTTAAACCCAGGATCAAATCTCTCTTATGTGACTCCATTGGTTGTAGTAAATTTTGGGATCGGTCCTAAAAATCTCTCCAAGCCCTTCTTAGTTTCCACCCTAGTGGGTGAGTCAGTTGTTTCCAAGAGAGTCTATAAGAAGTACCCTATTATTTTTCTACATAATATCATACTAGTAGACCTAATAGAGTTAGAAATAGTAGATTTCAATGTTATTCTAGGAATGGATTAGCTCCATTCATACTATTCATTAATAGATTGTTGCACTTGTGTGGTAAAGTTTCTGTTTCCTGATGAGGCAATTTTTGAGTGGGAGGGTAGTTTTGAATCTCCTAAAATTCATTCATATCTTTTATTAAGGCCAAAAAGTTGATATCGAAAGAGTACATTTATCATTTAGTTTGAGTCAAAGATACTAATTCTAAATCTCCAACAGTTCAGTCAGTCCGTATAGTCGATAAGTTTCCTAAGGTTTTTCCTTAAGATTTGCCAGGGGTACCTCCCGATAGAGAAATAGAATTTAGTATTGATCTTCTCCTTAATACTTACCCCTTCTCTATCCCTTTACATCATATGGCTCCAACCAAGCTTAAAGAGTTAAAAGAATAGCTTAAAGACCTCTTAGATAAAGGTTTCATAAGGCCAGTGTTTCTCTATGGGGAACTCCAGTCCTATTCAGACCTAAGAAAATGGCTCCCTCTAAATGTCCATCAACTATTGCCAGTTGAACAAAGTCACAATCAATAATAAATATCCTCTTCCTAGGATTGATGACTTATTCAACCAGCTTTAGGGTGCAAGTTATTTCTCTAAGATAGACCTCATATCCAGCTATCATCATCTTAGAGTAAGAGAATATTTCATTCTAAAGACAGCTTTCAGTACTCGGTATGGTCACTTTGAATTTTTAGTCATGTCCTTTGGACCAAGGAATGCCCCAGCAACCTTCATGAACTTGATGAACAGAGTGTACAAGCAGTACTTGTACATGTTCGTCATAGTCTTTATTGATGACATCCTTGTCTATACCCATAACGAGAATGATCATGCAGACCATCTCAGAATTGTCTTGCAAACCCTTAGAGATCATCAATTGATCGTGAAATTCAACAAGTGCGAATTTTGGATAATATCAGTAGCTTTTATTGGCCATCTCATTTTCGGTGATGGAATTATAGTTGACCCTCAAAATACTAAAGTAGTGAGAAACTGGCCCAGATCCATATATTTATTAGATATCCGGATTTTCTTAGGTCCAGATGGCTATTATCAATGGTTTGTTAAAGGGATTTTGTCTATTGCATTCCCCATGTACAGATTGACTTAGAAAAAAGTAAATTTTAATGGTCAGATTCTTGTGATGAGAGTTTTTAGGAGATTGAAGACTCGACTCACCTCAGCCCCAGTTTTGATGCTACCAAATGGTTAGATGGATTCGTTGTTTACTGTGATGCCTCAAGAGTTGGTTTGGGTTGTATTTTCATTCAGAGGGTAAGGTCATAGCCTATTCCTCTAGACATCTTATACCTCATAAAAAGAATTACCCTACCTATGATCTTGAGTTAGCCTTTGTCATTTTTGCCTTGAAAATTTGGAGATATTATCTTTATGTTGTGCATGTTGATGTGTTCACAAATTACAAAAGTTTTCAATATGTGTTCTCACAAAAAGATTTAAATCTTCGTCATAGAAGGTAGTTGGACCTATTAAAAAATTATGACATGAGTATTTTGTATCATCTGGGGAAGTCTAATATAGTAGTAGATGCCCTCAGCAGATTGTCTATGGGTAGTGTTTCTAATGTTGAGAATGAAAATAAAAAGTTAGTCCAGGAGGTTCATCATCTTGATAGATAAGGTGTTCAGTTTGTTGATTCAGTTGAGGGTGGTGTATGGGTTCAAAATAGTTCAAAATCATTTTTGGTTTTTGAAGTAAAGGAGAAGCAAGATAGGGATTCCAATTTGGCTAAGTTGAAAGAGTCCATCAGAGATCAAAAAGTAGAGGTTTTATCTTAAGGAGTAGATAGTGTGTTGTGATGCCAAGGTAGACTATGTGTGCCATGTGTTGATGGTTTGAGACAGCGAGTTTTAATGAAAGCGCATGGTGCATATTACTCTATGCACCAAAGATCCACTAATTTGTACCGTGATTTGTGGGAAATCTATTAGTGGAGTGGCATAAATAGGGATATTTTAGAGTTTGTAGCTAAGTGTGCTAATTATCTAAAGGTTAAGGTTGAGCACCAAAGGCCTAGTGGCATAATGCAGGAGTTCAGCATTCCCACTTGGAAGTGGAAAGAGGCATACATAGATTTTGTGATAGGGTTGCCTAGTTTGCATCATCAGCATGATTTGATTTGGGTTATTATAGACAGATTGACCATATCAGCATATTTCTTGCTAGTTCATACTTCTTACTCAACTGAGGATTATGCCAAACTTTATATTAGGGAGTTGGTTAGGTTGCATGGAGTTTTGTTGTCTATTATATCAGATAGTGGTACCCAGCTTACCTCTCACTTTTGGAAAGCTTTTCAGAAGGGTCTTGGTACCCAAGTTCATCTCAGTACAACTTTTCACCCTTAAACATATGGTCAGGAAGAAAGGACCATTCAGACCTTAGAGGAAATATTGAGAGCATGTGTTATTGACTTTAAGGTTAGTTGGGATGATCACTTAACATTTATTGAGTTTGCCTACAATAACAGTTATCACTCCAGTATTCAGATTGCTCCGTTTGAGGCTCTCTATAGGAGAAGATATATATATCCTATTGGTTGGTTTGAGGTAGGTGATACTACTTTGATGGGGCCAGATTCAGTATTTGATATGATGGAGAAAGTTTAGTTAATTAGGGAGAGGCTTAAGAAATCCCAAAGCTAACAGAAATCCTATGAAGATATGAGGGGAAGAGATCTTGAATCTGAGGTTGGTGACCAGGTCTATTTAAAAATCTCTCCTATAAAGGGAGTGAAGAGATTTTGCAAGAAGGGGAAGCTTATTCCCCAATATGATGGACCTTACCAAATCTTGAGTCGTTGTAGAAAGGTAGCCTATGAGATTGAGTTTCCTACAGATTCTGCATTAGTACATCCAGTGTTCCATGTTTCCTTGTTGAAGAAGTATATTGGTGATCCATGTGTAGTTTTTCTTTTAGAAAGCATAGATGTTCAGGATACCCTTTCTTATGAAGAAATCCTAGTTGAGATCCTACATCGTTAGATTCGCAGACTAAGGAACAAAAAAGTCCCCTTGGTTAAAGTTCTTTGGCGAAATAAGTCCATTAAAAAACCCACTTAGGAAGCAGAAGCAGATATGGGAACCAAGTACCCTTATCTTTTATCTGTAACTTAAGGTAACAGTTTTCCTTAGATTATCTCTTTTCCATTCTCAGTTCCAGCTTTATATAATCATCTTTATGTCTTTTCATTCATTCACGAATCAGTTCACTCATGTAATCATGTTTTTATTTATGTTAGTTCAGTACGTAATATTAGTTCCTCAATATTCTCAGCTTAATTAGTTCGAGGACAAATGCTCCCAAGAGAGAGATATTATAATACCCCATATTAGACTTAGCTCAATTCACTCTCAGTGCATGCATAAGAGACTTAAAGCCTAAAAATTTAGTAAAGTGGTAGGGGCTTACCCATTTTTAAGACCTCCTAACTTTGAGGATTTTTAAGTTGACCTTCCGAACTCTGAGACGGTGGTTTTTATGTTAATTTGTGTTGAGGAATATAGGGAGTATGTCTCGGGAAGTTTTGTAATTTTTGGAAGAGCATTGAGGCATGTTTGGATTTCGATCATCCTTTAAGAGGATGAATTGGACCATCACTTTATTTGAGACAATATGTTTTTATGTTATGGACCGTCACCTCTTTCAGAGTGCCATATTGTTACATTATAGACTTCACTCCCTTTAGCGTGATACGTTATTATGTTATGGATTGTCACCTCCTTCAGAATGATGTGTTATTATATGGATCATCACCTTCTTCATAGTGACATATTATTATGTTATGGATCGTCACCTCCTTCAGAGTGGCATGTTATTAAGTTATAGACTGTCACCTCCTTTAGAGTGACACATTATTATAGTATGGATTGTCACCTCCTTCAAAGTGACACATTATTATATGGATTATCACCTCCTTCAGAGTGACATGTTATGATGTTATGGACCGTCACCTCCTTCAGAGTGGCATGTCATTATGTTATGGATTGATACCTCCTTTAGAGTGACACTTTATTATGTTATGGGTTTTGACCTCCTTCAAAGTGATGCATTACCATATGGATCATCATCTCCTTCGAAATGACATGTTATGATGTTATGAACCGTCACCTCCTTTAGAGTGGTATGTTATTATGGTATGGATTGTCACCTCCTTTAGAATGAAACATTATTATGTTATAGATTGTTACCTCCTTCAGAGTGTCCCGTTATTATATGGATCGTCACCTCCTTCAGAGTGACATGTTATTTTGTTATAGATTATCACCTTCTTTAAAGTGGCATGTTATTATGTTATAGACTAACACTTCTTTTAGAGTGACATATTATTATATAGATCATCACCTCCTTCAATGTGATATATTACTATATTATGGATTGTCACCTCCTT
The DNA here is from genome assembly GCA_030864225.1 of Capsicum baccatum var. pendulum. NCBI lineage: Eukaryota > Viridiplantae > Streptophyta > Magnoliopsida > Solanales > Solanaceae > Capsicum > Capsicum baccatum. The sequence continues at coordinate 205,345,688 of CM061560.1, read as the reverse complement.
CAGTGTGGCATACTAAAACAAGGTTTGCACAGTTTCCCTTATGTTGGATTTGCTACTAATAAGTTTAGTGCAGGTGATTAATAGGCACATTGGGCCATCACCCCATTCAAATGACACACTATATTCAAGATAGGTTGTCCTCCTTTCAAGGAGACACGTTGGGTCGTCACCCTATTCAAAGTGACACATTACATTTAAAATAGGTCATCGCATTTAAATGAGACATGCTGGACCATCACCCCATTCAATGTGGAACAATAACATTTAAGATTGGTCATTTTTCTTTCAATGACACATGTTAGGCCATCATCCCATTCAAAGTGACACAAAATATTCAATATAGGTCATCCCCCTTTCAATGAGATACGTTGGGACTTCATTCCATTCAAAGTAGCAAAAAATATTCAAGGTAGGCCATTCGCTTTTTATTGGTACATGTGGGTTTGTCTTTCTGCTCAATATGGCATGATATTTTAAAACAGGTTGTGCAAATTGGTTCATCAACTATCTCAGCATAACACATTCAAATAGATTTGTACCAAATTATGTTTATGTCATGCTATATTTACAACTAATTAATTTGTTTGAGATATCGTTGAGAGAATCCAAGAGAATGAAATTCTTAAATCAAAATCCAGACGTGGACAACTCCAAAAAGAATGCAACACAACATGAAACTTTTACTTAACAGCAAACCAGAAAATAGTTTGAAAAGAAGTTCAAACTCTATGGATAAGATGAAAGACAATTTCAACCAACATAAAACCACCCCTCCATCAGAAGGTATATAGATATTTATATTATGTTTTTAGTTTTAGTTTTACCTCCGGTGCATTTCTAAATTAGCACAAAGGTAACTTTCCTCTTTTTCGAAATTTGGGTGACAACACACCTAGAGCATTAGAAAGTATGTCCATGTAGCTCTCTGTTGCTAGTGTAAGGTCCCCATGTTCATAATTGAAAAAATTACAAGCCTCTATTTCATAACTCGATGTATTCATCACTCACCCTGAATCAAAGGTCGTCTAAAATAAGAGACTATCTTTTCTACCGATCGAGTCGGACTACTAGCAGTTTGATTTCCTGGGACTCGAGATATGTAGGATGGTCTCTTATTTGAAAACTCGACTGCTTCCAACCTCCCCTAAATTCTCTTATTCCACAGCTTTTTGGTTTCACCAAAATTTGAAAATCGGGATAGCTTGTGAGTTCTTTGAAAATCATGCATTATATCAAGCATTATGAACTATAAATAGCCTGAATTCTCATGTAACTTGAGATATAAAGGAAATCTGATGCTGGGGTCTGGCCATAACTCCCTAAAACTTATGCGAAAATCAAACTCTTTCGAGAAATGAATTTGTGGTCGGACAAAATTAGGAACGTCAAATACCCTTTGCCCAAGGTTACTTGCATCCACCCTACTCAAAGGTAGGTGCAATTGTTGACACCTAATTTTTACCCTCTCCATTCAAAATTAGTTTTTGAGTTTCTCCATTTTAAATAATTATAAAATATATTTTTAAATTATTTTAAAATAAATTTCAAGCCTACTTTTTGAATTTAGGTAAAATTAATATGTTCTATCTTTAATTATACAGGATCATATAATTATTAGTTAAAGAAAGTGTTTTAGAATTAATTTTGAGTAAAAATTTTTATTAAATTGCAAATACTCTACTTTTTCCAAGATCGACCGAAAATAAGAAATTGGTGTCATAATTAGTTTCTTAAGTTTGAAATAAAATAAATGTTCTTTATTAAATATTTGTTTTTAAAATTATTGAATTAGAGAAGCTCATTAAATTAATTAGAAGTTAATTTCATCTCAACTTTGTCTAATTGATTCAATTGTGGCCGTTTTATTAATATAAATGGCTATAATTTTAACTGGACTCATTCCCTTTGATGGCCCATTACCCCAAGCCCAAATTCATACCCAACTCTTTACTTATCAAAATGGGGCAGGTAGGCCCAACAACAACAACAAACCAGCTGCCCAGCCCACTTCCCTTAACTAACCGACCCGATCCAGACACTAGCCCACTCTAGACTGGCTCAAACCCGCTTTACCATTATTTCCCCTCTTCTTACCTTTACCCATATATCAATAGCAAACAACGTACAACATCAGCAACTGCATATCAGCAGTAACCCAGCAAAATCGACAACAAGCAACAACCCAGTAAAAGCGATAACAAATAATAACCCACAACTACTGCAAACCCGACCAACCCGCAATAGAAATGGCAAAACCCATCAACCCATGAACCACACCAGCTCACCCAATCAACCCCTCATCTTTTTTTTAATTTGAAATTCAAATTCATACTGAAATAGTATGATTTTTATCTCAACAAACCATATCCAGTTTTGAATTTGAGTTGTCCCACATTGTTCGATTCTTCACAATCCATCATATTTTTACCCCTATAAATACTCTCTCATTCTCATTATTTAGAGTGGTTGAACACACCCAAAAAGGGTGGGGGTAAAAGGCAAGAACACCTTTGTAAGAGATTTTGTCATTAGTAAGAGTTTTCACAGTTAAAAGGTCCTATAAGACTCCTTAAGCTTGGATTTTAGCAAAGAAAACTCAAAGCTTCCCGGTGGTGGCGAATTAATTCCTATCAAAGCTTGTTGTCCCAGGTTGCGGCCTCAAAAAACGTAAACATACCTTCTCTATTCCAATTATTTAGTTATGTCTTCTTCTTTTTCTTCTTTTGAGTAATAATTTTTCGTTAGCATAGTTATGGTGAAATTATTTGCCACAGAAGACCTTGAAGCCCGTAAAATTTTCGTGTAACTGAATGTTAATTATTGCGTTGTTTCATTAAGTTGATATTCATGCATAGTCTTGACACCCATTCTCCCAAAGAAAGTCCTCGTGCTTCACTAGCTGCCCGTCGGCCCTATGTATAATCTAACAAAAAGAAAACAAATGGGGAAATCGTACCTCTGGGGTGTCATAGTCGTGCCTATCATACTCTAGGCCATACAGATTTCAATTCAAGTACTATTTCTTCTTTTCTTTCGTGTTGGGGTAGGCTCAGGGATTAAAACCCCTTCCTCCTATGTACACGAATAATTATTCTTTACTTAATCATGATTAATTAATGTTTATATCTTTTTCTCTTTAAATTAACATTGTAAATTGCATTAATCTAATGTGAACATCTTGTGTGGTTAAATTTTTACCATAATCATTTATCGATTACCTCAAAAAACATGAAACATAAGTTAATTTTTTATCTCATATGTCTAACTCGGTTGTGTGAATTTTCTTTTTGTTTCACAAATTATTGTATCTAAAATTTGTGGACCTGAAAATATAAGATTTGAGTTCACTAATTTATATAATAAATGTCATATAACTTGTATCGAATGCATGTGTGAGGTACAAAATAAATTTCTTCGAAAACTATTTCATATAGCAATTTAAAACATTGCCTATTATAGAAGCTATTAATGTTGTAATAAAAATCATATGAGCAACATCATCATTCATACATGGTTAAATTTCTTAAAAAGAATACTATTGGAGGAATGAAAACACCATGATAATAAATTAAGTTGAATATATACAAGAAATAAGAATAGATACAGATGTTCAGTACATTCATAACCTAAGGGAGAATAGCTAGTAGATGCTCTTGCAAATCATGCACTAAACAGAGGAAACATCATGTATCACATGCATTTGGAGAAATGGAAACTGAATTAAAGTGTATTCCAAATATTAAAAAACTACATATACAACATCTCAAAACAAGGTTGAGAAAAGAAGGCCGATACCGCTAAACACATAAAGGTACTTCACAAAACAAAGAAGCTTATCTAAAGGATCATCAGAGTGCAAAGCCATAAGTTAGGATTTCTAAGTTACAATTTTTGACATATTTTTATCATTTTTAAGTAAAATCAAGTGTTTATAAGCACTTTTTATTTTAGCTAAATACTATAAAAGTGTTTAAAAGTTATTTTAACTTTAAAGCACATAAAACAAGTCGATATAAGTAAGCTTCAAGAAATGAGTGTACAGGGTGAATATTCCAGAAAAGTCTCGATAAAAATGAGATATATAGATGGCTTCTACCTTTTAGCCAATCGTTCTTAGCTCTTTTTTTATCTATTGATTTTGAAAAAAACTACACGACATAAGAAACTTAAGTCCTTGAGTATATCATATAATAACAGGTTAAAAAATATGTCACATAATATTTGTAGTAATATTTTAGGGTGGACCAGCCATTGTTCCTAAATACAACTATAAGAATAAGCTCCCCCTTATCACACTTATTAGCAGTCCTTTAACTTTACTTCTCTCCTACTTTCTCAATTCTCCTTCAATTTTTTATTTTTTCAAGTACTATACGATTTAAGTCGATTTCTCTCACAAAAATGTGTATTTCACAAAATCAGGTAACCACCATAATAAGTTATTGAATATTATCTCTTTCATAAATACATTTATCAATATTTTATATTTTATGAAACAGTGATTTTGCATATCCTAATATTCCATATCCACTATTCACTTTATAGTTGTTACTAGTGTGGAGGTTTGCTCTAATTACAGAACACGCACCAAGTGAAAGATTCAATTGAGGTATATCACATAGTAATGGTGTTTTGGATGATATACAATCTTTTGATTTTGTTATAATTGTGAAACCCCATAAAATGTAAACTATTTTATTTTTGACCTTCCCGTGTGCGTAATGTCAATTTCTTACTTGAATTATGTTTAGGGATGTTAAAGGGGTAATTTGGAAAAGTTTTGGAATTTTAAGAAGGGGTTTGAGGCTACTTTGAAACTCTGAGGCATATGCCTCCGTGATAGTAGCGTGCCATACCACTAGAGCTCTATAATAGCAGTGTGGCATGGAGGCTAGCCTCCGCGATATTAGCATGCAACGCTACTGTGTTAAAAATGCCTAATTTTTATTTTTTTTCACTTGGGGTGAGGAGATTTTAATCTTTTTACCCCTTGTACAACTTTTAGACATAAAATAACCCATTTTTCATCAGTTTTAAAAGATCAAACACTATTCTTCTTATCTCTAACTCAAAATCCAAGAACATTCAAGGGTTTTACAAGAAATCACTTCTCTGAATTTCAAACATTGATTTCTCTTCGATTTCCTTCGTATTTAAGGCATATTTCTTATTCCTAACTTCATTTTTTATGTTATGGCATATATTTGATCATTATTCATGTGATTTTGATTGTTAAATTTGAAATTGGGTTGAGGACTTTTGATGGACATTACTTAAATTGTATTTCCTATATTTTAAATTATTTATTCATGATTTAATTCATTGTTATGGGGACTGAATTGGTGCATTAGTTTAATGATTGAAATGAGGGACATGGATTTTCCTAAATTGATTAAATTTTGGCTTCATAATGGCATTAACCTCAACCCGCTTTATAAACTTGGGTTTGAATATGTATAATTGCATGATGTAACTTATCTTTTGAACCCATTTCATTGCATTAAAGGATAAATGGAAAATGATGGATTTTGGATGGCCTTGGTGGCCATGGATTGAATTTTAAATGAAACTTGGGAGTCAATTTGGTGATATAGATTGTTGTGGCCTAATTATATTAGCTTACAAGCATATTGGTATGACGATAACAAGTACTAAATACCTTAATGAATGACTCTTGGATTAATGGTAAGTTATATGTAAATTATTTTAACTTGGGTTTAAAGAGAGTTATGCAGCTCACCGTGAAGGTGTAAATCTTGAGGGGATCGATACTGGAAACCACGTTTGTCGGCGTTGGGGGTCCATGTGACGGTGTGCTTGGTGAACTATATATATATATATATATATATATATATATATTTATATATGTTTAGAGGGATATGACATTGACGTCTTTAGCCTTTCCATAGTGTTTCCTCGGTTTATGCAACTAACATGCACTGGTTCCTTCCAACAGGGGGAGTTGGACCCATATAGCCCATGGTGCCTTTAGGACTTAGCGAGCTACGCAGTTTAGTCTAATGGTTTAAATTCTTATGTTCACGACCCTTGTCCCTATCCCAACATCATATATATATATATATGCTGCATAAGGTTCATGACTGGATTTTGGTAATTGCATTATTTTATTCCTATTTCCTGAGTTACATGCCAATGCTCGCCCCATTGACTATCCCCAGGCGCTACATTATTTGATGATATAGATTTGAAGGATTTTTCTGTTACTCCTATATAGCATTAGGTGGTGTGGTGTATTCTTAAGTTGATGTGAATTGGTGAGCTTCCATCCTTCAAAAGTCACCCGTCATTTCACTGGTTCCTTTTATTAACTTAGTACTGTTGGTATTCTTTTCCTTTGGTCATAGTTGGGGGCATGTCCCAACTTAGTTGATATTTTGGCTTTAGATTTCATTTGGTTTATCTATAAATCTTTTTCTATTTTTGTTGAATTCCACTATTTATTATTATTGAGCTCTTGAGGTAAGGCTAAAGGAGTGGTCTCCAGCCCACGATGGCCTTAAGATACTCATCACAACTAGGCTCAGGTTTGGGTCATTATAAGTTTGGTATTATAGCATGTTCATGGTTATTGGGTGTGTGTAGTGAACCATACTTACAAGAGGAAGGATACAAAAAATTTAGGAATGGTTTCTTTTCATGTGTTCTATTTAGGGCTATAGATTCTAGTGGTTTTGAAACTTCTCTAACTCCTGGTTTACTCGCATTTTAGATCATTCCTCCTCAAAGATCTGGCGGTTATAGAAACTCTGCCTGAAACTCTATCCTACTAGAGGAGAATGCAGAGGGAACTTACCCTGTTTATAGAGTGTAGACTTGGTCTAGGGTCCTTGATCCTCACTGTACCGCTCTACTTATTGTTCCATCACTCCCTACTAGTCCTCCTTGAACTTTTTGAGTTGGTGATACTTATGCTTAGTCACCTCAAGAAGATATCTCTAATGCAGAGTTCTATTAATCTATTCATATGCTTTCTCAATTGGTGGCATCGATGTCCATTGACCTGATCATGTTGGTCCTACTGTTAGTACGTCTGAGATTACTCGGGTTTGCTAGTTTATGAGAATGAATCCCCTAACTTTATAGGCTCTAAGGTTGAGGAGGATCCTCAGGGGCTTATTAATGAGATTAAGAAAATCTTTATGGTGATACATACTACTGATTTAGAGGGTAAGAAGTGTTCTACCTATCAGTTGAAAGATGTGGCTTACTGGTGGTATGAGGAGTGGAAATCAATAAGGGGTGACCATGTTGAACCAGTAGTGTGGGATGACTTTTCAGGTGCTTTTCTTGATCAATTTTATCATCAGGAATTCAGGTAATATAATGTTGAAGAGATTATGAACTTGAAGTAGGGTAAGATAGGTGTTAAGGAGTATGTCCTGAAGTTCTATCAATTTCTCATTATGCTCCAGAGTTGGTGTCTAATATAAGGTCAAGAATGAGAAAGATTGCTCCTGGTTTGTCCTGTGACTTGGTCTTAGTATGTAAGGCTGCCATGTTGAATAATGACATGGATATATCTAGGTTAGTGGTTTATATACAACAAGTGAAGAACGAAAAGACGAAGCATATAGAGATGGGATAGAGGCAGAACAAAAAGTTTATATATTAAAAGCAGGGTGAAAATCAGTAGAATAGTAGGAGAGATGGTAGAAATGGGACTAAAAAGAAGAATTAGGGAATTCATATTCGTCTTCTAGTGTTCCTTATTCTAATCCTTCATGTGATTGTTATTTTAAGTCTATCAGTGGTCCTAAGGTACAGGGTGCTCAGTCTCAGGCTAGTGGAGCATAGTTACCCTTACCTTACCCTCCTTGTCATTTTTGTGGGAAGCTTCACCATAGATATTATGAGGAGGGGAAAACTCATTATTATAATTTTGGTCAACTTAGTTATATACAGGGAGATTTGTCTTTGGCCAGAGTTGTCACTGGAGCTAATAAGGTCCTAATTTCTAGTTCTTTGACTTCGGCACCTAAGGGCTCCACTTCAGGTATCGACGCTAGTCAGAATTATCACTTTTATCTTACTACTCATAAAAAATCTGAGGCTTACCCCGATGTTGTTACTAGTATATTATAGATCTTCTCTTGTGATGATTATTATTTGCTTGACTCAAGTCCTACGCTATCTTATGTGAGCTCTTATGTGACTATGCACTATGGTTTTGGTCCTAAAAATACCAAGCCCTTTTCTATGTCTAATTCGATGGGTGATTGTATTATTGCTAGAAAAGTCTATAAGGATTGTGTGGTGTCTATATTTCATAGGGAGACATTGGTGGATTTGATAGAACTTGACATGGTAGATTTTGATGTTATCTTGGGGATGGATTGGCTTCATTCGTGCTATGTTTCTCCTTATTATAGGACCTGAAGGGTTAGTTTTCACTTCCCTTTTAATCCGATATTGGAATGGGAAGGGATTTCCTTAGTCTCCAAAGGGAAGTTTATATCATATCTTAGAGATTAGAGGTTGATTTCCAAAGAGTGTTTGTATAATCTAGTTTGGATTAAAGATTCTAACTCTAAAAGTCTTTTTTTGAAATTTACTCTTGTGGTTAATAAATTTTTTGAAGTTTTTCTAGATGATTTTTCTGGAATTTCTCCCGATATAGATTCTGGGCTAAGTGTGAGTTTTGGCTAAGTGTTGTGGCTTTTCTTGGGCACATTGTTTCTAGTGAAGGGTTTAAGGTAGATCTACAGAAAGTTGAGGTAGTTAAGAGATGACCTAGACCAACGAATCCAACCGACATTAGGTGTTTCTTGGGCTTGTCTAGGTATTATAGGAGGTATGTGGGGAGTTTCTCATCTATTGTGGCTCCATTGATGAATTTAACTCAGAAAAAGGTTTAAGTTTTTCTGGTCCGATATTTGTTATGGTAGTTTTGAGAACTTTAAGGATAAGTTAACTTCTACACTTGTTTTAACCCTACCCGAGGGTGCCGATGGTTTTGTTGTGTATTATGATGTGTCCCATGTGGGACTGGGTTGTCTTCTGATGTACCATAGTAAGGTTGTGGCCTATGATTCCAGGCAGTTTAAGTTTCATGAGGGAAATTAATCGACTCATGATCTAGAGTTGGCAACGATGTTCTTTGCTTTAAAAATCTGGTATCATTATTTGTATGGGGTGCATGTTGACATTTATTCAGATCATAAGACTATGAAGAATGTGATAATGCAGAAAGAAAGAAATCTCATGCAGAGGCGGTGGCTTGAGTATGCTTTTAGCAGTTTATCTATGAGGAGCTTATCTTACATTGGTAAGGGGAAAAGAGGATTGGTAAAGGATATTCACAGACTGGCTAATTTGGGAGTTCATCTTTTGGGCTCTAAGGATAGAGGAGTAATTGTTCCAGAAGTGGTTAAACCATCTCTTGATGCTAAGGTGAAGGAGAAGTAGGTTTTGGGTCCCATACTTATGCAAATCAAGGATGATGTGGGTCAAAAAAAAGTTATGGCTTTTGAGATTGGGGGAGATAGCATCATGAGGTATTAAGGAAAATTGTGCATTCCTGATATTAATGTGTTGTGGGAAAGAATTTTCACTGAGGCTCATGAGTCCCGATATACAGTTCATCCGAGTTCGACCAAAATATATCATGTCTTAAGGGAAATCCATTGGTGGAATAATATGAAGAGGGATGTGGCAAACTTTGTGGCTAAGTGTATGGTTTTTATTCAAGTTAAGGTGGAATATTTGAAGTCTGGTGGAATGTCCCAAGAGATAGAATTTCCCATGTAAAAGTTGGAGATGATTAACATAGATTTCATCACGGGCCTTTCGTGGTCTCGCGATCAGTATGATTTTCTTTGGGTCATTGTAGATAGGATGACTAAGTCTGCTCGCCTCTTTTCTGTGTAGATTAATTACTCAAGAGAGGATTGTGCTAAGTTGTTCATTTAGGAAATAGTAAAGTTGCATGAGGCACCAATGTCCATTATTTTAGATTTTTCATCTCACTTCTGGAGTTTGTTTCAAAACAGTTTGGGTACTCCAGTGAACCTTAGCACCGTTTTCTACCCTCAAAAGGATAGACAAGCGAAGTGTACCATTAAGACTTTGGACGATATACTAAGGGCATGTGTGATTGATTTTAAAGGTAGATGGGTTGACCATTTACCTCTTTTAGAGTTCGCGTACAATAACAGTTATCATTCTAATATTTAAATCGCACCTTTTGAGGCTCTTTATGGTAGGAGGTGTAGGTATCCTATTCGGTGGTTTGAGATAGGTAACACTACGTTATTTGGTGCTGACTTTGTTCACCATTCAATGGAGAAGGTAAAGGTGATTAGAGAAAGACTTAAGACTGCTCAAAGTCACTAAAAGTCTTATGCGGATGTGAGGACAAATATCCACTCATTATTTCCAACCATCAATGAAATCCAACATGATTCATATACCAATAGAATATGAATACATCACAACACATAATTGATACCCCCACACGTTTTTCCGTCAAACAAGATACAATTATCATCATGTATACAAGAGTATCAATATCACATAGGACCCACACGATCACACATAGCACATAATGTTCCAAGATCGCCATATAAAATCACATATATTCCCCACACGGGCACAATACAATAATATAGTTATTTTTCATGATTAGTTCCCATACCCTTAACATGTATTTTGGATCAAAAATAACTACCTAGCTCAGTCTGAAAGAAGTTACGTCATAACCTACCTTAAATTTCGATAATCGGGACAAAATCCTTCAATCCACAATCTTACTTATTATGAAAAAACCCAGAATCAACTAAACATCAAAATATAAAATCTATCTATCAAAAGAAAGCCAACGATATCCATATTACCTAGTTTCAAGTCGAGGTCAAAATGGACCTCTGAAATAGATTTTGGAAAAAGAAAAAAAAATTAGAACTTTATTTCTAAGAAATGTTCCTCATATTTTTAGGAGTCTATGACTGAAAACTCAAGTTAAAATGAGTTGAAACGAGGTTCGAATCAAAGAAAAACTAATTTAAAATTTATTGAGTAAAATCCCCAAAATCCACTTTATAATAAATAATTGAAGTTGTTTTGAAGATCAAATTAAGGGAAAATGGATAATTATAAAATTAGAAAGTCACCAAGGGACAAATGTTGAAATTGGGGTTTAAATTCGAGAATTACAACTTTTTTGCCTTACCGGCCAAAATTCCAAAATTCCTTACTTCATTCAAATTTAAAACAACAATTAGATGATAAAGGTTGAAGAAAATAATTGAAATAGATATTACGAAGCTTACCCAAGCTTAGGAGTGGAGAAAATAGCTCGAAATTGTGAAACCCTAAGTTCCAATTCTCAAAAATAGTGAAAAATAGCAAAAATCATCCATTTATATACCCAGGCATCGCGATCGCAGTACCTAAACTGTCAAGGATATTGAAATTTTGGCACTCCGACTGTAGGCTCAATCACAATCTCTATAAGAGCATCGCAATTGCGGGTGCACCAGTTCAAACTTGGCTCATTCCAAGTTTCCGCGGGCCCCTTGGAATTCATTCAAAATCCCGTGGATGCAATCGAAATATGTTACCTTATCAAATGTGATGCTCTAGACTCAATGAAAATATTAATTTTTTTAATAAACATCATTTTCACAAAGTTGACCCCCAAAATCTAAAATCACAACTTTTTGAACTGGGGGTGGAAATGAGATTTAAAAGACATAAAACCACACTAACATGTTACTACCCTAAAATAGACATTCTAAATCTACTGACGTAGTATATTTTGTCATCCATTACATGGATCAAAAGACAAAAACTGAAATCAACCACAAGGCTCTTAAAGTCGTCAAAACCCATAATATCATATAAATGACATCAAAATACATCGAGAAATGTGCCAATCATACCCAAAACCCAAAGTACCACAATGAAACCACGGGAAGGATTAAAATGGTCAAATCACACTAAAAACATATTTCATAAAAATTCATGTCATTATAGATCAACATTGTAAACCATGTTTGCCGGTGTTGTGGGTATATATGACCGTGTGCTTGTTGCATGATATATATATATATAGTGAGGGATATAACCTTGTTGTATTTATCCTTTCTGAAGTTTCCTCAGTTCGTGCAGCTAACACGTACTAGGCTCTTCTAGTAGGGGGAGCTGGGCCCTAATAGCCCATGGGTGCCTTTAGGACAGAATGAGCTTCACATTTTAGTCTAATGTCTTAAACTCTCATGTTCATAACACTTGTCCCTATCCCGACATCCTGTATATATGTAAATGAATATATTGCATATGGTCCATGACTGGATTTCATTATTTTATCCCTATTTTCTGAGTTACATGCCAGAGTCTGCCCCACTAACTGTTCCCGGATGCTACATAATTTCATAATGTATGTTTTGAATTGTTACTCCTATGCAGCATTACGTGGTTTGGTGTGTTTGTTGAGTTTTTATGAAGTGGTTAGATTCCATCCTTCAGAAGGCCCTGACATTTCACTGGTTCCCTTTATTGACATAGTACTGTGGGATTCTTTTTCTTTGGTCATAGTCGGGGGCATGTCCCGACATTGTTGATATTTCTAGCTTTAGAGGATTTTTTGGACAAGTGTGGGTTGGATGTGTGCTTTGACTCTTAGATTTCATTTGCTTTATCTATCTTTCTTTTGCTATTTTGTTGACTTCTGTTGTTTATTATTATTATGCTTTTGAGGTAAGGATAAAGGGGTGGTCTCCGTCCTGTGGTGGGCTTGAGATATCCATCACGGCCATGCTTGAGTTTGGATCATGGAAATAATTCAAGCCACAGATAAAAATGCAGACTCTATCAATGCATCGTTGAAAAAATTAGAGTCTATACAAGAGATAAGATCCAAGCATCATAATAATTTTGTGAAAAAATGGACTAAATGGAAGCAACGAGCCAAAAAAAGTTGCTATTCATCCATCTCAAAATTTCAAAAGACATATCAAAGTAATAAAATAGAGGAAAGTCAAAGACAATGCATCCACTAGAAAAAATTTGAGTGAAAACTTGAAAAAGTATCTGATTTTTGATTTGCACAAGATAAAGTTTTTGAAGTGTAAAGGCATATATCAATTCTTTTGTTAATTATTTTTTATTTTTGTAAATTATACCATAATTGTTATTGTCAGTCATGAATACATTTCATTTTTTATTTGTATTCAGTACCAAAAATGTTATTCCAGTTTGAATATATAGTAGAATAATATATTGATATATATATGTGTGTGTGTGTGTGTGTGTTTGTATGTATGTATGTGTGTGTGTTTGTGTGCGTGTTATGATCAAAATTACAAAATCGTACGGGAACCTACAGAACACTATCTTATATAGCAGAACCATTACCACCCAACCTTTAACCATTGCGAAAAACAATTCTAAGACCTTAAGCATGGAAAATAATAAACCCTCTTCATTTTAAAAAAAAAAAAACTTTATTACAATAAATAGATTGCAGAATTAAATAAACAACTTTTTACAACCTAGTCTAAACAGGTACAAGAGCACCAAATACAACAAGAACGGCTCAAGACATAGCCTCCATATAAGAGTAGAATGACAGGAGCTACTGAAAAATGATCACCATTGTACAGAAACTTCAATTAATCTACAATCATGGCTATAGCCCCAAAAAAGGAGATATAATTTCTTTACACACAAGATGAATACTCATGAAACTTATATATAGTTTAAAATAATTTCTTTTGGGCATTTAAATATATGATGAATGTGGGGTATTGCATTATATCCCCTTTGGGATCATTTATCCTAAAATGAAGGCTGATAATTAGATGAAAAGAATATAGTTACAATCTTGAAACTGAACTTCTAAAATTAAGCATGTTCAATAACTGGAATCACCTCTTGAAAGAGTACTAACTCATATGATACATATGGAACAAGAACACATGTATAGGAATCATATGGAATAAGGTAGACATGACATTAAAAGAGTGCAATTCTTGGAGGGAAATCTATTACTCCATCTGATATTGTTGTTAGGAGTGATCAAATACTAATACTAGGTCATCATGTCTGCAAATGAAGGATATGACTAAGCAAAATAGATAAACTATTTAACATGAAACTAATTTCTAAGCTGACTTGAAAATTTATAAGGAACCAATTCATGTTGAGAGTTTAGAACTCAATTGGAGTATTCATGATACGTTCGTACATATAGAACTGCGTAGTGATAGCTAATCCGATAAAATCTCCAAGAGTTACTAAGGATGGAATATGATTTTCCTCAGAATCTCCTTATCATAACTTCTAATCACAATCGAGGAGAAGAATTCTGGATATGATCTGAGTATGGAATTTGAATAAGGAATTGCAACATGGATACAACTCTATAACATAGAACAGAGGCATGTAGAATAGAAGATAGAATAGGATTACTATTCCTTAGAAAATGCAATTGTTACCTTCCATGCTTAAGAACACTTCTCAAATACTCTGACCAACTATACTTTTCCTCTTAAATACTACACTTCGTTTGATGCAACTTATAATCTTCACATGGGTATAGATGACTCATCCTACCAAAGTTTGAGTTGAACTACATACTCTCACCATTTTCAAGCCTAACTCAAAGTCAGAAGGTACTACACATAACACAATAGTATTAGTCTAAACCACGGGATTCAATATCCTATGTTTTTTCAGAGATCTCATCCCAAAAATAACACCATTTACCACTTCAACATCCAAAGCTCTAATTAGGAATTCACTAGAGCATAATGCATTCGTCCACTTATATACTAACATGAAATTCAAGCCTATCGTTATAACCACATAAGAACTTCTAAGAAACCAACCCAGTTAGAAAATCTTACCACATGCTCTAAAAAATCATCAATGTCAATAGCATGAATTATCCCTAAGAAGACACACCTAGAATTCTCAACTAACTATGACATATACCAAAGCTTTGCCTCAATCATCTTTCACACTTATAGCCTTATATAAAACAAGTATACAACAATCTTCCCTAATAAGGAACATTTACTATTTCTCTCTCTTATCTAAACCATTGTTCATCCATTTTTATCACCACTATCTTAGCATAAGGAGGGTCATTGAAGATATAGAATATGAGTACCTAAAGTATTAAATAATACTATACATAACTTTGACACACAATTATGGCATAAAGAATAGAGTATCATAAGCATGGATTCGTTAAGGAGATCTAAACTAAGGAAATACATAACATAATTCGAATCTCACAGGTCATTAAGGGCGTACCGTGAATTATGAAAATAGAGCATACTCTTAAACATAGGTTCATACTTATCATAAATTACTTAACATAATACTGGAATTCATAGATTCATGGGTGATAACTCAGATTACAAAGTGAAGTTGTTACGTTTTTTACTAGGAGATGAGAAGGAACATGAATATGCATGAAGTGTTAAGCATGAGTCTCGAGTATTGCTCTATCACACAAGATATGGATAGGGTGCCATAATGACTAAATTCCAAGGAATATGTTAGAGTAAGAATGGATCACTATCTTATCACAACTCTTATTGACATGGATCACAATCAAATTCACAAGACTTGATTTGATTCTTCACCCTATCATCTCCCCCTTAGATTAAAGCCGATATTCTAATCCTATGTTTTATTTCATATCCTTAAGATTGAGCCTTAATTTCTTTAATCTAACGGTCTACACTTAAATACTCAAGTCACCCAGATAAACCTGATTTGTAAAAATACAAACTTCATTCTTAGACACTCCTTTCATATATACCACCCTTAACTCTCTTTTATTCAATAATCATCACATATACATAATTTGACCTCCTATTCTTAGTTTACTAATATCAAACCTCTAAATTCATTTTGCCAAAACCATGAATATCAAAATCATACCAAAGGACTCAACATCCTCAACCTATAAATCCCAACTTACCTATTAAGAACACCATATATATATATAAAACTAGCCTTATTCACAATTAGCAACTCAAGGGTACTATACAAGCACATATGACACATAAGAATCAAAAAAAATAATGGAGCCAAATATTACCTTGGGTACACCCCTACGTCA
Organism: Capsicum baccatum var. pendulum; assembly: GCA_030864225.1. Taxonomy (NCBI): domain Eukaryota; kingdom Viridiplantae; phylum Streptophyta; class Magnoliopsida; order Solanales; family Solanaceae; genus Capsicum; species Capsicum baccatum. The sequence goes on along the minus strand of CM061560.1, from coordinate 205,329,592 downwards.
TACCTACACCATCATATTTAATTGAAAATAAATGAACTTAAATTTTTGCATAACCTATTTCAAGCCTATCAGTTCACTTCTATATTACTACCATAGCTAACCCAAGTTATCATTATTTCCACCTTGATGATCATCCACTATCCAAACTTAGTGTTTAGTACTAGACAAAATTAACCACAACCTCACACATTATTCTTGTTTGGAAAAACACAAGAAACACTAGTCCACTAGAACATCAAAATAATAATATTTGATCATAATCTTATGGCCTATCTTATTATAATGCATTAGCATATCCTCTTTTCACGCATCAATACTACTTATCAATCCATATATCTAAATTATACTCATAGCTCTACAAGTATCAACCAATTTTCTTTAACATTCCTTAACCACCAAAACTTTCATTAATAGCTTATACTTTTCTAACACTATGAAATACCATCAAGAAATCCTCTCCTACTTCAAGCATACTCTAGGTCACCCTAACTACTAACTCTTTCTCTACATTTCACCATGAAATCTACACCATACTCACTACCCTCTATTTAACACCCAAAGACATATCACCTCAGCACTAACTCAATAACATGCATAGATCCCTCAATATACTCTTAACCAATCTCTAACCCCAACTTTTTTTATAACTAAACTTCTAAATCCATACTTCTAACTCTAAGGTTTTTCTACTACTTATGGAACATAACACTCTACATTAAAATATCCCTCGAAGAAAACTCTATTTAATAATCTGGGTACATACTCACTCCTCTCATGAGTATTATTTAAAATAAAGGGTTAAACGAGGAAAACGAATACACACCATATTCTATATTTATTGCACAACTCATATGGATAAGGACATAAGCTTTTGACTTAAAGTACTTAAAACACACCAACTAGCTCCTTTCAAGCCCCTGTGATTTTTGAAGTGTTTGATAGTTAATATTAGAGCAATATATTGATAGAAATTGAAATTTACTACCAATATTATCTAGAGGATGAGACATAACTGGAGGATTTTGGAGTAACTCACAAATCAACATAAGTTTCTAAGAGGACAACTTTACTGCATGATCTAGAGTATAAAAGAAAAGAAATATTTCTTAAATGCCAATAGCCCTTTGAACAAAAGTACAAATGTCATTTTACTATTCTGTAAGACTATACTAGATACGGCTTCATAGACACCATAGGAATTTTGAACTCTATGCTCTGATACCAAATTTTTAATGCCTCGAGACTACCCCTAGATGTCACACGATGCTTAAAACCATAAATGATCCCAAACTAACCCATGATATGGCATAATTCATGAGAAACTGAACAAAATACATAAAACTAGAAATAATAAGGGATATCCTTATCTGAACTTGTTCAAGAAAATATTGTTTAAAAATATTTACATCACCAGATGATACAAAAGGAAACCAAAACAAAAAATAAATGCATAAACTCTGACCGACTGTCTATAAAGCATCTACTAATTTTTACTATAGGTAGCTAGACATGACCCCCAGCTATCTCAAATCAATATAACTAAATAAAAATTAAATTACAGAATCAACAAGCTAACTAGAGTCCTCGAATAAAGAGAACTCAACACCTGCTGGCCAGAAGCTGTGAAGTGCCTGATCATGATAATGGAACCATAACTGGTACCTATATTATGAAACAATGTAGCCACACAGACATATATGTGGTCAGCACTTCTAAAATATACTGAGTAAGTGGGGATGAATGCAATAAGTAAAACTAAATCAATGCATAATCTTCAAACATGCATGCTAAGTGTAAATAGACTCACCAAGAGACTGAAATAAACAGAAAGATGAAAAATAATAAAATATGAATAACAAAGCATAATATTATGGGTGAGTCACTACACTTAGTTTCTGAATTTATCTTTTTCGTAGGAGATTCTAATAACCAAAATAAACCATGTGAGCTAGCATGGAGTTCAACATCTGACCCACCGTGAGGAGGGTTGTTCTACCCTTTCCATCGGAATAGAAACTAAACTAAAATTGAGTGATCACAAAACTGAGCCCTTTAGGCATGGGGGACACTCTCTAGCGAGGCCCCTAAAGTTATGGTTGCATGTAGTTTTTGGGAAATAGGATGTGCTGAACCCACATTTCTCTCTTGGTGCTAGATACTACTCCCAATATATATACATATATATATATACCCACACTTTACGGTCATAGAAATAAAATTGACCTTAAAATAAGCATATAGGTTTATAGATCTGAAAACCAATCATGCTTATTTTATAAATAATGTTCATGAATATCTGTCTGATTTTTAAATCATGTCTGAGATCATAAGATCAAAACTAAAATCTAAATCATACTATAGTAATCTGATATAGTAAATCTCAACTTCTTGTAAAGAGAAAAAATCATGATAAATTCATATGCTCTTATTTGTAAACTGACTGAATCATGCTGGAAATCATGTAGATCTATCATCTCATGGAAATTCAAATCAAAATAATAAAATTCATCTTTTAATAACAATTATGTGAGTAAAAACATGATTAAAAGTAAATTCTTGTGCTAACTGAACTTTAAATCACATGATAGTCTCATAATTTCAAAAACATGGAAATTGGGTATAAACCCTAATTGAAATCTCATAAATTCAATTGAAAAATAAAATATTTTGGGTACAAGTATGAAGGGCTATCCTTGTTCAAACCCGACATTCCTAAACTTGATCAACTTTCTTTAGAGAAGCTTGAATTTGAGCCTAGGAAGTTGAACTTTGGGAAAAAGCCTTAACTTCTTCTCTTAAGAGTAGAGAGGAGAATGAGCATTGAATAAATTTATAAGTAATGACTACATAATATTTACAGGGTGATATAAATCGTGGGGTAGGGTTTTGGTGAGACAAGTACCAAACTACCCCTAAGGAAACTAAAATATATTGCAGGAATTATCAGTTGATGATGGAAGTTGATAACACGTCAACTAGTTGATTGTTTATAAACACAGGACACCAATCTCTAGTTGATTTTGAGTTTTATGGGTTAAGGTTGATGACAGCAGTTGACAGCTCATCAACTATTTGACGGCTTGTCAGCTCAAGTCGTCAATCTTTAGCAGACAAACACTCTCTGGTAAAATAAGCATAACTTTCTACTTCGATATTGGATTAAGGTAAAATTTAATGTGTTGGATAGAAGACTCGAAGATATTTCATTTGTTGGGTCTTGATCTCCAAAAATCTATATATTCTAAAAGTTATACGCATTAAAAAGTTGACCCTTATTGGATTGAATACTAAAACTCAATCTATAGCAAATGTTCTCAACTCGACTTAGCTCTAAGTGCTTTCTATGACCATGATTTGCATTGAAAACACTTTATACACAAGGTGAATGGTCATGAAACTTGTCTATGGTTTAAAGTAACTACTTTTGGGTATTTGAACATATGACGAATGTAGGGTATTACATTCAACCACATAGAAAAGTAATAAAGGAAACAACTAATTGATATAAAAAGATACTACAATGCACTCACGTATACAACTATGCACCCAGGATGATGAAATATATACATAATTGAAAACATACCTTACATCCACACTTTTCTGCAAAGCACAGTCACAAAACTATCAACCTACAAATAATTGGTTAACTTCTTGTATCATTCCATTACAAGTTATTGAAGTAACTCACTTACACTTAATCATATTGATCATCAACTAACCACGTATACAATGATATACAACAAGGCCATCACACTAATGAAATAATAATAATGCTTGGCTGAAATAGTGTACATACATTCTAGGATAAACAGGGACCCTTAGTTATTACCTATAGGGGACGAGTGATGACGTTTAAGCAATATCTCCTTTTAGATAATGGGGTAATATTTTTCAAGATATAGTAACCCAACTAAGGTTGAGTTCGAATCCCAAGGGAACACATGGCTTTGCAGATCTCAATAGTTGAAGTCTATAGGTAAAATAGGAAAAGTAAATAGGGGGATTTATTTGTAGTAGTCTCAATCAAAGAACATTATTAAATTTGGTTAAAATCAATTATAGGTGAACACTAGGATTGTGTTTCCCTGGCTTCTCAACTCTATAGGTTTATCGTGTTATGGTGAACCAACCCAATACCTTGTATGCAAAATCGACAAGTTATGTACCTTCTACGGTCTTTTGGTCAAGTAGAAGAATTTTTTCCTTTAACTTTTAAGTCTCAAGATATTGCAATACTAAACCTTATCTTAATCCTAGTTAACAATTACCTTTTGAGTCTCTAGTTATTATATAAAAGTTAACGGTGATTCATTATATTCCATTGTGCATAATAGATCAATAAATAACTCCCAAATTACTGTTGTCATTATCCTTTCCCAGTCACTACTCCTCTTTGGAGTAAGTAGCAATATCAAGGTGGGATCCCAAATTTTGCAACCGCTAAGACAACTATTATACTGAAGATAATGCAATACATGCCATGGGTAGTGATTTAGTTCAACACACATACTTCCCCTACTTCGTTAATTAGCCAGGGTTGTACAACCCTACCTATGGGTTTTTAGTCGCTCATACTTGTGAAGAAATCAATTACATAATTGAAGGCTTAGATCAAACCACAATGATAAAACTAATAAATACCCAAAATCGTAACTTGATAAATCAACTAAAGTTAATACAATAGAATCCCAAAATTAAAGATGGATCTTGGAATAAAAATATGGTTGTCAGTATCAAAAGTGTGTAACTCTTGTACCATAATGATGACCTCCAATTAGTGATAAATGACAAGCCTATAGAATGCTCATCATATCCACCTCTAGTATGCTTCTTCGAATTACTCCATCGGCAAAATTTGAATAGATATGGCTCATCTAATAAAATTTCCTTACCACATGCATAAATCTTTGTCGTTGATGAGAGGATAAATCTTTTGGAACAAGATTACTTGCCAAGTAGTTGTCAAAGTCAGCAAACCAGGGGATCAAATTATGAGATGCCACTAACACACGCTCATCTGGAAAATAGTCATCTATCTCAAAATCATCCCCTAGTTTTTGGATCATCTCCTCTTTAAGTCTAAATAAGTGATCTCCAACTTGATTCTCTTACCCTTTTTGGACCTTAACCTTAAAATCAAACTCTTGTAGCAAGATTACCCAATGAATAAATTGTGGTTTGGCATATTTCTTCATCATCAAGTACTTTAATGTTGCATAGTCAGTGTGAACTATCACCTTAGTCCCAATTAAGTAGGACCAAAACTTCTCAAAGGAAAAAACCACCACAAGTAGCTCCTGCTCTATAATAGTATAATTTTTTATGCGGGGTTTAGAGCTTTGTTAACATAATAGATGGGATGTAAGATCTTATCTTTTTTTGTCCTAGGACAGCACCCCCAAGGCCACTCTGCTCGCATCACGTATCACTCAAAAGGTGCAGACCAATTTGGTGACATAATAATAGACGTCAAAATTAACCCCTCTTTTAGGCATTTGAAATCCTTGAGACACTCATCATCAAAAACAAATTTCAACTCCTTCTCTAAAAGTTTGCATAGGGGGTTGCAATTTTAGAAAATTCCTTGATGAATTTTCTATAAAAATTAGTATGACCAAAAAAGCTTCGTATACCTCTAATTGATACTGGTGGTGGTAATTTATCAATCACTTCTATATTTTATTTGTCCACCTCAATGACATGTTTGGATATCTTGTTTTCTAGGACTATATCTTATATCACCATAAAGTGATATTTTTTCTAATTTAGCAACAAATTGTACTCTTCACATCTCTATTTTGCACTGGCCAAATAGGCTAAACAATCATTGAAAGAATCTCCAACCACTAAAAAGTCATCCATGAATACCTCGATCATATCTTCCACCATATCAAATAATATGGACATCATACATCTCTGAAAAGTGGTTTGTGCATTGCATTTCAATGTCCAAACGACATTCTCTTGAATGCAAAGGTCCCATTAGGGAAAGTAAAGGTAGTCATTTCTTGGTCTTTGGGAGAAATTATAATTTTTGTATATACCGATTATCCATCAAGAAAACAGTGCCAACCCCTACCTGTGAGTATGTCCAGCATCTGATCTATGAACAGCATTTGGAAGTGGTTCTTTTGCATCCACTTGTTTAGCTTTTTATAATCCATGACCACTCTCCATCCGATCACTAACCTCATTGGTACTAACTCATTCTTTTCATTTGGAACCACTGTGATTCCTTCTCTATTTGGCGTGCATTGAACTGTGTTAACTCACCTGCTATCTACAATAGTGAAAGCCACCCCAGCGTCTAACCACTTGATTATATTTTTTTACCACTTCTTGTATAGGCGGGTTTAGTCGAGTCTGATGTTTAATACTGGGAATGTTGTCTAGCTCAAGCTATATCTTATGTATGCATATACCTGGTGGGATCCCCACAATGTTTCCAATGGTCCATACAATAGCTTTCTTGAACTTTCATAGTACTGATATCAAAGCCTCCACCTGTGCTCCTGCTAAGTATGCTGCAATGATTATCGGTAAGGTATTTTTGGCCCCAAAAAATGCATATTACAAGTGAGGAAGGGGACCTTTAATTCTAATATTGCTAGTTGTTTAATTGATGGTCTTGCAGGGGGTGTGGTTCTGTTCTTCAAGTCAAGATCAAGCTTCTTAAGGGCATACTTGTAAGAGCCTGTCCCATACAGAGGGCTAGCCATCTCATCATAGTAAGTCATTCCACCAATCTCATAGTTCATGATTACCAAGGCCAATGATTCTACCCCTAATCATTCCTCAATTGGTATATCAACTATAATCATGTCATCATCCACTGCATCAATCACTTCCACAACTTTCAAATCATCTATTTGATGTACTGTCATGCATATATTCAACATAATTTGCTCGTCGTTCCACTTGAAAGTTATCTCTTTTAAGTCTTCGTCAATCAACACTCTGTCAGTAGCTAGGAAGGGCCTACCCAATATGATCGGAGAATGGACATCCACTTCAAAATCCAAAATCATAAAATTTGTCAGATAGATAAAGGATGCAACTTTTATCTCCACGTCACGTACAATACCCACTGACTCCTTTATAGATGAGTCATCTATCAGTAGCGTAGAAGATGTAGGATTAAGTTCTCCTAATCCTAATACCTTGTATATTACCAATGGCATAACATTTATTCCTGCTCCCGAAACACATAGGGCCTAGCTAATCTCATATGGTCCAATAAAACATGGGATGGTCACTGCTCCTAGATCCCATATCTTTTCAATTGAAGTTGGGTGAAAACTTGAGCTAAATTCATTGAATAAGTTTTGGATATCATCACCAATCCAGCCATCATCATAATCACAATCGAAACCATCATTAGTATAGCTCAACTTCTTAAAATTTGTCTCAAGTTGCTTGTCATCAACAGTTGACTCCATCTTTGGCTCATTATTAGTGTTCAAATAGTGCCTGTCAGGTGAGGATTCATCACTAGTACCAATAACTATATAATGAACAAGCATTGGAGGATTATGCACATTATCACTAAGTTGTGCTTCTGACTGTCTCTCAGCCAAAGTGATAGAGATTTGCCCATACTGATGTTCCAACTGCTTAATCGCAGTTTTATATGACTCAAATTTTTGGGTTAATCCAGAAATTTCAGCTTTAAGTTCTTTGAGGAAAACCTCTTGTCTCTCTTGACCCTTCATCAACATTGTCAACATCTCTTATATTCTAGACTCTGCCTTATGTTTGCTAGGTGGAATATACTTTTCTCTCTCATCATGGTAGTTCCGACCTTGATTTCCTTGCACTTGGACTTAGAAACCCTTCAATTGATGATCTGCATACTTTGCCTCCTCAGATATCCCAAATTCATACACTTTAGAAGGATTTATGGTTGGAAATCGTATGACTAACTCACTAATTTCCGTTCGTAATAATGAAATATCTTGAGCTACAAATCCTCAGCTACTCTCTGTTCTCCAGAAGCTCCAATGGAATAAATATCAAATCTCTCTCAACCTTTCGAGTTTGCCACCCTAGGTTAGTTAATGAGATCTGATCCATAATTTCTGAAGCTATCTCCCATCGTAATCTCATAAAGGCTCCTCTGAAAATAGTGTCTACTATTTCTCTTAAACTGGTATTCAAGGATCTATAGAATATCTCCGATAAGCGTATCTCTAATATTCGGTGGTTGGGTACAATACTAAGCCTCTTCTTGAACTGGAACCATGCCTCATACATAGACTCTGATTTTAGATGTCTAATATTATAAATCTCATCCTTGATTTGTAATACCCTGGATGGAGGAAAGAATATATTCAAGAATTGTCTCTGTATCACCTTTCATGTAATAATGGACCCTCTTGGCAGTTCCCTAAGCCATAATGATGCTTTCCTAGTAAGCAAGAAAGGGAACAACCTTAGTCTCAGTGCCTCCTAATCTACCCTCGGTATGGTGTATAAAGTGCATATCTCCCTAAAGTATATTAGGTGCATACTTGTGTCATCTGTCGGTAATACTACAAACACTTTTTTCCAATACATGAGTTGAATCATAGCACTAGAGATATTGAACTTGATATCAGGAGGTAAGGCGAGAGGGATAATGGCTCCTGTAACATCTGACACATCATATCCCAAATCTTTATCATTGACATACAGCTGAAAAAAACTGATATGCTGGGACTACTTAAGGTTGGCCTCTGCTTTGATTTTCGTTGAGTGTTGCTCGATAGTTTACTATTTTTCTCTACTCTGCTAATTCTTCCTGAGTGACCTTCTTACTAATATGTCTATCAACACCATCCTGAACCTCGTATTCAGGGAGATTGTCCCTCTTTGGTTCTGAAATACTACTATGTGATTGTAGGATTTTCTCTATAATTAGTGAGAGTAAGGTATTTCCTATACTCCGTGTGCTATTCATACACCAATGTATTCCTAATTAAGAACCAAAAAAAAACTGCAATGATTTTAATCCATGAATCAACATTGTGCTCCGTGGGAACGGCACTAATTTCTTGATGATGTCCAAGCAACACCTCTTCTTAGATGATGGTACGGCTGTTGTAAGGATATAATAACCCAACTAATGTTTGTGTCAAATCCCAACGGAATATGTGGCTTCGCAGATCTTAGTGGTTAAAGTCTATGGGCAAAATAGGAAAAGCAAATAGGGGGATTTGTTTGTAGTAGTCTTAAGAAGAACAGTATTAACTTTGGTTAAAATCAGTTATAGGTGAACACTAGGATTGTGTTCCCCCTGGCTTCTCAACTCCGTAGGTTTATCATGCTATGGTGAACCAACCCAATACTTTGCATGCAGAATCGATAAGTTATGTACTTTCTACAATCTTTTGGATGAGTAGAAGGTTTTCACACTTTACTTTTTGAGTATCAAGATGTCGTATTACTAACCCTTATCTTGATCCCGGTTAACTATTACCTTTTGAGTCTCTAGTTATTAGATGAAAGCTAACGATCATTCACTATATTCCATTATTCACAATGGATCAATAGTCAACTCCCAAATTATTATTTTCATTATCCATTCCTAGTTACTACTCCTATTGTGGAGTAAGTAGCAATATCTAGGTGGGATCCTAACATTTGCAACCGCTAAGACAACTATTATATTGAACATAATGCAATGCATGTCATGGGTATTGATTCAGTTTAACACTTGCACTTTCCCTACTTTGTCAATCAACTAGGGTTGTACAACCTTAGCAATGGGTTTTTAGCTTCTCATACTAGTGAAGAAATCAATAACATTCATAATTGAAGTCTAAGATCAAACCACAATGATAAGATGAATAAAAACCCAAAACCGTAACTTGATAAATCAATTGAAGTTAATATAAGTGAATCCCAAGAAAACGGATCTTGGAATCAAAATATGGTTGTGAGTATCAAAGGTGTGTAACTCCTACTAAAAGTACATAAGGGGTATTTATAGTACAAGATAAAACCCTAAAAACAAAGTCTGGATGTAATAAGAGAAAATAGGGTCAGTGGCTATCTTCTCTCTATATGTGTGGTCTGGCAGGGTGCAGGTGGTACTTACGGTCTGGCACAGGGTGCAGATGCAGACCGAAGGTTGTGGATAGATTAATTCCTGCAAGTCACCTCTAGAGATTTTGACATTCTGGTATTCGCTTTGTGTTCCTGCGGTCCGTGGGTTAATTTAGTAAGTGTATGGAGTCAGTTTTTTAGCTCTTCTTCAATTCTTGACCATGCTTTGATCACGATTAAGCCAGAAAACATCCCAAAAATCCATAATTTCTTCAAAAGTGGCCAAAAACACCTTTTTTATCATTTTCACAAACTTATCATCCAAAACATGGTAACCTGCAAAACATACCCAAAACAAATCATATCTAACAAAAAGGCCTTAGAAACCCACATATTTTCCTCATTTTAAGCATCGAAAGTGCTATATTTCTATAGCACATCAACGAGCTCAATCATGTGGCATATACCGGCATGGTACCTAATTTCAGCATCAATCTGTGTCAGTGTGACACCCTATTCCAATATAATTTAACAAGTAAAACCCTCAAAGAGATGCTCAAAATTCTGAAATATCAATAACCAAATTAATATTTTATTCATCAACACTTAAACAGTCAAATTAATCAATTCTCTTAATGTTAACATCATCTCAACCAAATAATTATAAGCATGCACAAAGGTTAGTCATAATCATCTAACTAAAATATAAGCATAGAGTCATATCAAGTCTAACAACTACATGAAATAAACCCATTCATACCCAACCCTCAGAAAATTACTACCAATCGACTCAATCACGCTTAACATAAGCTAACATGTCAAGGTTTATATCTTCTAAACACTAACTTAGCCTTATTTAATCCTCCTCACTCACTATCATTTACCATTATCTTGATTCTAGTATCCTACTTATGGACACTCTATAACACTGATCTTCTACACCTTTGTTCCATTAACATCAACCCTTACATGACGATTAACGCCCATGCAACTATTAATTATCCTTGAATCTACCAGCTTCGCTTTCCACAACCACCACGACTTAACACATTCCACACCACCAACAAGATAAAATATACAAGGTTCTATAACATCTATCCAGTAGATACACCCTTAACATACCCTTTATTTTTAACATAACTCATACCAATTCACCATTTACTGACATGCCTCTAGTTTATGTAAGATTAAAAACTCCTTAACATATAAAGGATTAACACATACCATAAAATCAATGTGTATAACCACAGACATCCAATCCATTACCCTAAGTTCAGTTCATTAGTTATTTCATACAAAATCCATACTCGTAGGCCTAATCATGAAGTCTCCCATAAAAATTATTGTTATGACACGAACCTAACCAAAATCTACTATAGTTAAACCATTATCTACCTTATGGATGAGTTCTCTACTACATAAAGTAAATATCCTCTTTCAATGACCTCCTAATAAGAAGTTTTTGAGGTGCTTATGTAGCTTGAATTGCATAGAATAATGGTCGATCCATTGAGAGTTACATTCGTAACTTACTATAAAATTATGTTCATGCAGGGAGACAAAATCCTATGCTCCTTTCATTATGTTATTTCTGGACCGTATAAATATAACGCTCCTAAGATACCCCTTGGACGTCACACGGTGCTTAGGACTACAAATGACCTCAAGCTAACCCATGATATCTATTCAACGTTGACCTCAAGAAAAATAAATCAAATAATGATCAGAAACAGAAGGAAACTTATAAATTGGGTTCAAATAAATGAACAATCTTAATAAAATACCACAACTCGGTAAAATCTAAATCTATGAGAAACTAAAAGAACATATCATCTAACTAGTCTTGAAAAGCCTCTAAATAAAGACTGAAGATCCACTGGGACGAACCCCAGCTGACACAAACTGAAAGAAAAATAACTAAAGTAGTAGCAATAAACATTTGTAGTCAACCAAAGCTTGGCCCTCGAACTATGAGGACTCACCAACTAGGTCAATATAGAAGTAGTGCTTGAGGTTAGTCGTGCTGCTAGGAATGAACACCAAAATCTATATTATGAAACAACATAGCCATACAAATATATATATAGCCATTACTTCTGGAATTATTGAGTATGTGGGGGTGAATGCAATAAGTAAAACTGAAGCTAAATACACTTACAAATCATGCATGCTAAGTGTAAAAAGACTCACCATTATTATGAATAAGAATGAAAGTTGAAAACTCAAACAGCATAAATCATAAGACAATATCTGAACAAAAATTGTACGCCATTACACTTAGTTTCTGAATCTTTTTTTCTATGGGAGATTCTCATAACCATATAAACCATGCAAGAAACATGGAGTCCGATGTATAAAACTCCCATCAAAAGCGCCTATTATATATATTTCAGGGTATAAGAGATAACTGTGGTAATCACCTAATATGTTTTATTGGACAAGTTGAATAACATATGACATGTCCGTTAGGCCAAGCTACATACCCATCTGGACATGCTGAATAATAACCTACGATGGCACGTAGTTTCTAAGAAATAGGATACACTAAACCATATTTCCTCTCTATGCTAGATATTACTCCCAAAAATCATACTATTACTCGTACTATATCTGTAAAGTTCACCTTAAAATAAGCATATAAACTAATAAGTCTGAAGACATAATATGCTACTATTTCTATCTCAAATTCTTGATTTCTTATGTTAACTTCATAGTTTGTCTAAAATCTTATGTCAAAACTGAAAATGTTATCATGCAGCAATGCTTTTGATTCCCAGATTAATAAACTAAAACTTCTTGTAAACTAAGTACTAAATGCTTAAATTGTAATCTTTTATCAACTCATGAGAACTTTATCTCAAATTGTCAAACCTCAGTGCTTGAGCTCATTTTAGTAGATAAAAGCATGAAAACATATGCAAAATAATATGTAACTCATCATGAAACATTATAAACTCAAGAATAAGTGAAATAGGTATGAACCTAAGTTACAAAACCCTCAAATTCGTGATAAAAACTCAAATTTTGGGCACAGGTTTGAAAGATTATCCTTGTTCAAACCCCACATATCTGGACTTAGTGAATTTCTTGAGGAAAACTCGAATGGAAACCTTGCAAGCTTGAATTTTTGTGAACAAACTCTTCTTTGGTATTCTTGAGGGTTTTAGGAGAAGAAAGGTCGTTTAAAATGAGTTATGAGGGTAGGAATCGTGTTACTTATGATTGAAAAATTATTTAATAGGTAAAAGACCAGAAATCCTTTGAAGAAAACTTTAAATTGGCATTTTTGCATCCTTGGGTGTGGCACGCCCATATCGCGCCACTCCTAGGGTGTGGCACACAGTTATCGCGGCATGCTCAGGGCGTGGCATACTCTTATCACATACCCTCACTGGTTTGGGATCCCAAAATGACCTTAAACGGGTTTTGAAAATTGTGAATGTTATGGTCTCGTTATCATTCCTTATCATAATTCAACTCAGAAATTTTTGTTAAATAAGAAGGAGGTATCAAAATAAAATCATTGAAAATATTAGGGTCGACCAATAAGTGGCTTGCTTTTCAATCAAAGTGATTTCATAACCATGAATAAAGACTTCACATTCGGTACTCTCTATCCAACCTATCAAAGTTTTTTTTAGGAAAACACTCGAAAAGCACCATCCTGGAGTTTGACCTCTTAATCCCTATCGTTCTAATCCTAGTGTCATTTGGGGTAGTTTTAGAGAAGGCAAACGAAATAAGAGACCACAATTGGGAGAAGAGTTTTAAAAAAAAACTTGGAAGGTTTAGTGCCAAAAATTCGTTGCAACGGTAGACTTGTCATTGCAGCAATAGTTGGCAGGCCTAACCCAATTGAAAATTTGGCCTATTTCACTTTAGACAATGAATTTTTCTACCACGTAACTTAATTCTAATTGGCCTCAAAATGCAGTTTTGATTAATTTACTTTATTAAAATAATTTTTACCATAACGACGGAACAGGTCATTATAATATACGTCTTTATTTATTATTAAATCACTACTAAATTTATTTGTATTTGACCACACAAAGTCATTTGTATTTGTATTTTTATTTTTATAAGGCTTATGAGTGTAGTTAGGTTTTATTTGTTTTGTATTAGGTCTGCTAAAATTATAACACCAAGATGTATAATATAAGGCTTTATACAAATACAACAAATACAGCATAATTTTTTGTCATGTATATAATAGCTATAATTGTATTTGATACATTTTTTACAAAGTTATTTACATGTATATCAGTTGTTTTTGTATCTGTATTTCACATACATATTCTAAAACATATTAAAAATATAATTGATTATCTAAATTTTATTTGTGCCACACAAATTGAGACCAAAAAATAACATATATTGTAGTACTATATATAAGTGCAGTAAAGCAGGCACCTCTTCATCGATATGTTTGCTTGCTTCATGATTTTACAATATCACACCTAATTAATTGTTACATATCATTTACGTATTAAAAATTAATAATATTTAATTAAAAATAAATAAATATTTATGACATGTCTGCTTCAGTTGCTTCAACTGTAATTTTACTATTTCACCCCTGATTAATTATTTAAGTCATTTAAGATTTAAAAAAATCAACAATATTTAATTAAAAAGTTATAATTGATAAAAAAAAATTAACTATTGATGTTTTAAATTAACTTGACATCTTATATAAGGCACACATAAAAAAATTTCACAACTATTTTTTATAGTAATTTTGTTATATCACTTCTAATAAGTTATTATGAGAATTTAAGACATGTTTGTTTCGCTACTTCAATCGTGATATTTGATTGACTGTCAAAATTATATGTTTCACTTAAATTAAAACAGATCAAAAGGTATTATAAATCATAATACTTAAAATTTTAAAATATATAATTGACTATCAATGCCACTAAAGTTTGGACAAGGAGAGTATTATAAATTAAAATAGCTAACAGGTTAAAATAGTAAATTAATGCCAATAAAGTATTATAAATTACAACAGCTAATAGCTTAAGATATCTAAAAACATATTAAGAATATATTTAATTATCTAAATTTTATTTGTGTCACATAAATTGAGATTAAATATATATATATATGGGATCCGTGCTAGCACGAATTCTTCGATATCTAGTCTAATATATAGAAGAGGCTTAGAAGCAGCTGGCGATCGTCATTCCAGCTTGCCGACAAAGTCTCTTCTTGGTATTTTCATAAATGTTACTATGTGGTAGTTTCATTGTACTTAATTATTATGGGAACATACTTTTTTGGGACCAAAATGTCAGTCTACTTTTAATTATTTTTCATGTACTTTCTAAATCTTGTAGGTAATTTTGCAAGGGTGCACTTGCATTTTGCTTCATACATGTGTGGTTACAGTCTTTTGAAACTAAATATGTCTCTAACTTGTGGGTCCTACATAACAATTGGCTATTTATTTACTTTGGCGTTGCTCAAGCTATCAACATCTTTATAACTTTTTGCTTCAATAATTTTATTTTCATCTATTTTCATTCTTATTCTGATTTCTACCAAATATATTAGTATTAATTACTTGGTAATTTTACAGTAATTTATTTGCTATCTGATTTTAATGATAATCATTGGACGAATCTCAATCTTCGCATTAAAAAATAAATCATTAGTTTAATACTTAGTTTTAACACTTAGGATTAAAGTAATCAGATCTTTAGGAAGTTAGAAAAATGGAAAATACAAAAGGAAAAAAGTTTCCTTAGAATATTGCTGTAGCGCCTCAATTTTTTGAAATCGGAATGCCACATAGTCCTCATGATCCCGAAGGACCACAAGCTAACCTTTTTCTGATAATTGGACCTGAGCACTGCATAATATACTGAAATAAATGCGCGAAATTGGTGAAAACTTTCCATAAGGTTCAAATATCTAAAAATACTCAATACTGAAAATAGAATACTAATACATCTATCCGAAAAGGCTCTAACTGTCTGAACTGTGGATTTGATGGGATATGTCCCCAACTAACTCCGTCTACTGAAAATAAACTGAGTCTAATGCCATAATAAAATAAGGATCATCCTCGAATGAAGAGGACTCACTACTACGTCTACTGCTGCTGACTGAGTCTGGACTACTAAGGGTGCTCTATATTTCACGCTTTTGAACCTATGGTATAAGACACCATAGCGCAAGAGAAAAGTATGCGTTAGTATTTTGAATGTACTGGTATGCTAGATGAGGTAAGGCTTAATGCAATGTCTTATGCATTAGCATAGCTTAACTGAATAACATGAGAGTATTGAATGAGGACATATGCATGAATGCACAAACTAAAATTGGAATCACAGAAACACTTAATACGAACTCTAAATACTAATTTCTGAATACTGATTTATTGATGACTGAGTCTACTAGTACTGATGTTTGAGTTTATAATACTGAGATACAGAATAACTAAGTCTATTGAGATTGATGTCAAATCTTGCTGATACTGATACTGATTTATTATATCTGAGATCAAGCCATATAACGAGTGACCTCTGAGTTTACTGGTAATGATGCCTGATACTTGATAAACTAAATCTGAGATCAATCTTATATAATGGGTGACCTCTGAGTCTACTGATAATGAATATGATTGTCTGAATCTCAGATCAAGCCTATATAACGGGTGATCTCTTAGTCTACTGATAATGAATATGATTGTCTGAATCTGAGATCAAGCCTATATAATGGGTGATCTCTAAGTCTACTGGTAATGAATATGATTTTCTGAATCTGAGATCAATCCTATATAACGGGTTATCTCTGAGAGATAGTCAAGCCTAGTATAATGAGTGACTCCTCAGCTGAATTCTTTTACTGAGACTGAATCTGAAACTGGGATTGTGGGAGGTAGTTATCTAACCAACATGCCCCTTCTAGCTTCTTTGGGGTCCAACCTGTAACCCCAGTTGGAAGGGTGTTAGTGTCATGGGTAAAGACACTTCTCTCTAAACCTAGGATATCATGCCTAACATAATGGGTGACACCTAGTCAAAGCCAAGCCTAATATAACATGTGACTCATGGGAGGTAGCCAATCCTAATATGATGGGTGACTCCTCATCCTGCGCTGGCTACACAGTTCTGGAGTGCAGGAATTGTTATTAACGACTCTGCCTAAAATAACGGGGAAACCGTCATCCCTGCCCTCACTCGGTGCTGAATCCTACTCCCAACTGAATATACACTGAACTTATTCTTAGACTATTTTAAACTGAGCTGAATCTATAACTGGTCATCTTGCTTGACTGGGTTGATTGAATTTACTTTGTTCTGTTATCTGACGGAATGCTATTGAATTCTTGTTAGCTTACTGAGTATCACTAAAGTCTGAACTGAATACTAGATACTACTGAATACTATTGAATTAGAATTGAATACTAATTGGATTAGGCTGATACTGAGACTGAATTGAACTATTACTGAGATTACTAAATTTTCTTCAGTTCTGTACTGGCTGAATTCTACTGATCATAGCACGACTGAAATTATCTTGCGAATGACTCGGCTCTAGACACGCAGCTAAATTTTTGGGTATAAATACCCCCAGGACTCGATAGCATAAATAAATAAGACAGGACCACACTTGAGTATCATCATAATGAACTTTCATTCACAACACAATCAATACGATATCTCGTCAATCACTTGAATGTCATAAATATGTAAATGTATAGGAAATGCATACTAATACCTCATAGTTGTTCAATAAGGAATACACATGGATAAGAATGCATGCAACTTATCATAATACATTCACTAATGCATTTCAACAAACGCTTGGCATGCACTAGTTATCACAAAATTGGGGATTTCATGCTTAACATACTAAATAGGCACTATTATCTTTACTTAACCTTTTTATCAAACATATGGGGGGCGTGCTTTGGTTATAACACAGATTCTATACTTAATTATCATGAATACATCAATATCATGCAACTTGAAGAAGGTTTATCATGAACATCATACAACTCATCACATACTAGAATCTACTTTTGAAATTGGTAGTCTAAATCATGAATTAAAATTCAACATTACAAAATCATGAAATCTAATACACATAAATCATGAAATCTCATAAATATTTAAACCTCAAAATTTTGAAAAGGATTCTTGAGCTTCTTGGGTGGAAGGAACCCAAGAATCAACATCTAACATACCTTAGAAGACACTTTCTTGAAAGTTCTTGAAGAAAATCCTTAGTTTATTCTTGATTTCTTGGCTAGGGTTTTTGACTTCTTGAAAGAGAAAATATTTTAATTTGGGGAAAAATTGATGAATAATGAAGTATTTTCATTATTTAGAGTATAAATTCCTTATGTAGACTGGTTTGGGGATTTAGAAAATTATCAAATGGTCCTTGAAATTTAAAAATGAAATCTGAGAAAAAAATCTCGATTTTACATGTTGGCACGACGCACCATAATCGCACCAGCTTACTTGAAATTGGACAATTGGGAAACTGAGACTTGGCGCGACGCGGTGGAAATAGCGATGCCACCTTGGTTGCAAACTGAAAATCCACCACGGCGTGGTGGAATCGTGGAGGCTTACTAGATTTTCACAATTGAAATTTTGGCTTACTCACGATTCGCTAAAGTACCAGGTGGTACACTTTCTTACTAAAATGGCTCTAACTCTTCACCCGAGTGTTGGATTTGGGCGAATTTAGTATCGATGGAAAGCTTATTCGATTTCCCACGGGATAAAAATTCAAAATCTTAAAAATTTCACATGGAATAAAATATATTCATCTTTGAAGCAAGATCTTTGATGTTCTAGAGACTAATTTGAACTAGGAGAAGGGTGGGGCATTACATTCGCAATATACTTCTTTCATTTTATTGTAGATGGTCTGCTTGCAAAAAGTTTTCCTTAGAACTTCGCAATATACTTCTTCCATTTTATTTTAGATGGTTTCATTACTAAAATTTATTATTTCAATTTAATTATACAATTTATGTGTCACGACCCGAACCAGAGCCTGGCTTGACGGGTATCTCAAGTCCACCGAGGATTGGAGACCAAACCCTTTGCTTGGCCAAACAAAACATAATACAGCTAGCAGCAGATGAATTTTTGAAGTTATAACATGATAGAATAAATGTAAGCTCAAAGGAGTTTAAGAATATCAACAACAATACGCAATCCACAATAATCCACAAAGCCTATAAACTAAACCAAATGAACAATCAATATAAGTCAAGACATTTCCCCATGATAGCCAAAACTAGACCAAAGAAAAGTATATAACATAAGAAAATCAAATCATTAAATGAGGTCTTCCTAAATATGAAAGCTCACCACTTTAAGTTGAATCAGGAGCTATCCAACGATCACCTATCATGGAGCAGGAAAAGAAAAAGTGTGTTCGGAGCCTACATCACATGGGGATACAGCAATTGGAGATGGTTAGCGTATTAAGTGCTAGCATGTAACTCAATGATAAGAAAATAAAATAATGTCATGTTCAACAGTTCAAAATCAATCAAATCCAATGCACATAATCCGACACATATACATACATATATATGTATACATACATATATATATGTATGTATATATATGTGTGTGTGTGTATATATATATATGTATATATATACATATATGTATATACATATATACATACTATGAAAGGTAACAAGGCTTAGCATGAAGTAAAATATTAATCTGGATTGTGTAGCTTAGCCGTCATAAAACTACCCATGGGCTATATGGGTCTAGCTGTCTCCCTCTGGTCAGGCCCCAATACGTGTTAGCTGCACGTACTGGAGATGTCATAGAAGGTCGAGGATTCTTAGTACCCTATGCCATCCATGATACAGGTATATATAGTGTGACATAAGCACACGGTTATCATGACCAACCCTCGCATCGACAAACATGAGTTTACAGTTTCGGCCCCTCGGGACCTTCACCTTCACGGCTAGCTACACAACCCCCTTTAAGCCTACTTAAAACATTTAACAAATAACATATCTATTAATTCAAGGAGCCAATCCTAAAGTCATAATTAAGTGGTATCATCATACCGACTATAGCTTGCATGCAATGTCATTAAGCCAACATTTTGGGGAATACTTGAACCCTGCAAACTTTAATAAATCACTTCGGTATTCCTTGAACCCCACAAGGTTTTAAAGAAAATCATTCTCTAGGGGTAATCCTTGTACCCCACAAGGTTTTCAAGATTATTATTATCTACTTGCGGGAATCCTTGTACCCCACAAGGTTTTCAAAGTCATCCATAACCATTTTTGCCATTTATGCAATGCATTAGTTTTAAACAAATAGTTACAAAACCAATTATGCAAGTAGGTTGGGCTTCTTAATAATTTCAATACCAAAATCTAAATATTTGGGGAATCCTTTTACCCCTAATTACATTGTTCACAAGTTTGGGGAATCCTTGTACCCCTAAATTCATTCACCATTCCCATGCACCCCAATGAGTGTACAAACCAACAATTCAATGCATAATAAATCAATAGTAATCATGGGAAAATATTTAAATAATTTATATCCAAAACCCTCAACCCATCATTCAAAACCCAACATCAAAACCATATGAATAATAAAACAATTTCATGCCATTCAGAAGATACCAGTGTAGGGAGAGAGATACATGCCTTAATCACCAAGAAACTTAAAGAAGAAACCATTCTTAGAACCCTAGATGACCACTTCCCTTGAAACCCTAGCCTTGTTTTGAATGGAGGATTTGAGAGAGTGAAGAGAGCATTTGATATGTTAAAATAATAAAACTAACCCTCCTTTTAATGCTTTATGTACATTGGGTTTAAATGGGGAAGGAGATAAATTACCAAGATACCCTTAAAGAAAAGCCGAGAAATCCATTGCCCAGTCGCTACAGGTGACCTTATGACTCATAGGTTTACCCTACGACTCGTGGCCCTTAGTCGTAGGCTAGATAGTGTTCATAGGCACCCACACTGGTTTGGTTATGGGAATCACCATGCAACTTGAATTGTGATCGTAGGACTCGTAGGGTCTAATTTGTAGTCAAGATAGAACCTACAAGTAGCCCCACTCTCAACTTAATATCATGCATTATTCCTAACACGTCAAATTAAAACAAGAGAATTAGAAACATACCTGTGGCACCATGGGTGCAAAGATCTGATGTCAATCACATAATATGAATACAAACAACAAATTACCTTAGGTTGCCTCCCAAGAAGCGCCTAGTTTAATATCGCGGCATAACCCAACTCAGCTTTTTCCTCCACCTTGAGGATATGAATTTCACCCCCAACTTAGAGTCCATTTTCTTACCTCGCTCATAGAGAGGTGGTACAAAGATTAAGAAGCTGAGTAATGAATGATTCATGGTAAACAACTCGACCTTAAAGTGAGGTGTGTTTTTATGTTGTTTATTAAGTAAAAAATAAAGAATATAGGATTCTTGTTCCTTATCTTCACAGTCTTTCACTAGTTTAGATGATTCCACAGACAATATTTCATCTAAACATAATATGAAAAAAATTCTTCGAGTGTGGCCCAACAAATCCTACTTCAAAATTTACACCATCCTCTACACACTCACTTTTATTCATCTTCTCAACATTTTTACTTTGAATTGGGCTAGAGTCTTCATAAGAGATTGACTTGGCTTTTTCTTTTGCCTCTAGCATTATTCCCTCAATCTTGGCATCATCCCTTATGGTTGACTCAGTTGGTTGGGAAATCTCCAAGGGTTGATCAACATCAAGCTCATAATCAGTATAGGAATCTTGATCTTCATTATCACACTCTTCCATTATTTTAAATAATTCCACAGACAAGATATCATCTAAACATAATGTAGAAATATGTTTTGGATGATTGACCTTGATATCCATCTCTTCTATCCTTTCTCTTCCAACATTAAATGCCCTAATGTCTTGACGTATATCACATATGGTATCATTCATTGTGTCTATATGATTCAACATTAGTTAAAGCATAGCTTCAATGTCACTCTTTCCAGTGCTTTGCTCTTCCTTTTTTTTAACCATAAGACCTGTCATACTCATAAGAAGAACTAGAACCTGGGTTAGCGCAATAGGGAAAAGGGGAATTTGAGCAATCACTCCAATATCCATCTTGACCACCATATAAAGAACAATTATACTCCTGGTAGGATGGAGATAGTGCACACATCCCTCTCTGGGGAGCATATCTACAGTCATGCCAAAAGTGGGATCCATCACAATATGGACATAGATCATCCAGATAAGATTTCCAACCATCAAACTCACATTCATTCCATGATGCCAGAGTAAGAAATAAACAAAAATAAAGAAAATCTACCTAACACAAGAACAAAGGAAATCACAACAAATATTTACAAGTTTGAATTCAAGCAAGTAAGCTAAAATTCCAAACTAACTCAATACGCTAAATTTTTCCCCGGCAACGGCGCCATTTTTGATAACACTCAACTTACTTCAAATTAGTGTAAGGCGGTCGTCGTCAATATGTTTACCTAACTTTAGAGTTGGGGTTGAATCTACAGGGAACAATGTGAATGGAGATTAAGCTAATTTGAAGCTATAGCTACAAGTTCAATTCAAACAAATTGTACGAAAATATAAAATTAAGATGGGGGTTTTGAAAGTATCAAGTAATATTGTCACTTCAATATTAATGTTTGTAATCAATATAAATAGGAAATCAGAGCTATGTTCACCAAGGGTTTCAGGAATTGACAGATACTAGGTAATGCTAGAGGTTCTCAGAATGATTAGAACAGCAGAATATCCTTGACGATTATACTATCTGACTTATCTCTCAACCTCACCAGACAATTTATTATATAATTCTCTCTAACTTAGATAACTTATCTATTTCCAATAGGATGTTATCTCAGTAAGATTAATCCATTTACAGCATTAATCATTAAATAGAAGGTTGGTAGCTTCCGAGTCCCTGTTGATAATTCATATCCTCTAGTCTATTCTCCCTTAGAAGCAAATAAAACCTAAGGCATAACCTAATGTTTGCAACCACTAGATTTCAGTTAAACCCACAGAATTTCAAGATGTTCCACTACTCCTTGAATCCGTTAAACACCTAGCATCATATCAAACCCTAATCCTTGGATCCCATAACCCCAGCTAATGATTTGATGAAAGAAATCACAAGTTGAATTCATGATGATAAGGATAACTTACGATTAGATGGAAAACAACAAGTAGTTTCTTCGATTGAATCACAAGGTAGAAACCCAAAAATAGTTGATAAAAATAAGAAGAATAATTGATGTAAGAGAGCAATGTTACGTGCCTCTCTTCCCTAGGTTAATTATCTGATAGATGAATTATTAATTAAGCAAAACCCTAAAAGATTCTATTTATACTAAAGCCTAATTAAGATAATAAAATAACAAAATGACAATTGGGCTCGGATTTAGGTGACGGCATATTGGTGTTGATCGTCAGGCTTCTGACAGCGTCTCAGATATGTCATCAGAAGTTGTTCCTTCTTAACTTACTCTGCCTCACTATGACAATGTTCTTCGATGTCTTACCAGAGGGGTGACGGCATGTAGCAAATATCGTCAGACCTTCAGCTTATTTCACCATGTTCTGTCCTACATGACGGCATCTTTTGATGGCTTACCACACTTATGACGACATATTGAGAATGTCATCACCTTCATCCAGCAACTCTTCTTCAATGTTCTTCCTGATACCTTTTTCTGTTAGCTTACCACATCTCTGACGGCTTGCAAGAAATGCCTTCAGACTCATATCAGCTCACTTGTACCATATTTTACTCTTTTGCTCCATTGTTATTTATTTCCATGCATCTTGACTTTCCTACAAAATCTTAAGAAATAACATCAAAAACACCAATAATTACTTAAGAACTTACAATTATTTCAAGTTAAAAAGTCTTAAATGTGCTATAAAAATCTAGCATATCAGTAATCTTCGAACTGATTTAGAGAACCCTCTGCATTAGATTCTTTCCTCTATATTTTTATTCTTTAAAATTACTAACCTATTTAAAATTGTCTTCTTATACCATAATATGTTGATGAAATTCTCTACCTCGTGAGGGGCAGGCAATTAGCATACCCGGATGATTATGATACTACCGATAGGATAATGGACCTCAACTTCTACTACTATTTCAAAGATAGGTATGCTGATATCCATAAGAAAGATGATTCCGGTGGCCCAGGATTTGATAAGTTAGTTTCTAAATTCCAATGGGATGAAGAAGCAATTAAATAGGTTAGAGGGAAGAGGCTATATCCACACGGCAAGAGCTGGACCAAGGCAAAGAGAATCTTCAGCGAGGACACATTTTTATCCCACATGCAGCCACTCTTGAAGTTGTTGCCCAAGTTGTTGACGCAGAGTAAGCTGATGGATCATTTGTCGGCTGAAGTCTTGATAAAGGAATCATGGGATTTTGAAGGTCGAAATAAGAACATCGAGATCCCAAAAAATAAAACTGGTGCAGCATACGGGTCGTACTCTCTTGCATACATCGAGTGTTTGTTGACTAGCACAGAAATGACCGGTATGTGCAATGTCATTGTGGAAAAGATGCAATGGGTTTGGGCTTATAGGGTACTATATAAATGGTTGGAGCCCGTGTTTAAAGAAGAATATGTACAAAGACGAAGACGAACACGATAACAATTTTTTATTTCAAGCCACTTCACTTTACATGTAGTGGCAATAATTTTTATACTGGCCAAGTTGAATTTTGAAAATACAACAGATAGTATATCTGTTGTAATAGATATAATACCCGTTGTGATATTTTGATAATCTATTGGAATAGGTTGGTCATCTGTTGCATTAATAGATGTTTTCCAGTGTATGTTTTCCAGTCTATCTGTCCCAACAGATATCTAATCTTTGTAACATATAATATATTTATTGCAACCGATAGGTAATATATTAGAAAAATCAAAAAATTAGGAAGACCTGTTATATAATTTCCAGCAGCTGACCTACATGTTGCATCTCATGTTGCTTCTGAGCTTTTGCTTCTCCGTATTTCCATAAAAGAGCAGCATATCTTTTGCGGAGTAATCCGACATCAAGTCCATCATTTGGTACTTGTAATCCATCGCTCAAATACTCGGCGTACGTGCAACAAAAAGACCACAATCTCTGTATTTTTAAAAAAATAGATAATCCATATCTTGTCGTTCATGCAAGCGTTGTTAAATTTGTGAAATGAAACTACACCATGACACTTAAAATTATAGGCTACCAATGGTTTGTTGAGCAATTCCTTCAACATGTTGTACATTAAATGGATTACCCATTTTATCCAGGTATGCTTCAATCGTCGATCAATCAGTACAAATCTTTTGGTACAAAAAGCCACTCATAACAAGGTAAGTAGGTAATATTTTGGCAAGCTTTGGTATCTCAGATGATGGCTCAGAATGTCTCCTTCGTATCATCGAGTTATTAACTCGAATGCGCCTCTCTTTTTAAATGACGACAGCCAACACCCAATGGAATTCATCACCACAATTGATTGGAATATATACTTCGTCGACCAAATGCCAAGGTAATCTAGCCTGAATGCTAAAACCTTTGATGATGTTGATTAAGCATTCCTCATTTTAGGAAACTTCTGGCTATTGTTGACAATACCTACCATAGGCATTATTGATGTAAACTTTGTATAAATAATTATTTGTTGTGTATCTGTATTGTTCTTGTATTTTCAACTTGGTCTTCTTTCAGAGATAGTAAAAAATGACATTGATGTGCTGCACATATTATCAAATATTTCTAATTATGTGATGACAAAATTAATACGCAGATGCAATTAAATAAAGTATTAATTAATAATAATATGTATGGTATTTAAACCCTATCATTCCAGCAAGTTTGGGGCTATGACATCAAATAGAACCAATTCTTCATTCCAGGATGTGCAACAATAAAGTCGAACATATCAAAACCAAGACTCGATTCGTTCACTTTGTAGAGTTTTTCATTTTATTTTCTACATGATGATTTATATGTGTTAATGTCACATTCTTACAACAAGAATCATATAAACAAATATCCTTAAAAATTGATTTATGTACCTGTCGGCATGATTCTTTAATAGCCCATTGCCAATCTATTATGAATAGTCATTGATCAACTATGTTAGTTTTTTTGGAGCCTCATCCGAGATGTTGAACCCTTCAAATGGGTAATTCTTCTGTTCTCTCGAACTGACAGGTTCTACTTTTTCTTCTTCTCTAGAAGAAGTTGATGGATTATTAACTGTGATATTATGATCTTCAGCAGTGGCTTCTACTATGACATCCACCTGGAAAGCCAAAAATTGTCAATGCTAATTACATATATACAATATATTGTCCATCAATTACAATAGATGAGCCTTATGTTGCATCAACTGGATTGTCTATCATGATGAATTCGAATAGGTAAATTAAAGTAGTATGATAATTTCAAATAGATGGCCCATCTATTACAACATAAGAATCATCTGTTATAATAGATAACACATCTGATACAATAGGTTATACAACAGTTGCAACAAATGTATATATCTATTTGATAATTTTTAGCAGATGTATCAGTTGTTGAAACAGATATGTGCCTGTTTGTTTGTTGGATCAGATGATGTGCATTCACCTTCTTCAGCTCATACTGCACTCCTGTGGCCCTTGCACACTAAACAACGACGTAAGACAAAGACAGAGGCATGGCAATTTTTCTTTTTTTGATGTTTGAAGATGCCTTGGAAGTATCTTTCCTTCTTTTCTTAGCTGTCTTGATCTCTAGTGGAGTGTATGGATATGAAATCCTCTTTGATTGAATGAAACCATTCTTAGATGCCATTTTTTTTATAGAAGCGGTTAGTACATTAATAGCATTAATCACTCCATCGTGTTTTGCCTTACAGTCTTGACATTTACATGTAGAACATTCGCTAGATGTGGAAAAATCTGGAGAAAAATCTGTACAACTAGTATGATCATAATCATAATGAATTTTTGTTTCAAAAACTGTAAAAGGAGCATCATTAGCCCCAACAACAGCACCACTACCACTACCATCATCAACAGCAATAAGTCCACCCACCAAAATTATTTTTCTTCTGATGGATGTTGCTCCAAACAATTCTTTTTATTCCATCAATGACCTTAGGGTCTGATAAAGTTTGTATAGACTGTAAAGTAAGAAAAAATGGCATCTTCAACTCTTAGTTGGTCGGAATAAGCCATGGATGGACAATCTAAAATAATCAGTACATATATTAGAATGATAATGAAATCATTTAAAATAATCATTAATTTAAACAAAAACTTGATTAGAATTGGACTTACTTCTTCCTTCAGGGGTTGAAAAGATCAAGAATTTTGCATTTTTATCAGTTTTGGCCAAAATCTATCTCAGGATTCTTGGACAGATAACTTCTTTCTAGTATTTCACGTGTTGCCTCAAATAAGGAATGGCTTCAAATGCCCAAGCCTATAACATAACACCAATAAATCAAAAGCATTATTGAATAAAAAAAATGATAAATCATATCATGATAAAAAAAATACTTACCATGAAGGACCATGGAAAGCCATATAAGTTGACTATCTTTGGCGTTAATGGAGTCAACAAACATTGGATAGTCATTTTCAAACTTTCATAAACCCAATGATAGCTATGAAATGCCTCAAGATCCTCGGAGAGATTTATTAAACTGGGGCTTATATTATTGTTAATGTCTCTCTCCCAAAGAATATTATGTACAAATCAAACCAAGGATAATGATTGCGTGTGCTTCTTTGAGAGTCCTTTACCTTTCAATGCTTCTATCAAATTTTTATTTTTGAAGCTTGGACAAACAATGAACACCAGGTCCTCACGATCACTCGACTTGCCTTTGCCTGTTTTGGGTGTGCAGGGTGCTTTTTTGGGGTCAGAGTAGGCATACCTTGAGAAGGAGAAGGAGGATAATATTTTAGTTTGATAACTATGGCAAACTCCTTCCAACTAAAACAAACAGGCATGCCACAGTAATTTATCCACACCTCATCTATCTTGTCTTTATTTTCATATACAAACCTACGCTTGAGAAGATCTTATAGCATTTTCATCTGGAAACGAGCATTGTTGTCCTCCGAAAAATCAAGATATTGTCCAAAGTAGCTTTCTCTGAAATAAGCATCCAATTTTTGTTCTTGAAGTATTTTTCTAAAGGTGTCGAAAGATTTTTCCATGGCTAACTTAACCATAAAATCACCTATTAAATCTATGGCACCATCGCACTGCATTTTCATAGGATAACGATCAATGCTGAAGGTTTTGACCAACTCTTCGATGGAAGGGCTACTAGTATTTAGATCATATCTTTTGAGATATTCCTCCTCCCCGTGTTCATTATCTTCTGCTCCTGATTGAGATAATGCTTGTAAAGCAAGTTCATAGAGTGGTGGATGTAGCCGAGCTGCTACACTTGTTTCTTTACTTGGACTTGATTCAATTTCTTTTCTTTTGGAAGCCATATTATCTTAAATTAACACGAACATAAGATATATTATAATTGATTAATGTATCATTAAAAAGGGATAACAGTAAATCTAGCGTGCACAACGATAAAATAATAGTTCCAACATACCACACATCTATTGCACCAGGTATGTTATCTATTGCAACATATAACCGACCTATTGCAATGGATGAGTAAATAATTAGAAACAGTAAAAACATATCACTAATTTGTTGCACCAGGTATTTTATCTGATGTAATATATAACCGACCCATTGCAATGAATTAGTAAACCGTTGCAAACCATAAAAATAGATCACTAATCTGTTGCATCAGATAATTTATTTGTTGCAATATATAACCAACCTATTACAAGGATGAGCAATCTGTTACAAATAGTAAAAATAAATCACTAATCTATTGCACCAGGTAGTTTATCTGTTGCAATATATAACCAACCTGTTGCAAGGATGATTAAACCATTGGAACCCATAAAAATAGATCACTAATCTATTGCACCAGGTAGTTTATCTGTTGCAATATATAACTAACCTATTGCAACGGATGAGTAATCTATTGGAAATCATAAAATAGATCACTAATTTGTTGCACTAGATAGTTTAACTATTGCAACATATAACCAACCTGTTGCAATGGATGAATAATCCATTGGAAAACATAAAAATAGATCACTAATCTGTTGCACCAGGTATGTTATCTGTTGCAACATATAACTGATCTATGGCAACGGATGAGTAATCCGTTAGAAACCATAAAAATAGATTACTAATCTATTGTACCAGGTATGTTATTTGTTGCAATATATAACTAACCTATTGCAATAGATGAGTAAACCGTTAGAGACAATAAAAACAGATCACTGAACTGTTGAAACATATCACTCATCTATTGAAAAATGTGTTATCTATTGGATCAATATTGTTTAGATTTCTTCCAAACAGAAGAGTTGTCTATCACAACAGATGAATAATCTGTTATATTATTTATTGTGATGAATGATCTGTTATATTGTTTATCTATTGCATCATATTTTAATCTATTGCATCAGATGTTTTCATCTATTACATCAGATGTCTTCATCGGTCGTATCAGATATTTTATCTGTTGTAACTCCATTTTTACCATGACAAACAATAAATCAACCCAGCAACACCAATATATTACACACATACACAAACTAATAACATCAACTATGAACAAAAATTACCAACAAATACGAATCAACAGTACGACAACAAGAAGAAATACCAGAAATTAGGGTTTTATTTAGTCCACATGTCAATACTGGAAGAGTAGTTGGCTCAAGTTCCTCTTTTTCTTTATAATTTTTTACTTGTGGAAAAGGAAATGGGATGATAAATAACTCCAAGTGGTTGTTGCTAGAGAAGTCTTCGCATCGATTAACGATTAAAAGTCAAAAGGGAACTCACCCGACTATTTTTTGCCGGAGGTTGAAGTCGCTGGGGATTCAAGGAAGAATTTTGTAAAACTATTGATTGGGAGAGAGTTGAGAGAAGCTATCGAGAGAGAGAGAAGAGTGACTGATTTATTTGGATTGAAGAGGAGTGGGAGTTAATTTGTATTTTTAAGAAGATTAAAAAGTTTTAAAAATATTAATCAAGTCCATAATTAACTTAATCAAGTTTTCTAATGAGGTCTGACCCTTTAAGTTGGTCAATGTCACCAATCCTTCATTCAAGACTTAAAAGACACCTTTCCTTCAATTTTCTCCACTCATTCAACCTACTGCTCCAACTATCAAAGAGGAACTTCAAATTATGCCCTAAGTTTTTTATCGTTCATAACTAAATCTTCAACTCAAAAATAGCCCAAAAAAAGATCAAACATTATTTTGGGCAAAAAGATTGGGGGTTTATTCTTGAGAAGTAGGAAAAGAAAAAGATCATGGGTGATTATGCTTTAGTAAAGAGTGGAGATGGAAGAATACGAAAGAAACATTGACGGTGGCAATGAACTCTAAAAGTTGGTTGAGTTAAAATCTGAGAAGAATCAAAATTAGGTTTGTTTACTTCAGTTAGATACAATTAGAAGTACTACTATGACTAAAAAACCATTTTCCCTCAATTATTTTATTATTATTAAAACCAATTTCATTATTTAGATTACTTTTGATATTGATTTATAATTTTAGGATTTTGTTGTTGTAGTCACCGTCGTAATCCTCCATGGGTCGTATGCATGGTTGAGGGTCCATTCAATCTTTCTTCTCCATTATTGTATTTAATTTTTATCACTATTTTGCGACACATTATAGTGATTAATTTTTGTATGTTGTTAATTTTTTATTTTATTTTTGTGTGTGGGGATAACAGTAAGGGTATTTTAGCTTCGGCACTTCCGTATAAGAGGAATCCACCAAGTTGGTTGAAAACTTATGCTCCCGATTCAAACGCTTGTTAAGCTTCTTAACTCTCCGATAGATTCTCTTTTCAACTTATTTGCTAAATTTCTGTACGGTTATAATTTTTCAATCAAAATGTGTTCTATCAAGATTTCTTTCTACATAAAATACCTTTTCTTAGATAATCATTGAGTTAATTCTGATTTTTTTTGGCAGGTTCATTCGTGTGATCTGATTATTGTCCCTACGTGTATTAAAGTTTCATTTTGCCCAGCTCTTAGTTTGGTTGTTATTTTTGGATTCACCCATGTGCCTATTGGCTTCTATGGCTTTAGTATAATCCCCTAAAGTTAAAATTCTAGCATCATATCACTATTATTAATATATGTTATGGTATTAATGCACATAAACCACTTCTATAACTATAGATTTGTTTCAGATGACATATAAATTTGATATCAACTTTATTATTCCTGAAATTAAGGATTAGGTGTGTAAAATTCAGGTTATAGAACAAGAGGTATCAGTTGTTGTTTTTACAGAATGAGGTGGTAATTTTGCTACTTTTACCCTCTACAACTAAGTTTCATATACTCAATAAAGAATAATTGTATCTACATACGAATTATGACTTCATTTTCTACATTTGTATGTGTTTACTTCTGATTTTTGTATTCATTAATATTTTATGGATAATGAATTATATAGTTTTAGGTATACTTGTGTGTCCACTGATGCGGGGTGGGAACGTTGGTGGGTGGAGAGGAGATAATGAACTTAGAAGTTACTTATGAAACTTGATTTCCCTACTTCCATTAGGGAAGTTATTTTTTTCATTTTTAGTGAGCTTGTTTCCTAGAAATAATATTTTTCAAAATATTTTCACTGATCAAACATAGAAAAATCAAAAAACATTCATACCAAACACACCCTATGATTAAGTTCTGGTTTTTTTTCTTTCTTTTTTGGTACTAGGTGATTGATCTTGTATATTACTCGCTCTGTTTCATAATAAATAAATTGTTAGACTTTGGCACACAGATTAAGAAAACAAATCAAAGACATAAATTTAACATAGTTTTCCATTTTTACCCTTGTTTAAAGTACATAATCATATTTATTTTATTCTTTTTCAGCTGATGGGCCCCTTGGTTGTCAAATCCTCAAGCATAAATTTGAAAAAAAAATTCAATGATTCACCTATTTTGGAACACCAAAAATACTCCAACAATTCATTTATTATGAAACGGACGGAGTACTATTCTTGTATTGATTCAACTGATTTTTAAAATTGTAGGATGCAAAGGAAAAAGTAGTAGAGATATTGCTTTTCAATTCAGGAGTGAATACATTACTACAATTATTTTTTGGGACCAGATAATCGTTGGTAGTAGGTGGTTCATATACATACTTGATACCAATTACCACAATCAACCAGCCTAGCAAATTCTCAGTTCTTCAGAATCCTGAACTGGTAATGTAACTTTATTTTCTCTTCTCTTTTGGAATCGTCATCGTCTAAGTCTTGCCGTTGAAAAGTGTTTAAGCTAAAGGGGCGGAAAAGGGTTCATTTGAATTTATTGAACTGAAAAATTACACTATATATAAAAGGCCAATTTTTTTTGTTTGTTTATATAGTAGATGATGAACCCCCTTGGTGAAAATTCGGCTCCTATTACCTTCACTGAATCATTGCACTTCTGAAGCTATGAGTTCTGAGTTTTTAACATTTGTTGCAATTATAGTAGCCTTTCATCCCGTATTGATATTAGAAGTTTTTGTTGGGTTCAAAGTATATGAAAAAGTGTGAATGAAAAAATGGAGGAAAAGTGGTGGAGAAGAGAGACACCAATTTAGAAAATGTACTCCTAAATTGGAAAGTTCACCCTTTCTCCTATATTGGTGGAAGAAGAGAACTTGTGAGTGTTTAAAGTAAGGAACACTTACTCCACATGGTAAGTGAGGAGAGAAATAAGAGATGCCTCGCGCCATCGTCATCGTCGCATGCTCGTCTTGGCTTTGGATTCAAATTCGGATTCAGATTCAGATTTGGATTTGAATTTGTCAAATGATCGATCATGAGATCTATCTTTTTGGAAAAAATTTATTCGACAAAAATTTAATCCGAAGGGAAATTAAAAATACAGTAAATTTTTATGTGTTTTGATCCTCCAGTTATATGCATGCATGACACTGTTTCGAACTGATGCTTCAAAAGGATGCAATCTTTCAACGAAATGACACACTGATTCATGAAATGGTCTGCCTGTTCAGAAAAGATGCAATCTTTGGACGAACAGACATGATTTTTCAGGAAAGATCACACCTTTTAAGTGAACTATTGTCGTTTTTCAGAAGAGTCATATGAAGTCTATATAAACCTGCTTTCATCCACAGGTTTAGATACAAAATTTTTCTGAAATAAAACCTCTTTTCTTGTCTTAAAAACATTCTATGTGGTCAATCAAACTGTTGAGTGAGTTCGTAGAATCTGACAATTTGAGGTATCGCTATTGTTCCAATTGTAGGCCATTTTATCCTGGGAGGAAGATTCCATAACCTTGGGTACAGTGAGGGGAATTATTCCTTAAGGATACTCCGTGAAGTCGGGGGACTCTGCCTTAAATTCTGTTTCATCTATTTTCTAAATCTAACACACTTCTTGAATAGATTATTAAGTAATCTTGTGTTGAAGATGTTAAAAAACTTCATAGGTGTTCTTGTTTATACATGAACTATTGTTGAAGTTGGTGTTGCAATTATACAGATTCTTGTACCCAAAACTACATAAAATAACAATCTTAAGGAATAATTACAGAATCTGTATTGCTTGTTTTTGGAGATTAAAGATTTAAGATTTCTACTCCGTTTGAACTTAACTAGTGATTCGAAGACATAAAATCTTCATCACAAGTTAATGATTACTCGGTTGATGATTGAAAGCCATAAAAACTTCATCGTTAACTAGAAACAAGAAGATGAGTTTAAAGTTGCTTAACTTTAAAAGTAGTATTTTGAAAATACTAAATTTTATTGTCTTGTGGTGACAAAAAAAATGACTAATGAAAGTCAAATGCAAGATGTGGCTGCGACTGTGGGGGCAACTGGTATTGCCTCAACAAGTCGAGCAAATGCTCCGCAATCAGTGGCACCTGCGGAGAAGACCAAAAAATTTACAAGCATTGACTTTAAACGATAGTAGCAGAAGATGTTTTTCTACCTCACAACACTATGTCTTCAAAGGTTCACTAGTAAGGATACTCTTGAGGTGCTCGAGAGAACCTCGGACAAAGAGCGTTTCATAATTGTAGAGGCTTGAAAACACTCAGATTTCCTTTGCAGAAATTATATCTTGAGTGGTCTGTAAGACGACCTCTATAATGTTTACAGTGGAACTAAGACATCGAAGGAATTGTGGGAGGCACTAGAATAAAAATACAAGACAAAGGATGCGGGAATTAAGAAATTCTTTATTGCAAGGTTCCTGGACTTTAAAATGATAGATAGCAAGTCGGTTGTCTCTCAAGTGCAGGAATTGTAAGTAATCATCCATGATCTCCTAGTGGAAGGTATATCATTGAAAAATACCTTAGTTAAACAAATTGAAAATATTCTTAGTACTCACATAAGCTGTTTTGTAGGTTTGATGGTGAATGATGTATTTCAAGTAGCAGCGATCATTGAGAAGCTACCACCTATGTGGAAAGACTTCAAAAACTACTTAAAGCACAAACGCAAGGAGATGACTATCAAAAATCTTATTGTCCGATTGCGTATTAAAGAGAATAATAAGGCTACCGAGAGAAGGTCAAAAGAGGATTCTACAATTAATGGAGCACATATTGTAGAAGATAACCAAAACAATTCTAAGAAAAGGAAAGAAGTTGAACAAGGAAGCAATCACCCCAAGAAGAAATTTAAGGGAAAGTTCTTCAACTGTGGAAAGATTAGCCATAAGTCCACGAATTGTCGTGCC
This sequence comes from Capsicum baccatum var. pendulum, assembly GCA_030864225.1. Taxonomy (NCBI): domain Eukaryota; kingdom Viridiplantae; phylum Streptophyta; class Magnoliopsida; order Solanales; family Solanaceae; genus Capsicum; species Capsicum baccatum. The sequence goes on along the minus strand of CM061560.1, from coordinate 205,294,680 downwards.
CCTAAGAAAGGCAAGAAAAAAGACCAAGCAAACATGATTGAGTCTAACAAAGAATGTGATAATTTGTGTGTTATGTTTTCAGAATTCCACTTGATGGGGAATCCTTGCGAGTGGTGGATGGATTCTAGTGCCACCCGCCATCTTTGTGCCAACAAAGAGCTATTTTCGTCATTCGCTCCATCTCAAGTAGAAGAAATGATCTACATGGCTAACTCCGCTACGACTAAGGTAGAAGGAACAGGAAAAATGGGCTTGAAAATGACTTCAGGAAAGGTCTTGACACTTAACAATGTCTTGTACGTTCCAGAATTATACAGGAACTTGATTTTTGTTTCACTTCTAGAAGAGAACGGATTTAAATGTGTAACCATTTCTGGAAAAATTATAATTAGCAAAGGAGAAGTGTATGTAGGAAAAGGCTATCTCACCAAGGGCCTTTATAAAATGAATGTAATGAATGTTGAAATCAATAAAAGTTCAAATTCTTTTTACTTACTTGAGTCTTATAATTTGTGGCATGAATGTTTAGGCCATGTTAATTACAAAACATTACAAAAACTAATTAACTTAGAGGTTTTGCCAAACTTTGAGTGCAATAAATCAAAGTGTCAAACGTGTGTAGAATCAAAATATGCAAAGCATCCTTATAAGTCTGTTGAAAGGAATTCTAATCCCTTAGACTTAATACACACTAACATTTGTGATATGAAGTCAGCACCATCATGTGGTGGGAAAAAGTATTTCATAACTTTTATTGACGATTGCACTAGATATTATTATGTCTGTTTGCTAAATAGTAAGGATGAAGCAATAGATGTGTTTAGGAAATACAAAATTGAAGGAGAAAATCAGTTAAAGAAAAAGATAAAAATGATAAGAAGTGATAGGGTCAGAGAATATGAATCTCCCTTCGCTGAAATATGTGTAGAGAATGGAATTGTCCATCAAACTATGACCCCTTATTCACCTCAATGTAACGGAATTGCAGAAAGAAAAAAACAAACGTTGAAAAAAATGATGAATGCCTTACTTATAAATTTTGATTTACCGCAAAACTTATGGGGGAAGGATATCCTTACAGCCAACCGTATACTCAATAGAGTTCCCCATAGTAAGACACAATCAATTCCTTATTAAAAAAAATGAAAAGTAAGGAAACCCAACTTGAAATATTTTAAAGTGTGGGGGTGTCTAGCAAAGGTCCAAGTTCCTATGCCTAAAAAGGTTAAGATAGGACCAAAGACAGTGGACTGTGTGTTCATAGGATATGCTAAAAGTATTAAAGCACGTCAATTTTTGATTCATAAATCCAAACATCCGGATATAAATAAAAATACGATAATTGAATCAGATAATGCTGAATTCTTTGAAAATATTACCCGTATAAAACTAGGCATGAACAATCAAGTGGAGGATCTAAATGACCTTGAGATGAACCAAGTGAGAATGTACATAATGAAGAGAATCCAAGACGTAGTACACGTCAAAGAACTTCTACTATGTTTGGATTAAATTTTGTAACATTTCTCTTAGAAAATAAGCTTCAAATGTTTAAAGAAATGATGTCGTCGTCAGACTCATCCTTTTGAAAAGAGACAGTCAATAGTGAGATTGATTCAATCTTAAGAAACCATACATGGGAATTGATTGATCTTCCTCCAGGAAATAAACCTTTAGGTTCTAAATAGATCTTCAAAAAGAAAATAAAAGCGGATGGTACTATTGACAAATACAAGGAAAGATATGTAGTAAAAGGCTTCAAGCAAAAAGAAGGCCTTGATTACTTTGATACATACTCGCAGTAACAAGGATAACATTGATTCGAATGCTAATTGCCTTATTTGCTGTATATGGTCTTTAAATCCATTAAATAGATGTGAAAACTGTCTTCTTAAATAGAGAATTGGAGGAAGAAATTTACATGGAAGAACCTGAGAGTTTTGTGGTTCCAGTAAAGGACAATAAGGTGTATAAACTTGTTAAGTCATTATATGGAGTAAAGCAAGCACCTAAACAATGGCATGAGAAGTTTGACCAAACCATGTTATCAAACGGGTTCAAAATAAATAAATGTGATAAATGTGTTTATATTAAAGATAATCCAAATCACCAAATCATTGTGTGTTTATCTGTAGATGATATGTTGATCATCAGTAGAGACATTTCTAACATAAATGCAATGAAACGAATGCTTGAGAGCAAGTTTGATATGAAAGACCTTGGAGTTGCGGATGTGATATTAGGTATAAGAATCCATAGAACTCCACAAGGTTTGGCATTGTCACAGTCTCATTATATTGAAAAGGTACTTGACAAATTCAAGTATATGAAATTTGGTATTACCAAGACTCCATTGGAAGTGAGCTTTGTACTTCAAAAGAATAAAGGTAAAAGTAACTCACAATTGGAGTACGCAAGAGTATCGGGATGTTTAATGTATATAATAAACTGTATACGATCAGATATAGCATGCGCTATTAGTAAATTGAATTGGTACACAAGTAATCCCAACTAAACTCATTGGATGGCAATGAAAAGAGTTTTGGGTTATCTTAAATACACTCTAGAATATGCCTTTCATTATAATAAATATCCCGCGGTACTCAAGGATATAGTGATACAAATTAGATCACCAGATCGAACGAAGTAAAATCTACAAGTGGATATGTATTTACTATCGGTGGAGGAGCAGTCTCTTGGAAATCATCCAAACAGACTTGTATTGCTTACTCTACAATGGAATCTGAATTTATCACATTGGATAAAGCCGATGAAGAAGCAAAATGGCTCTGAAATTTCTTGGAAGATATTCTTTATTGGCCCAAACCAGTGGCACCAGTATGTATACACTGTGATAGCCAAGCGGCAATAGGTAGGGCAGGGAGCATGATGTACAACGGTAAATCTCTTCATATACGATGGAGACATAATATTGTTAGGGAACTTCTCTCTAGTGAAATTACCACTGTTTACTATGTTAAGTCAAAGGACAATGTGTTAAATCCACTTACAAAAGGCCTATCTAGAGAAGAAGTGGAATGGACATCTAAGGGAATGGGTTTAAGTACTAGGACAAGTTAGCATGGCATTAACTCTACCAAGCAGACTAGAGATCCCAAGAGCTAGATTCAAGGAGATCAAACAAAGTTATGTCTGACAAGTTCAACATTGCCAATTACCCAACTCATTCCCATGATATAGACAATGTTTAGTAAATAAGGATAAGACTTAAGGTGAAAAGTCTTTTAATGATTATCTAAATTTGGTATATTTGACCAAATAGTTTAATCTATGGATTGAACGTTTAGAAATCACCTATGTGAGGGCAAAGTGGAAGCCGCTTCAAGGAGAATGTTAGTAAAGGCCTATTCTCTAAACTTTCATGAAATAGGGACGTGTTCATGGCTGAAAAGAACAAAACCATGAGAACCATAAATGGTAAAAGACTGGTTGTGTGACATGTGTTGTCTAGGTGTAGACTAAAGCTCGACGGTTCAAGGATATCAAATCTACCAATTGACCAAGTGCATCCGATGCATGTTCACTACGGAAAGTTCAAAGGGAAATCCACTTATCCAGATGGAATCAGTCTTTGCATGATTATCACATACTTGTCCGTAAAAATTTTACAAAAAATAGTCATTTCCCATTCATGTGGGGGATTGTTGGGTTCAAAGTATATGAAAAAGTGTGAATGAAAAAATGGAGGAAAATGGTGGAGAAGGGAGACACCAATTTATAAAGTGTACTCCCAAATAGGAAAGTTCAATCTTTCTCCCACATTGGTGGAAGAAGAGAACTTGTGAGTATTTAAAATAAGGAACACTTACTTCACATGGTAAGTGAGGTAAGAAATAAGAGATGCCTCACGCCGCCACCGTCGTCGCTCGCTTGGCTCGACTTCGAATTCGGATTTGGATTTTTCAAATGATCGATCTATGAGATCTATCTTTTTGGACAAAATTTATTCGACAGAAATTTTATTCAGAGGGAAAGTAAAAATGCAGTAAAATTTTTTGTGTTTTGATCCTCCAGTTATATGCATGCATGGCACTGTTTCGAACTGATGCTTCAGAAGGATGCAATCCTTCAACGAAATGACACATTGATTCATGAAATGGTCTGCCTGTTCAGAAAAGATACAATCTTTGGACGAACAGACATGATTTTTCAGGAAAGATCACACCTTTTAAGTGAACTATTGTCGCTTTTCAGAAGAGTCATATGAAGGCTATATAAACCTACTTTCATCCACAGGTTTAAATACGAAATTTTTTTGAAATAAAACCTCTCTTTTTGTCTTAAAAACATTCTGTGTGATCAATCAAACTATTGAGTGAGTTCGTAGAATCTGACAATTTGAGGTATCACTATTGTTTGAATTGTAGGCCATTTTAACCTGGGAGGAAGACTCCATAACCTCGGGTACAGTGAGGGGAATTATTCCTTAAGGACACTCCATGAAGTCAGGGGACTTGGCCTTAATTTTGTTTCATCTATTTTCTGAAATCTAACACACTTTTTGGATAGATTATTAAGTAATCTTGTGTTGAAGGTGTTAAAGAACTTCAAAGGTGTTCTTGTTTATACATGAACTATTGTTGAAGTTGTTGTTGCAATTATACAGATTCTTGTACCCGAAACTATATAAAATAACAGTTTGTGCATATAATAAGGAACATTTGTGCCAGCTGATGTAGAATTTACCAATGATGTATAGTGCGAGGTCTTGACCCGATATTAGAGTTAAAGCCAAGGAGCCTGGTGCAAAGGCTTATGACCTTTCCCCTTTCAAGATATTCCTTCTTTAGCAGCTGAAGCTGCAAAGGAGCATTACCGCACCTCTTGACCTTCTTGAATTACTTATTGTAAGCTTTTTTTTCCTTCTAGCTTAACTTTTTCACTATTTGTTCTTTTCATGTACATATGACATCCAACAATATTGAAGAGTAGGGGTTTTGTTATTTTAATTGGTTTGCCGTTGCTTTTTCTTTCCTAGGCTACTTGCACTTGTATTAGAATTCTTCTTTTAAAGAATGCTTTGTTCCATATGAGTTATCGTTCTGTTTTTTTTTCGACAATGGCTTTACATCATCTTATTTAATTCTTAACACTTGTATTGCTCAAGTAGCTAGCAAACTTTTGTTTCATGGGGAGACTGTGATGGTTAGATGTTTTTGCGTTGACATCCTTTAGTACTAAAGCTGTTTTCTTAAAGAGCTTTTTGGTTGAAATTTCAATCCTAGAAGGTTGATAAACACAACTAGAAATGTTCTCATTGAATTCTTCAATAGAAAGCTTGTAGGTTAAAATTCTAATTCTTGAAGATTGTTATTACAGGATTTCGTGAATGATAGGATCAAGCATTGCTGCTACACAGAGAATAGCCACGGAGCCTGTACACTGTTTCCAGACTCCCAGAAATGCCTCAATGCTAGTTCTCCTTATTTTCTCTTGGTCACAAATCAAACTGTTGAGATGCATTATGCTAAACTCTTTAACAAGGTATGTAACATAGGCTATGTCACATAGCTAACCATACTCCCGTTCTTACTACATTCTATATTCATAAACTAAAACACTTCCCCCGACAACGCAGGTATTTTGTCAACTACAGCATCGCAAAATTTCAACACCTTTTTGTCGATACCAACTTTTGGGAAAAAAAAAATGTAAATATCTAAATAACATGCATATACGCGTACAGGCATCGTCAATGTAATGTTAAAAATTGTACATCTCTACATATAAGCAGTTTTTACTAATTATTGTCTCTTAGTAACTCTTACAATGGGTACCACATAATAAATATTGGACCGTGTGCGCACGGGCATCGCCCATCTAGTCTAATATACTATACAAAAAGGTCTACACGGATATAGCAGTCTTTTTAGCCAGTCATTATCAAGCTACTATTATACACTGACCTGCAACTATTTTTTGTTAGGATTAAGTATTAGAATTCCAAAAAATTCCGTCTTTAATAGACGTTTGGCCATAAATATTATTTATAATATTTTTAAAATATAATTTTACTTTATTTAAGAATACTTAGTTGGTCATAAATATTTTTATAATATTGAATTTTAAAAAAAAAATCACTATTTTTTGATTCATTTTATATTTTTTAATTTATTTGTTTTAAAAAAATTCTTTTCATAAAATAACCCAATTATCATAAAATTTTAATTTTTTAAAATTTATTTTTACTTTTATATTTTTTAACTCTAAAAATATCTCATTTTTTAAATATTATGATTATTTCAACTTTATTTTCAACTTTAAAAACATCAAACAAATTAAATATGGTCTCGATTTTTATGGTCAATCCTTAGGTTCTTTATGAGTATTACATGGTAATACCCCTTGCTGAGCACGAAAATAAAAGAGAACAACGACGTAGTTGTATTTCGTTAACTTCGTGAGAAAATGAATAAAAAAAATAATCAAAGCATAAAAAATTAACAAGCCTGAACATTACTTATGGGTTCAGATATTATATCGTAAACATCGAGTGTAGTCAAATCTCTCTATAATAGTTTTTATTTGATATTTTATTATAACGATCTGATTTTTCTTCGAAATTAATTTTTCATGTTATATTTTACTTTTCTATAATAACATTCTAGCTCTAATAACAATAACATTCACTATACCAGTACATTCTTTGTAAAACTTCTCCTCTATGACAGCTAATTTAATTATTATGTAATAGTAATATTTTATTAAGAATATTTTATGTGTAAATAAAATATTAGTTTACCTATGATAGTCATCATTAATGTCATGAACATAATAAATTTCAAGTAAGAATATTAAAATAAAAAGAAATAATTGTATTTTTATGGTGTTCATTTGTTATCACAACTTCGGGAGAAAAAAATTATTAATATTTATCTTTTGTATTTTCATACTTTTTCCAATTTAACATATTTTTTTGTATAACGACTAAATAAAATTTAAACTATATATCTCATGTATAACAACATATTGCTATAACAATCTTAAAAGTTTTAGACAAATATTTTCATTACCGATAACTCCAACGGTAGTAATGAAAATTTTCAAAGTACCTTTCAACCAGGTCACTGAAAAATCAATCTAACCACCCACATAATTGTGGCGTTCTAATTACTATTTGGACAATTGGATATGCTCATTTTCCTTTTGTTTTCTACCATTTCTATAAACTAATTTAGGTGTCCGTGCCTATTGCGTGTAACTCATTTTAATGAGTTCAAATATTACATTAAATAGGATATTTATTTATTTAATAAAGATGAATATAACAATTAAATTTAATATCTTTTGAGTATGTAAAGATGGAGAATTTATTTATTAAACTTAATATTTATCAAAAATATTTTTAAAAGTCTATCAATATTCATCTAACATCTATAAATTGCAACAAAACAATACAATAATAGAGCCATCAAAATAAATTAAATCTAATCTTTACACACAAAAATTTTCTCAAAGTCGTCCGACGCTCATCTACCATTCGTAAACAATAACAAAATAATACGATAATACAGATATCAAAATAATACAACTAAACCTAATCTTTTATATAAAAAAATTCCTCAAAGTCGACCAATATTTATCTATCACCCGTAAACTGCAACAAAATAATACGAGAAAAGTGATATAAAAATAATACAATTAAACTTAAATTTTACACACAAAAATTTCTCAAAGCTGATTGAGATTCATCTACGAACTGTAAACTACCACAAAATAACAAACTAATATAGATATTACGGTAATACAATTAAACCTAACCTTTACCTAAAAAAAAAAAAATCAAAGCCGACCCACATTCATCTAGCATCTATAAATTAAAATAAAATAATAAGATAAGAAAGATATCAAAACAATATAATTAAACTTAATCTTTACACAAGAAATTCTTCAAAGCCAACCGACATTCATCTATGACCTGTAAACTATAAAAAAAAATATAATAGTGATCACAAAGCTTCGATTTTGATCCAACTAATTCTTGTCTGAGCGGAAATTTTGACCCTAAAGAATGATTTTGAATGAAAACAAAGAAGATATATATATACACACATGTTGAATTCTATTATGTTGTTCTATTATGCTGACAAAAACAGTGAAGAAATTGAGGGTTAGAAAATCAACCATCCACTAATCTAGACATCCAATCGAATCAAGTTAAATGAGCATCAATCATATTCTCCCAATAGATAAACCGGTTTGTTCTCTGGTTTAACGTACATCTCAATATTTATAGAAGTATTTTCTTAATAGAGTCCTATTTTAGGAGTATTTTTTTAATTGAAAGTAGAAAGAAAAATATTAATTAATTCTACTACTATATATTTTAGGAGTCTCATATATTTTAGGAAAAGTCTAGTAGAAAAAAATATTAATTAATTCTCCTATCATATATTTTAGGAGTCCCATATATTTTTGAAATTCTAATTAATATAATAAAAATAATTAAATAATAAATCAAAAAAATAGTAAAAAGATAGTTTTTTCTAAAGAAAAATCTTTTAATGAAGAGTAAAAAGTTCAAACCACTTTTTTAATAGTCTTCACACTTTTAATTGACTCACTTGTTGAACTGCAAAAGAGATATCAGGCCGAGTAATATTAAGATAATTTAGGCTCCCATCTAATTGTCGATACAAAGTTGGAACAGGAAGATCTCCATCCTCACGATGATATTTTACATTCAATTCCTATGGAGTATTTACAGAGGAAGATTCTTGAAGACCAGCCAAAGTAACCAAATCTTAAGTATATTTTTGTTGGTTCAAGAACACGCCTAAAGAATCATAATGAACTTCCAACCCTAAAAAGTATGTAAGAATACCAAGATCTTTCATATGAAAACAATCCTTTAGCTACTGTTGGTAGGATATTATAGATATAGATATAGATTATAGATTATAAATTATAGATAAAGATTATAGATTATACATTATACATTATAGAGAGAGATGACAAAATTAATGGTATCAAAGCCTATGTTGTTTAAAGTTACGAAAGTAGTATAAATTTGAATTTATTTGATTAATTTATTAATTATGACTGACTTATTCGATAAAACTAAATTTAGATATTCCCCAAACTATTATTTAGATGAATAAAGTACAAAAATTACCAAAATATAAAGAATTAAAGCAAATAATATCTAAAAAACGTAAAGAATTAAAAATAAGGATAGAAAGATTATAATATAACATAATTGCCGGAGTTAGTAAAAACTCAATAAATGCACAAAAAGAAGAAATATCAAATTTAGAATCGACAATAGATAGTCTAGAATATACATGCCAACATGATCTATTAACAATTAAATAAAAAACGAACAAAGAAGAATTTATAATAGATGAAAAAATATATGAAAATCATGAAGGATAAAAAATAAAAATAGTATTTTCTAATCTAGGAAGAAGGTATAAGAAAATAGGTGAACATTTATATTTAATGTTAGAAAAAGAAAAATTAAAACTAGAAGATAAATTGACAGCTATGGTAAGAATGGAAAAACAAAATGAAGAAATAGAAAGAAAAAAGGAAATAGAAAAAATAAAACAACAAACTACAGAAGAAATACAAAAAATAGAAGAAACTAAATATAGTAGGATTGTTGAATTAGAAAAAGAACTACAAATGCTAAAAGATTTGTATGAAAAAAGACAGAAAGAAAAAGAAGAAAAAGATACAGAACAAAAATTATTATATGAGATAAATCAATTTAAAGAAAAAATAGAAATAAGCAATAAAGAAATAGAAACTAGGGAATTAGAAATAAATACAATAGATGTTGAAGAAACAGATAATTATGATTCGGAAGATAGTGAAACATATACAGAAATTTTAACAAATACAAAAAATTTAGAAATTAATGAAAAACAAGAAGTAATTAATGAAGAAAACTTAGAAAATAGAAACACAGAAATGAATACTCTTGATAAAAAAGAAGATGAAAATATAATACCTAGAACATCAAAAATAAGAAAACCTACATATTATAAGAATAAATTTAAAAGATATAATCTAAAAGATGAATATGACAAATGGACACCAAAACAAATAGTTAATAAAAATTATAACTTTTTATACTTAGATTGTGTAATAGATACAGAAAAAATAATACAATTATGGATAAGATATATGACAAAATAATTATTAGATAATAATATAAACGTAACAGATGTACTAGAATATATAGAAAGAACACTAATAGGAACAGTGAAATTATGGTTTTCAAATTTAACTGAAAATAGCAAGAAGGTATTAAGAACTAATAAACCTACAGAAGGAACATCATCAACAACTACAACTAAATTAACACCAATAGCTATAAAGACGAATTTAGCAGCATGACAACAACAGAAGAAGAACAAAATGAAGAGAAAGATACAAATAGGAATTTAATGCTAAAATTAGCAATATGTAATATGTGTTACATAGATGAGTATACTTGCACATTTAAAGAATATTATTATAAAGGGACATATAATACAGAAGAAAGTAAAGAAATAAGAAAATTATATTTTAATAAATTACCTAAACCATTTAGTTCAAAAATAATAAAAAATTGGAATGAAGCAAAAATAGTCGATATTTTAGAAGCAAGAGTAAAATTTTTACAACAATGTTATAGAAACCTATGTGAGAAATATAGAGAAGAAATAAAAATGGAAAAAACATTAATAAGAAATTTAGCATGTTGCAAAGATAAAATAGCACCTCAATTTGGATTTGAAAGATATTATAAGAAAAGAAAAAGACATAAGAAATATAAGAAATACAAAAAATCAAAATATAAATATAAGAAATCAAGAAAAAGATATTATATAAAAAATTATAAACATAAAAGACCTTATAGGAAAAAGAAATCTATAAAAAAATGTACTTGTTATAATTGCGGAAAATTAAGGCATTTAGCTAGAGATTGTAAATTACCTAAAAACCCAAAAAATAAACAAATATCAGAAATAAAAATAAAAAATATAGAATATATGCAGATAGATTACGAATTAGAAAGTGAAGATAGTATATATGAAATTTCAAAGAATGAAACAGATAATGGAATAGAGAGTGAATTAGATGAATTAAATGACTGACGAATATATAAAAATAATAACAAAGGAAGAATATTTAAGTGAAGAAGAAAAAGATCAAAAAATAATATTTGATAGTCACATATTTGATGAAATAAAAGGAAAAGAATTCGATTTAAGTGTAGAAAAAATATTTAAAATACCAACAATAAAAAATATATTTAGTAAAAGAAAAGAAGAATACTACGTAGTAAGCCAAAAAGAACATGTAATAGACTGTAGATATGCAAAAGGTAAAGCTAGTATACCACTAGTAACAAAAAGGTTAATTAATAAAGAAATAAATAATATAAAAATTAGAGACCCAATAAAATACGTACACCTAGGAGGTACAGAGATATTAATAAAAGCATGTTTCAGAGAAGGAATAGATACACCAATAGAATTATACCTAGCAGATGATAGAATTATAAAACCTATAGAAAAAAGTATAATAACTACCATAAAAGGAAATTTAATATCAAAAATTTAAATTTATAATAAGTACAAATTATTCAGTAGCAATAACATATAAAAATATAGATAAATCATTAGTATTATATTGAAAAATATCAGGAATAGAACTAACCCCAGGAAGTAAAATATTTACAGCAAAATGTAAAAATCTATATGTATTAATAACAAAACATAAAATAACGGGAAAAAAATAAAATTAACAAAATACAAATAGAAAGTCCTTTCGAACAATTTGTAAAAACAATTGATAATAATGATTATAGTTATAGAGACATAGATATAGAAGAAAATTTAGAAATAATAAATGATAGAATAAGCACAACAAAAAGAATAGCTTATGAAAAATCAGAATCATCAAGTTCATAAAAAAAAACAAGTTATGAAACAAGTTCAACAACTAATTTAAACAAATATTACATAACAGGAACAATAAATGAAAAGAATATTTAATACTCTTAAATACAGAACAAGAAGAAAATTATATAGCAAGATATCTAATAAAAAATGAGGAAATAAAATCTGGCAATAATATATGCTCAGATCTACCAAGAAGCTTAATAAACACTAAAAATATAGTAGAAAAAGAAATAACAATAGGAGTTAGAAAAATAAAAATAGAATTTGAAATAAAGGAAGAAATGCAAAAAGCAGACGTAATATTAGGAATAAAATGGCTAGAACAAGTAAAACCATATAATATAGAGCATACACAATTAACTATAACATATAATAGAGAGAAATTATTCTTAAGAAGAGCTTTAACGTGATATGAAAATATATGTATTAATGAAGATAGTAGTAGAAGAGTATTACAGTAGATATTATACGCCTATGATAGATATAGGAGCAGAAGCTAATTTATGTAGATATAATTGTTTAGCAAAAAATAAATGGGATAAATTAAAGACACCAGTAATAGTTAAAGGATTTAATAACGAAGGAAGCTTAATTACCTATAAAGCTAAGAATGTAAAAACACAAGTATGGGATAAAATATTAACAATAGAAGAAATCTATAATTATGAGCTAACTTCAAAAGATATACTTTTAGCAATGCCGTTTTTAGATAAATTATACCCACATATAATAACTAGAACGGATTGGTGGTTTACAACACCATGTAAACAGAAAGTAAGAGCAAAAGGAATTACTAATAAAATAAGAAAGAAAACTGATTGGATAAAAGGAAGTGAAAAAATTACACAAAAATTAGAAAATATAAAAAATACTGAAGATACAATAGAATTGGTCGTATTTTCAATAAATAAAAAAGAAATAACTATATTTTCAATATGTAAGATAGAAATAATTAAGAAAAAATTAGAACAATTATATAGTGAAGATCCATTAAAAGGATGGGAAAAACATAAAACTACTATAAAAATTGAATTAATAGATAAAGATAGCATAATAACTCAAAAACCATTAACATATAATTTTGACGATTTAAGAATTTAAAATGCACTTAGAAAAATAATACATACAAAAAAGTAATAGTAAACATAATAGCCCAACATTTATAGTAAATAAGTATAGTGAACAAAAAAGATGAAAAAGTAGAATGGTTATTGATTATAGAAATTTAAATGCAAAAACCATGACATATAATTACCCAATACCAAATAAGATATTAAAAATAAGACAAATACAAGGATATAATTACTTTAATAAATTTGATTGTAAATCAGGATTTTACCATTTAAAGTTAGAAGAAGAATCTAAGGAATTAACGGCATTTATGGTACCACAAGGATTTTATGAATGGAATGTACTACCATTTGGATATAAAAATGCACTAGGTAGATATCAACATTTTATGGATAGTTATTTTAAATAATTGCCTAATTGTATAGTATATATAGATGATATACTATTATATACAAAGACCAAAGAAGAACATTTAAAATTATTAGAACAATTTACGGATATAATAGAAAAATCGGGAATAAGTTTAAGTGAAAAGAAAACTGAAATTATGAAAAATCAGATAGAATTTTTAGGAATACAAATAGATAAAAGTGGAGTAAAAATGCAACAACATATAGTACAAAAAATAATAAATTCAAAAGAAGAATTAGATACAAAAAAAAAAATTACAATCAATTTTAGGATTAGTAAACCAAGTAAGAGAATATATACCAAAATTAGCAGAAAATCTAAAACCCTTACAGAAAAAATTAAAAAAAGATGTAGAATATAATTATAATGAAGAAGATAAAAAACAAGTTCAAAAAATAAAAATACTTTGTAAAGAATTACCAAAATTACAATTTTCAGATGAAAATAGAAATTTTATATATATAGTAGAAGCAGATGCTAATGAATGTAGTTATGAAGGAGTACTTGAATATAGATATGAAGAAGAAAAATTAGAACACCATTGTAGATACTACTCAGGTACGTTTAATGAAACAGAAATAAAGTGGAAAATAAATAGGAAAGAATTATGCTCATTATATAAATGTTTATTAGCATTTGAGCCATATATTGTATATAACAAGTTTATTGTACAAACAGATAATACACAGGTACGTTGGTGGCTAACAAAGAAAATACAAAATTCAATTACAAGAAAAGAGATTAGGAGACTAGTCTTGAATATATTAAATTTCACATTTATAATTGAAGTAATTAGTACTAACCAAAATGTTATTGCAGATTACATATCAAGACAAAGCTACACAGACTAATATAATAGAAGAAGATACTCTAGAAAAGATATTCAACACCCTAACTACGCTTTCAATGAAAGTGGACAGTATGGGTAATAAAATAGAAAAGCTAAAGACTAATGAAGTTAAACTGAAGTCTATAGCTACAAATCAGCTAACTTAGCAGTGTGCAGAGCTATGTCGATCGGAAGACATTAAAATTCCAGAGCTAGAAGGAGACGTTGGGACACTCCATAAAACCCATAATGTTTATCAATCTACTTCTACAGGTACAAGCAAAGGAGTTAGGAAAAACACAAATATGAACCTAAACAGGCTATTTGGTAAACCATTTATTCCAAATACACCAAAAGATCCTATGTTCATACCCCCACAAATTACCACATACCGAGAAAGTTTAAACCAAGACAAAAAGACCTACAACTATACAGCCCGAACATACATAGAAAATATTTACAAAATACAAACCTTCTTAAACACCAACCCCAGAGCTATAAACATCCAAGAGCCACATATGAATTATATAACTCAGAAGCTAACCGGATACAATAAGTTAATTGCTTTACCCAAAATCAAACCAAGTCTAGTTAAAACCTGTTACGTATATGGACTACTTAGTATCATATATACCCAATACGGAAATGAAATATCCAATATACCAGAAGTATATAATTCATTTAACATTTTTAAAAGAATAACCAAAGGTAACCTATTTTTTATAAAATTTTACACGGCACCAGCAGAGATATTGTATGATGAAGTTAAATCACCTATACAAGTTGTAAAAATAGGAATGACCCGAGATATGATTATACCAGAAGATATTATTCCACAACCAGAAATACCTAGAATTGAGATACCAAATTTTTATGCAAATAAGAGAATTATCGGACTATCCATAATTCTTCAAGAGTTAGCAAATCCTATATGGGGTTATTATTCAAGAGGTAATGTAATAGTATACTCAAATTCAAAGGAACTACGAGAAGCGTATATGGAAGATGTTAGGCAATGGATCTTGACTTTACTCAATCCAGAGAAAAAACCTATCGCCAGAGCCATTAAAGAAAAATTTATTTTGGAAGAATTATTAACCAGATATTGCAAGTTAATTGGACATAAATATCCAGACCATCAATGATCAAAATCTAATGGAGAAGATAATATTATCCCAGAAGTTCAACTGGAATAGAAGAAGATAGAAGCGATAGCTGGAAGATGCAAGATATGAAGCAATAATGGAGATACAGAGCAATAAAAAGAAGATAACTACGGATAAAGAAAGAAGACAAATAAAGTAATTCAAGGAGAAAAAGAAATATGGAAGATAGCTAGATAGCTTTACGTAAATATCATGTAACTAAGATTTTTTGACTTTTCTTAGTCTTTTATGGCAAGTAGTGCCATTATTAAATTTTTGGCAAGTAGTGCCATTATTAGACTTTTGACAAGTAGGGTCATCATTAGATTAGACATTAACTTTAGGACTCTTTGCAGAAACGTTTTTCTTATTTTTGTAAAGTAGCTGACAGATGTAAAGAAAAATAGTGTATGCATTTTCATATAAATAAACGAGCACTTGCTCAGATGAAGGCAAACCTTCATACATTGAAGCAAAAAATCTCTGGTCCATTACAAAAAATTTTGCTTATTTATTAAAAAACAGGTATATTTTAATGGAAAAATCTATAGAGGAACAAAGCTTAGAATTATCAAAACTACTAGAACAGGTATATTCATTTACTATTATGAATAACTAAATTCATAAATTCCTAACAATCATGATATGATAAAATAAGTTCATGTTAGTTTCTTTATAGTAGAATTATTCGAAAAATAGCATGTTAAGAAGTTTATTAGCAAAGTGGAAAAGGAGAAAAATCCCTAAGAACTATACCATCCTAAAGGTGAAACCGGTGAGGCAAGAAAGCCGTGATAGGGGAGTAACCAAAGTAGAGGCACTGTTTAAGGAAAAAGTATCAAGATTACCATGCTAATAGTGACCGAAGAATATGTTATTTAAGAATAATCTAGTATATAGCAATCTAAAGTGATCATATTTTGTTATGTGCATGATTGAAGGGAATATTTTGAAAATAGCAATTTTATGAAAAATGGATAATTATTTATCTGATGAAATGGTAGATAAATTTAAAATACTCATTTTATATGTACTTAAGGATATAGAAATAGTGGATATAAGAAAAATCATATTGGAAAAAATATTTGATAGATATTTTATGACTAGAATTAATTATATACCACACCTACCGAACTACTCTTATAAATACTTACATGCCAAACCCACACACTAACTATGATAAATTATGTATATTTAGAATTTTGGAAAAAAGATATGAGAAACATACAATTAGTAGAAAAACAAATAAAAACAAATTTAGACAAATACATGGAAAATAAAGATGTAAAATATATAGAATTCCTTAATGAAAATATGCAAGAACTACTTAGACTAAAACAAACAACTGAAAAATATTATGAAAAAGCATTTAATCAAGCCTAAATGACAGAAGATATTAAAATACTTGTTTTATATATACTTAGAGATATAGAAATTATGGACATAAAGAAAATAATATGAAAAAAATTACAAGATTATGAAGAGGAAGAATTATTAAACAGTATAGAAAACTTACACATATATTATGAACAACAATATTATTTAGATTCAGATGAATATAATATAGACTAAAAATGTCAGGATATATTAAGAAAATTAGAGCAAACCAAGAAGACCTATATAAAGAAATTAATTATAGAAAACAAATTAGAGAAATAATGAAAAATCTAATAGAAAAATTAAAATGAATAGACGAAACCTTAAAAAATCTAGAAAAAAGCAAAGATAAAAGTTTAGATAGTTTAAAAAATTCATTAAAAAGAGAACAAGAAGAAATAGTTAGTAGCATAAATAACCTTAAACAAGATATTAAATATAGTACAAATAAAATAGATTATTACACATTTACTTTAGAATAAAATGATAAACTACGAATATCTAAAATATTGAAAACAAGAAATAGAAGAAATAAGATTAACAGAAAATCTTATAAAAACAAATTTAATTGCATACTTTAAAACAAAAGATATAAAATATTTAGAATATCTTAAAAATAATATAGAAGATTTACAAAAACTAAGAGAAAAAACTAAAGAATATTATAGTAAAGCATTTAATCAACTAACATTTAATCACCCCCAAAATATGAATATCAGTAAAATTGAATATATTAATAAAATATATGAAAATAAAAAATACAAGAAAGAAGAAAAACAGTTAATGAATATTACTACAAAGAATTTAACAATTACATAAATTAATGGATACATCTTACGAAAAGAATAAATCATTAAAAGAAATAGAAACCCAACTATATAGTTTATACCTAGAATACAAAAGGTTACATAATATTAACGAGGATCCTAAAACACTAGATAATTTAATTACGATAATATCTAATCTAGAATATGAATTAATAAAACATCTTAAGTCAAGAAGATAAAAATAAAAATTATTCCAATCAATAATATTCACTAAATATATTATATATAAATACATACGTATTTATTATCTAATAAACTTACCGCGCTTAATCCACACATTGAACGTGGTCCACAATGGCATATTGTTTACAGTTTCTAAAATATTCTAGTAACAGTTAACACCCAATCTCTGGCTAGTCAAAAAGTCAATGTCAAACTTGGGTTCGCTGGCCCAATATCTTTGACGGGAGTAGCAAGTAATTCTTTTAGGCCCGCGTACTATCCACCATCCTTAGGGCACACTCGTTTGGTGATAGATTTTTCAAATATTTTTTAAGAGAAAAATTGATAAATAATATTTGCTTATATAATTTATTATTATTTAATAAATATTTTTACAGAATAACTTAAATTTTTAAATATTAAAAAAATATTAATATTTGGATCAAATTTTAATTTTTGTAAACTTCTAAAAGTGAAATATGTTTTCAAATACTATGTCAAACACATGGTAAAATTTCATTCAAATCTTTACTCAAAAATGACTTGTCAAAAATATTTGAAATCTATGACAAAACGCTAGCTTAATGATTTTTAAAAAGTACATTTTGATTTTGATGTGCTAAATTAAAGTTCTTGCTATATGCGAAGTCTAGGAAAAGGATGAAACCATAAGGTCTATTATTATACTCAGTTTTATCTTATAATTCTCTCAAGTGTTGTTTTTACGACCTGAACTTATGACCTCTTGGTATTGTTTGTCACTCCTAAATCTATCTGTTATCGATTGCTAAATCGATTCCTCTTTGGTTGATTAAAAAAATCTTTTTAGAAACTCATCTACATTGGTCAAAGATTTGATTTTAATTAACAATAACTTTATCAGTTACTTCAAGACTTTTCGATCACTTTTTTTAGTAGGCATTTGGACATGTCATCTCATGTCATAATTTGAAATCAAAAGATGAAATCAGTTTTGGACATGTCATTTCATCTCGAGATTTTAAGTTACGAGATGAAATTAGCGTTTGGAAGTAGAAAATTCACCATTTTATATCTGTTAATCATTTATTTCATAAATGCCCTAGATTGATCAAGTCCCATTACATTTTGTCTCGGTTATATATTTATGGGTGAGTATCACTTATCCTATTTAATTTTTAAAAATTAGATTAAATTTAGTTTTTAAACAATCATAGTATGAAAAACAGATTTTGGAAACTTATTTATACAGAGTATGTGTGTTCATGTGTAAAATGCTTCATGTTTATTTTATGCTCACTGAACTAATATTAATATTCTCTATTTGGTAGCATTGTGTTAGGGTAATTGATAGAACATATATAGAAGGGAGGTTTCAAAAGTATTATGTGCTTGTGATTTTGATATGCGATTTACCTTGTCATTATTGGTTGGGAAGATACTGCACATGTCAGTAAAGTGCTTGAGAATGTAGTTGTTGATCCGATGTCACAATTACCATTTCAGCCACATGACAACTTTAAATAACCCCTCTACTAATTTCAAGCGTTTGAAAAAATTCATCTCGCTTATCACTAAAATTTTTTTAGCTCCATAATGTGATTAGAACACTAAAGAACTGTTTAACTTTAGGATTCAACTCCGCATAATGTGATTGAACAAATTTTTGGAGCTTCAAAAAACATATTCAAAATACTAAAATGAGCATGAACCATTATGATATTGACATACAAGTGACAGCCGTCATAACTTGTGCAACGTTACATATTTTTTTGCGAGAATACCAAAGGAGTCATGAAATATTTACGAACATGAATATGATGATATTATTATTAATGATATTGGTCAACAAACGACTCAAATTACCAATGTTGGCGCTCTTCTTCTCAGTTGTTTGATCGAGAAATGCATGCTTAGTGAGGAGATTATTCGTACTATGTAGGAGGATCAGTAGTACACTTACAAGTTAAAAAAATGTAAATTGCATGTCCAAACAAACTTCATCTACGTCTCAAATAATTTCATATCATGATATCATCTCGTATAGTCATACATGACCCTTAATTCTCTTATGTATATTAATAAGGTTATGGTGAAATGATCAATACTTCTTCACTCTTAATTAAATATTCCAAGTACGAACTCTGAATAAGATATCGTCTTTGTTAGAAAAATAATTTTATTGCTTACCTAATTCAATTGCCTGTCCATGAGCGAAAAAAGTATTGGAGTTTTAGCAGCCTCTGGATTTGGCACTACTGCACTAGCAATAGTCTTCAAAGGAATTAAACTTTTTTTTTTTATATTTTTCTATCCATCTTTACTTGTTCAGCTTTCTATTGGCGCATGGATTAAGAAATAATAAATGTTAGGATAATTTTATTATATTATTTTTTGAATATAATAAATTTAATATTTTGAAAAAGACATTAGATAATGAATAGTATTTAATGTTAAGGATAAAATGAATACAAATAGGTAAATTATCCATTAATTTATAAACTGAAAAAATATTATCGGACATTCCAAAATAAAAAAATGGGCAAGTAAAAATAAATAAAAGAAGTAGTAAATTAAATAATTTGGTCATATGTCAGCTACAGTAAATGAGAGATAGCCTGGCACTCTTCCAAGCAATATAGTAGTAAACCTCAAAAATAATAGTCAACGCCACGCCATTACCACTCGGAGTGGTAAAGTTACTACAGATCCACCTGTACCCACTGTTGATGAGCAGAAGAATGATAATGAGTTAGTTGATGTAGGGAGTGGTAGCAAGCAGAATGAAGGAGAAGAGAAGGCTACAACGCCTATGCTAAAGCCCATTCCAAAAACTCTTCCTTCTTATCCACAAAGGCTAAAAAAGAAACAAGAAAATGGTAAGTAGCAGAAGTTTTTATCTATGCTAAAAAAACTGTCAGTCAACATACCGCTAGTAGAGGCATTGGAGCAAATACCTGAATACGCAAAATTCATGAAAGATCTAATCACTAAGAAGAGAGCAGTCAATTATGCGTCGGTTGAAAATGCTCATCATTGTAGTGTTGTGGCCACTTGATCATTGGTAGTGAAGAAAGAGGATCTCAGTGCTTTCACTATACCTTGAACAATTGGATCTTTCAACTTTGCGTGTGCTTTGTGTGACTTGGGTGCTAGCATCAACCTCATGTTGTTTGCTGTATTCAAGCTATTGGGGTCGAAATCTCCAAAACCCACCACCATGAGACTAGTAATGATAGACAGGAGCGTAAAAAAACCAGTTGGTATTTTATAAAATGTATTGGTAATAGTCACTTCTTTCATTTTTCCTACTGATTTTGTGGTCTTAGATTGTGAAGTGGACTTATAAGTTCCAATTATTCTTGGAAGATCATTTTTGGCTATAGGAAGGACGTTGATTAATCTGGAGATAGGACATCTAATATTGAGATTGAATGATGAACAAGTGATATTCAATGCATGCAAGTCCATGAGGAAGCCTAATGAATTGAGAGTGATATCTGTTATTAATGAGTATGATGGGGAGGCAGATTCATTCCACAATGTTGATGCAGTGACTCTATGGGATGATGGGTCTGATGCAGTTGTTTTTATTGAAGAGAGACTAGGTATTGAAGCACTTGCAATTGTGATTATGAATTTTGACTCTGATGGTATCGAGGAGTATGAGGAGTTAGTAGGTGAACTGTATGGTAATGGTTATTATAATTTTGCACCAAGGAAGCTTGATTTAGACGAGAAGAATAAAATAACTCCACCTGCTCGCCCATCCATTAAGGAACCACTGTGTCGGAGTTGAAGGCCCTCCCATCTAACTTGTAATATGCATTTTTGGGGGCCAACAACACTTTTACTACTATTATTGTAGCTGATCTGAGACCATAAAAAATATAAGAATTATTATCAGTGTTGCAGAATTTCAAGAATGCCTTTGGATGGTACATTGCAGATATTGTGGGTATTCTGCCTGGTTTGTGTACTCACAAAATACAACTTGAGTCAGATTGTGTTCCATCTATTGAACATCATCATCGACTAAATCCTCCTATGCAAGAGGTGGTTAAGAAAAAGATAATAAAGTGGTTGGATGCTATTATGGTATTTCCCATTGTAGATAGCAAGTGGGTTAGTCCGGTACAATACATTCTTCAGAAAGGTGAAATAACTATCGTTCCTAATGAAAAGAATTATCTAGTACATATGAGGCACTGGATGGAGAGTATACATGGACTATATAGAATTGAATGCATGGACTCAAAAAGACCATTTTCCTATGCCTTTCATGGATTGGATGTTAGATATGTTAGCAGGCAGAGGATAGTACTTTTTTCTTGATGGGTACTCAGGCGACAATCAGATCACTATTTCACCTGAGGACCAAGAAAATATGACTTTTACATGTCCTTATAGGACCTTTGCGTTCAAACGAATGACATTCAAGCTATGCAATTCCCCAACCATATTTCATAGATGTATGATGTCTATTTTCTTTGATATGGTCGAAGACACCATTGTAGTTTTATGGATGATTTTTTAATTATTGGTGACTCTTTTGATGTCTGTATCATTTACTTGGCAAAGTCTTTGCAAAGGTGTGAAGAATGCAACTTAGTGCTTAATTGGAAGAAGTGCCATTTTATAGTCAAAGAAGAAATTGTGCTTAGGCATAAGATTTCAAAGAAGGGCATAGAGGTTGATCGAGCGAAGATTGAGGTGATTGAGAAATTACCTTACCTAATTTCTGTGAAAGGGATTCAAAGTTTTCTAGGGCATGCAGGTTTTTATAGGTGATTTATCAAGGACTTCTCGAAGATTGCTAATCCTCTTTGCAAGCTTCTTGAAAATAAGGTAAAATTTAATTTTGATGATGCATGTATGAAGGTTTTTGAAAGCCTAAAAGAGAAGTTGGTGACTTCTCCAATCATTGTGTCCCCTAATTAGACTTTACCTTTTGAGATTATGTGTGACGCTAGTGGAGTGGCCTTAGAGGCTATACTAGGACAATAGAAAGAAAATATCCTTTATCCTATCTACTAGTAAGGCACTAAATCCTGCTCAAAAGAACTATACTGTGATGGAACAAGAGTTATTAGCAATGGTTTTTACATTTGAAAAGTTTAGATCTTACATGATTGGGACAAAGGTGATTGTGCACACTGAACATGCAGAATTGCGGACCTACTGGCTAAAAAAATTCAAGGCCTTGGCTTATTCGGTGGGTGCTGTTGTTCTAAGAATTTAACTTAGAGGTGAAGGACAGAAAAGGCACAGAAAATCAAGTTGCAGATCACTGGTCTAGACTTGAGGAGAAAGCTATGCAGAAAGTTGATAATAGGTTAGAGATTGATGATAGTTTTACAGATGAATGGATATGGATAGCTTCCCAAGATCTAATTCCATGGTTTGCAGATTATGTAAATTACTTAGCCAGTGATCTAGTCCCAGAAAATCTATCATATCAGCAAGGAAAGAATTTCATGCATGAGGTAAGGAAATTTTTCTGGGATGTACCTTACTAATTCAAAATTTGTGCAGATGGAATCATTCACAGGTGTATACTTGAGGTAGAGATGAGGATCATACTTGAAGCTTGTTATTCATCGCCTGTTGGGGGTCATCATATAGGGGCCCACACAACTCATAAAATCCTACAATATGGCTACTATTGGGCGACCATATATAAAGATGCTCATGATTATGCTTCTGCTTGTGATCAATGTCAGCAACAAGGTACGATTTCTAGAAGATATGAACTACTTATAACTCATATTTTAGAATTAGAAGTGTTTGATGCATGGGGAATATATTTCATGGGACCTTTCATGAGTTTGTTTGGCATGAAATATATACTTGTGGTTGTAGAAAATGTTTCAAAG
Organism: Capsicum baccatum var. pendulum; assembly: GCA_030864225.1. Classification (NCBI taxonomy): domain Eukaryota; kingdom Viridiplantae; phylum Streptophyta; class Magnoliopsida; order Solanales; family Solanaceae; genus Capsicum; species Capsicum baccatum. Next base: position 205,271,085 of record CM061560.1, on the reverse strand, counting down.
TGATTGGAAGCTATTGCACTTCCCAACAATGAAGCACACAGTGTTACTACATTCTTGAGAAAGAATATTTTCTGTTGATTTGGCATGCCACGAGCTATTATTAGTGACGGAGGGTCACATTTCTGCAATAGTCTTTTCAAGAGTCTACTTGAAAAATATGGAGTTAAACATAAGGTGGCAACACCTTATCATCCGTAGAATAGTGGACAAGTTGAAGTGTCTAATAGAGAAATTAAGTCCATATTAGTGAAGACTGTGAATGCCAATAGGACTGATTGGGAAATAAAGTTAGATGATGCAGTATGGGCTTACCAGACAACTTATAAAAAAACACATAGGTGCCTCACCTTATAATTTGGTGTCTAGAAAGGATTGCCACTCACCAATCAAGCTTGAGCATAAGGTGCTATGGTCATTAAAAAAAAATGAATCTAAAGTGGAAGAATGCAACCAAGTCAAGGTTGAATAATATCAATGAGTTGGATGAATTCCAGCTCCGAGCATATGAAAGTTCAGAACTTTACAAGGAAAATATAAAGTTGCATCACTACCAAAAGATTGAGAAGATAGTTTTTGAAAAAGGTGACCAGGTGCTGCTTTATAATTTCAAGCTTCATTTATTTCCAAGTAAGCTAAGGTCAAGATGGTATGGTCCATTCATAGTTATAAGAGTTTATCCCTATGGTGCTTTAGAATTGAAGAAGAATGGTGAGCCCCCGTTTAAAGTAAATGGGCAAAGAGTGAAGCCCTACCCGGGAAATATAGAAGACCTGAATAAAGTAGCTGATTTTGACCTTGATGAAGATTGAGTAATCAAGCCAATTATGTCATGCCAAGACATTAAATCAAATGCTGCGTGGGAGGTAACCCATGCTTTTTGTACTATTTTAATTATAGGGTAATATGTTTATTCAGTGTGCAGGGCTAAGAAAACAAGAAAATACCCAGAGGAATTGAAGAATTTTAGCTTATACAGACTTTTTATGAGTCGTATGTAGATAGTGAGACTCGTAAGTAGGATTCGTATTGACCTGGGAAAAAAATCAGGATCAGGAAAATGTTTGTAGATTGGATACGATTCTCAGAGTGATTCATACCCTCAAGGTACGATTTGACACCTTGAGTTGTACCCACTCCAAAAACCCAGGTAAGATTCCAGGTCTATACAAGTCACAGACTCGACCCATAATCTTGGGTACGAGTCGTATACACAACTCGTACCCATGCTTATCTGATCAGGTCGTGGGTTGATCCAACCTAGTTTTTTAATACAAAATATATTAGGGCACCTGAAGGGTACTCGATACTCCCAATCGAACCAAGACTCTAATTTTCACCAAATGTCAAGCTTTGATCCACAAACCAACTTGGAATCAACTTGATTAAGCTAGCATCAACTTCAAATTTCTTATTCTTTTTTATTTAAACTTAAATTTAGGAGAAATTAGAAGTTGGAATAAAGAGTTCCATATCTTCCAAACAACAAGTAAGTTTCAAAACTATTTTCTCTACTTTTCAAGTTGAAATGAATAGTGATTACTACTATGAACTTGGTTTGGGTAGGATATATAAAAATATCAGAGCGTTCATAACATACCTTATGTGTTCATGTTAAAAATCAAAATTTGGGGTAGAACTAGGTTTTGGGAAATGGTTGTAGTATGATTATGTGGGTTAAAATGATTGATATGGTTGAAAATAGTAGTGGGTATTTTGGGAAATTACATTGGAGTCAAACTTTAAAGTTAGACTTCTATGTTGTAGTAGATACGAAACCTTTTACGACTCGTACCCACCGGTATGGGAGTTGTAACGGGATTTTTACCCACTGACAACATGGAAGTCTAACAAAATTAAGGTTTTGGAATAGATACGACTCGACCATATGAGTCATACCCAGACCATACAACTCGTACACTTTTAGTCGTACCCACCTGGAAGGAATTAAGTTAGAATAAATGTTTCTGATTTGCTTACAATTGTTGGTAACAAGTCAGACCTTGCCAATACGACTAGTTAGAAGGAGTCGTAAGCTGACCAGTGAACAAATAGTATGCATCGCAGAAGATATGAATCATTCATACGAGTCGTACTCAGTCATTACGAACCGTACCCATCACTCGTACCCTAACCAAAACAATCACACTAAACTTTAGTTTTAAGTTTTTCTTTTTTTTTTCCTTACATAGTTACTAATGATGGTATATGCAGGACCATGCCTCCAAAAAATGTTTCCCCTTCCAAATAAGCTGCTAAGAAGAACACTAAACAAGCACCAACTGCTAGTGTAAAATTGAGTGATTCAGAGTACGAGACATCATCCGCTATCAATAGTGAAGTTTATAAAAGAACCATAACAAAGAAAGCTGCACAGAAGGGAAAGGTAGCTGAGAAATCAAAGGAGAAGAAAGTGGTTCCCCAAGAATCAGACTCACCTCTAAAGAGCCCAAGAAAAAAAAATCCTACCACATCTCCTCCCCATATACCACAGCCTGCTGACGATAATGATGATGAGGTTGAATCTAGCTCACCAAAAGCAAGTTCTGAAGAGGCCCAGGGTTTGAAAGATGTAGATGCTACCCTCATAGATATACAGGCCCCCTCATTTGCACTGAACATTGCACTGGTGCCCATTGTTGAATGATGGGGGTAACCCAGTATGCAGGATACATTCAACAGTGTGTTGTTCTTTGTTTCGGGTGGAAAGATCAGAAGAGTACTATATTTTGAGCGAAGATTGACTACTATTGGATATCTGAGTTACCAAGTTTTGAAGAGCAGTTCCGACTGTACAGGATTGAGTGGATGGCACAAGTACCCAAAAGATATAGTGAAGTCCTTGTTTGGGAATTTTATGCAACATATAAAGGTGAGATTTCAGATGTAATACCCACATGGTCAAATGTGGAAGGGTGGTGAGCCTATCACGTCACTTGTAGTTGGTGTTTACCCTTAGAATATTGGAAAATTCTTGTCAACACAGGTGAGATGGACTATAGAATGGAGAAAATAGAGAAGATAACCAAGAGAGCGTTGGGTTCTGAGGACAAAATGGTAATTTTTAGGTGGATAGCAGAGCGTATATCCTTGAATAGGAAAAATACTATTTGGGTTGTACGAGGCCCTGGAGTGGTCTCGTAAAAAATAATGAAGAGTACCCTCAACTTTGAGGGTAAGGCTTAATGGATACTAGATCGACACCGACTATGTCCACCTACTGGTGATGATATTTTGAGGTCTATTCGGGCAGCTATGATAGCTATTTTTATTGCTAACTATGAGTTTGATGTAGCAGAATTCCTATCCCAAGAGTGACGAATTGGGAAGTTGGGGGTGAGAAGGCATAACTGGCATATCCCTGTATGATTATACAGATTTGTCTGGATGTGGAAGTACTAGAACTTCCTGGTATTAATGAGATGCTTGAGGCCATGGGGATATTTCACATCGGTCTAATTAGAGATGTAGCCAACCCTTTGGCCCGGAAGGTAAGACAGGCAGTAGATATTTTGTTAGGATTATTTTCTCAGGATGGTCAGAATGATACCATTACTGTAGCTGAGGCAACTGAGGTAGGTGCACAGACAAAAGGCTCATATACAGATACAACGGGTACATCTAGTGCCACACCACTAGTCCAGTCCATACCACTCATACCTCAAAGTATGCCATATGGTGTTATGCTTATTTCACAGGCACTTTGGACTGAGTTCATAACATAAGTAGCCATGCTGAAGGCTAAGGCCGAGCACATGAAAGGAGGCGTGAAGACTTGGATCGATGCACAGTTTAAGAAATAAGACAGATGGGTCCAAAGTTGCCTGTATGCTTTTGAGTCGAGGATCACTCAAAGACTGAGTGGTGGGCAGATGCTCAATGTTGCTTATATCAGATCTGAGGTTGTATAAATTAAGAGAATGGTCATAGAGCTTTATGAAAGACCGTCAGTTTTTAAGACTGTTGTAGAGATAGTGATTCCTACTATCTATGTGCCTAACATTTGGGCAGGCCCAGCAGATACACCACTTAAGGAGACCAAAGAGCAAAGATGAGAGAAGAAGAGAAATAGAAAGGAAGACAAAGCAACCAAGAAGAGGGTCTGAGCTGAAAGTATCCAGGATGAGCAGGACAAATAGACTCGGTCTGTGAGATGGCCTTAAGACCTGGTAGTTCGAAAGCACTAGTTTTTGATGTTAAGGGGATAGATGTGATAACCTTGATGGTTGATGATTCATTCCAGAATGATAGGACAGTAGATGAGGGGAATGGGCCCCAATCTAAGGGCCTCTGTGTTGATGTGGATGCACCGGTGCCTTGAGCGCCTAGGTATGACCTTTATCCTTACTCTATTTAATTTTTGTAGCACTGGGCACAGTGCAATGATTTTTAGTTGGGGGTGGCGGTTATTCCAAAAAATTTGATAGTAGCTAAAAAGTATAAGTAGCTAAGACTAAAAATCTATTATGACTTGCAGGTTTGATGCGGGTAGCTGAGATAGTGAGAAAATCAGCGTGCCTATGGCATCAATTTTTTTTATTATGATTTTTGAGGATTTTTAAAATTTTTAGTTGTAATGAAAGATTTTGTTGTTGATTTTTGAGTTATGGTTTTTAAAACACTACTGATTCGAAATAATATTGTGAAAATTTGTTAAATTATGATTAAAAAGTTGAGCCCTTTCTCCGAAAAATTTTGTGTTGTACTTGTGATTTATATATTTATGTGAGACTTTTGTGAATTTAGTAATGGCATTAGGATTAGAGATAGAATAGTTAGGGACAAAACAGTTGCATAGTTTGATAACTACTACTTAGTAATGTAACCCTGTGCAAGTGCGTATGAGATATACTGATTTCCTGGTGTGCTGGTATCTAGAACTTGCCCAGTTTCTTTTACCTAGGTTTATGATAGTTAGGTAGGAAGTGACCATAGGCCCTATTTGTGTGAGTCCACTTGAGCCTAAAATGCCCTAACCAAATGAATGAATCCCTTTGATCCAAATGTTTGAGCCTTCTTAGACTAATTTTTCTTGTTACACCTATCATCTTCTCGTTTAACTTATAATGAACCTATTTTAGATCTGGTCCTCATATGGAAATTGTGCACCTCAACTCAGACAAATCGCCTAAGTTGAGGGTAGCTATCATAGGGGTGCATGAGAAAAAATGAGTATAAAGAAAGTGGGTAGAAGAAAACTAGTTGAAATTTGAGAAGATGTGGTGAAAAGAAAAGAAATAAAAGTTGCAATAAAAAGGCAAAATAAAAAAAGAAGAATAGGAAAAGTAAATGCTAGAAAACCACAACTGGCTCAATTAGAATATGCTTAAAAGAAAAAGGGAGGCATAAGAGCGGAAATAAAAAAAGAAGTGAAAAGTAAGTGGACCCTGAAAAAGGCATAGTGTCCAGGAAGTTTAGTTACTAAATAAATCTCAAAAGATATCATACCAGCCCCAAGCCTACGTTACAAACCAAATAAAGTCCAATAATGATCTTACCATGACCGTTTGACAACTTAGGAAAAGAGAATAAGGTTAAGCCTATGGTACTCTGTGTGCACCGGTGATACCTTTTTGTAAGTGAGAGAGTCATTTGTTATATCCCTGAATAGATTGGATTATCCAAATGAAGAGTAAATGGGATTTCTTTGACTATGAGCGCTCATGAGTTATGTTTCTAGGTTGATAGATTGTTTGATGAATGTAAGTTATGTCTATGCCCAAGTGTCAATTGCTAATGTAATGCCATCATTGTATTCCTTCGTGTTTCTATGTGTGCTAAATCGTTATGCACAGTGTGAGTTGAAAAGTTAAAATTAGGAGGGAAACAGTAAGATTTAAATCAAGTTCAAAATCACTGCCATGGGTTTCTTGAGATCTTCCTATTTAAGCATCGTTGTTGTGCTAGAAAATAGTTATTTGGTTTTGTTTGCCTGAGGACATGCAAAAGTCTAAGTTGAGGACGTTGATATGGCGTGGAAACACAACACTTTCAATGCTGAAAACCATTAATTTATGCGTGAACTTAGGATATTTAGTTGGATATGATGCACTTTGGTATATATAGAAGGAAAAATAGGTTTACAATAGAGTTTGAATGAAAAGAGAAGAAAAAGACCAATTCTGATCAAGGTATGAGTCAACTCTTGATTCATAAACATCTGATACGAATCGTATGTTGAATCGTATAAATAATAGAACCAAAATCCAACCTAAGGAGCTAAGTATGGGGAAGATACGACTCAAGTATCCAAGTCATAAGCTTAGATATGAGTCATACAAATCAGTCGTAAGCATAACAGAGCCTAAGCTACTATTCAAGAGTTGAAGTCCCAGAAGTATACGAGTCAAAAGTCTGAGTACAACTCAAATAGAGAAGTCATACAGAAACCAGTGCTCAAAATTGGGAAAGGCTAAAGTCCTAGGTGGAAACTAGTGAAGGACACGAATCATACACTCAGGTACGACTCTTAAGTAGAAGTCGTATGCTGAATAGAAAGTTGAAGCATTGGGAGAACAGACACTGGAATGGATACACGAAGGTAGGGTATGACTCGTATGATGTTAATACGAGTGAAGACCGAGTCGTACTGACTGCCAACATAACTTTACCTTTCCTATTTTTATTAGGATTTTTATGTTATTTTGAGATACTATAAATACCCTAGAATTTATCTTTTATAAGGTTACGTTCTTTTACATATTATTACAATAATTTACCATACTTTTACAATTATTCTTGAGATTCTAGGGTTTATTCAATTAAATACATTGGAGTTTATTCATTTTATTCTTGTGAAATTTGTTACATGTGTTCTTCATTGAGAATAATGATTTCTTGCATAAACATGAGTGAATAATCTCCTTAGCTAGGGTTATGGGAACCCTGAAGTATAAGACTCATCTGTTCTAGAGTTTCTGGAAGTATCTTAATCTTCTTCACGATAACTAATCTCAAGTAGCTTCAGTAGCTTGAGATAGCATGTATTAGCGTCCATCCTCACAAGGGCGTTTGTGATTAGGAAAAGAAGTTAAGACAATGATTTGAGATTTCTACTACCACCATTTAGTCCCCACATCTCATCCAATCACTTTATCCTAAAAGAAAAGGTGAACTGAGGTCGTAGCAAGGAGCAACAAGGCGATGCCCTGAGACTTAACTGATAAAGGGTGAGATTTATCTCCGCGCCTATAAGGAGGCTGATAGTACCTATCTTGTAGACTTTGCATGCAATAAACCAAAATAGTTGGGTTGATCACGAGAAATTTACGAAGTTAAGAAGCCAGTGGGAACACAAGCCTAGTGTTCGTCTCATATTGTCTACAACTCAAAAGCACGCAAGATTTGGTTACTACTCACTATTGATACTAAAATCCCCCCATTTAGTTTCCTGTACTACTCATGAATTACATCAAGTCAAGCAACTTTTCATGTTTTCCCTGTTGGATTAACCCCAACCTAGTTGGGCTATTATATTTGCAATCGACTACATTATACTTCTAATTAGAGTGTAATTTTGGGCGACATAATCTATACCATTTAGTACATGTTAAAGATTCTACTTCTGAAGGTATTTTATTGCAATCTGTCCCTGTGGTCTATGAGTTTACCAAAGTGTTCCATAATGATCTTCCTATTGTTTCTCCCAATAGGGAAATTGATTTTGTAATGCCTCAAAGGTACAACTCTGAACTCTTATAAAGGTAAACTTAAATCATGAATGAATACTGAAGAAAACTTTTAAAAATGGAATTAAATTATAAGAATAATCCAGCTAGAACTCTATAACTTAATAACCTTTAAATCTGTGGAAAACAAAAAGAAACCTAATCCAACTAGTCTTGACAAGTCTCTAATCTAATGACCGAAAAGCCACTGGGACAGACCCTAGTTGACCCAACTGAAAACTAAGTAACTGGAATAACTGCATTTAACATTTGGAAGCATCATAAACTTGGCCCTTAAACTATGAGGACTCACCAACTATCTGGACGTAGGAAATAGTGCCTGCGATTAATCGTGCTGCTGGGGATGAATACTAGAACCTATATTATGAAATAATGTAGCATAAAGACATATATATGGATCAGTACTTCTAAAATGTACTGAGTATTTGGGGTGAATGCAATAAGTAAAATTAACTAAACATACTTCCAAAACATGCATGCTAAGTGTAAAGGGACTCACCTTGTTCATAAATAAAGCTATAAGCAAAAACATCATAAGAAAAGAGTAATAAAGCATAATTTGATAAGCTTAGTGAGTCATTACACTTAGTTTCTAAAATCTTTACTTTTGTTTCTTTATGGGAGATTCTTATTATTAACATAAACTAAGTGAGTTATCATGGAGTCCAACATCTTACCCATGTTGGGGAGAGCTGTCCTGCCCTTGCCATCGGAATAGAATCTTAATTTAAGTGATCACTAATCTTAGCCTATATTGGGTAAAAGAAGGGACATTCTCTAGTGAGGACCCTAACTTAAACCTATGGTGGCACGTAATTTCTAAAGAATAGGATGAGTTAAACCATATTCCCCTCTCGATGCTAAATACTACTCCCGAAACATATACTTATATGCTCATACTTTTGAAATACACCTTAAAATAGCATATGGGTTTATAAACTGAAAACTAACCATGATTCTCGTACTTAAGTCATATTCATGAGGAAGCTTGTGGATTTTTATGTGTTATCTTAGATAAAAAAATCAAGCTGAACTTTAATCACGTACTAATACTTGTAAATTAAACTTGGAAGCTTAGAATTCTTGTAAACTCTGTAACTTATGATTGAACTTGAAATCATTTTTTATCTCACAAAAACTTCATATTAAAATACCAAAATCAATGCTCAAAGTGAAATCTTTTATCAATTCATCAAACTTCATGTCAGAATAATGAAATTTATCTCATAATAGAAATCATGTAAGCAATACCAAGAGTAAAGGTAAATTCTTGTGTAAACTGAACTTTAAATCATATGATAAAGCCATAATCTCAAAAACATGGGAATTTATGTATAAACCCTAATTGAAATAGCATTAATTCAACTTTAAAGTTAAAGCTTTTGGGCACAAAGATGAAAGGGTATCCTTGTTCAAACCCCACATACCAGTATTTATCGACTTCTTGAATGTAACTTGGACTTGGGGACTTGGGAGATGAATTTGTAGATGAAACCCAAGTCTTATTGTTCTTAAAAGTAGAAGAGGGATGAATGTTAATAAATGATTGAGAAGAGGGAAAATTATGCTTATTTAGTGTTATAGCTTGTGAATTGGGTGTTTCAAGGGAAGAAAAAGACCAAAAACCCTTAAGACTTAAGTGACCACCCAAATTTTTACACTACAGCGTGGTACGAAGCTAATCGTGGAGGCTTACCGCTGTGACATACTACCTATTAGGGAGGCTTACCTCCATGACACACTGCGTTTCACGGAGGATGGCCTCTGTGACACATCGAAATCACGGAGGCACACTATCGCCGAGGTCCAAAATCACCCTGAACCTCCTCCAAAAATTTAAAACTCTCCCATATGACCCCTTTAACATTCCTACACATATTTCAAGCCATAAATTAAAGTTTTGAACACAGACATGCCAAAAATAAAATATTCAAAATATTAAGGGTGTCAAAGTGCTCAAGACACTTGTACTTAGTGTGGAACAATTTCTTTGGGGACCTATTAACATGTGAAAACTATTTGGGAACTTGTCTAGGATTTTGTGGTGTATTACAATATCTCCCTCTTGGGATAATTCATCCTCGAATAAAACTATCTTGGCTGAGGATACTGATATTTCCATACTGAGTTATTAATTAAATTTATAGCTAATACTCGTACTTAAAGACTCAAGAATGCATGATACGATATAAAGATACTTAGTTGGTATGAGAGATGAAGAATTTGCTGAACAGAAATAATTTTCCTTCAGTAAGGATTGGACCGGAGGGAATAAAATAGGGGTACCTTGTCATTACGTCTACTTTGGCTTTCAAAGTGGCTCCTTCAACTATCTCGTTTCTCCAAAGAACTTTTGCTGACACCAAAACCTTATTTCTTAGCCTTCGGACCTACCTATTAAGAATTTTGACCGAAATTTCCTCATAGGACCAGTTATCCTTGACCCCAATACTCTCAATAGGGATTACTAAGGACGGATCCTCACGGTGGATAATTTTGGCGAAAGATTTAACTCGTAAGCAACTTCTCTAATACACTTTACTATTTCATAAGGACCAATAAATTGGGGACTAAGCATTCCTTTCTTCCCAAATCTCATTATCCCCTTCATGGGTGACATTTTTAAGAATACCCAATCATCTACTTCAAACCTTAGTTCTATCCTGTTCACATCTGCATACAATTTTTGGCGACTTTGAGCGGTTCTCAAACTGTCACTAATCAACTAGAATTTTTCCATAGCTTCGAGAATTGAATATGGACCAATTAAGTTTGTTTCACCAATTTCTAACCAGCCTATTTGTAACGCCCTAAGTATATACCCCAGACGCCACACGGTGCTCATAATCCCAAAGGACCACAAGCTAATCCATGACTGGTACCTTCTGTAATCACTAAACAATAATATTGTATAATGCAAAAATTAGGTGGAAATTTTCCAAAAGGTTCAAAGCTAAAATCAAAATAGTGAATACTAGACATCAGTACTGAAAAAAATTGAACATCTGTCTGTAAATACTTTAGTCTGAAAGTCTCTAACTCTCTGAATATGGAGTTGATGGGATAAGTCCCAACTAACTTCGTCAACTAAATGTTGAACTACTGAAATACTGAAAGATAACATCATCCTCGAACTATGAGGACGCACCACTAAATCTGCTGCTGATAACCTGGGCTGCTAAGTGCGGTCAGGAGCCCGTGCATCTGAACTTATGATATAAGACATCATAGCATAAAAGAAAAGTATGCATCGGTACTTTCAATGTACGGGTATGCTAAGTGAGGTAGGTTGATATCTGAGTTTACTGATACTGTAATATTGATTACCGAGTGACTAATTAACTAATATCTGAGTTTACTGTTACTGTAGTACTAATAAATGAGTGACTATTTCTGATAGTCCTGATTCTGTAGAACGGAACTGAGTTTTATACTAAGTTGGGTGACTGTGTCTGACAATCCTGAATTTGTAGAACTGAACTGAGTTCTATGCTAAGATTGAAACTAAAATTGTGAGAGGTAATCAACTAACCGACATGCCCCAAATCTGAGCTGATATGGGTCATAACCTGTGACCCCAGTTGGAAGGGTGCTAATGTCGTGCTATGGGTACTAACACTGGAAAACCAAGATGCCAATCCTAACTGATGGGTGACACTTGAGCAGAGTCAAGCCTAATATAATGAGTGACCCCTGGGAGGTAATCAACCCTACTCTGATGGGTGACTCCTTATCCTGCGTTCGCTACACAGTTCTAGAGACACCGACTGCTACTAATGACTCTGCCTCTCTAACGGGGAAGTCATCATCCCTGCACTCGCTCGGTGCTAAATCCTACTCCCAATGAATAGACACTGAACTAATTTCTAAACTATACTAGGCTGGACTGAACTGTTACTGATCGTGTTGTCTAACTGGACTGAACTGAGTGTATTGAGTCCCACTGAATGATGGAATACTACTGAGTTCTGAACTGTATACTGAACTAAAACTGTGACTGATTATTGAGTACTACTATTCATGATGATACTGAGACTGTTCTGTAACTACTGTAACTCTAGGTAAGCAGCTAAATTTTTGGGTATTGAATACCCCCAGGACTCGATAGCATGAAAAGTAACGCATAGCATAAACTTGAAAAGCATCACAATCAAACACTTGTAAGATATAAGCTTGCACATATGCTAGTATATCATGATTTTCATATTTAATTCACATGAGCAATCTATCAAGCATTTGGGGAACATAATTTATGCACATGATACTAAACAACATGTAGGCATCATAATTTCAAACCCTAATTCAAAAATCAAGGGCTTTTAACATGAATTCACATGATACTACACACATGATAAATAATTTCACATGAAACTTGGAATAAACCATGTATTAGAACACAATAACATCATAATCATAAATACACTTAAATCCCATATGGAATTCATAAAATCAATTAACTGATAGTTTAAAAGAGTTTCTTGAACTCCAAGGATGGAAGGAAACCCTTGGATGAACACTTCACATATTGTGGTGCTTGAATTCGTAAAGATTGGTGGTGCATCCTTGGATTATAAATTTGAAATTAGATCCCTTTGGGTTTATTCTTGAGAGGATTTTAGAGATAATTAGTGAAATTTACCTTTAGAAAGGCTTAATTACGTGTTTTTGGGGCTGAATAAGAGTGGGGAAATTGACCTAAATACCCCTCTATATGTGAAATTAAAAGAGCAACGATGCGCTGCGTCAATGCACCGCATCAAGTTTGTGTTGGTCCACTGGAATTGCACTGAAAGCTGGGGGAAATTATCTATCAACGCGATGGGCAACGCGACTCATCGAGATCACATCGACCCACTATTTTGGTCACTTGAACATGATTCAAACAAGGTCTAAAAAATCCAAAACTCACCCGATGTGACCTGTTGACATTCCTGATCATGAATAAACCTAAAAATAGATACTTTAAGGTCATAAGGGTTGGGAAATAGTATCGTCAACCTACGAAGGCTAAAATACTTTTAAGTATAAACACATAGCTGAAATTTCTAAGTCTGGGATCTCTTTTCAAGTTTTAAGGGACTGAGTTAAGCTTAGAATTTTATGGGGTCTTACAATATATCCTATTGGGAACATTCATTATCGAATGAGACTAATGATGCTGAGAAATACGGAATGGATTGAGTTTATACAATGAACATGCATATCTGATGCATAGAATACATGAATGAAAGTACTAATAAGCTGAGTTTTCATACTAAATATGCATATCTGATTCATGAGTACATGACTGAACTGATTCATGAATGTATGACTGAATATGCAACGGTAATGAAAACCAAGTTTATAATTTTCACTGAACATGGAACTAAGCTAATCTAAGGAAGACTGTTACCTTAAGATGAGAATACTGATGAACCCGAGATCATTTATTGAACATGCATCAATGGGAATATGAGAAAATAACTGAGTCAGAAACATTATACATGAACTGAATATCGTGAACTGAGATGATTCCTTAAATACATGCCATGATGTGAGAATGGTCATACAACTAAGATTGGAACGAGAGAGTCAACTTATGAGTACTCATTACTCCAACTAGATCTTGTTTCGTGATGAGAAATTAGAAGTTTTAGGACATGAAAGCTCGGGGGTTACAGTGCATCTCCCCCTTGGGATATTATTCCCTCAAAGAATGTTGACTTGGCTAAGATACTGAGGAAAAGCTGAGACGATACACGAGGCACCTATGAACTAAATCATGACTAAATATCTAAGATATGAAACTGAGGCATGATACATGAACTAGGCTGAACTCTTAATTACTAGGATGCTCTATCTTGGAATAGTTATATTCACAAAACTTTGAATAATACGATTGGGTGGAAAGATAGGGAAACCATACAAACCTATCCGCCTGACTGCTAAACTGAATTCCTGGCTTTATGTACTAACTCATACTAAAAAATTATAGTCAACTAGAGCATTTCTTGACATTCTTTCTACAAATTTCTACTGACTTTAGGGAGCAAGGAAATCTTGGCATGGTCTAAATAAGACATCTGAATAAGAAACCACGACATGGCTCCAATTCTGTAATATGGAGTAGGACCTACGAGACGTTATCTAAGACAGAGTTACTAAGCCTCATGCACTGAAACTACTAACTCCCCATCCTAACCATATTTCTCAACTATTCCCTCAACTGTAATTCCTACTTCAACACCGCATTTCACTTAGGGCTACTAAAAATATTTACATGGGCACTGATAACTCTACCTACTAAGGTTTGAGCGGGACTAAATTCTCTCGCTATGTTCAAGCCTACTCAAATCTCCAAAATGCATTTAGCCACTTACACATCAATATGACATTCAAGCCTATCTTTATAACTACAACCTCATGTAAAACCAGTATGCAATAATCTTTTCTTAACATGAAACATTTAATCTCTCCCTCCTAAGCAACTTCTCACCACTACATTATATCATAAGGAGAGTTCACTAAAGGTTAAAACATGAGGACCTAAAGCAAGAATGGCACTATACCAAACTTTACACTTAACTGAGGCCTAAGGAATAGCACATCAATATCCTGGATTTTATCAAGAGATCTAACCTGAGGATATATGATGAAATCTGAATTTAGCGAATCATTAGGAGTGTAGCATAAGTCATGGGAGTTGAGCTTACTATAAAGCATAAGTACATGAGTCATGAGCTGCATGACATGAGTTTGGAGATTTTATGTTCGGGCAACGTGATTCGTAACACTGAGTGAATTGGAACTACTCATACTAGGAACTATAAGTGTACATGATTTTTATTAACTTGAAGAATATAAGCTATGATCATAAAGTTGACATGTAAGGCATAGGTAGGTATCGTGATAACTGAAGTACAAAACTTTGCACTGAGGTAAGGACGAGTTGGGCGTCAATCTCTCCCATTGCTTTTCTACACATACTGACATTACTACTAAAAATCTGGGAGCCTGAATTGGTTACTTGTTCTACCATCTCCCCCTTAGCTTAAAGTCATTATTCTAAGTCTGTGAACCACTTAATAAACTTTAAATCAAATTGAAACCACTTTACTCTAGAGCCTGAGATATAATAATACTCATAAACACTAAACTCATTTTAGACAACACCTGATAATGTAAGGTCCACTGCTAGCACTTTCTTTTGATACATGATTCTTATCTTTCTATTTCCCCAACAATCATCTTATAGCAACCTCAACACTGACTAACTTAGAATTCTCAACTTTTCTTTCTACTAATTCAATCTAAAAAAATTCAAGCTTAAATCAACTGAAACTGAGGTACTACCCCTTTATTCAATGATTGACCCATAAGGAATCTGGAATGAAATAACTCTATTACTAAAATTAACTGAAAGAGATTTTCTGAAATACTATAACCAAGCAATTTATGTATACTCGTCTGGATGAAATAGATTTACCTACTGGGGTAGGAACTAAAAACAGTTCTATTAAGAGTTTTAGTCTGACTTTAAAGTTGATTGCTATGTAAGGAGTTACCGGAGACAAAGAAGCTCTTGGATCTAATAAGGTATTAACATATAAATAAAAGATCTGTAACATACCAGTGACCATATTAGGGGAATTTTCTTAATCTTGTCTGGACTGAAGTACATAAATCCTATTTGGGTGTTTCCCACTAGTGGTACTAAAAGTAGCACCCTACTGATTTGGGCGACCGAAATAAGCTGAGGGATGGATATGCTGACTCCGCGAACCTGACTGAGGACAATCTTTGATTCTATGGCCTGGCTTGCCATATCCAAAACACAACCCACTATCATCCCTACACACGCCCTGATGTTTACTGCCATATTTATGGCAAGGAGGATTTGTTCGGCCACTCTTTGGCCTTTGTATTCTAGCCCTCTTATTCTTTCTCCCTCTTTTCCTACATCTCTTCTCCTCACTCTGTGGAGCTTGAGTCATAAGCCTAGATAGGATTGTAGACAGCTGATTGTTTTGGGCTACTACAAAATAATCTAAGGTAGTGAAAATAGTCTTGAGTTTAGAGTGAGACACATGCTCATTCAGGGGATCTGCCTGATCGGGCGGAGACACTAGCTTTCCAGTTCTCCTTTAGTTATTCTTTTTGGGAGACATATTCTATAAACAAAGGAAAGAAAAGGATTATACTGAGAGTTTAGCTTGAGCTCATGCTCACTCGCATGACATGAATACTGAAAGAAAGGAAACTTTTCCTAAAAATGTCTCATAGCCTCTTGTCCATAAGTGTGGCGCGCTACACACCCATGAACAATACTCTACTAGTCACAGCTTTCAGACTTCTTAGGACTCTATTGAACCTTAGGATATGATACCAAGTTTGTAATGCCCCGAATCTATACCCCGAGCATCAGACGATGCTCTTAATCTCGAAGGTCCACAAGTTAACCCATGATTGGTACCTACTGCAATCACTGAACAATAATACTGTATATTGTGGAAATTAGGTAGAAATTTTCCATAAGGTTCAAAATTGAAATCAAAATATTGAATACTGGAAATTAGTACTAAAAAAACAAATCATCTATCTGTAAATACTCTAGTCTGAAAGCCTCTAACTGTCTGAATATATAGTTGATGGGACAAATCCCTGACTATCTCCATTTATTGAATGCTAAACTATTGAAATACTGAAAGATAACATCATCCTCGAACTATGACAACTCACCACTAAATCTATTACTGATAATCTGGGCTGCTAAGTGTGGTTAGAAACCTGTGCATCGGAACCTATGATATAAGACATCATAGCATAAAAGAAAAGTATGCATCAGTACTTAGAATGTACTAGTATTCTAAGTGCGGTAGTATGATATGCATGGGTTAAAATATATGGACAATAATTAGCTGAGTAACATGGACGTAACTGAATGTGAGTGCATACATGAATACATAAACTGTAACTAAGATTATGTTTACATTGGATACTGAGTTCTAAATACTGATTAACTAATATCTCAATTTACTGATATTGTAGTACAGATAACTGAGTGACAGTTTCTGACAATCCTAATTCTGTAGAACAGAACTGAGTTCTATATTGAGCTGGGTAACTATGTCTGATAGTCTTGAATCTATCGAACTGAACTGAGTTCTATGCTAAGATTGAAACTAAAAGTGTGCAAGGTAATTATCTAACTGACATACCCCAAATCTGAGATGATAGAGGTCCAAACTGTGACCCTAGTTGGAAGGGTGATAATACCGTGCCATGGGTACTTTCACTGGAAAATCAGGATGCCAAGCCTAGTCTGATGGGTGACTCCTTATCCTATACTGGCTATGAAATTTTAGAGTATAGGGGCTGCTACTAACAACTCTGCCTGTCTGATGGGGAAGCCGTCATCCCTGCACTTGCTCAGTGGTAAATCCTACTCCCAACTAAATAGATACAGAACTAATTTCTAAACTGTACTAGGATGAACTAAACTAATACTGATTGTGTTGTCTAACTGGACTGAACTGAGTTTACCGAGTCCCGCTAACTAACAGAATACTACTGAGTTCTGAACTGAAACTGTGACTAATTACTGAGTACTTCTATTTGTGACACAACTGAGACTGTTCTGTAACTACTGTAATTCTAGGTAAGAAACTAAATTTTTAGGTATTGAATACCCCCAGGACTCGATTGCATAAATAGTAACGCATAGCATAAACTTGAAAATCATCACGATGTTTACTTTCTCACAACTCGTTCATAGAGGCATTCTATCAAACACTTGTAAGATATAAGCTTACACCTATGCTAGTATGTCATGATTTTCACATTTAATTCACACGAGTAATTTATCAAGAACTTGGGGAATATAATCTATGCACATGATACTAAACAACATGTAGGCATCATAATTTCAAACCCCAATTCAAAAATCAAGGGCTTTTAACATGAACTCCATTTGGGATTTGATTGTATTTATGATTTTGATTTTAATTGTTTTATAATCCATGGTTTATTCTAAGATGATTGTTCTGGGATACTACTGAATAAGCTAAGGCAGCGAAAGTAGTCCTGAGTTTGGAGTGAGACACATGCTCATTCAAGGGATCTGCCTGATCGGGCGGAGGCGCTGGCTGGTTTCCAGTTCTCCTTATGTTAGTCTTTTTTGGATACATATTCTATAAATGAAGGGAAGAAAACGATTATACTGAGAGTTTAACTTTAGTTCATACTCACTCGCACGATATGAATATTGAAAGAAGGGAAACTTTTCCTATAAATACCTCCTAGCCTCTTGTCTGTACGTATGACACGCTACACACCCATGCACAAGACTCTACTAGATGTGACTTTTAGAATTCCAGGACTCTATTAAACTTTAGGCTTAGATACCAGGTTTGTAACGCCTTGAGTCTGTACCCCGAATGTCACACGGTACTCATAATCCCGAAAGACCACAAGCTAACCCATGGCTGGTACCTGCTGCAATCACTGAACAATAATACTGTATAATGCAAAAATTAGGTGGAAATTTGCCATAAGGTTCAAAACAAAAATTAAAATACTGAATACTGGAAATCAGTACTAAAAAAATTGACCATCTGTCTGTAAATACTCTAGTCTGAAACCTCTAACTATATGAATATGGAGTTGATGAGACATGTCCCTAACTAACTTCGTCTACTGAATACTAAACTACTAAAATACCAAAAGATAACATTATCCTCCAACTATGAGGACTCACCACTAAATCTGTTGCTAATAATCCCAGATGCTAAGTGTGGTCAGGAGCCCATGCATTTGAACCTATGATATAAGACATCATAGTGCAAAAGAAAAGTATACGTCATTACATTGAATGTACTGGTATGCTAACTGAGGTAGGCTGATATGCATGGGTTCATATTCATGGACAACAACTAGCTAAGTAACATGGACATAATTGAATGAGAGTACATACATAAATACATAAACAGTAACTGATATCATGTTTACACTGGATACCGAATTCTGAATATTGATTAATTGATATCTGAGTTTATTGATACTATAGTATTGATAACTGAGTGCCTGTTTCTGACAGTCCTAATTCTGTAGAATGGAATTGAGTTCTATACTGAGCTGGGTGACTATATCTGATAGTCCTGAATCTGTAGAACTAAACTGAGTTCTATGCTAAGATTGAAACTGAAACTGTGGGAGGTAATCATCTAAACAACATGCCCCAAATTTGTATTGATAGGGGTCCAACCTGTGATTCCAATTGGAAGGTTGCTAATACCGTGCCACGGGTACGAATACTGGAAAACCAGGATGCCAAGCCTAACTGAAGGGTGACACCTGAGCAGAGTCAAGCCTAATCTAACGGGTGACCCCTGGGAGGTAGTCAAGCCTAGTCTGATGGGTGATTCCTCATCTTGCACTGGCTACGGAGTTCTGTAGTGTAGGAACTACTCCTAACAACTCTTCCTCTCTGATGGAGAAGCCGTCATCCCTGTACTCACTAGGTGCTAAATCCTACTCCCAACTGAATAGACACTGAACTAATTTCTAAACTATACTAAGCTGGACTGAACTATTGCTGATCATGTTGTCTAACTGGACTAAACTAAGTTTACTGAGTCCCATTGATTGACGAAATACTATTGAGTTCTAAATTGTATACTGAACTGAAACTGTGACTGATTACTAAGTACTGTTGTTTGTAATACTACAGAGACTGTTCTGTAACTACTGTAACTCTAGGTGAGTAGCTAAATTTTTGGGTATTGAATACCCCCAGGACTCGATAGCATGAAAAGTAATGTATAGTATAAACTTGAAAGGCATCACAATGTTCACTTGCTCATAACTCATTCATAGAGGCATTCTATCAAACACTTGTAATATATAAGCTTGCACATATGCTAGTATGTCATGATTTTCACATTTAATTCAGATAACCAATTTATTAAGCACTTGGGGAACATAATCTATGAACATGATACTAAAAAACATGTAGGCATCATAATTTCAAATCCCAATTTAAAAATCAAGGGCTTTTAACATGAATTCATATGATATTACATGTATGACAAATAATTTCACATGATACTTGGAATAAACCATGGATTAGAACATAATTATCATCATAATCATGAATACACTCAAATCCCACATGGAATTCATGAAATCAATTAACTTGTAGTTTAAAAGAGTTTCTTGAACTCCAAGGGTGGAAGGAAACCCTTGGGTGAATACTTCACATACCTTGGTGCTTGAATTCGTGAAGATTGGTGGTGTGTCCTTGGATCTTGAATTTGAAATTAGATCCCTTAGGGCTTATTCTTGACAGGATTTTATAGAGAATGGGTGAAATTTACCTTTAGAAAGGCTTAATTACATGTTTTGGGGCTGAATAAGAGTGGAAAAATTAACCTAAATACCCCTCTAGATGCGGAATTAAAAAAGCAACGACACACTGCGTTGATGGCATCAATGCGATGGCCAATGCGCCGCATCGAGTTTGCATTGGTCCACTGGAATTGCACTGAAAGCTGGGGGAAAATTATCTGTCTACGCGATGGGTGATGCGATGCATCGAGATCGCATCGACCGACTGTTTTGGTCACCTGAACATGGTTCAAATGAGGTCTGAAAATCTGAAACTCACCCAAAATGACCTACTGACATTCCTAATCATGAATAAACCTAAAAATCAATACTTTAAGGTTGTAAGGGTCGTGAAATAGGATCAGCAACTTACGAAGTATAAAATACTTCTAAGTATAAGCACTTAGCTGAAATTTATAAGTCTGGGACCTCTTTTCAAGCTTTAACGGACAGAGTTAAGCTTAGAATTTTGTGGAGTCTTACCTTATAGGTGGACTTAATCTTCACCCATACAATGCTTTTAATGGAAGCATCTAAATACTAGCATAATCATTATTATAGGCAAACTCAATCAAAGGTAAACAATCATCCCAGTTTCCCTTAAAGTCCATCACACGCGCTCCCAATATATCTTATATTGTCTGAATTGTACGCTCAGCCTGACTATCTCTCTTTGGATGAAAAGTTGTACTAAGCTTTACCTTTGTGCCAAGGATTTTCTTAAAGACTTGCCAAAACTGGGAAGTGAATTGTGTACCTCTGTCTGAAGTAATGGACAAGGTAATCCCATGTAGTCTTACTAATTCATGAATATACATCTTAGCATATCTTCCACTGTATTTGAAGTCTTAACTGTTAAGAAATGGTCTTATTTGGTCACTCGATCCACAATGACCCAAATTAAATCATGCTGACATCTGGTAGGAGAAAGTACAGTAATAAAATCTGTATTAATAACCTCCCACTTCGAAGAAGGAACGCCAATATCATGTAGTGTACCTCCAAGCCTTTGATGCTTAATCTTTACCCACTGATAATTGGGACACTTGTCTACAAACTCTTTTATGTCCTTCTTAATACCACTCCACCAATAAATTTCCCACAAGTCATGGTACATCTTAGTAGCACCGGGGTGAATTGAATACTTCGAACTATGAGCCTCTGCTAATATTCTTTCTCTCATCCCATCCATATTGGGAACACAAAGCTGACCTTGATAGCAAAGGATGCCATCTCACCCTTGGGAGAAAACCTCAACCTTTTGTTGCTCAACCGCATCCAATATCTGGCTAAGTATGGGATCACTATGCTGCTTGTCCTTCATTTCCACCACAAAGGACAATTCTGAACCACTCTTAACCACTAATTCCCCATCATCCATACCAAGAAAGCATACACCCAAATGAGCTAATCTATGCACTTCCTTGGCCAACTCCTACTCTTCTTTCTTCACATGATCCATATTACCCATAGATAGCCTACTCAGCGCGTCCGCCACCACATTCGCCTTTCTCGAATGGTAAAGCACATACATCTCATAATCTTTCAACAACTCCAACCACCTTATCTGACAAAGATTTAACTACTTTTGCATAAATACATACTGGAGATTATTATGATCAATGAAAATCTCAACATGCACTCCATATAAGTAGTTCCTCCAAATCTTTAGAGCAAACATAACAACTGCTAACTCTAAATCATGGGTTGGATAATTCTTTTCATGGTCTTTAAGTTGTTTGGAGGCATAGGCTTTTACCCTTCCATTTTGCATCAAAACACGACCTAACCCAACTCTAGAAGCATCACAATACACCACAAATTCATCCAACCCTTCCAGCAAAGCTAACACTGGAGCCGAAGTTAGTCTATTCTTCAATTCCTAGAAACTTGTCTCATATTTATCTAACCATATTAAATTCTCCCTCTTTTGTATTAACTTAATCAATTGTGCATCTATGGAAGAAACACTTCGATAAACCTCATATAATAATCAGCTAAACCCAAAATGCTCCAAATATTGTATGGAGTAATGGTCCTAGGCTAGTGTTTCACTGCATTAGTCTTCTGAGGGTCTACATCAATATTATCTCCCAAAATAACATGGCTCATGAATGTAACAGATTCTAACCGAAATTCACACTTACTATACTTTGCATATAGCTAACGATCCTTGATGGTCTGCAACACTATTCTTAAATGGTATATATGATCCTCCTCATCCCAAGAATAAATGAATATGTTATTTATGAAGAAAATAACAAACATGTCTAAGTGCTGCTTGAAGATCCTGCTCATCAAATTCATAAAGGTTGCGGGAGCATTTGTTAGTCCAAATGACATAACCTGAAACTTAAAATGACCATAACGGGTTCTGAAGGTAGTTTGGAGATATCATGCTCCCTAACGTTCAACTGATGATACCCTGACCTGAGATCAATCTTTGAAAACCAACGGGCGATCTAAAGCTCATCAAATAAATCATTAATTCTAGAAATGAGGTACTTATTCTTACTAGAGACCTTATTTAACTCTCTATAGTCTATACACATTCTCAATGTGCCATCTTTCTTGTGCATGAATAGAACTGGAGAACCCCAGGGACAAATACTAGGTCTAATAAACCCCTTATCTGAGAGATCCTTAAGATGCTCTTTTAATTCCTTAAGCTCGGTCAGAGCCATACGGTAGAGAGGAATAGAGATAGGTTATGTATCAAGAAGGAGATCAATCTCGAACTCTATTCCTCTATTTGGAGGTACCCTGAGCAAATCCTCTGGGAAGACCTTGGAAAATTTATTGACTACACAGACTGACGGAATAGTTGGGGCTTCAGACTTAGTGTCTTTAACTCTAACTAGGTGGTAGATACACCCTTTTGCTATTAACTTTATGTCTTTAAGATAAGAGATGAAAACACCTTTAGGAGGCAACGAACTAACCTCCCACTCAAAGACTAACTCAATAGAAAACTAAAACTTTACTACTCAAGTGTAACAATCGACTGATGCATAGCATAAATTGAGCCAATACAAGCTTAGAATAACATCAATATCTATCATCTCTAGCTCTATTAAATCTGCAAATATGACCCTAAGAAGGACTGTAATAGGGCACTATTTGTATACTCATCTAGACATAACTAACTTACCCACTAAAGTAGAAACTGAGAAGGGTTCAGAAAGACTTTTGGGACTCACTCTAAAATTTATAGCAACAAGTGTGGTCACAAAGAGATGCTTGACCCCAAGTCTAGCAACACATAAACATCAAGGTGAAAGGAACGGAGCATACCAGTGGCAACATTTGGAAACTATCCTTCTCCTTTCGGGATGGTATAGCATAAAACTAATTCTGATGCTGAACACCACTGGTACTGGATGCTTAACTGAACTGCTATATTTGTGGACTGAGGATGAGGATGAGCATCCCTGTTTCCCTGCTTAGTGTAAGGACATTTCTTAACTCTATGACCCATCTTACCACAACCATAACAACCATCTCTACCCAAAAAACACTCACTCGGATGGGTCTTTCTATTTGTTACGCAGGCTGGATAACTAGGTCTCCCAGCTACACTTATCTAGGATCTAGAAGTCGAAGTTCTGCCCCACTGCTCTTGCTTAGTTCTGGGAGCAGGGACACTAGCTGAGGATGATACAGGTGCTGATGAGTGGCCCTGAAACTGAGAATGAGATCCCCCTCCTGACTTCTACTGACTAAACTTAAATTAACCAATTCTATCCCTCTTATTTCTTCTCTCTCGTTACTTTAAGTTTTCCACCTTAATATACTGAGCGTGGGTCATCAAACGAGGAATATCCATATCCCCAATAAATATGGTATTCCTACACTCCTTAACTACCAAATTATATACACCAGTGACAAACTTACTCATTCAACCTCTAGAAGCTGGTGACGGCTCTAGGCATACTTAGCTAGCTGGGTAAACTTAAGGCAATATTCCTTCACTAATATGGAGCCCTACCTCAGGTTCATGAAATCCGTTACCTTAGCCTCCCTTATCTCATGAGGAAAGGACCTATCCAAAAATGTATTTTGAAATATATCCCAACTCATAGAAGCTGTATTCTAAAATCTACCATCCTTTCACATAGTAACCCAGTTATAAGCAACATCCTTCAATTGATAGAAATCCAATTCGTAACTTTCCTCTTCAGTAACATGCATAATTTGTCTAATATTTTTCACTTTATTGATGAATAACTGAGGATCCTCATTCACCTTTGACTCAAAGAATTTAGGTAGGTTTTTCCACATAAAGTCCCTAATTCTGGCAACAGTTAAGTCACCATTCTGCTGAAGTGGGACTACTACTGGATGGTGTCCCTGAACATTTGCATTCACAACTTGAGGTAACACTTGAAATACAGCCTGAAACTCAGTATATGAGACATTTTTATTCAAAGAGTCTGCAGGAGGTGGTTGGGCTGGCTGATCCCCATTTCTATATGCGTAAGCTCTGCGAAGAGGCATTCTCTATCATGTTAAAGCATGAATTAGAGTTGATAAAGACCTCAATGCACTATATAGATCATTAAAGAAGGGATAGTTCCTAATACGCCCCATAGACTCTTGCTCATAAGTGTGGCATGCTTCACACTCATGGTCAAGACTCTATGCAACGCGGCTTGTCAGACTCCCTAGTGCTCTTTGAAACCTTCGGCTTTGATACCAAGTTTTTAATGCCCCAAAGGTACCCCATGGATGTCACACAGTTCTTAATACTACGAATAGCCCAAGCAATATATGATATCTACTCAACTCTAAACTCTTATAAAGGTAAACTTAAATCATAAATTAATACCGAAGAAAAATTTTAAAAAATAGAATTAAATCATAAGAATAATCCCAGCAAAAACTCTGTAGCATAATAACTTTAAAAGATATGGAAAACAAAAAGATATCAAATCTAACTAATCTTGACAAACATCAAATTTAATGACTGAAAAGCTACTGGGACAGACCCAATGTAATACCCCATATTTCCATAACATAATTTAAGTCCCACTACATGAGTATTCATATATAAAATTTTCAAAAGACTCATTATTTTCCAGTTTAGAGCCTGCCATTCATAGGAAATTCAATTATCTTTCCAACAATATAAAATTTGCCCAAATCAGATAACTGGGTAAGAAGTTATGGCAATTTTAAGTTTCAGTCGTAAAACCCCGTCATTTTTACCCTTAGCGCATCGTGGAGCAGGCTAATTTCCCATTCAGAAAATTCCAGTGGGCCTCCGAGATGTTGGCGCATCGCGCCATAGGCTCAGTTCATAATTGTCAATTTCCAGTGATCCCATGCGATACCACCGCATCGCGGTGAGATTCCAGGTCGCAAACAAGGTGGTAACGCGATTGCACAGTGTGGCACCATTGAGAATTTTCCCAATTGTCCAATTCCAATGATACGGCGTGATAGCACCGCATCACGCCAGTGGTGTTTTTTGAAAAAATTCAATAAAAATTAAAAGTGTCGCCCAGGGTTAAAAAAATCCTTTCCCATTATTTTTATCTACCCAAGTGTGATATTTAAGCCCTAAAAATATTTTAAGTTCATTATTCACTCAATTTCCCCCCAAAATTCAAGAGCTTTCTCTTTAAAATACAAACCCTAGCTCTCAAATTCAAGGACTACCCTCAAGAATTCACCAAGAACTTTATTAATTTAATCAGTTAAGGTGTTGGATGTTCATCCATGGATTTCTTTCATCCATGGAATCCAAGTAACCTATTAAAATTTTAAGTTTAGATCTTTTCAAGTTATTTGATTTTAAATTATGATTTCATCCATGAATCTCCATGTCCTATTGATTTTATACCATGTTACCATGAAATTATTGTTATCATTCAATCCTTCATGTTTTAATATTATTATTTATTAAATTAAACAATGATTTAATACCATTATATCAAATTCATGCTATTTATATAAGTTCCATGACATTTCTATGATTGCTTTAAACCATGAACTACAAGTGTTTGATAAAATGCCTACAAGAGTGATTGATATAATAAAAGTCTTCATGCCTTGTCCCCCAAGCTTTAGTGTCATTTTAGTATTTTTGTTTTTGCGTCCTGGGGGTATTGAATACCCGAAAACCATAGTTGTTTATGTAGTCTAGTCTTAGTAACATACTATTAGCATTATTAGAATAGTCAAATATCAGTCAATTAAACTTAGAATATTCTAGTATTTCAAAGTCTTTTAGTTGGGAGTAGGATTTAGCACCGAACGAGTGTAGGGAAGACAGATTCCTTGTCAGATAGGCAGAGTCATTAGTAGCAGTCCTTATACTCCAGAACTATGTAGCCAGCGTAGGATATGAGAAGTCACCCATCAGATTAGGCTTAACTATCTCCCAAGGGTCACCCGTCAGTTCAAGCTTGACACCCTTAGTCATTTGGACATTATATCAGCTTAGTGGATCCACACAACCAGTGTTAGTACCCGTGGAACTGTATTAACTCTCTTCCAACTGGGTTTATAGTTTGGACCCTGATTAGCTCAAGTTAGGGAATATCGGTTAGATGATACATGCCACAGTCTCACATATAGTCTCAGTTACAGTCCCAGTCTAGTTATTTAGTTTTAGTGTTATTTGACCAAAGCATACAGATTTTA
This sequence comes from Capsicum baccatum var. pendulum, assembly GCA_030864225.1. Taxonomy (NCBI): domain Eukaryota; kingdom Viridiplantae; phylum Streptophyta; class Magnoliopsida; order Solanales; family Solanaceae; genus Capsicum; species Capsicum baccatum. Next base: position 205,244,389 of record CM061560.1, on the reverse strand, counting down.
GTTATTTCAGTATTTTAGTTTATAGATTTTATTCAGTTCATGTTATTTGCATGGTCATGCATCCTCAGTGTCTATAGATTTTCATATATTTTCAGTATTTTCAAATTTCCAGATATTCCCAGTACCTACAGACTTCATGCTCTTTATTCAGTACTCTATGCTTTATATGTACATTCAGTGAATTATTAGCTTAGTTCATGAAACCATGCATATTAGCCTACCTCATTTAGCATACCAGTACATTTAAAGTACTGATTACATACCTTTTATTTTGCGCTATGATATATTATATCATAGGTTCTGACGCTCAGTTCCCAATTTGTAATTAGACTTATCAGATCCTCAATAGCAGTAGTGGTAAGTCCTTAAACTTTTAGGATAGACTTACTTTATTTCATGTCTCAGTTTAGTAGTTAGTTGGAGTTAGTTGGGGTCTATCCCATCAACTCATAGTCATTTAATTTTAGAGGCTTATCAAACATTAGAATCAGTTATTCAGTATTCAGACACTACAGTTAATTTTCTAGTTTATCACTATTTTATCAAATTCAGTCAAATATTTCTATAGACTCATATTTCAGTTTTGAATTCAGTTATTAAAATCTTATGGCATGCTAGTATTCTTCTACATTTATGATCATGTTATCTATAGCTCATAGCAGGTACTGGCCCAAGGGTTAGCTTGTGGTCCCTCAAGGCTGTAACCATCGTATGACGCCCAGGGTGTGCTCTCGGGCATTACAAACTTGGTATCAAAGCCTAAGGTTTTAAATTATCCTAGGAAGTCTGAAAGTTGCATCAAGTAAAGTCTTATGCATGGGTGTATAGCACACCACACTTATGGACGAGAGTCTACAAAGTGTTTAGGAAAAAGTTTCCCCTTTTTTTTAGTATACATGTCATGAGAGTAAGCATGAGCTCAAGTTAAACTCCTTTTCTAATCCTTTTATTCTTTTGATTTATAGAAAATGCCTCCTAATAAGAACGAAAGAAGAATAAGAAGCCAGCTAGCTCCTCAACCCATCCTGGATGATCCTCAGGACGAGCATGTCTCTCACACAGAATTCAGAGTTGTGTTCACTACTCTAGCAAATTCCGTAGCAGCACAAAATAAATAGCCATCTGCTGTTTTGGCCAACCCAGTGGCCAATACTGCTGCAACCTAAATTTGATATTTCACCTGGATGAATCCTCCTTCTTTCACGGGATCAAATTCTGATGAAGATTCACAAGAATTCTTAGTTATGGTTCAGAAGATCACAGATAATATAGGGGTGACATCTAGTTAGAGTGCTGAGTTTGTTGTATATTATTTGCAGGATATTGCCCATACTTGGTTTAAGCAGTGGAAGATTGATAGAGGTGTAGATGCAGGGCCTGTAGAATGGGAAGAGTTTGCCACAACTTACTTAAATAGATTCTTCCTATTGGTATTGAGGAGGCTAAGGTGTTAGAGTTTATTAACTTGAGGTAGGGTATCATGAGCGTGAGTAAGTATTCTCTCAAGATTACTTAGTTAGCTAGATATGCTCCTTATGTGGTAGCTGATAACAGGTCTAAGATGAGTAAGTTTATGTCTGGCTCCTCTTATAGTATGGTCAAGGACTTTAGGACTGCAATGCTGATTAGTGAGATAGACTTGTCTAGGCTGATGATCCATGCTTAATAGAAAGAAGAGTAGAAGATTAAGAAGAGAGAGAGAGAAAACAAAAGGTCTAGGATGGGTAGTTTTAACTTCAATCAGCCAAAGTTAGAGGGTGGTAACCGTTCTCAGTTTTATTAGAGATCTTTATCCCCAACACCCTCTTTGGCTAGTGCTCTCGTACCCAAATTCATAAATGATAATAGGGATAGAGCACCAGGCTCTAAGTCCCAGGTCAGTGTTAGTAGTGCTTGTATAAATCCTCTATGTCAGAAGTGTGGCTGACACCATCAGGGTAAGTATAGAGCGAGTAGTGATTTGTGCTTCGGGTATGGCAAGCCAGGCCACGAATTCGAGAGTGTCAGGTAGTTTTTCAGAAAGGTAGGGATGTATGCCAATAGGGCCAGTCCCATCAGTCCTCAGTTCCATCCGGTCACCCAAATCAAAAGGGTGCCACTTCTAGTACTACCAGTGGTTAGCGTTCGAATAGGTTATATGTTTTTTAGTCCTGCCAAGATCAGGAAAATTCTCCCGACGTAGTTACTGGTATGTTGTAGGTCTTTTACTTACATGATTATGCCTTACTAGACCCTGGAGCTTCTCTTTTTTTTTGTAACTCCATATATAACTATTAATTTTAGTGTCAGTCCCAAAATACTAGCAGAGCCCTTTTCAGTGTCTACCTCTGTAGGTGTTTCCATTGTAGCTAGTTAGGTATACAGGAACTATCCAGTCACAATATCTCAGAAAGTTACCTTAGTTGATCTCGTGGAGTTAGAGATGATGGATTTTGATGTCATTCTCGGCATGGATTGGCTCCCCTCGTGCTATGCCTCAGTTTGCTGTAGAAATAGAGTAGTTTATTTTCAGTTCCCAAATGAACCAGTCCTTGAATGGAGGGGTAGTACCAGCGAGATAAATGATATCAAAGGGGTGTATTTACCATCTTATCTGAGTTAAAAACTCTAACTTAGAAACTTCAACTCTAGAATCAGTTCCAGTAGTAAATGAATTCTCTGATGTATTTCCTGAAGATCTTCTCAGAGTTCCTCCTGAAAGGGAAATCAATTTTGGAATAGACCTTCTTCTAGATACTCAGTACATATCTATTCTGCCATATAGAACGTCTCTAGCTGAACTCAAGAAGATTAAAGAACAGTTAAAGGATCTTCTAGATAAGGGATTCATCAGACCTAATATCTCCCCGTGGGGCGCACCTATTCTATTCGTGTATATGAAAAATGGTTCTCTCAAAATGTGCATATACTACCAATAGTTGAATAACGTCACAGTCACGAAGAGATATCCACTTCCTAGAATCGATGACTTATTTGATCAACTTCAGGGAGCCAACAATTTTTCAAAGATAGACCTCAGATCAGGCCACCATCAGCTCAGGGTCATAGAATGTGACATTTTGAAAATAGCTTTCCAAACTTAGTATGGTCACTTTGAATTTCTAGTTATGTCCTTTGGTCTCATAAATGCCCCATCCGCCTTCATGGACTTGATGAATCGAGTGTTCAAGCAGTACTTGGACATGTTCGTCATAGTCTTCATTAATGACATTCTTGTTTATCCCCATAGCAAAACTGACCAAGCAAACCATCTCAGAATAGTGTTGCAGACTCTTAGAGCTCACCAGTTATTCGCTAAATTTGGTAAGTGTGAATTTTGGCTAAGATCATTAGCTTTCCTTAGCCATATTATTTTCGGTAATGGCATTAGAGTTGATCCTCAAAAGACTGAGGCGGTGAGAAATCATACATCAGAAGTTTCTTAGGTTTAGCTAGCTATTACCATCAGTTTGTTGATGGATTTTTTTCTATTGCATCCCCCATGTCTAGATTGACTCAAAAGAAAGTTAAGTTTTAGTGGTCAGATTCCTATGAGAAGAGCTTTCAAGAGTTGAAGACCCGACTCACCTCAGCCCTAGTTCTTACCTTGCCAGATGGTTTAGATAGATTTGTTGTGTATTGTGATGCATCCATAGTAGGTTTGGGTTGTGTCCTCATACAGAGAGGCAAGGTCATAGCCTATGCCTCCAGACAACTTATACCCCATGAGAAGAATTATCCGACTCATGATCTCGAGTTAGCAGCAGTAGTATTCACCTTAAAAATTTGGAGGCATTACATGTATAGGGTGCACGTAGATATGTTCATAGACCATAAGAGCATGCAGTATGAGTTCTCTTAGAAATATTTAAATCTACATCAGAGAAGGTGGTTAGAGTTGTTAAAAGATTATGACATGAGTGTTCTGTATCATTCGAGCAAGGACAATGTAGTGGCTGATGCTCTCAGTAGGTTTTCTATGGGTAGTGTGGCTCATATTAAGGATGGTAAGAAGAAGTTAGCTCAGGAATTTCATCAGCTTGTCCAACTGGGTGTCTGCTTACTTGATTAAGCAAAAGGTAGTGTATGGGTGCAGAGTACCTCAGAATCATCTCTAGTTTTTGAGGTGAGGGAAAAGCAGGATAGAGATCCTAGTCTAGTTAAGTTGAAAGAATCAGTTAGAGACTAGAAGGTGGAGGTTTTCTCCCAAGGAGGATATAGTATGTTGCATTGTTAGGTTCGGCTATCTATGCTTGGTGTAGATGACTTGAGGCAATGAATTCTTGCAGAAGTGCATGGTGAGTGATACTTTATTCATCCAAGGGCCACTAAGATATACCATGATTTGCGGGAGATCTATTGGTGGAGTGGGATGAAGAGGGATATTACAGAGTTCATAGCTAAGTTCTCTACATGCCTGAAATTTAAGATTAAGTACCAAAAGCCTAGTGGGTCCATGCAGGAGTTCAGTATTCTCACGTGGAAATGAGAAGAAGTGAACATAGACTTTGTGACAGGTTTGCCTCATACTCGTAATCAACATGATTCTATTTGGGTTATCGTAGACCAAATGACCAAATCATCTTATTTCTTGTCAGTCCATACCTCTTATTCAGCTGAGGACTATCCCAAACTCTATCTCAGAGAGTTGGTCAGGTTGCACGACGCTCCCTTATCTATCATCTCAGATAGATGTACCACTTATGGAAAGCATTCTAAAAGGGTCTTGGTACCCAATTCCATCTCAGTATACCTTTCTACCCTTAGATAGATGGTCAAGTAGAATGGTCCATTCAAACTCTAGAAGATATGCTAAGAGCATGCGTAGTTGATTTTAAAGTTAGTTGGGATGACCACTTGCCTTTGATTGAATTCACATATAATAACTACTATCATTCCAGTATTTGAATGGATCTATTTGAGGCTCTCAATGGTAGAAGATTTAGATCTCTAATTTGTTGGTTTGAAGTGGGAGAGGCCACAGTAATAGGGCCTGACTTGGTGTTTGATGCATTAGAGAAGGTTCAATATATCAGACAAAGGCTTAGGGATGCCTAGAGCCGATAGAAATCGTATGAAAGTGTGAGCAGAAAGGATCCTGAGTTTGAGGTCGGTGATTTTGTATACTTAAAAATCTCTCCCATGAAGGGAGTGAAGAGATTTGGCAAGAAAGGGAAACTCAGTCCCCGATAGTCGGTCTTTTCATAATTTTCAATCATTTTAGAAAGGTAGCTTATGAGTTTGAGTTCCTTCAGATCTAGCTTCAGTACAACCAGTGTTCCATGTTTAATTGTTGAAAAAGTGTATTGGTGATTTAGCTGTAGTTGTTCCCTTAAAGAGTGTAGATATTCAGAACAATATTTCCTTTGAGGAAGTTCTAGTCGAAATTCTTGATCATCAAGTTCGTAGGCTAAGGAACAAAGAAGTTCCACTGGTCAAAGTTCTTTGGCGAAATCATTCCATTGAGGGAGCCACTTATGAAGCAGAAGCAGATATGCAGACTAAGTACCCTCATCTCTTCTTCACGAATCCAGATTCAGTATAAGGTACTAATCTTCTTAAGATTTCTCTCTATCATGCTTAGTTTCAGTTGCACATCATGTTCATGTCAGTCGTTCCTTTACAAATTAGTTTAGTCATGCATTCCATACATCAGATATGCATGTTTAGTGTGTAGGCTCAGTCCATCAGTTTTCCCTCAGCGTAACCAGTCTCATTCGAGAATGAATGATCCCAAGGGGGAGATATTTTAATACCCCATATTCCCTAACATAATTTAAGTCCCAATACATGAGTATTCATATATAAATTTTTTGAAACACTTATTATTTTCTAGTTTAGAGCTTGCTCTTGCATAAGAAATTCAATTAGCTTTCCAACGATATTAAATTTGCCCAAATCCGATAACCGGGTAAGAAGTTATGGCAATTTTAAGTTTCAGTCGTTAAACCCCATCATTTTAACCCTTAGCGTATCGTGGAGCAGGCCAATTTCCCATTCGACAAATTCCAGTGGTCCTCCGCAATATTGGCGCATCGCGCCATAAGCTCAGTTCAGATTTGTCAATTTCCAGTGATCGCACGCAATACCACCGCGTCGCGGTGAGATTCCTGGTCGCAAACAACGTGGCAATGCAATTGTACCACATCGCGCCATAGTGCATTTTCTCAGTTGTCCAATTCCAGTGACACGATGCGATAGTGCCACGTCGCGTCACTGGTGTTTTTTGGATAAATTTGACAAGAATTAAAAGTGTCGCCCAGGGTTAAAACAGTCCTTTACCATTATTTTAATCCTCCCAGGTGTGATATTTAAGCCCAAAAAACATTTTAAGTTCATTATTCACTCAATTTTCCCTTAAAATTCAAGGGCTTTCTCTCTAAAATAAAAATCCTGGCTCTCAAATTCAAGGCCAACCCTCAAGAATTCACCAAGAACTTCAAGAAATTCATCAGTTAAGGTATGTTAGATGTTCATCCATGGATTTCTTTCATCCCTGGAGTCCAAGTAACCTATTGAAATTTCAAGTTTTGATCTTTTCAAGTTATTTGAATTTAAATTATGATTTCATCCATGAATCTCCATGTACTATTGATTTTATACCATGTTACCATGAAATTAATGTTATTATTCAATCCTCCATGTTTTAACATTATTATTTATTGAATTAAACCATGATTTAATACCATTATATTGAATTCATGCTATTTCTATAAGTTCCATGACATTCCTATGATTACATTAAACCATGAACTACAAGTGTTTGATAAAATGCCTACAAGAGTGATTGATTTAATAAAAGCCTTCATGCCTTGTCCCCAAACTTTAGTGTCATTTTACTATTGTTGTTTTTGAGTCCTGGGGGTATTGAATACCCGAAAACCATAGTTCTTTATGTAGTCTAGTGTTAGTATATTACAGAATAGTCTTCAGAACAAACTATTATCATTTTCAGAATAGTCAAATATCAGTCAGTTAAGCTCGCAACAGTCTAGTATTTCAGTGTGTTTCAGTTGGGAGCAGGATTTAGCACCGAGCGAGTGTAGGGATGGCAGCTTCCCCATCAGATAGACAGGGTCATTAGTAGAAGTCCTTATACTCCAGAACTACGTAGCCAGCATAGGATATGAGAACTCACCTGTCTGATTAGGCTTGACTATCTCGCAGAGGTCACCCATCAGTTCAGCCTTGACACCCTTAGTCCTTTGGACATTATATCAGTTTAGTGGATCAACACAACTAGTGTTAGTACTCATGGCACGGTATTAATTCCCTTTCAACTGGGGTTACAGGTTGGACCCCGATTATCTTAAATTAGGGAATTTCGGTTAGATAATACCTCCCACAGTCTCAGATATATACTCAGATACAGTCTCAATTACAGTCCTAGTTCAATTATTAAGTCTTAGTGTTATTTGAACAAAGCGTACAAATTTCAGTTATTTCAGTATTTTTGTTTACAAATTTTACTCAGTTCATGTTATATTCTTAGTCATGCATCCTCAGTATCTACAGATTTTCATGTATCTTCAGTATTTACAAATTTCTACATATTCCCAGTACCTATAGACTTCATGCTCTCTATTCAGTACTCTATGCTTTACATGCATATTCAGTTCATTTTTAGTTCTGTTCATATAACCATGCATATTAGCCTACCTCATTTAGCATACTAGTACATTAAAGTACTAATCTCATACCTTTTATTTTACGCTATGATGTATTATATCATAGGTTCTGACGCTTAGTTCTCGTCTTGCGATTAACTTATCAGATCCTCAGCAGTAGTAGTGGTGAGTCCTCATACTTTGAGGACAGACTTACTTTATTTCATGTCTCAGTTTAGTAGTTAGTTGGGGCTTGTCCCATCAACTCACATTTATTCAGTTTTAGAGACCTATCAGACATTAGAGTTATTTATTCAGTATTTAGACATTACAGTTAGTTATCCAGTTTATCAATATTTTATTAGATTCAGTCAGTTATTTCTATAGACTTATATTTTAGTATTGAATTCAATTATTAAAACCTTATGGCATGTCAGTATTCTTTCACATTTATGATCATGTTATCCAGTGCTCACAGCAGGTACCAACTCATGGGTTAGCTTATGGCCCATCGGGACTGGAAGCACCGTGTGACGCCCAGGGTGTGCTCTTGTGGCATTACACCCCAGCTGACCTAACTGAAGACTAAGTAACTGGATTAACTTTATTTAACATCTGAAATCATCATAAACTTGGCCCTTGAATTATGAGGACTCCCCAACTATCTAGATGTAGGAAATGGTGCTCACGCTTAATCGTGTTGCTGGGGATGAACACTAGAACCTACATTATGAAACAATGTAGCACGTAGACATATATGTGATTCGGTACTTCTGGAATGTATTGAGTATGTTAGGATGAATGCAATAAGTAAAATTAACTGAACATACTATGCTTCTCTTATTTAAATCATATTTTGTCTTTTTAGATCGTAAGATCTATTTGAACTTTAATCACGTTGTAATACTTGTAAATTGAACTTGAAAACTTAGTAACTTGTTCTTGAACTTGAAATCATTCTTTATATCATAGAAACTTTATATCCAAATACCAAACTTAATGCTTAAATCTAAATCTTTTATCAATTCGTAAAACTTCATGTCAAAATAATGAAATTCATCTCATAATAGCAATCGTCTAAATAATAATGTGAGTAAAGGAAAATTCTTGCGTAAACTAAACTTTAAATCATATGATAAATCCATAATCTCAAGAACATAGGAATTTGGGTATGAACCCTAATTAAAATAACATAAATTCAACTTTAAAATCAAAGCTTTGGGCACAAGGATGAAAGGGTGTCCTTGTTCAAACCCCACATATATGTATTTCTCAACTTCTTGAAGGGAACTTGGACTTGAGGACTTGGGAGATGAATTTGTAGTAGAAACCCTAGTTTTGTTGTTCTTAAAAATGGAAAGGGGTGAATATTCATAATTGATTGAGAAGAGGGAAAATTATGATTATTTGGGGTTATAGGTTGTGAATTGGGTGTTTCAAGGAAAGAAAAACACCCAAAATCCCTTAAGCCTTATGTGACTGCCCAAATTTTTACACTGCAGTGTGGCATGGGTCCTATCGTGGAAGCTTGCCTCTGTGATACAGTGCATATTATTGAGCCTTACCTCTATGAAACGTTGTGTATCACAGAGGGTAACCTCTGTGACACGTCGAAATCACAAAGGCACACTGCCTCTGATGTCAAAAATCACCCTGAACCTTCTCCAAAAATTCCAAAACTCTCCCAGATGGCCCTTTTAACATTCTTAAGCACATTTCAAGCCAAAAATCAATGTATCAAATATAGGAAGGCCAAAAATAAAATATTCAAAATATTAAGGGTGTCAATGTGCTCAAGATACTTGTACTTAGTATGGAATAATTACTTTGGGGACCTTTTAACATGTGACAACTAATTGGGAACGTTTCTAGGATCTTATAGGGTATTACAAATTTTTGGATTGATCATTTTCCAAAAACTCATCCTATCTCTATCCCTCTCTATATAATGGCTCCAGCTGAGTTGAAAGAATTTAAGGAGTAGTTGAAAGATCTCCTTGATAAGGGTTTTATTCATCCTAGTGTTTCCCCGTAGAGTGCTCCTGTGCTCTTTGAGAAGGATGTGTCCCTTTGAATATGTATAGACTACCGCCAGTTGAATAAGGTGACAGTGAAGAATAAATATCCTCTTACTAGGATGATAACCTAATTGACTAGCTTTAGGGTGCTAAGTACTTCTCTAAAATAATTCTTTGATTGGGTTATCATCAGCTGAAGATTAGGGAGGGGGATATCCCTAAGAGTACTTTTCATACCCGTTATGGCTATTATGATTTTTTTGTCATGTCTTTTGGTTTGACTAATGCCCTGGCGGTATTTATGGATCTTATGAACGAAGTCTTTCATTAGTTTCTGGACTTATTCCTTATTGTGTTTATCGATGACATCTTGGTGTATTCTTATAATAAGGAAGATCATGTCGATTATCTCTGAGTAGTGTTGTAGACCCTTAAGGATCAACGATAATATGCTAAATTCTCTAAGTGTGCATTTTGGTTGAATGTTGTTCTCTATTTGAGTTATGTTGTATCTAATGAGGTGATCATGGTGGTTCCACAGAAAGTTGGGAAGGTTAAGATGTGGCCTAGACCCGCGACTCCAATTGCTATTTGAAGCATATTGGGTTTAGCTGAATATTATAGGATGTTTATGGAAAGTTTTTCTTCTATTGTTACCCCATTGACTAAGTTGACTCAGCAAAAGGTGAAGTTCTTATGGTTCGTGCTTGTGAGGGTAGTTTTGAGAAGTTAAAGGATAAGTTAACTTTGGCTCCAGTTTTGACTCTACTCGAGGGTACCGAAGATTTTGTTGTTTATTGTGATGCATCTCGTGTGGGACTGGGATGTGTGTTAACGTGGCATGGTAAGGTTGTGGCCTACACTTCTAGACAGTTAAAAGTTCATGAGAAGAATTACCCAATGCATAACTTAGAATTATTGGTTGTGGTCTTTACTTTGAATATTTGGTGCCATTATTTGTGTGGGGTTCATATAGACAGCTATTCAGATCATGAAAGTTTGCAATATGTATTTACCTAGAAGGAGTTGAATCTCTAGCAAAGAAGGTGGCTTGAGTTGCTCAAATACTACAACATGAGTCTCTATTATCATCCAGGTAAAACTAACATAGTTGTTAATGCTCTTAGCTAGTTATCTAAGGAAATCTTATCTTACGTAGATAAGGAGAAGAAAGAGTTAGGGAAAGATATTCACCAGTTGGATAGTTGTGGGGATCGTCTATTGGACTCTAAGGATGGAGGTATAATGACACGAGTGGTGGTGAAGTCATCTTTTGGTGTTGAGGTAAAAGATAAATAGGTTTTGGATCCTATCTTGATGTGGATTGAGGGTGACGTGGGCCAACAGAAAGTGATGATTTTTTAGATTAGTTGTGACGTTATCTTGAGATACCAGGGTAGATTGTGTGTTCCTGATGTTGATGGGCTACGAGAGAGGATCTTGGTTGAGGCTCATGAGTCGAGGTACACCATTTATCCTGGATTGATGAAGATGTGCCATGATTTGAAAGAGATCTATTAGTGGAATAACATGAAGAGAGAGGTGGCCAATTTTATCTCCAAGTGCATGGTTTTTCAACAAGTGAAGGTGGAGCACTTGAGGCCTGGTGGTTTGTCTCAAGAAATTTAGTTACCCGTGTGGAAATGGGAAGGGATTAGAATGGATTTCTATACTAATATTCCATTGTCTCTTCATCAGTTTGATTCGATCTGGGTCATTGTGGATAGGATGACCAAGTCCGCTCATCTTGTACCAGTGAAGACTAACTATTCGGTGGAGAATTATGCTAAGCTTTTCATTCTTGAGGTAGTAAAGTTGCATGGTGCTTCAGTTTCTATCATATCTAATTAGGGTACTCAGTTCTCATCACACTTTTGGTATTCTTTCTGGAGAGGTTTAGGAACTAATTTGAACCTTAGGACCACTTTCCACACTTAGATGGATGGACAAGAGGAGAAGACTATTCATACTTTAAAGGATATGCTAAGGTCTTGTGTACTTGACTTTAGTGGTATTTGGGTGGATCATTTGCCTCTCATAGAGGTTGTGTATGATAATAGCTATCGCATTAGTATTGGGATGGCTCCTTTCAAGGCTTTTTAAGGTAGAAGGTGTAGGTCTCTTATTGGGTGGCTTCAGGTTGGCGAGAATAAATTGTATGGTCCTGACTTGGTTCACCAAGCTATGGAGATGGTGAAGGTAATTCAGGATAGGCTTAAGACCACCCAGAGTTGCCAAATGTCCTATACGGATATAAGGCGAAGGGACTTGGAGTTTGATATGGATGAGTTGATATTCTTGAAGGTGTCTCCTATGAAGGGAGTGATGCTGTTCGGAAGAAAAGAAAAGCTCATCCCTATTAAGTTGGTCCATTTCATATTTTTAGGTGAGTAGGTAGTGTAGCTTATGAGTTGGAGTTTTCTACGAGCTTGGTTTCTATTCATCCAGTCTTTCATGTTTTGATTTTAAAAAAATATGAGGGTGATCCTTACTTGGTAGTTCCTTTGGAAAGTGTTGGTGTTTTGGATTTCTTATCTTATGAAGAAGTCCCAGTTGAGATTGTGGATAGGCAAGTCCATTGTTTGAGGAATAAGGAAGTGGATTTTGTGAAGGTTCTATGGAGGAATCATAAGGTTGAAGAAGCTACTTGGGAAGCCGAAGAGGACATGAAGTCCAAGTATCATTTCTTATTTCCTTCTTTAGATAATCGTTCTTGAGGAATGTGTATTTCTTAACATCTTTGTTTTCTATCTTTGTTCAAGGTAAGTGAGGTTGTGATCTTTGTTACATTATGTTAATGGATGGATGCCTTGACCCATCATTCGAGGATGAATGATCCTAAGGGGGGAGAATGTGACACCCCAAGTGTTGGCCACTAAAAAATTTTGGGTTTTGAACTCACTATCCTGACTACGACTCACCCTACGAGTCGCAGGTTATCTTGACTGGTTGTAGGACCTAAATAGTAGGGTGAATAGTGAGTTTTTATTTAGTTTCTTCCTTGGTGACGACTTGAGGTAACGAGTCATAAAGGCTCATTATGAGTCATATAGCCCTCTTCTGTAGCCAAACTAGTATAATGCCCAAAGTGTTCTGCCTTGAGTATAACTAGACTTAATAAGTCGTAATGACTCTAGACGAGTTGTAAGTTACCAATTGTAGGGTGACCATCATGTAACCAAAAGTTTCTGTCTTGACTACGACTGAGACCCTCCGAATCGTAGTGAGTCCTTACGAGTCTTATAGTGACCCACAGTCACTGGTGATAATTTTTCAGCTTTTAAATTAAGAGTGTTTTGGACATTACTCTCTTTTTCCCTAAACATAACCCATGACTTTAAAACTTTATTGGTACCCCATTACCATCCATAACACACCAAAATAACTTCTCTCTACTCACAAATTCTCTCAAGAAAGAGAATTAGGGTTTTCTCAAGGTTAATTGTCTAGAGCTTCCAAGGGCAAGTTTCCTACAAAATTGTGATCCTTTCAGGCATGTACCTTATTCCCCAAAACTTATTTTGTTAAAATCATGTGCTTAAATGGTTACTCATGTGGTTTAATTATTGGTTTTCTGGATATGGGTTGTGGGTTTTGAATGATTGTTGTTTAGTGATATTTCATGTTTCCATATGCATTGTTTATGTTTTAAATGGTGGTTTGAAAACAATTTGATGCATGGGTTTGTAAATTAAATAAGGAATGCAGTCTTCCCAAAGTTTGATGAGTTAATAATTTGAAGCTTACAATAACCTCAACCCAAATCTTGTGAAATTGGCTTCGAACATGAAAATATGCATATTGAAAAGTATTTTGAAACCTTTCACAATATAAAAGAGTAATGTAATCTGCATTGACTTTAAAGAAATATTGATGGCCATGAATTGAATTTGAATTGAAAAAGAAGTCCTATTGGCCGAGGGGTTAGAGTCCCATTTGGTTAGATGATTTGGTTCCTACTCGGTACTTTAGATTCCCGTTGGCTAGTTGGGTTAGAGTCCCACTTGGCTACATGATTTGGTTCCTACGTTGATCTTTCGAGTCTCATTAGCTAATTGGGTTAGAATTCCATTGGCAAATTGATTAATTTAGCAAAGTGACATGTGTTTGCAAGCTACAGTCGGTATAATGATACCACTTCATATTGCCTTTACTAATGACTCCTTGTTTGATAATTGTGAATATATGAAAAAGTATTTTAATTAGGCTTCAATAAGGGTTGTGCAATGATGCCGTGAAAGTAGAGGTCTCGAGGGGCTAATACTATAAACTGCGATTGTCGATGTTGGGGTCTAAATGATCGGGTGGTTCGAGTACCCCTTGTTATATGACTGAGTTCTTAAGTCACTCTTGATGCAGGTCAGGTGGTTTGAATCCCCCATAGTGCATATTCATATATGATTATTCTCTAGTTCAAGCGGCCACACACATTGGGGGCCTTTCAGCTAGGGGAGAGTTGGACCCATATAGCCCTATGGGTGCCTTATTCTGATGGATATGCTACATAGTCAGAGTTAATGATTTTAAAGTACATGCTAAGCCTTATACCCTATCCCGACATTTGATATATATATGTATATGCATGTGATCGTGCATTGGATTTTGATGAAATTTGAACTACTGATTATGGAATTATTTTAGCCTTTACCCCGAGTCACATGATAGGTCGCAACCCACTAACTGTCATCGGACGTTGTATCCCCACACGATACAGGGTCCAAAGGAAATCCTACTTTTCCTAGGCAGTGTTATGTGGATCAATTTGGTTCATCGGTCGTTTGCGGTGAAGTGGTGAGCTTTCATTCTTTGAATGACTTGATCATTCCATCAGTTCCCTTTAATGAATTAGAATTAAAGACTTCACATTAACATTATCATTTTTAGAGTTGGGGGCATATCCCGACGTAGGTTATTTTCATGGTATAGAGGCTTTGTGGATTACTGTGGATGGTTTTGGTTGTTGACTCTCATAAACCTTTGAGCCACTATTTACTCTATCTTGTTATATTTTTGAAACTCACCCACTTTCATGTGCTTGTATGTGTTCTATCTGGTTAGGCAAAGAGGGTAGCCTTCGGTCCTCGGTGGACTTGGGATACCCGTCACAACCAAGCCCTGGTTTGGGTCATGACATAAATGAAATATTTAACCATACCAAATTTGAAGTTGCGGAAGCGATGACGAACTTGGATTTTCCATCTGAGGTTGTTTCGACCAAATATAGGTCCCACACCTATATTTTTATTTCTCAACTTTTTGACCAATAGTTCAAAATGAGTCTAGGTACCTCGGGACCCAAACCAAAGGTCTACCTAGCCTAAATTGATATTTCAAAGCTACTAGCCCTGTCGGAATTTTCATATGAGATTATTTTACTAAAATTTTTGGCCGATGGTCATTTAGAACCAACGAAGACTTCAAAATAGGGATTTGTCTATAAAAACCAAACGAACTGTTCAGTAATCGAACTGTTAGTTCTAGCAAGTCATAAATTACTTGGGGTAGCTATAAAAAAAGCTATAACAATGAAAATAAGTGAAAATATGAAAAATAACCTGTAGGGTCATTACATACGTCCCATGGGCAAGAGTTGACACTACAACATTGTATCTTGATTTATAAGATGTTCTATAAATCTTGCCTTAGAGGAAGACTTAGCCTGAAAACTTTCGAATAATAAGATACGTCTCATGGTCAAAGGTTGACACTGCCACATTGTGTTTCTAGTTATGAGATGTTCTATAACTCTTACTCGGAGGAGGGACTTAACCCAAGAAAATTCAAACACCAAGTTATGACACATGAGATAGAGTTGAATCTACCACATTGTGTTTTGATTTATGAGATGCTTTATAACTCTTACCTCAGAGGCACGATTTAGACCAAGGACCTTGAAATAACAAGTTAAGCCCCATGGACAAAAGTTGACACTACTACATCAGTACATTATGTTTTGATTTATAAGATGCTCTATAACTATTACCTTAGGTGAAAAGACTTATCTCAAGGACTTTCAAACAATAAGTTATGCTCTATGGACAAGATTTGAGATAACCATATAGTGTCTTGATATGAGATGTTCTATAACTTATGCCTCAGAGACAAGACTTATCTCAAGAACTTTCAAACAAGAAGTTAAAATCCATGGGCAATAGTTGACATTAAAATGGTATGTCGTGATTTATGAGATACTCTATAACTATTAGCCTAGATGCAAGATTTATCCCATGAACTTTCAAATAGCAAGTTACGGCCCATGAACAAGAGTTGACATTACCACATTGTGTTTGCATTTATGAGATGTTCTATAACGTTTGCCTTAGAGACAAGGCTTAAGACAAGGACTTTCAAATAAAAAGTTACATTTCATGGTAGCATTTGACACTACCATATTGTGTTTTGACTTATGAGATGTTCTATAACTCTTTCCTTAGAGGCAAGACATAGCCCAAGGACTTTCAAACAACAAGTTACACCGCATGTCCAAGAGTTGACACTACCACATTTTTCTTGATTTATGATATTCTTTATTAGTCTTTCCTCTAAGACAAGACTTAGCCAAAGATCCTCCCAAAACAGACAAGTTATTCCCTATAGACAAGAGTTAACACTACTTCATTATATCATAATTTATGAGATACCCTATAACTATTGCCTTAGAGGCAAGACTAGACTCAAGGATTTTCAAAGAAGTTGAGAGAGATATGAGCATAGAAAATGTAAAAACATTTAAGGTGTAGAGGGATAAAAATGTACTTGTGCTATTATATAAAAGGAAAGGAAGATTAGTCTTTAAAGATATTTCTTATGGGGGACTAAAAAGTAAAGCCACACACTGTGGGGGTCATACAATGTAATTTAATGAATTTTAATTATTTTCTAATGTTTGGTTGGTAAATATATTTAGAAATAATTAGGAAAAATATTATCACATCGAACCAGGAACCTCTTCTTTTAACACGGACTAGAAGCCCTATCCTGAGAGCATTTATGCATAATCTGGATATATATTGTGACACCAAACCAATACCCACACCTTTTAAAAGGGAAATAATCCCTATCCTACCCCCAATTTAAGACCTAACTTCACCACGCACCAACTCGATACATGCATCTAACCCCAACCCTGATATCTACTACAACACTACTTTAGTCGTAACACTGTGGTTAGAGTAATAAGTGACCCTGAGCTGACCATGGTCTACCATGAAACTGAGGATATTGTATAAATATTGATAATCACTATGCAATAGCTAAAAAATGTAAATGACATAAGTAACTCCAAAGCACAACTCAATAACCAAAACATGAATGATTAAGTTCAGCAATAAACAAAATCTCTATCCTAAGACCGATAGATTCTATGTTAATTTGATAAATCACCCTATCTTCAATGAGGTATTGTAAAATGCATGGAGGAAACCTACCATGGAATGTATAATATGTCACAGATCGAACTAGGTCCAGTCCATGATGGGTATCTCAAGCCCACCGGGTACCGGAGACCACCCCTTTATACCTATCCAAAAAACACAATATCCCCAATGATAGATGAATTATGAATATATAACAAGATAGCACAATATAAGTGAAACAGCCCAAACTTGGACCCTTAGGAAAAATTTCCTAAGTTTGAGACTCTAGACAAGGTGTGACTCATGGTACTAGTTGTACCCTAGGATATAGGTTGGGGTACCTCTTATCGTATGTTGGTCAGTAAGTTTTGGTTGGGTTCCTTCCAAGATACAATTAGGTATCATACGAGTCGTATAATAGGGTAAGAGTGGTATCTTATAAATTGTATGATGACCTAAGGTTAACCGAGTATATTCGATTCTTTCAAAGGTACAGTTTAGGGTACCATTTGTACCTTTGGGTACTAGTTTGGCATGGATGTCGTATGATGAACAGTGTGGATTTCCATGGCTATGTCTAGGTTACGAGTTAGGGTACCACTTGTACCCTAGGGTATGGTTTAGATAGGTGAGTCATACCCTTTTAGGAGTTGGTTTTCAACTTTTAAGCTGAGGGATTTTTGGATATTTCCCATACCAAAACCTGTATGTCTCCATGTTATATATCATATTGTGGACTATCATAATACTTATTGGAGGATCAAAACATTCCAAAAATACTCTCTACCTCTCTCTTAAAAATTGAAGGCTAGGGTTCCTACAAATATCCTTCCAAGGTCTCAAGAGTCAAGTTTCCTTCTGTGAATCTTCTTGTATAAGGCAAGTCACTAATCCCTCATTATTAATTCCAACTAAAGGCGTGTTTTAATGTGTTTTAAAACATTAAACCAATGTTGAGGTTTTTGATGTATATTGATAGGTATCATTTACTCTTGGCTTAAACTATGTTTTCACATATTTTTGAGGTGATTTGCATATGTGGGTGCTTGTTGGTTGTGTTTTAACAAATGGGTCATGGGTAACCCAAAACTTGATGGTTTATGCTTTGGTTTTGGTCTTGGTAAAGGTATGCCCTCAACATGTTTGATAAAATGCCTATGAGAATGTTTTTACTATATTGATGAACTTTTATTGAAAACTATTGCATGGTGTCATTTGGTTATGGAACTCTAAATTGGCTCGGATAGGTTTTAAATGGTTTAAATAGTATTGGAACCTAAGTTGGTTTGATTGGTTTAAATGGTCTTGAATGGACTTAAATGGTTTTGAATGGTATGAATGGTTTGGAAGGGTTAAATAGTAAGGCTTTGGTAGCTATGAAATTGATTTAGATGAAAACCTTGTGGGGTACACGATAATCCACCAAGTGAATGAAATAATGAAATTGGTTTGAATAATGAATATCTTGTGGGGTACATGGGAATCCCCCAAGAAAAACTTAATAGTGAGATACTTAAGGGGTACATGGGAATCCCCCAAGTAAGCCTAATAATGATTTACTTGCGGGGTACATAGAAATCCCCCAAGTAAACTAAATAATGTAACCTATCGCTAAGGTTGGCTAAAGATATTGCTTGCAAGTTATAGTCGGTATGATGATACCACTTAAAATAGCCTTGGTTGTTTGTAAATAGTTTTAAATAGGCAATAATAATGGGGTGTGATTGCTAACCGTGAAGGTGGGAGTCCAATGGACAAACACTGGAAACTCATATTTTCCAACATGAGGATTGGTCATTATGACCATATACTTTAGGGGTACACGGGAAT
This sequence comes from Capsicum baccatum var. pendulum, assembly GCA_030864225.1. Classification (NCBI taxonomy): domain Eukaryota; kingdom Viridiplantae; phylum Streptophyta; class Magnoliopsida; order Solanales; family Solanaceae; genus Capsicum; species Capsicum baccatum. The sequence goes on along the minus strand of CM061560.1, from coordinate 205,225,600 downwards.
CCCCTAACACTTATATGTCTGTATCATAAAGGGAGAAGGGTACACAGGAATCCCCTAATTCATGGTATCTCCAGTTCGTGCGGCTACACGCATCGGGACCTACCCAAGGGGGCGACACTGGACCCATATAGCCTGTGGGTGTATTATGATGGTTAAGCTACAAATACCTAGGTTAATGATTTTAAAGGCATGCTAAACCCGTCTCTCTCTTCCCAACATGGTTATTTATATATATATATATATATATGTGTGTGTATGTATGGTTGTTAATGCATATGGTTGGGTTACTTGGTGTTAAAGGTTTGCATTATATTATCCTTATTATGATTACTTGCTAGTGTTTACCTAATAACCCATCTTTGGGTGGCTGTATCCCCACGTGATGTAGGAACCGACCATTTTATTCCTCCTACTCATTGATTGGATTTAGGAACAGTCAGCGTTAGATTGAAGTGATGAGCTTCCATATTGTGGAAGGAATCCATTTCATGTCATGAATCACTTTACATATTATTGTCTTCTCTTAGACTCTGGTTTTTGTCTTGCTCGGGGGCATGTCCTGACTAGATATTCATTTGTTTGGTCTAGAAGCTTTGTATGGACAACTGTGGACTTGGGTATGGAATAATTATGATTTATATATTATATACATTGGCTTATTATTTTTGGTTTGGTTGGTTAGTTATTGGATGGATTGACTTGGTCGGGTTGGTCTAGTAAGTAAACCTATCCCAAAGTTATTATATCTTTTCATTTGATATCTTTGTATATAGTATTCATTCTACTCGGGGTATATATTGGTTGGCTGGGTTAGGTATCGGGGGTGATATCCGGTATCGATTGGACTTAAGATTCCCATTCTGATAAGGCCCCAACTTGGGTCATGTCAAGTTGGTATTAGAGCCTAGGTTTCAATATTATGAGGCATCCATATAGCCGTGTCGAGTAGAGTCTTGCTTATGGGTGTGTTATGAACCATACTTATAATCAGGAGGTTACGAGGCATTTAAGAATGTTTCACTTTCTTGTTGTTCTACTTTCAAGCTATGGAGTCTAAGGTCTTGAGCTTTTCCCTAAATTTTCTTTAGTTTACTTTTTAGACCATGTCCTGTCAATGATCTAAAGTTCGTGAAAACTCACTTTTCCTACTTCAGGACAACATGGATGGATCTCATCCAACTCATGGGGCACAAACCCAATCAAGGATTGCAATTTCTAATTTTCCCTGTAAAGTTCCATCAGTCGTCACTGACCCTACTTTGAAATGTGGCACTCATGCTCAGTTACCTTAAGAAATGGTTACCAATTTAGAGTTTTGTTTTCCTATTCATGTTTTAACCCAGATAGTGATATCTCTATCATACCAGTCCGGTCCTAGTGATGTAATAAACAATAAGGCAAAGTTAAGAAACAGGCAGAGCAAGAAGTCTTAATGTTTAGATCGGGGGAGGGGTTAGAAAATTTATGGTAGAATTAGTGGACAGTGGATTGAGAACGGGAATCTGAGGAGTTCCCATGTGGTTGTCAGTGTCCCTTATCCTCACTCTTCTATTGACTATTATTTTTGGGCTAGTAGAGTTCAGTTAGCCCCACGCTATCCATCCTACTGGCTTTGTAGTCGGTTGTACCACGATTATTGCTATGAAGAGAGGAACTAGAATTTTCATTATGGTTAGTTGGGTCATATGCAACGGGAGAGTCCCATAAGGAGTGCTACTGGTCAAATAAGATACCAATTGCCACTTCTCTAACTCCTACATGAAGGGGTGCTACTTCTAGTTTCATCAATGTTTGAGACCATCTCAATGCTCTCACTATTCTCAGGAGTCCGAGGCATCTCCTAATGCTGACACTGGCATGTTGAAAACTCTTTTTTCGTGGTATGTATGGTTTACTTGGTCTGGGTTCCTCTTTATTATGTGGCATTCTTTATGATTGTGTAATTTGGTTTTTGGTACCAAGGTTATTTCAAACCCTTTTTCTGATTTTATCCCAGTAGGTGACTCTATGATTACCAAAAAGGGCTATAGGAGGGTATAGTATCTACTGGTAGTGAGGGGCTTTAGTGGATTTGTTTAAATTGGACTAGTAGATATCTCTGATATTCTGGGATAGATTAGTCGCACTTATGCTACACGTCAGTAGACTGTCGTACCTGTAAGGTTGTCTTTAGGCTTCTTGGTGAGTTGGTTTAGGATGGGAGGATGGTTCCCTGGCTATCAATGAAAAGGTTATATCATATCTTAGAGCTCAGAGGCTAATCTCTAAAGAGGTGTCTCTGTTATCACCTTGTTCGGGTTAAATATTCTAAATTGAAAGTCCCTTCTTTCCATTAGCTTTCGGTGGTGAATGAGTTTTCTAAGGTCCTTCCTAGTGACCCTCATAGAGTCCTTCTAATGAGGAGATTGAGTTGTGGATTAGTGTTATTTTGGATAATTGTCCAAAATTCTATTCTTTCTTTGTAGAATGGTTTTGGTTGGGTTGGAAGAGCACAAAGAGTAATTAAAGGATCTCTTAGAAAAAGGTTTCACCTATCCTAGTGATTCTCTATGGAGTGATTCCTTTCTCTTATGCATAAGGAGATGGTTTTCCCTGGAAATACAAAGGTTGTCAGTGGGTGAATAAGGAATTTAGGGTTTCCTCTTTGTGGGGTGGACCATTTATGCATATTCTATATGGGGTGCTTTTTTAAGGTAGTGCGTGGTGGTTAATAGACACTTAGTGTGAATCTTAGATAATAATGTTGATAAAGGAACTGTGTTAGCTCGAGGATAGCAATGCAAAATTATAGAGGTAAAATGGTAGGATGAATAAGGTGTGCAGAAGGGGGAAAGGTTGGTCACTTGGGAATATGTTAGTGGGAAAGTTGTGGCATATAGGCCAAAGGTTCAGGTAGAACGTATGGGTTGGGGTTTTAGTCATTGGATAGGCTAGAGCATGGAGTTTGCATTACTAAGCTGGAATTTAGGTAGCATTTGGATTAATGAGGTTTTAGGTATAGAAGAGTGAAGTGTCCCTAGTGATCATCCTTAGCGATACCCTTTAGAGTGGAGTATTATGCTTATAGGTACGGTAAGATTAAGGTCAAGGGTTAATCTTATATTTTCTTTTAATGATGGACTATAAGGGAAGGTCTTGGTATTTATTCTAATGATTCTCTCCTATTTTGGTTAAGAGAATACTCTACTACTGTTGCATACATTCTTATATCACTTATACCTAAGGTTCACATTCTGCATTTGTCTTGTTCCCTAGATATGAATCTTGACTTTGCATTGCACTACTCAAGGTAAGTGCGGTTTTGTTTCTCTTAGTGTCCAATACTAAGAACTCCAAAAAGGTGTGATGTGTCGAAATGGTTCTTTATTCATGACCTAGGTGGCTCCTATGATGTACCTCGTGCCTACGGTATTGTGTCTTTTTTTAGGTATCTTGCTTTGGTGGCAGAAGTGATTATTTTACTTTAGAACCGTAACGATCCTTCTTATGTTAGGGTGGTAGTGGCTTTGGAATTGTGTTGATATTTTGAAATGGAGAAGAAGTAGAAGTCCCTAAGTAGGAAAACGTATAGGGTGACTACTAGAGCTAAGGTTTTGGGGGGTGAGGTAAGGTTGTTTTCATGATGAAAATGGTTATAAGAGGAGTAGGTTGTAAAGAATCTTTGTGAATGATGATAGAGGTTGTTGGACCTTTGGAAGGATATATCATATCATAAGTATATAAAGAGTAGACTTAAATATTATAGTTGGTAGATATACCAATCGTTGTGTTGGGAACTTAAGAATATTGATGGGGCATGATGCTTGGCTATAGTGATGGGAGCAGAGTAGTGTTTTGGGTAAATGTAAAGGATAGAAACTTGTGGCCGAAGTTAATTTCATCTTTGCTTTGGATAGGCTTGAACATGGAAGTAGTGTATGGTTAGACTCAAGCTCTTGTAGTGATGTTTCTTTGAGAAATTGTAAGTTAAATTGGACTTTCTATCTAACATGAGTTCCATTTATTCAGTATTCCATATGGTTTTGTTGAGTTAAGGTGTGGGTGGTTCTTCGTGGGTTAAATCCTTTGGGTGATATTAGTATCTTGGACTCCTTGTTCTTTAAGGAGGTCCCGTAAGGATCCTGGGTTGGAAAGTTCTTTGGTTGCAAATAAAAAAGTGTGGCTTTGGTGAAGGTTCTATGGTGAAACCAAAAGTCTGAGGAAGCTATTTGAGATTTGGAGGAGGACATAGAGTCCAAGTATCCATTTTGTTTCTTCATTTTGAAAACTCGTGCTTGAGGTATGTGTTCTTTATCATATTTTTGTTTTCTAACTTAGTAAAAGGTCAGAATGAAGGTGTTGTGGTGTAAATCGTGCTTGGGGTATATGATGATCTTCTCATCTTGAATTATATCTTTGTTTTCTATTTTGGTTGAAGGGAAAGTTTGATATGTGTTAGTGTGTTATTTTGTGCTTGTACTTTCCCTTACCCGTCATTCGAGGATGAATGATCCTTAGTGGGGAAAAATGAAACACGCCAAACTTGGACTCTAACAAAAAATTTCCTAAGTTTGAGACTCTGGTCAAGGTACGACTCACGGTACTAGTCGTACCCTAGGATACGAGTTGGGGTACGTCTTCTCATATGTTGGTCAGTAAATTTTGGTTGGGTTCTATCCAAGATACAATTAGGCATCATACTAGTCGTATGATATGGTAAGAGTGATATCTTGCAAATCGTATGACGACCTTTGGTTAGACTAGTATATTCGATTCTATCCAAGGTATGGTTTAGGGTGCCATTCTTACCTTTGGGAATGAGTTTGGCATAAATGTCATATGATAATCACTATAGAGTTCCATGGCAAGGTCTAGGGAATAAGTTATGGTACCACTCGTACCCTAGGGTACGGTTTAGATGGGTGAGTTGTACCCTCCTGGGAGTTGGTTTTCAGATTTTAAGTTGAGGGCTTTTCGAATATTTCCCACCCCAAAACCCTTATGTACCCCTGTTATATATCATATTGTGGCCTCTCATAACACTCATTGGAGGATCAAAATATTCTAAAAACACTCTTTAACTCACTCTTGAAGATTAGAGGCTAGGGTTTCTACAAGTATTCTTCCAAGGGCTCAAGAGTCAAGTTTCCTTCCATAATTCTTCTTGTATAGGGAAAGTTAGTCCTCCCCCATTGTTAATTCCAAATAAAGGCATGTTTTAATGTATTTTAAAACATTGACTGTGGATCATGAATGGTGGTTTTGAGAACCAGTGTTAGAATTTTGATACATATTAATGGGTAACTCTTGGCATAAACTATGTTTTCACATATTTTGGGTAGTGGTTTGCATATGTGGGTGCTTGTTGGTTGTGGTTTAAAAAATGGGGCACGGGTAACCTAAAACTTGATGGTTTATGCTTTGGTTTTGGTTTTATTAAAGGTATGCCCTCAACATGTTTGATAAAATGCCTATGAGAATGTTTTCACTATATTGATGAACTTTCATTGAAAACTATTGCATGGTATTATTTGGTTATGGAACCTAATACTGGTTTGGATGGTTTTTAAATGGTTTAAATGGTATTGGAACCTAAGTTGGTTTGCATTTTTTTAAATGGTCTTCAATGGACTTAAATGGTTTTGAATGGTATGAATGGTTTGGAAGGGTTAAATTGTAAGGCCTTGGTGGCTATTAAATTGATTTAAATGAAAACCTTGCGGGGTACACGGGAATCCCCTAAGTGAATGAAATAATGAAATTCGTTTTAATGATGAATATCTTGTGGGGTACATGGAAATCTCCCAAGAAAAACTTAATAATGAGATATTTGAGGGGTGCACGGGATCCCCTAAGTAAGCCTAATAATGATATACTTGCAGGGAACATGGGAATCCCCCAAGTGAACTAAATAATGTAACCTATGGGGTACATGGGAATCCCCTAAGGTTGGCTAAAGTCATTGCTTGCAAGCAATAGTCGGTATGACGATACCACTTAAAATAGCCTCGATTAATAATTATAAAATTGGTGGCTTGGTTGTGTGGAAATGGTTTTATATGGGAAATAATGGCGGGGTGTGATAGCTAATCGTGAAGGTGGGAGTCTAACGGACACACACTGGAAACTTATGTTTTCCGACATGAGGATTGGTCATGGCGACCATATAGTTGAGGGGTACACAAGAATCCCCTAACACTTGTATATATGTATCATGGAGAGCGAAGGGTACACGGGAATCTCCTACTCCCATGGTATCTCTGGTTTATGCGGCTACACGTATAGGGGCCTTTCCGGGGGTGACACTGGACCCATATAGCTTGTGGGTGTATTATGACGGTTAAGCTATACATACCCAGGTTAATGGTTTTAAAGGCATGCTAAATCTTACTCCCTCTTCCCAGCATTATTTTATCCTTATCCTGAGTACTTGCTCGCATTCACCTGCTAACCAGTATTTGGGCGATTGTATCCCCACGCAATGCAGGAACCGGCTATACTACTCCTCCTGCTCATTGATCGAATTCGAGAACAATCGGTGTTGGATTGAAGTGGTGAGCTTCCATAATTTGGAATCCATCCATTTCATGTCATGGATCACTTTACGTATTATTGTCTTCTCTTAGACTCTACTTTTTTGCTATGGTCGAGGCTAGGGGTGGGCATGGTACAGTAAGGTACGATATTTTAAACTTTGGTGCGGTAACTTTGATTTTTGGTATCTAAAAGAAGAATACCATTACCATACCAAATTAGTTCAGTATGGTTCGGTATTTTTAAATTTGGTTTTGGTATTTTACTGTATGGTAATTCAGCAATCATACTTTATTTGATTTCTACTTACATATATTCATATAAAAAAACTATAACTTTAAATTTTAAAAATTTCTCAATCATATTAGACTAACAACTATCTTTGTTAATCAATTACACAAAAAGAACATTTCAATCATGATTGAATAACGCGGATGCAAACTCTGAACAACATTACCTAAACTTAAGCATAGTACTCCTAAATAATAAGCTTCCCAAAAAATTTATTTCTTAATAAAAGTTACTTATGTGTTCAATTGGCTAATGAATGATATATAAATATATTTAATAATCTTAAATATAATATATTTGTGGGTTTTATATGTTATTTTAAAACTTCGGTACGATATACGATATTTCGTTATTTATTGTATAAATACAAAATACCATACCAAATACCGAAACATCCATACCGCGGTATAAAAAAGTTTGGTTTTGGTCTGGTATTCGGTATATACCATACCATGCCCACCCCTAGTCGAGGCATGTCCTGACTATATATTCATTGGATTGGTCTAGAGGCTTTGTATGGACGACTGTGGACTTAGGTATGGAATGGTTATGATTGATATATTATATACATTGGATTGTCGTTTTTAGTTTGGTTGGTTGGTTATTGGATGGATTTACTTGGTTGGGTTGGTCTAGTAAGTACACCTATCCCAAAGTCGTTATATCTTTTCATTTGTTATCTTGCTATATAGCAGGAATTTATTCAACTTAGGGTATATATTGGTTGGTCGGGCTGGGTATTGGGAGTGGTGTCCTGTCTCGGTTGGACTTGAGAGGCCCATGACGACAAGGCCCCGGTTCGGGTCGTGTCAATAATATCTAAAGAATGAAGTGTATACCTATAACCGATAACCATCAATCGACATAAACAACCAACCAACATCACCTAAGTCCACATTAATCCAGCAAAGTCTTCTAACACAAGAATCAAAACTAGTCTTGGTCGGGATATGTCCCCGACTCTGACAGATGACAACGAAAATGATAATGTTAATGATAATAAAAACTCTTAATTCCAATCTATGAAAGGAACTAGTGAAATGTCTAAGTCTTCTAGAGAATGGAAGCTCACCACTTAACTACAACAAACTGACGAACCGAGCCAATTCACCTAACTCTATGCAGGAAAAGTAGAGGTATCTCTGGTATCTACCTCGTGTGGAGATAACACATCTGGAGATTGTCAGTGGGGTGAACACTAATATGTAACTCAGGGATAAGGATAACATAATTTCATGATCAAAATTCAAAATCAATGCACATGATTGAATGCATATATATATATATATACACACATTTATATCACATGCTGGGATAGGGAAACAAGGCTTAGCATGCATTTTAAAACTTTAGCCTGGATTATATAGCTCAGCCGTCATAACATAAGAAGGCATCCACGGGATATATGGGCCTAGCTCTAACCCAGCTGGTAGGGCCCCAGAGCATGTGGTCGAATAAACCAGAGGGTATATATATGCACTATGGGGGACTCGAACCTCCCGTCATATCAGGGTGACACAAGAACCAAATCATGTAATATAATATGGGTGACTTGAACCTTCCAATCATATGGTAATAATAATGAATACTCGAACCACCTGATCATTTAGACCCCTGCGTCAGCTATCGCGGTTTCCAGTATCGGCCCATAGGGACCTCCACTTTCACAACTTAGCTACACAACCCTCATTAAATCCTTATTAAAATAATTATCACACATTCCCCTTTATTGAACCACGATACACATTTAGGTATACATTGTTAGTATCGTCACACCAACTACACTTGTAAGGTAACATCAACATGCCATATCAACTACTATCACTTGGGGGAATTCATAATCCCCTTTGATTTAATTATACATTAATTTAGGGAATTACACAACCCGATAAGGTTCAATTCAAAATCATCATGCTTCATTCTTTTTACATTAAGCAATTATTCAAAAGAAGTTAAATGTGCATACTTTTCATATTCAAACCAATTCCACAATAGGTTGAGGTAAGGTCATAACCTCTTCAAAAGTCACAAGTTTAGGAAAATCACAATCCCTTAATTTATTCACCATTCTCATGCATCAATTTGATTTTTAAACTACCATTAAAACATAAAACATACAGGGACAAACATAAAACATCACATAAACATCAGTTATTCAAAAATCCTCAACCCATGTTATCAAAACCAACATCAATACCGTATGAACAACACTTTAAAACATATGTTTTTAACAAATTAGCACTTAAGAAAGAGCAATATGCCTGAAATACAAAGTTTCACAGAAAAATTCAACCCTTGAGCCCTTGGATGAACTACTTCTTGGAAACCCTAAGTATGCCTGCTTGAGAGACTTGAGAGAGCTTTGGAAGTGTTTGAGTATGTTATGAATGAGAAGTAACCCCTCTTAAGTGCCTTATGAATATGGGGTTTTAATTGGGTAAGGAGGGAATTGTCAAAGTGCCCTCAATTAAAAACTGAAATTTAGTCGTCAGTGACTACGGGTCACTATGCGACACGTAGGGACTCATTAGGACTCGTCACCATGAGTTATAGACAAGACAGTTTCCAGGGAACGCACAATTTGTTGACCCTATGACTCAACTAATATGACTCGTAATGGGACCTTACGACTTGTAGGGTTTAGTCGCAGTCAACATATAACCCATTTGGGTAAACACTGGACATCCTACGATTTGCACCCAATAACTCGTAATGAGTCCTTACGGCTCTTAGTGAGCCACTCATACTTAGAGCCTAACTTAATCACACACTTACTGATTTGGTTACGATTTGGCCCAATGACTCATCAAGACTCCCTATGACTCGTCAGGAGATTCGTAGTCAGGATAGTAAGGATAAAATTTCAAAAATTTTCAAGGACGAAGAAACCTGGGGTGTTACATACTCTCCCTTTAGGATCATTCATCCTAGAATGACAGGACAAGGCATTTATTAACATGATATGACTCATCACACTTACCTTTAACAAAGATAGAAAACAAAATGTTAAGGAATACATATACCACAAGCATGATTTTTTGAAATGGAGAACAAGAACGGTTATTGGGAATTTATGTTCTCCTTGGCTTCCCAAGTAGCTTCTTCCATCTTTGGATTCCTACAAAGAACCTTTACCAAAGCTACATCCTTGTTCCATAATCGATGGAATTGTCGATCCAAAATCTCAATCAGGACTTCTTCATAGGACAAGAAATCTAAAATACCTACCTCCTTCAAGGGAATAATCGTTGAACGATCACCCACACACTTTCTAAACATTAAAACGTAAAACACCAAATGAATGGAGCTCAAACTAGAAGGAAACTTAAACTCATATGCAACATTACCTACCCTCCTAAAAACCAAGTACAAACCAACATAACAGGGATTGAGTTTTCCTTTCTTACCAAACCTCATTACTCCCTTCATGGGACACACCTTTAAGAATACCCAATCACTAACATTGAACTCCAAATCCCTTTACCCCACATCCACAAAGGACTTCTGGCGCCTTTGGGAGGCCTTAAGTCTATCTCGAATCACCTTCACCTTCTTCATGGCTTGGTGAACAAAATTAGAACCAAATAACTTATTTTTACCAACCTCAAACTACCCAATAGGAGACCTACACCTCTTACCATATAAGGACTCAAATGGGGTCATACCAATGCTAGAGTGATAACTATGGTTGTAGGTAAATTCTATGAGAGGCAAATGGTCAACCCAACTTCTACAAAAATCACATACACAAGCCCGACGCATATCTTCCAAGGCTTAAATCATCTTTTCTTCTTGCCCATTTTTCTGCGGGTAGAAGGCGGTACTAATGGTCACCTTAGTCACCAAACCTCGATGGAATGACCTCCAAAAGTGAAAAGAGAACTGAGTACCCCGATCATATAAGATGGAAACTAGAGTAGCATGCAACTTCACGATCTCCTTAATGAACAACTTGGCATAATCTTCTAAAGAGAAATTAGACCCCACTGGAAAGAAGTGAGCAAACTTAGTCATCCTATCCACGATGACCCAAATTGAATCAAATTGCTGGTGAGACCGTGGAAGATCGGTAACAAAATGCTTATTAATTATCTCCTATTTCTACACTGGCAGGTCAATCTCTTGAGTTAACCCACCTGGCCTCAAGTGCTCTACCTTCACTTGCAGACAAACCATGCACTTAGTCAGTAAATTAGACACATCCTTCTTTGTGTTATTCTGCAAATAAATCTCCTTAATATCATGATACATTTTAGTTGAACCAGGATGAATAGTATAATGCGACTCATGAGTGTAATACCCTGTAAGATCTCAAGCTTAATTTAGCTCATAATTATATGTTTAAGGGGTCCAAGACTTGGAATTTTCACTAAGTGTTGAGGACTTAGTCATTTTCAAGATACCTAAACTTAGATGATCTTACTTTTAACCTTTCCAACCTCAAGAAGTCAATTTTTGAGTTGATTCATGTTTGAGGTTGTTCATAGTATGTATCGGGTGAGTTTTGGAATTTTTGGATGAGCATAAGGGCATGTTTGGAAAACCAAACCCGTAGCACCATAGGGATAAGTGGGCGCCACCCTCTCTAATCCATTGGGGTAAGACAAGCACTGCCTGGCCCAGTCCACCGCTCTAAGGCGGGCGCCGCCCGACCTAGTCCATTGCTTCAGATCCCGCACCCTCTCTCTATTCCCTCTCTCCCATAACTATTGTACGAAGAAGTAACTATGGAGAGAATCTTTCCCCCTGAGTTGAACCCAGAAATAGGTCCAATAATCAAAGAAAGAGACCTCGTAACGGCCAATCGAGGCATTCTATCGATGGAGAAAGACAAACAGAGGTTATATGTCCCTTGGATCCACTCCGTCATAGTAAAGCCGGTCAACACAAAATTCAATCACCAATTTCTAAAAAGAAAATTAGAGGATCTGTGGAAATTATAAGAACTCCTATCACTTATTAATTTAGGGATGGGTTTCTACACAGCTAAAATCTCCATGGCAGAAAGCCAAGCGTCAATCTTCCAAGGTGGACCATGGTTCATTGCGGGCTCTTTCATCTTTGTTCAAAAGTGGGAACCCAATTTCGTACCTACAAATTCCAAGGTAGACTCCACTGCCATCTGGGTTAGACTTCCCCAACTACCAACGGAGCTATACGATGCCCTTATTCTATAATGAATAGGCAATGAAATTAGGCAACTTCTAAAGGTAGATTCTTGTACCTCGGCGGCTCTGAGGGGTAGGTATGCAAGAATATGCATCCAAATACCACTCGATACCCCATTAGCAACCTTATTTTCCATCAATAATTATACCTCAACCCTTTCTCTACAAAAGAGAGGGATTCCTATGTAAGAACTGCGGAAGATTAGGCCACACAACCCCCAATTGTTCGTACCCTCTCAAATTTTCACAACAAACCCCAACTGGTATTGAGAAAGTAACTCAATCGACCAATGCAATAGAGCAGGCAACATTGGTAATGGACAATTCTCACGAGTGGCAGACAGGTCACTTCACCAAAAATAAAAAGCCAAAGCAAATGTCAAACCAACCGAGCATGAAAGAAATACCCATCGTCAAGGTTAAAACCTTTGATACGGTGTCAGGTAAGTTTCTCAGCGCCAGCACTCCCATGGCGGCGCCACTGAAGTCTCACCCACAATTCTATAAGACTTCTCAGTATGGACCAACCCAAGGTCAGACCTCCAAGCCCAATTCTTTATCTAAGCCTGACCTAAGGGAAACAACTAAGAATTTGACTGCTGGGCTTCCAAAAGGGAAAGCCCATCAAAACAAGGATCCTATCAACAAGGAAACCCTTAGGCCTAGAATTTTAACTCATTTGGACCCTAGAGAACCCGATCCATCTCATCAGATTTCCCTCCCTCCTAAAATTATTTCTTCTACTCTTAAACTGGATGAAAAAATAAAAACTCCTCCCTCTGGTGGGCCACCCCCTTTACACGTGAGCATGGGCAATCATGAAGCCTCTCTCACATCTTCCGAAAACCTTTCCACTTTCTGCAGTGATGTGATTGAGAATGTCTTAACTCTGGACAGTGCATTTAATGTTGGTGGAGTTCCCCAAGGAAAAACTCCTCAGCTTCCTTCTCTCGCCTCCTCTCTCTATTTATATAATGAGATAAAAATAACAGAGCTTTCTCAAGAAAGCTCTGATGGAGTCACCAAGAACCAACCAAATTATCATCACCAGAGCTTCACTAGCGCAGGACCACCAACCAATATCTTGGTTTGAAGTATGCCTATCCAACCAAATAGTCCCCCTGCATCTAGAATGGGAAGGGAGACACTTCACTATACAAATCTAGGACCCTCAATACCTGGCCCAGCTAGCAATGGTGAGCCTGAATCAGGGCCTGCATACTTATGGGTCCAATGTCTGGATGGCCACCCTATTTCATATGATTAACTCACCAGTCCAGGAGGAACTAAGCACGGAGTCCTTATCCAACATAATGAACTAGCTCAGTTTGGGACTTCCATTCTTTCCTCCTCACGATACTGTAATAATGCTCTTAGGACTAACTTTTTCACCTCCAACTGGGGAGCAACTGGCCCCTCTCAGCTAAGGAATGACACTAGCCACTTTGTCCACTCCCCCAATATGCCCCCATTTGACTCTAGAGAGAATAGAGAGAATGAATGAATTAGAGGCCCTAAGAACAACCAAAAAGGACATGGAGGACTTTTTAGCCAAGCTTAGAGTGCTAAGAACAAAAATCCTCCATCTAGTAAAGCCACTAAGGCTAGAGTTCAGAGAGCCAGTTCAGGAGATTGTGATCATCCTGATACCTCTAGGGTTAGTAGGACTAGGTATAAAAATAAGTCTAATAAACCTTATGATAGAGGAGACCACCAAGGTCATACTCTTCTCTCACCAGGAAAAGAAAGACTCCTTCTTGGGCACCCTCCTCCAACCCCAAGGGGAAGGACAAGGTGACTGTAATAGAAACACACCATCCCCTGCATTCCAAGATGAAGAACTGCATTGTGTGGAATATTAGGGGGACCAAGAATGCTGAATTTAGGAATCAAAACAAGACTATGGTTAACATCCATAAACCATGCATCCTTGCCTTGCTTGAAACTAAGATGAATGAGCATCAGGACCTTTGTGATGAGCTAGGATACCATGACTATATCCAAGCTGAAGCAAATGGTAACTCTGGAGGAATCATTATCATGTGGAAAGAGGACACTATCTCTATTTCTTCTATCTCTATCTCCACTCAAGTTATCAATGCTAAGGTTAAGGTAAATTCTCCCCCCCCCCCCCTTCTAATTTCTTAGTGTCATTTATGACAGCACTGACATCCAGTCCAGACTTGAGCTCTGGGACTAAATCTCTGCTTTCTCTGATACCTTTATTCTTTTTGAAGAAAAGAGTTGGTTAATTGGGAGACACTTTAATAAAGTTTTTAGAGCCTCTGAGAAGTTTGGAGGCTCCAGTATTAACATGAACTGGGCTAACCTTTTTATGAATTGCTTAAATTACTATAAGTTCATTGATTTAGCCTTCAAAGGTAGCAAATACACCTGGTCCAATATGAGATATAGGAATAGACAATGTATCATCCTTGAAAGACCGAACAAGTTTCTGACTAATGATGAGTGGATTCACCTCTACCCTGAAGCCACCATCACCCATCTCCCTAGAACTCACTTTGACCACTCTTCTATTTTCCTTAATGTGGGTTGCCCACCCAATAACCAAATAAAATTATTTAGGGTTGAGTCCATAGGGTTTAGTCACCAGGACTTCCCCAACCTTATTAAGGATTCCTTTATGGATTGCCCTAGCATAACTATGGCTACCTCTGAGTTTGAGAATAGGGCTAGGAATTGGAATAATATTATCTTTGGTAACATCTTTTCCAAGAAAAAGCACTTGTTTGCAACATTACCTGGTATTCAAATGTCCCCCTATTACCCTACTAGCTCTTTCCTCCATGGGCTAGAGACAAACCTCCTCAAAGAGTTCAACTATGTCCACACCCTGGAGACTGAATTCTAAAAGCTAAAGTCTAGAATCTTTTGGCTTCTAGAAGGGGACTCCAACTCTAGATTCTTTCATACCACCACTCTCAATAGAAGGAGAAGAAATAGAATCAACTCTCTCACTGATGAGAGTGGAAATTGGCATTACCAGCACTCAACATTGAGAAATTGGTGTCCTCCTATTATGCCAATCTCTACACTACTGATCATTCCCTGGGTTACCTGGCTACCCAATCCAATCCCTCTATCAAGGATAGCATCAACTCTCTCCACCATGAAGCTCTCCAGGCAATCTCTTTCATGGAAGAGGCTAAAAGAGATATGTTATCTTTTAAACCTAACAAGGATCCTAGACCAAATGGTCTGCACCCTTTTATCTACAAGAAGTTCTGGGACATTATGGGCCCTTCCCTATATAAGTTTTGCCAGGAAACCTTCAGTTCCCACTCTATGGACCCCTAAGTGAACTCTACCTATATTTAACTCATACCTAAGAGTAGGAATGCCACCTACCTTAAGAATTTTAGACCCATTGGTCTTTATAACACTCAGTATAAACTTATAACCAAAATTATTACCAGTAGACTGAAACCCTTCCTGGCAAAGATCATAGGCCCTTGTCAGGCCAGCTTTATGGCCAACAGGAGAGCCTCTAACAATGCCATCATTGTTCAGGAATATGTCAGTCATTTCTCCAAGATGAAGGGTAAGATGACTAACATGCTCCTTAAAATTGACCTTGAGAAAGCCTTTGACAAACTGGAGTGGTCTTTCATCAAGAAACCTCTCTTTCTTTAACTTTCCTCCCAACCTTATTAAACTTATCCTATGTTGCAATTCAACCTCTTCCATCTTTGTTCTGATTAATAGAGGGAGAACTACTCTCTTTACTCCTTATCTTCACTCCCTCAAGGGGTATTAGTCAAGGTGACTCTATGTCCCCTTATCTTTTTATCCTCTGCATGGAAATGTTGTCCAGAAGAATTAACCATGAAGTAGATATTCTTAATTGGATACCTATCTCCATCTCCAAAAAGGGACTCCCTGTTTACTATCTCTTCTTTGCTGATGATCTCACCCGTTTTGCAAAAGCTGATTCAAAGAACTATCTCACCATCAGTAGAATCCTGCACCGTTTCAGTTCTTATTCAAGCCAAAGGATCAACCTTTCCAAATCTAAGGTTATCTTGTCTGCTAACTATTCTACTGAGGCCCAGGATAATCTGAGTAACCTTCTGGGAATATATCCTGCTACAAACTTTGGTAAGTACCTAGGATTCCCCATCTTCCATAAAAATCCTGAAAAGGGGGACTTTCAATTCCTCATTGATAATCTGAATAGCAAGCTTGCTGGTTGGAAAACCAAGTTCCTCAATATGACTGGCAGGGTAACACTAGCCAAGTCCTCCCAGGCTAGAATTCCTAATTATGTTATGCAATACATAAACCTTCCCACTTCTGTTCATAAGCTCATTGATAGATCCCAAAGAAATTTCAACTAGGGAACCACTGATGCCAAGAGAAAAATGCACCTCATGAGGTGGGACACAATCACCCTTCCTAAAAGAGATGGGGGGCTTGGTATGCAGAGAGCTAGCCCCAAGAATCAAGATTTTCTTTGTGTCCTGGGGTGGAGAATATACTCCAACCCCACTTCCCTTTGGACCAACACCCTTCTCTCCAAATACAACTCTAAAAATAATAGCAGTGGAGGCTTCAGAACCTGGAAGGCTATTACCAATATCCTAAAGATCTATAAAGATGCCTTTTTCTAGGCCATTAAGGATGACAAATAGGTAAATGCTTGGGAAGATAGATGGATCCCTGGCATGCCCCCTATATCTTCCATTATTCGGGGGCCTATCCCTTTACATCCTGGCCATACAAAGGTCAAGGACATTTAGAAGGAGGGGATATGGGACTTCACCCCTCTTCCCTTCCACATCCCACCTTGCATTGCCCACAATATTAAAAGTGTCTTTTATCACTTCCCCCACTTGAAGCAAGACACTACTGTCTAGAGACTCACTGATGATGGCACCTTTTCCTGTAAGACTGCATATCACCAAATAAATAGTTTCAAAAGACATCTCAACACTATCCACTATTCCTACAATTGGATCTAGAATCTTAGAATTCCTAATAAGATCAAGACCTTCATTCGGCTAATGCACCACAACAGCCTTCCAACTAACCATACTCTTGCCAGAAGAGGACTGAATATCAGTCCCTCTTGTCATAGGTGTAACAATAGTCAAGAAGACCAACATTATATCTTTATTAGATGCAATACTGCTAAGACCTTTTGGAACCAACTCATCCAAAATTACAAGGGCTTCTTACACCTAAGTATCCATTTGTTTGACACCAACATCTGGCACTCATCCTGGAAAATCCTCAATAATAAGAATTATGACCCTAATACACCCTGGAGTTCCTTACTTCCCTTCTCTCTTTGGTATCTCTCGAAGATCAGAAATAACAACAACTTTAAGAATTCCAACTCTCTTTCTTCCTTCAGCATTCCCCATGCTAAAATTATGGAATACCACCACCTAGGGACCTCTACAAACCACCAGCCTAGGACCAACATCTCTGTTAGGTGGCAACCCCCCACCTTTAACCCCTACAAGCTTAACACTGATGGGTCTTGCCTTGGAAACCCAGGTAGGGGAGGAATAGAGGGGATCATTATGAATAGTAGAGGGTATTGGGTAGCTGGGTTCAGCAGAAGCTTCACCCATGCGACCAACAATCTCATAGAGCTCTTGGCTCTCAAAGAAGGCCTCAACTTAGCCATAAACCATAACTGGACACCTCTAGATATCTGCATTGACTCTCTGCAAGTCATTAACATGCTTTATCATGGAAACTTATTATATAGATCAATTATTTTTTAATGCAGATCACTACTAGAGAAGGTGGGGAATTCTCCGAAGCACCATACATACAGGGAGCAGAATAGGGTAACAAACTCAATGGCTAAGCTTGGCTCAAAGCAAGATATGTTTGACAAGCTTCATATTTTTGTTACTCCTCCAGCTAGTATAGGAGGAATTTTTTGGGAAGACTTCAATGGGAAATATTTCTCCCGAGTTGTATCTTGTACAGGAAACTCTAATCAAAACCTTCATATTTTCTTGCCAGACTAGATCTGGATTGTAACTATCCTTACTTAATGCATTTATTCTTAACCAAAAGAAAAAAAACACTTAATAAGTTAAATATTGTGTAGGATATTAAACTTATTCAATAACTACTACTGTTAATTAATACTTTTTCTTTCACAATGTAAATATATTTTTAATTTATATTAAATAACATTTTGGCCAACGGGCCGATCTAGCCTAGCCTCAGTCAAGCCTAAAGGGTCAGCGAGCTGACTTGGGCTGGGCTTATGAGCCCAATTATAAATAGGGTCAAAAATCATAACCCAAACTAAGTCTAATAGCGATCTAGATTGGGCCGGCCTCAAGGGCCAAATCCATTTTAATGGTTCTAACGGTAAGTGGCTTAATAAAATAACCTATCTTCTAAAGACAGGGACTCCCCACATGAATATGCTCTTTTATGCACACGAGTGGACCATATGGTATATTATTTTTGTTTTCATTTTATCATCAATCATACTACCTCCATTTCAAAATATATAAATTATTGAGCTATTTTTAATGTTTAAAATAAATAAATTGTTCATTTTTAAGAGACATCATGAAAATTCTTCTAATTTTATCTTTTCATTTAACGAGGTTCTTAACTATTTCATGTTTTCTAGAAGAATAATTTAAGAATTTTTAAAAGAATAATAGTGAAAAATAATATATAATTTATGCTCTAAAATATTTTATTAAGAGGTGTGTCATATTTTAATAATTTAATTATTTTGAAATAGAGGGAGTAATAAGTGTGGAATTGAACGTGTGTTCTCAATATAAAAATGTCAATAGTTAATTAGTTGCCAGCCCTACCCTACACCACCCCTCTCCTTCCTTCCCCGCACCTCCAAAAAAATAATTGACACATTTTCCCAGCGGCCAGCGTTAACGCGGAAACCTCCCCCACCCTACCCCACCCCCTTGCCCTCTTTTATTCCTTTCCGAATTTTTCTTCCTCAATCCCCATTTACAACTTCCTTTCACCTTCTCAACTTTTTCCTTTCTCCCCAAGCTTCTCTTTTTTTCCAACCTACTTATATTAAAAAAAAATACTTTATTTATATGTAACTTTTTAAAATTTAAAAATGTGATAATATATTTAAGATTATAGATTTTAATGAATTATATTTACATCATGATTCACTTTGATAGAACCATAATTTAAGAAAAAAAATTAAAAGTTGAATTTAGAATAAATTATAGATATCTACAAGTCAACTTACTAATAGTAAAGTTTAGTTTTGAAGTTAAATTTATTTGAAAGATAGAAGTTATACTTTTTTCGTCTTAATTTATACGAGATTATTTTTTTAATTTATTTTAGAAAAATGTCATCCCCTACAATAATAAATAATTTGATTTTAAAATTTTTTTTTAATTTATAGTCACATAAATATTTGTTTTAAATTACAAATTTTAAAAATCTTAATATCTAAAGTGCTAGAGAAAATACAAGAAAGTACTTAACTATTTTTGAATAGACTAGTTTAAACGCACGTGCCTTACACGTGTAACGTTTGATTATTTAAAATGGAATGATTTTGTCTATTGCAAAAATTTTTAGGGAAGTGTAAAAAGATCAACTCACTTTTCAAAGATCCTTTGCATTTTAATGTAATAATGTAAATATAAACATATATTTTAGTGCAAACACACACACACACACACATACACACACACACACACATATATATATATTACCATCAGAAGTTTCAAGTGGTTGATCAATCATCAATTTTGCATTTGTCATGCAGTACCTCTGTCCTTGCTGCCGGAGGTTAAGAAAGACACGTCAATTTAAACTATATTTGCAGTACGATTATTTTTTTCTATATTTAAAATCTTTTCTGATTTTTAAAGTTAAATCTCTAAAAAATCATTCATTACATTCTTATTATGGATTTAAAATTTGGTAATTCTTAAATTTTTCTTATTCTAAGGTTTTTATATTTATTTTTAGATATTTCAAATCTTCTTAAAATTAAATTTAGTTGATTTAGAATTCTTAAACTAATTGAAAAAATTTAGTTGTCATTAATTCAGATGACTTCTAATAAGAAAATATTTTACCATGAATATATTTAATTAATTTTCAACACTTCAATATTTGAAAAAATTCATATTTGTGGTACGATTATTTTTCCTTTTTCCTATATTTAAATTTTTTTTCTTGTTTTTAAAGTCAAATTTTTACAAAATCATTGACTACATTCTTATTACGTACTTAAAACTTTTAAAATTTGGTACTTCTTAAATTTTTCTTATTAATTCTAACATTTTTATATTTATTTCTAGATTTTTCAAATCTTCTTAAAATCAAATTTAGTTGATTTAGAATTCTTAAAATAATGGAAAAACTTTGAATTGTCATTAATTTTGATGACTTCAAATAAGGAAAGATTTTATCATAAATATATTTAATTAATTTTCAATACTTAAATATTAGGAATAGTCATTAATTCTGATGACTTCTAATATGAAAAGATTTTACCATAAATATATATAATTAATTTTCAAATCTTAAATATTAGGAAAAAATAGTAAAAAGACGATTTTATTTAAAATAAAAACTTTTAATAAAGAGTAAAAAATTCAAACAACATTTCTAAGGTCTTTCATATTTTTAATATATTATAGATATAGATTATAAATATACATATATATCAAAAGATTTTGTTTGATTATATTTTAGTCAAATATTGCTTAATAAAATAAAACGAAGCAAATATTCCAACCTCATCTATTATATTTTTTAAATGAATAGTGTAATTATTATTTAAAAGGTTCATAGATTTTTTAAATTTAATTATGATAAGTATAGCATCTTCTATGGAGTATCATTTAAATTAATATCTTTCATATTTTAACTTTCAAATTTGGAAGTTAGTAAAGAATACTCTCACCATTTAAAAAAGAATGACTTACTTTGACTTGACACAAAGTTTAAGAAAATAAAAAAAAAATGAAATCTTATGGTCTTAAATTAAAATTATGTTAAATGTACTAAAATGTCCTTTAATTTTGTGATCCTAAACATGCCATGTAAAAAGTTAAAATTAAAGAATTGTAAAAAAAAAATCACTTTTTTAAACAAACTAAAAAAACAAATAATCATTTTTAAAACGGAGGAAGTAGTATTTAATCATGACCAACCAAATTTGGTACTACCACCAACCACCCTATATATAGCCTCATTTATTTCAAACCCCCTCTCCTCATCCTTTTAAAACTCACAATATCTATCCTTCTCCTCCTCCCTAATCCCCCAATTCTCTCTTTCCAATTTTCTTCAACAGTTCTTCTAGTAATTTAGATTTGTGCATATCGAAATAGAATTTGGGATAAGTACATCTTAATAAAATGAATTCCTAAATCTTAAAAGATGAACTCCTCGGAAAACTAACTGAAGATTTCACAGAGCAGTTGAAGATAAAAGAACGTATAATCGAAGACGAGGATGATATTGAGGATGCAAAACATGATGAAGATGATGATGATGAGGAAGAAGAATTTTCTTTTGCGTGTGGGATAGACACGCCTCCAATTACAGCGGACAAGGTTTTTGCCAATGGTCAAATCCGACCTTTGTTCCCTTTATTCAATCAAAATCTACTTCTATCTGATGAAGAATTGGAAGCTTTGAAGGAATAATTACCAATTAAGCCACCGGTAAAGAAGACATTTATTCAGACGGAGGACATCTCTATGTCGGCAACTTCATCAAATGAGAGTGAAGAAGTTGCTGGACCATTTTGTGAATGGTCAAAAGACAAGGCAATCGAAGCTACAACAGAAAGTTCTGACGTATGTAAAAAGAGTAATTCAACTGGATTTTCAAAGCTATGAAGATTCAAAGACTTTCTTCACCGGAGTAATAGTGATGGAAGAGACACTTTTGTGTTCTTAAATCCAACAACTCAGGCGAAAATTAATCGGAAGGATGAAAATACATCATCGAAAAAGAAGATTTTCGGCGAAGTCAAAGTCTTCGCCAGAAAGTTAACGAAGAACAAAAAGGGGATGAAGAAAAGTGAAGGTTTATTATCTCATGAAGCTTATATGAAGATTAAAGCGAGAGCTGAAGATCGCCGGAGATCGTATTTACCTTACCGGCCAGAGCTCGTCGGATTTTTCACTAATGTATCTGGTGGATTAACGAGGAACGTTCATCCATTCTTAAAAGGAGTTGCTCGGATAATAATTACTCTTTATTTCCAACTCTGAAGTAACGAGTTGAGTTACCAAAGGAGCCAGAAGCTCCGAAGGAGAAGGAAAAAAAGCTATAATCTTAGGCAAATAATTTTACTTTTTTCCCGTGTTGGGTTGATGGAAAGGTTTAATTATTTTTAATGTTGTAGTAGTAGTGGAATTAGTTTAAGAGAATATGTAGTCAATAATTAGGTTGGTTTGATTACATCATGTGCTTAAGGGATATTAGGTGTAAGTTGACCTTTTTTCTCCTTTGTTGAGCTTTGTAAATCTTAATGCAACCAGCTGTAATTTTTACCATTACACTTTGTTTACATCCTTTGACTGTTTAATTGATGGTTGTATTATTCATATTAGTATTGTCTTTTTTTCTATGAAATAAACTCACATGGTGTTATATGATAATTTATACCAACTCCATCTCATTTTTATGTTTTGATATTTGATCAGATACGAAGTTTAAGAAATAAGTGATGACTTTGTAAAGTTTATAAAATTACTTCTTTTAAAATTATTTTAATATTTATGTTTTTCTTAATAAGTGGAATCCACTCTGAATAAAATAAAAATGATGCCATTAAACTTTTTGAAATAGACAAAAAAAAAATAACGACACATAAATTGAGACAGAAGGAATGTAACATTTCAGTAGAATAGATATTTTCTCGGTTATGTGCATGTAACAAAGGATATGATTACATTTAAAATTACATGGATATGAGTTATCTCAAAAATAAATAATTGTATCTTAACTTATAAAAATTGACTCATTTTAGGTATACCAACAATTGCGTTTAAGTAGTTCTCAACACTTGTATTAGCCTAGAGTTATGAGAATCTTGGTGGATTTACTACGTAAGGGAAGTGGTGATTAATTTATTCTAAAGTAAATTATATGTATCTTAATCTTCTTCATCATAATTGACCTCAAAGCTACTGTAGAAGCTTGGTAATAGCCTGTATTCATAAACATCTTCACAAGGGAGTTTGTGATTGGGAAAAGAGGATTAAGACAGTAATTTGAGATTCACTTCCATCATTATTATTCTGCCATCTCATCTAATCACTTGAACTCAAAAGGTGAAAGTGAACTGAAGTCAGAGTAAGGAGCAATAAGGCGACTCTCTGAGACGCACAAGGTAAAGGAAAGAGATTTATCAACACATTCAAAAGACTGTTGATAGTATATAGCTTGTAGACTTTACATGTAGAGTTGCAGAATTGGTGGATTAAACACGAGAAACTTACGAAGTTAGGAAGCCAGGGGGAACACAGTCCTAGTATTCATCTTCTACTCTTTATAACTCAAAGAATCCAAGTTTGGTATCTACAGGTGATCCGTCCTTTCTCCCTCTTTCGTCATAAGGCATGGTCTGACTCTGAGAAAAGAAATTACTACTTCTTACTGATTACTTCTAAGATTTCCTATTTACTTTTCCTCACTGTTCATGAATTACTCCAAGTGAAGCAACTATTCAACATCTTTTCTGTGGGTTCGACCCCAACCTAGTTTGGTAACTATATTTGGCATCGACCGCAACATACTTCTTTTGGAGGTTAGTTTTGGGCGACTTCAGGCTTCTCTATGTTCTTCACTCTCTCCTCCTCTATTTGTAAATTTCATCTATTTTAAGTAAATTGATAAAGTTTCCTCTTCACTATTTTAGTAATAGATCCATATGTTTTGTTATATGGTTGTTCTCTGTTCTTCACTCTTTTGAAGTTAACTTCTTTTATTAAAGAAATTTTATGGTGTCTCTTTGTTCTATAGGATTTTTGTCTCTTGATGCTCTTTTCTTTCCCGTCAATTATTTCTTTAGATTTCTAAATAAGGGTAATATCAATTTTTTGGGTTCTCTAAAATTGTTCTTTGTCGGATCTTCGACATGTAATTTATACAAAAATTGATCTAAAAAGAGTAATAAAACACCCATAAAATAAATAGAAATTAAATTTAAAATGTTGCATGCATAGAAAATTTAAAGTAAATAGTAAAAAAAGTCTTTGATTCTTTTAAAAATGTTAAAGTTCATTTTCACCTCTTCATAGACAACTCATTCAATATCATCCTTGTAATCAAATTCACTTGAAGAATTTAATTGCTTAGTCTACCTCTCGTTTTTGAAACTTCGATTTCTCAAATCCCTAAATAAAAACATAAAGTACAAATTATACATACAAAGAGACAATAATTCATAAATTGAAAGAAGGAGAGCAAACAAAACAACAAAAGAAGAAAACAATAACCAGGGAATAGCAAAAAAGAAAATAAATAAAGTAATAAAAGGAGAAAATAAGAGAAGAGACATAGAAAAGAAGAAGCGAGAAAAGTAATGGAGAAAAGGAAAGAGAAGGAAGATGAAAAATAAAATGGTGTAGTGAGAGCCAGATGTCCCATCAAAGTGAAGGCAGACATGTGTCTCTCCATAAATTAGAAGTTTGGTTCCCTAATTGAAGTACAATTCAAGTAACATTTGGTATAATAATTAACTGCAGTATTATAGCCAATCAACTTCAACCAAAAGAAGCCACAAATTGTGAAGCATCATTGTACATATTTGGCTGCCTTTGGTACAATAATAGGATGCTGTGATAGTCCTAGCATTATTGGCTTATATAATAGAGTGAGATCATGTAGTAAATTTTAATTTTATTTTGAAATTAAGACATAATTATTAATGAGGAACTAATTAGGGAGATTTAAATATGAGGGACACATTCAAAATTTGAAGTTTATGAATTTCTATAATGGAGTTGAGGTGAATCATTCATTGATCCCTAACTCTTCCATTGTTAATTACATATATATGTCCTTCGTGATTACTTAGCTGGTTTGGAGGGTGATAAATGACCCGAGTTCGCTCCCCTCCTTAATTTCTTCTGAGTTAAGCCTATTGCACAGAGCTTTCCTAATACAGTTTACATCTACTGCTCGATTTGCAGGCTATTACTCTATGGGGGATCTATCTGGTGCGCAAAAAAATTCTCACCCGAAGGATAAAGGCTGTAGCAAAATTTGTAATGGTTGTGGGTTATCTCGGAGTTCCAAAAAAAGTACATATATTCTGTTTGTTTTGATTTAGGGTAAATTAGGTCTAAGCACGTCTAAATATCACTTAACTATAGATACACCCTTTAAATTTTTAGATTAAACACTTAATGCCCTAAACTATGAACTCCTACATGTTCTAATTTTCTTGATATAATAGTACAAGGACAGTTAATCTTATCCTTTACTCGTTATTTTCTCCTCTCGTTCATATTTTGATCAAATTTGGATGATACAAAGTATTGATTTTTATAATATGTTAAGTGCTTGAGAATGCATACTTTTACAGTGTTAAGAACAATGATATTTATTAGTATTTCTCCCCAACCATACAAATGAAAATATCATGGAGGATCAAGGATATATGCAACTCAATCAACTAAGATAAATGACAACTCATGACAATTTTAACTTGAACTCCATTTTGAGTGAAATTGTCACCAAAAAAGAAAGAAGAGTGTAACAAAATGATGAAATTGAACCAATTGATCCCGGTGACAAGAATTTTGAACATTAGTATGATAACCCACCATGTCATCACGCCAAATAAGCATTTTGACACACCATTTTGTCATATGAAAACTTACTTAAGCAAGATCCTACCGTATAGAAAAATCTATAGAAGTATGGAGATTTCTCAAGAAGGACTTTGAAATTTTCTAGAATTGCATAGAAGGTCCTTGAAATATTCTAGGAATTTAGGGGGTTCTAGAAAAGGAACCTAAGTGTAAATATATAAAATTTGTGTAATAATTATTATTTACACTTTATCCCCTAGATGAGTATTATAAATAGAGGGGTATTCAATTGTAAAACCATTAAGCAAATCTTTCTAGTTTTCTCTAATATAAATCATCCTAATAATTCTATTGTGTTTATTTTTCCATTCTTATACGAATCCTACTAAGAAAGAAGAAAATGAGATGCAAACTATACTAAATAAATAAGACAAAGCCAAGAACATAATAACAAGAAACAAACTCAAACAAATGCAATAAGTAAAGATATTTAACTTGACATAAGAATCCACAAGCAATAAGAACCTAAGGATGTATCAAACCCTAATACCCTCAAGACTCAAAGAAACAAACACCAATCTCTTATGTGCACCCAGAGGAGGATCACTTCACCTCAATAACCCCCATTTCTAAGCCAAAGTTCAATACAAGTAATTCCACACTTGCCCTAGTTACACTCTCACAAGAGAAAAGTCTTTCAATGTTCTTTCAATATCCAAAATCAACTAAGCTAATGAAATAAACCTAATAAAATTCTATTTATAGTCTATTGCATAATGAAATGACCAAAAGGCTCTTAATGAGCTCCAATACTCCATAAGTGTCTTTCAATGTTCCAATGCAATGACCATAACACCCTTAATAAGGGGAGACCTTGAAGTGTAAGACTGAATGGGCGCCTCTTCAATGCTCCAAAACCGTGGGTGGTTCATACTTCAATACTTGTATTCTCGAGTAGGCATCAAAGGTAAGCCCCCAAGAAACCTTCCACACGTGGAATTTCTTTATGGTGTGCTCAAAGAGGGTCATTCATGTATGCTCTTATGTCCTCGATGTGACCAAAGCTTGAGTATTTATGTGTTGGCCTCTAATAATGTCCTCAAAAGCAATGATGGTCGTTTGACTCGTATCATTCTCCCCTTCTTTAAAAGGATTCGACCTCAAATTCATACCTTGCAAAAATAAAAAAAAGGACAAACAAGCATAATATCCTCATGGCATGAGGGTTAGGGTTAGTATAACAAATAACATTATCATGCCAAGGTGGTACATACTTGAAATATAACCACGAATCCTTTGTTTTAGTCATGAAAAGATTAGAAAAATATCACAAAGGGAGTGGCTATGACAATCACCAAGAGATAATGAAACTACAAATGTCGTAATGGCATCAACAATCTCCAAAGGTAAGAATACCTTCCTCTTAGGAGCCATAAGACGTAATTGTTTCATCATTTCTTTAGTAGACCACACCAAGAATGGTGACACCAATGGTTCACACATCCATAATGGTTTTATGGGGTCAAGGACATGAGTGATCCTTGTATCATGATTACTCAACCAAGTGGAACATCCATGAAACTTCCTACCTCCAAATAAGGTAAATTCAAGACTAGCATGGACATCATCATAAGAAAAAAGGTAGTATAGAAAGCAATTGAACATGGAAGTCTCATCCAAGGTGATATTATCAAAAGGGATGGCATTGGCCACACGAGTTTTAGCACACAATGCACTCAAGGATGGAGTCAAATCCTTTAGGCACACCATGATTCTTCTTTTTAGACAATTCATGCCAATATACAATGTAAATTCAACAAGATTATGAATATAATCATATGCATAAATGTAATGAAGAAAGGTACCAAGGACACTATTCTCATCAAATATTTATTCACAAGTAGGAATACACAAAGAGAGAAAGAGACATTACAAACACATAAGACCTCTCCGTTTCCAACAGCTTCCCGAGGAAAGGTATTCCATCAAGGGAGCCATGCCATTAGAGAGAATAGAGAAACTACTATGCAACAAATCAATCCAAGACAAGTAGTTCTCCCAAGAACTTTGTTTCTCTGTACTAATGATGTTAAGCATGCTCCTAAGAGTCTGACAAGATACTTCAAATCACTACCAGAATTTTGCTAATTTTTGACTGAAAAAAAAGTAGTCACAATTTTCCGACTACTTCGGTCGAAATTTTTTTTTTTTTACAAAATATTATTTTGTTATTATTTGTGACTACAACAGTCAAAATATTTGGCGGTAAATTGCAAAAAATGTATATTTCGACTACTGTAGTAAAAAATATAAATAATTAAATAAATATATTATTAAATATATAATTAGAAACTTATACAAAAATTAAATAATTATTTAAATAAATTATAAAATATGTATTTCCGACTACTCTAGTCAAAAAATAAAATAATTAAATAAATATATTATTAAATATATAATCAGACTCTTATACAGAAATTAAATAATTATATAAATAAATTATTAAATATATATTTTTGACTACTGTAGTTGGAAATATAAATAAATAAATAAATAAATAAATATATTATTAAATATATAATCAGACCCTTATACAAAAACTAAATAATTATTTAAATAAATAATTAAATATATTTTTCCGACAATTGTAGTCAAAAATAAAAATAATTAAATAGAGATATTTTTAAATATATAATCAGAACCTTATACAAAAATTAAATAATTATTTAAATAAATTTTTAAATATGTATTTTCGACTACTATAGTCAAAAATATAAATAATTAAATAAATATATTATTAAATATAATCAGACCCTAATATAAAATTTTAATAATTATTTAAATAAATTATTAAATATGTATTTATGACTACTGTAGTTAAAAAATTTAAATAATTAAATATATTAAATTACTACACGATTGAAGTAGTCGGAAATATATATTTAATTCTTAAATACATTTATATAAAATATAAAAGCTAAACACACCACAACTCTCTCTCACTCTCTAAGGTAGGATTCATCGTTCTCTCTCAAAAATTGACGACGATGGAGTAGTACCGATGACGACGAATGACGGTGGTGAATGACGGTGATGACGGTATTGATGACGTCTCTCTCGCTAAGATGCATCTTTGTTTGTGTATATTTGTGGATTTTGAATGTTGTGTGGATGAGTGGGGGGTTTCTTCTTTCTTGTTCTTCTTGGCCCTTTTGTGGTATGAACGGTTGCAAGTCTTGTGACTGATAATTGTGTCAGTTTATTTGGATCTGTGACTGTTGACCCTTTTCCTGTGGGTATTTACTTATACAAAAGTAGGATTTTTATTTTTAACATAATTTTTGTTAATGCTCCCAAGCTACTTCTTCAATTCTAGTTTCGCTTATACTATTAAGTTCTTTGTTATGATTACATGATCATGAAGTAATCATTTTTGTTGTCGAGTGTTAACCCGTGGGCAGTAGTGTTAAATCATACACCATCTTGTGGTTCTGGTTTTAGTTTTTGACAGAGTATAACTCAAAGCTGCTTGATCAAGTCTAGTAACTACATCAATTACCAGAAGATAATTAGCTGTCAAGGTAAGGGGTTTGCCCCCTCTTTGATGTGAAAATATTCAGTTAAATAGTTTTTGTTTCTTGAATCTTTCACATTTTGCAAAAAATCCCAATGCAAGTTGGGAAGTTACATTATGAATCATTAACGTACGAATTTTGCAAATAGTAAGCTATTTTTGGATGACAAGAGAACCACAGACGCTACTCTTTGGATGCGCATAGTTAAACCCCACTCTAATGTAATGAAGATTTATGAGTGATGTCATTTACATGATCTAATATGTGCAGTATTTAGATAGTATCTCCTTTCTTACGATTCTTGTTTGTTGTCTTAAACGTCCATGTTGGTTGGTTGTTTTTCCCTTCTATCAGCAAGGGTAGTTTGGTAGTTGAGAAAGTCGTAGGAAGAAATATTTGGCATTCCATGGTTCTGTTGTGATTCTAGCATTGACAATTCTTTTTCAAGGCCTATTTTTAAGGCTATTAAGTTGAGGTTGTTCTTTTGGTTTGGCTGGTTCATCATCTGGAAGTAGTCTTGATGGATTGGTCTTATTGAAGACCCATCTGTTTTTCTCCCTTTTTTCCTTTCTTTTATATTGTTTGTGAAGCTATCACATGGATTGGATTTCTTTCACTGATAAAAAAATTCTTCTTTTAATTAAAATATTCTATGATTGTTGGCTACTTTACTATGTTGTATTGAATCTCTTAGTTTTCTTCTTGTATCCACTACGTAATAGCATTTCTAAACAAAATTGTTATTACTTTTTTTCTCTTATTTTGGTTTCTCTTCTCTATTATTATTGTTGTCGTTCTTGTGTAGATGGAAAATGAATATCGTACATGGATGTATAATGGACTTTATCCTAACCGTGCAGGGTTAAGGGAGGAATATAAAGTTGAGGTAGCTGGATTTATGTCTAAAGCAATGACACTTAATGATTTTCTTATTGAAGGGACAATTAGGTGTCCTTGTTAGAATTGCAAGTATTGCAAGTTATTGAGTCCAAATATTATTACATTATATCTTTATAGGAAGGGTTTTATATAGAATTATACTATTTGGACAGCTCATTGAGAGAGTAGTTCTGCTAATAATTTTTCTTTTCAGAATTATGTTGAAATTTCAATAAGAGAGAACAATGTTGAAAGTTCACGATATAGTGAGATGGCCAGGTATACTTTTGGGACGCACTCAGGGGCTCAAAATAAACCAAATAATGAGTCTAAGCAGTTTTATGAACAGTTAAAGGAAGCTAGTCATCCATTGTATGAAGATCAGTGCATTCTAAGTTATCTGTTGTCGTTCGGTTACTGAGTATTAAGTCAGATTATTCTATTTCTCAAGAGGGCATGAACTCTATCATTAGACTTATGAATAAACTTAACCTAAATAAACTTGACTTACTCAAAGATTTCTATACAACAAAGAAGTTAGTTTCTAAGTTAGGACTTTCATCAGAGAGAATTCACTGTTGCGAGAAAGGTGTATGTTATTCTATATGGAAGATGCAAATTTAGAACATTGCAAAATTTGTAATCATCC
The DNA here is from genome assembly GCA_030864225.1 of Capsicum baccatum var. pendulum. Taxonomy (NCBI): domain Eukaryota; kingdom Viridiplantae; phylum Streptophyta; class Magnoliopsida; order Solanales; family Solanaceae; genus Capsicum; species Capsicum baccatum. Next base: position 205,194,738 of record CM061560.1, on the reverse strand, counting down.
TTGTTATAAGGAAGTCACACATGCCAAAGGGAAGAAGGTTCCTTTAAAGTCATGTATTACTTACCCCTTATACCACGGTTAAAGAGGTTGTATGCATCAATGAGCTCTGCTCCTCATATGAGATGGATTTATGAAAATAAAATACCACCTAGTGTTTTATGTCATTCGTCAGATGGAGAAGCATGGAAGCATTTTGATAGTGTGTATCCGGATTTTGCTAGCGAACCAAGAAACATTAGGTTAGGATTATCTACTAATAGATTCACTCCATTTTTTATCTCAACTACACCATATTAATATTGGATAGTGTTTGTTACTCCTTATAATCTCCCACCTGAATTGTGTATGACGAGTTAATATATATTTCTAACTTGCATAATTCCAAGTCCTCGCAATCCAAATGTTTTGATTGATGTATATCTGCAGCCATTGATTGATGAGTTGAACTTACTGTGGCATGAAGGTGTGAAAGCATATGATGTATCAATGAAACAAAACATTAGATTACATGCTACTTTGATATGGACTATAAATGACTTTCCTACTTATGAAATAATGTCTGGGTGGTCGACTGCGGGCAAGTTAGATTGCCCTTATTGTATGGAAGACACAAAAGAATTCACTTTGAAACTTAGGGGTAAAACTCATGGTTTGACTGTCACCATAGATTCTGTCCAATGCAACATGATTTTAGGAGAAATACTAGTGATTTTATGAAGAATAAGATTGATTTTGAGGAGCCACCGCCAATTTTGTTGTGAGAAAAAATTTGAGATAGAGTGAGAAATCTGCCTTAGGTAATAGAGTCTCCACCATCCAGGATACCTGGTTATGGTGTTACACATAACTGGACCAAACGAAGCATTTTTTGGGAGTTAGATTACTGGAAGGATAATCTTCTACCTCATAATCTGGATCCCATGCATATTGAAAGAAACTTCTTTGACAACCTATTTAATACTGTGATGGATGTAAGTAACAAAACAAAAGATAACTTGAAGGTCAGGATGGACTTAAAAGAGTATTGTCGATGCAGTGAGTTGTACCTGACATACTTAAACAATAAGATTCCGAAGCCCAATGCTAGTTACAAATTCCCTTTGTAGGATAAAAGAGTGATTTATGATTGGGTTAATAATTTTATAATGCCAGATGGATATGCATCAAATTTGTCTAGGTATGTTGACATGAAGGAAGGAAAGTTGACTTCTATGAAGATCCATGACTATCATATTTTCATGGAGTCATTGATGTCTATTGCATTCTGTACATTGCTCGATAGAATTTGGAAGCCCATAATAGATATAAGCTTATTTTTCAAAGACTTATGTTCTAACACATTAAGGGAGGCGAACCTATCTTTGATGGATATCAACATTCGCTTAACCTTAAACAAGTTTGCAAAAAATTTTCCTTCTATTTTTTTATATTATGGAGCATCCTCCAATTCACCTTGTGCGAAAGGCGCGACTTGGAGGGCCTGTTCAGTGTCGATAGATGTATCCCTTTGAGAGGTATTGACATTTAAAATTTACCTTCATGTGTTTTAATTGAACATGATTTCATCTAAAAAATCATACTACACAGGACTATTGACAAATGTAAGCAGACCATAAAAAACAGATCTTGAATTGAGGGATCAATATGTGAGGCTTATTTGGCTAAATAGATTTCTTATTTTTATTTATATTATTTTGAACATGACGTACCATGTCTGAGAAACCGACCTAATAGGCATGATGATGGAGACTATACAGATCCTTCGGCACCACCATTTTAAATATTCAATCAACCAGGTAAATAAAGTCTGAAAGGTGGTCTAGTTGATATTTAAATGAGGTGGAGCTTAAGTCAGCTACAACACATGTATTATTAAATTGTCCCGAGGTCCTGCCATTTTATAAATGACTATATTTATATTAAGGACAATCATTCAAGGTCTATATAAGCTTTAACTCATGAAAGTCATAACTTTGTCGGACAATTACTCGTGACTTTACACGGGGATACTGCTATTTATCCTATGTTTTTAGTGTGGTTTAGAGAATATGTAAGTGTAGCTTACATATTTAACACGATTTACACTTTTGTTCAATCTCATGTACATTTAAATTCTAACTTTTTTTGAACTTTTTATAGGTTCATAATCCACTTAATTATGACCCAAATGACCAATTTTTACATGATATAGCTAGGGGACCTGATGCTAAAGTCAGGAAGTTTTCTAAGTACCCTGTCAATGTGTACAGATTTCATACAGAAGAGTTCTCTAAGGGTAAGAAAACCAACAATAGTGGGGTTTGGGTGAAAGGTGATGGCGGTGTTGATTATTATGGTGTGCTTTAGGAGATTTTAGAACTTAATTATCATTTTGGTTGGCCAAAGAAAAAATTGGTTCTCTTTCGGTGTAAGTGGTATGATCCTACACCTAAGTTAGGTACAAAGGTGCACCCTCAATACAAAATAGTTGAAATTAAGCGTAAAAGGGAGTATGGACTCTATGATCCATTTGTCATTGCATAAAATGTGAAACAAGTGTATTACACTCCTTATCCTTTGTGTAAGAATAAATCTGCATGACAGGTAGTTATAAAAACAAAGTCCATGGGTAGAGTTGTAGCAGAAGATGCATTGGATGTAACGTATCAGAATGACATTTCAAGTGTTGAATAAAGGGTGGATGATGAATTAACAGATGAGTTGCAGCATAATGAACGCCCATATAAAGAATTTGATCCTTCTAAACTTAGATTGAATGTTCATTATTATGGAAAAGGAACAACCGGGGAAAATGACGAGGAAGATCTAACTGATGAAAATAAAATAAGCGAAGAAGAGTTACTTGATGAAAATGAAATAAGTGATGAGGAAGAATTAATGAATGAATCTAAAACAAGCGACGAGGATTGAGTTGGTATTATTAGTAGTAATGTGTTGTAACAAGGTCTTGAATTGTATTTTAGCTACTGTTTTTTGATATTTTTCTTGACAATATAGTGTCTTTTATTTGTTAACATTTGTAGTGCCAGTAAGAAAATTTCTAGTTGTTTGATTAAATAGCAGTGGTAAAACTACTGGTACTATGTATAATTTGCTTGTCTTGTTGCATTTTCTTAAATCCTACTTCTTTAGATCCTCTGTATAAAGCAAGTCATTTGAATCCTGATAAGATTTTTTGATGAAAATGACATTAGTAACTCCATGAACAAAATTAAGGTTTGTTTTCAATAGTTTTCAACATCCCATGCTTGATCTAAGCAGTTAGTTGTATGATTCCTGATTAGTCATTCAGATTATACATTCACTCCTCTTGTGAGGTCTTGGTTTGAAAACAGGTTTTACATTGAACAAAATAATTTCAATCCATTACCTATTTGTATAATATTAGATTCATACGTAGGCCTCTTGGAAGTTCTTCTATCTAGTATAATAATATTGTGGATTTGTAGTTTTCTAGACTTCTGTTTAGAGATTTTTTCCCTTTGCAATAATGGTGAATGAGGTGTAATTGCTTATGTGTTTATTTTCCTATCTCCAGTGCATATTATAGACATTTTAGCAAATTAAAATTGTTCCAAAATATTTGATTACAGGAAAACAAGATGAGGCTTTCTTTCACTCAGTACTACAGGGAATACTGAATTTAATTTTCGTTTGATCTAAGAAACATATATGGGCAACATAACACAGACTAACTACTTTTGTGTTTTTTTTCCAGGTGGTTAATAAAGAAAATCAATGGCATCAAAAGTTCATGGTAATGGACGGTGTAAGAAAGATAAGAAAGGACCTGATAATCTTTGTGCAGGTCAATATACACCACCACCACCACCACCTATTACCACAAATCTTCAACCAACTACGACAAATATTATTCCTCCCCCAAGGGAAACTATTTCACTATTAAATGCATTTCTTGTGCCCCCACTGCAAAACCAGTTCCAGCCCTCTTCTCCTTATAATAGTCTATACAGTAGCTCTTCATTTGTACCTTCAACATCATCCACACCTAGACTTTCTGGACTGAGAATTAGAGGTCCCATTACATTAACATCCCCCTCCATTGATAGTACTGTAGCGTCTAATGCTATAGCAGCTGCTTTCTAAATTCTGAAATTTAAAGAGGTAGTAGAATATGACAGCAATGGGTGGCTAATTATCGCCCCTGATGGTAATGGATAAGTAAATCTTATGTTTTTCTGAAATTTTTAAAATTTTTGAAAGCTAAGATAATTTAATATAATTTTATTGTAGGTTCATTCCCGCAAATAGTGGCGGACATATGGTTGTAGAAGCAATTAAACCATTTTACATGGACTCATAGGGTAGTTGGAACGAGATTCGACCCGACATCAGAGTGCTTATGTGGAATCAGTTTGTGGTATAATCAAAATCAAAGAATTTACCATTTTAGTATGCTATCAATGATGAATTTACCTTTGTATTTTTCAACTCATTTCATGACTTTATATTAAATTATTTTGCAGATAAAGTGTGCATGGAATTCTTGTCATGATAATGAAATACAATGCATTTTTCAGTTGAAAACAACTCAACAGATCAAAGAACACTTGTATGAGGCCTCGAGGAACTTGAAAAAACTCGGTTGGCTGAATGTTAATGTGTGGGATCAGTTCTTGAAAAAATGGGATACTCCTTAATATAGCGCAAGGAGGGAACGAGCAAAGGTAAATAGAGCATCTCAAATGGGTGGCTCGTTGCATACTGGAGGTTCGATGAGTTTCGCTACCCACCGATGAAAATTGGTAATATTAGATTAAATTTTTTATTTGTTTGATTTAGTTCAATGTTCTAAACCGCTACATAGTGAAGCCGTATGGGGCTCTTTCAATTCACTATTGTTGTTATCTTCTTGTTGTTGTTCATCTTGAATTCTAGTGATGCCGTGTGTGGCATATTTCAATTCACTAGTATTGTTGACATCTTGTTTCTCTTGTTGTTGTTCATCTTAAAGTTTAGTGAAGCCGTGTGTGGCCTATTTCGATTCACTAGCATTGTTGATATTATGTTTCTCTTGTTGCTTCTTGTTTCTTTTTTTGTGAACTTGATCTTGTATCACACTACCTAATGGTTTTAGAAAGTAAGAAGAAGAGAATTAGTCTGTATGGGAAGGGTGCCTAATTCCCTACCGTATTTGGCTCTACTACTCTCTCTTTCTTCCCTATCTTTCTTTCCTTCTTGATCTTTTATATTGAGCCTTTCATTTTTAATAGGTTGAAGGTTACATCACACTTCTCCAATGAATTATGATCCTTCTTTGGCACCTCTACCTTTTTATATAGTTCAGTGATTAAAGGGGCTAAAAGTTTCTTTTGTTCAGTGACCAAAGTCCTTACTATCCATTTTATGTCGGCCTTGTTGATTTTAGATTTCAAATCTATATTGGATGGGTTTGGAACCCTTATAGAGTCATTGATAGTTTTAGCATCCACTGATACATTGTTTCCTAGAATATGATAATTTGGAGAGGCAAATACTAGACTAAGATTGGAAGTGTGTCATAGAACCTCCGAAATATGTTCAGGTTGCATGTCTGTGATGAAGTTATAATGAAATGTCTTTCTGAAAATTTGTTAGCATAAAGATAAACATTGGCACATTTCTAGTATCTTTGGTTTCTGAACATTTCTCGTATCTTTGGCACATTTCTGTTGAATGTGCAAGTGAACCTGCTGATATCTACAATCACTTAAGAGTAATTATATGTAAAAGCACTTAGAGTAATAATTTGTGAAAGTGAACCTGGTGACGTCTATTAATACTAACCACTTAAGTTTATTTGATGTTTAATTGGAACCAGTGTTTTCTCTCAACTTTCTTACTCTTGTTGTTCTTCAAAGCCTCGTTGCTTTGAATGTTGACTTCCAAGGATTAAGTTCTTAAATATGGGGATATGAGATGGATCTAATGTTTTTACAAAATTTATTAGACAAAGTCTGAACCAATCCCATCAGAAAAGGTCATAGAACTTTACTAAGGATCCACATCTATAATTTTTCTTATTCTGCAGACAATAATCTGAAATGCTTCAAAAATTAAGAGAATTCCCAGTGTAGTGGCACTAACACTCTTGGTGATGTGTACAAATACTGCATATATTGAGTTGTTCCATGGACTAACTTTTTAACTTTACTCATGAGGTTCATTACTGACGTTTCTTCTGCTTTGCTGGTCATATTATTTTGAAAGCCAATTAAGATCCATTGCCTGCATCATTGATGATAGGCGAATTTACACGCCTATAGCACTAGATTTTACCCATATTTTAGCCAAGTTTTGAGAACAAATTATATAATTCATGCACTTTTAGTCCTTTTTCCTATAAGTGAGCTAACGAACATGATTAGCAAAGTTTCAGGTATAAATGATGCAGAATTCAACATTTTATGGATAACTTGACGCCAAATAAAGCTTCACGAAAGGAGAAAAGGGAGTCTTGGACGCCAAGGACCAAAAGTGGCGCATGGAAAATCTGTCCCGGGCTAAAACAACAATTCTGAAGACTTTGGGGACTAGCAGTAATTTATTAGGATTAGGATAATAATACATTAACCTAGTACAATTGGGTTAAGTATTTCATTAGCTTAGTAGGATTTGGTTAAGTATTTCATTAGCTTAGTAGGAATAGGATATGAGTATTATAAATACCCTATTTTGCTAGAGATTTTATACATTCTAGTTTTAAATCTCATCTTACCTTACAACTCTTCTAACCCTTCCATTAATTCTACTTTTTATTCTTCTTCTATTCATTTATTCAATTCTTAATTTCCACAATAAGAGAATCGTTACTTGCAAGAGAAGTTCACGCCTAACGCCTACCACACCATTACTACACGAAATCTTTATTGTGGTATAATAACAATGTCTATTGTGATTTCCTTCGCACTCATGGGTAACTAAACCTCTCTGTTAGGGTTATGGAAGCCGTATGAGATACTATCTATTGCTATGAGTTTGTGAGTTTGTGACACGTATGCTGCTTATATCATTATTCTCTTTATCTTAATCTAAATTCTTTGTGGTTGCAAACTCAAGAATACGCCAGTATAGCATTAACTTGTTCGAAAGAAAAGTTATATGTCTGGAAAAGAGATAATGTCAAGGTAGTAGGGTCCCATCCCCTATTAAAAAGTTAGTGTCGTAAATGGATTAACCTCTTGGAGAATTTGTACCGTTAGATACGCTTTAAGCTCAAAAGAGTTAAAGTGAAATAATCCTCGAATAGGTCGAAAGACGCCTGGATTTACCATCGAATACAATTCTCTATAAGCACATACATGTTTGAATCCCGCATAACTCATAGCCAATAGAGACGTAAACTCAAAAGGTGGACATAACCCCAACTTCTCAATTCTCATTGTTTTACAACCTACTAAACATTCTTTCTTTTACTTTGCTATTTTTCAGTTTTTACTTTGATATTTTGGTTACACATTACAATCCCCCCTTTTTACGAGACTTGCACTAAAAGTCTAGTAATCGTTGCTTACTTGTTGACCAAGCTATTCCCTGTGGGATCGTTACCCAACCTAGTTGGGTTCTATATTTGACTACGACCGTTTTACACTCCTACGAGAGTTGTAGATTGAGCGTTATCAAAAAATTGGCGCCGTTGCCGGGGAATACGAGTGTCAATTAAGTTTGTGATAATTACTAGACCCTTTGGTCAAAGATTCTCGTACTTTTACTTTTAGTTTTTGTTTTTGTTTACTGCAGGTTTTTATTCAGTGCATGCCCCATACTCGAAGTTCTGGTAAACCATTATTACCTATCAATCCTGAACCACAACGAATTGGCAGAATGGAGGCACAAATGGAAATCGAAAGAATGGCTGCTCAACAGGAGCAGGCGAGATTAGCTGCTCTTGTCGCTGCCCAAGTACACCAACAAAACATTCATAACCCTGGGCGAGCAACAAATCCTGACGATGAGGATTTAGGTGATGACGAGTTACTAAACCCAAGGCATGATGCTGAAATCGTAACACCTGCCAACAGAAGAGGTCGTCAAGCTCGGTTTAGATATGATCGCCAACCCATGCAACCAGCTTTTGACAACGATGATGATGATCTTGATAGAGCAGCAATTGAGCCAACTTTCAGCAGCACTCAATCAAAGAAAGGCTGGCACTTTACCTAGCGATACTGTACAAAACCCAAGGAATGATGGGTCATGCATGGCCATTACTACCCGAAGTGGTAAGGTGCTGGAAACTTTAGTAAAAAGTAAGCAAGTGGTTCACGAAGCAGCGGATATTGATGATAAAGCGAAAGGAGAAGCATCCGCAGAACAAGGCCATGACGTCAACCCCAATGATTTGCAACCTGAAAAAGCTGAAAAACGGAAGCAAGAGGAGAAGAAAGCCGTGGAGATAACAATTCCATACCCACCACCACCTTTCCCTCAAAGATTGAAGAAGGTGGCGGATGACACGAAGTTCAATAAATTCATGACTATGTTAATGCAGCTGACCATTAATGTTTCATTGGTGGAAGCACTTGAACAAATGCCTGGGTATGCAAAATTTATGAAGGATCTTTTGACAAAGAAGCGGGTAGCAAGTTATGAGTTGAAAGATGATGTTCATCACTGCAGTGCAATCGCGACTCGATCAATAGTTCAGAAGAAGGCTGACCCCGGTGCTTTCACTATTCCTTGCACCGTTGGATCTTTAAATTTTGCCAAGGCATTATGTGATTTAGGAGCCAGCATCAATTTGATGCCACTATCTATCTATAAAAATTTGGGGTTGGGTGATCCTACCCCAACCAATATGAGGCTCGTAATGGCGGATAGGTCGGTAAAATGACCTGTTGGTATTCTATGTGATGTATTGGTAAAGGTTTCTTCATTCATATTTCTGGCAGACTTTGTTATTTTGGATTGTGAGGCAGATTCAGAAGTTCCCATAATCTTGGGGCGCCCTTTCCTTGCTACGGGAAGTGTGCTTATTGATTTGAGAGCTAATGAGCTTTCATTCCGAATAAATGACGAAGTAGTTCGCTTTGATGTTTGCAAATCAATTAAGCAATCCAAAGAGCTGAATGTATTCTCGGTGGCTGATGTTTACTTTGATGATGAGAAAGAATTACTTGAAGAGGAGCAGCTGATTGATGACCCATTGGCGACTTTGCTTATGAATTATGAGAGTAAGGATGCTGAAAATTGTGAAGAAGCTATTTGTGCTCTATCAGGATTAGGGACATATCGCCATACTCCCAAGAAGCTGGACCTTGATCTCAAAAATCGACCCACACCACCAGCTAAGCCATCTATTGAAGAGCCACCCACGTTAGAATTAAAGGAGCTGCCAAGTCATTTAAAGTATGCATTCTTAGGAAGCAGAAATACACTTCCAGTCATTGTGGCGGCAGATTTGGGTGAGAAACAAGTTGCAGCTCTCATTGCTATTCTACGAAAGTATATAAGAGCCATTGGATGGACTATTAATGATATTATTGGTATTCCACCTGGGATTTGTACACACAAGATTCAGGTTGAAGAGAATTGCACACCCATCATTGAGCATCAAAGGCGTTTAAACCCACCTATGCAAGAAGTGGTAAAGAAAGAAATAATTAAGTGGTTAGACGCAGGAGTTGTGTATCCAATCTCTGACAGTACATGGGTAAGCCCGGTACAATGTGTTCCCAAGAAATGAGGCATGACGGTGGTCGCGAATGAAAAGAATGAGCTTATTCCACTTAGACCCGTCATCGGATGGAGGGTATGCATGGACTACCGAAAGCTAAATTCATGGACACTCAAAGATCACTTTCCAATGCCATTTATGGACCAAATGCTTGATCGATTAGCGGGAAAAGGATGATTTTGTTTCTTAGATGGTTATTCAGGCTATAATCAGATTTGTATTTCCCCCGAAGACCAAGAGAAGACAACGTTCACATGCCCATATGGTACGTTTTCCTTCAAACGTATGCCATTTGGGCTATGTAACGCACCAGTCACCTTTCAGCGATGTATGATGTCCATTTTTTCTGATATGGTTGAAGACACTTTGGAGGTATTTATGGACGATTTTTCAGTTGTTGGTGAGTCTTTTGAAGCGTGCTTGGCAAACCTAAGCATGGCATTGGAAAGATATGTAGAATTCAACCTAGTGCTGAATTGGGAGAAGTGCCACTTTATGGTAAAAGAAGGTATCGTTCTTGGGCATAAAATCTCCTAAAGAGGAATTGAGGTGGATTGAGCAAAAATTGAAGTTATTAAGAAGCTGCCACCCCCAATCTCTGTGAAATGTGTTCGTAGTTTCCTCGGTCACGCAGGTTTCTATCGACGGTTTATCAAAGACTTCTCCAAAATTGCTAGTCCATTGTGCAAACTCTTGGAGAAAGATACAAAGTTTGACTTCAATGAAGATTGTGTGAAGTCATTTGAATGCCTCAAAGAAAAACTAATTGAAGCCCTTATCATGGTAACACCAGATTGGTCTCTCCCGTTCGAAGTCATGTGTGATGCTAGTGGGGTAGCCGTTGGTGCTGTACTTGGACAAAGAAAGGAGAAGATATTTTATCCTATCTACTATGCGAGTAAGGTCTTGAACGAAGCCCAAAAGAACTACGCTGCCACAGAACAAGAGCTCCTAGCGGTTGTGTATGCGTTTGAGAAGTTTCGAGCTTATTTGTTGGGTACCAAAGTGATAGTTCATATAGACCATGCAGCTCTAAGGTATCTAATGACAAAGAAGGATGCAAAACCAAGACTAATTCGATGGGTTTTACTGTTGCAAGAATTTGATTTCGAGGTTAAAGATAGAAGAGGTTGTGAGAACCAAGTGGCTGACCATCTGTATAGACTCGAGAACGAGCATGTGGCGCAGCCTGAAATCGAGATTGATGATGCATTCCCTGATGAGGAGATCTTAGCAGCAACAATGGAAGGATTACCATGGTATGCCGACTTTGCAAATTTTGTGGTGAGTAATGTGATACCTGCAAACTTATCTTACCATCAAAAGAGGAAGTTTATGCATGACGTACAACACTACTTTTGGGATGAGCCATATTTGTTTCGATGATGTGCGGATAGTGTTATTCGATGATGTATATCCCATGTAGAGGTGCCTAATATATTGGAAGCATGCCACACTTCCCAAGTTGGTGGACATCACGCAGGTAATCGGACAGCAAGAAAGGTATTACAAAGTGGATATTATTGGCCTTCGATATTCAGAGATGCCTACGACTTTGTTAGAAGATGCGACCAATGCCAAAGAAAAGGTGCTATTTTGAAACACCATGAGATGCCCATGTCAAAAATCCTTGAAGTAGAGCTCTTTGACGTATGGGCTATTGATTTTATGGGTCCATTTGTAAATTCGTTTGGAATGAAGTACATCCTAGTTGCTGTAGATTATGTCTCAAAATGGGTTGAAGCTGTAGCGTTGGCCGACAATGAGGGAAAGCGTGTTGTAGCATTCTTAAAGAGAAATATCTTCTCTCGCTTTGGAGTACCACGTACTATTATAAGCAATGGAGGATCTCAGTTTTGCAACAAGCTATTCAAATCCGTGTTGGCAAAATATGGTGTCAAGCAACATAAGGTAGCCACGCCTTATCACCCACAAACTAGCAGCCAGGTAGAGGTTTCCAACCGAGAGATCAAGCAAATCCTTACTAAAACAGTAAATGCTAATAGGACAGATTGGTCTCGGAAGCTGGACGATGCACTATGGGCCTATAAGACTGCATTCAAAACACCAATTGGCATGTCCCCTTATCAACTAGTTTATGGGAAGGCTTGTCACTTACCCATTGAGCTTGAGCATAAGACATTGTGGGCATTAAAGCGATTGAATCTGAATTGGGATGATGCAATGAATCTGAGATTGGAGCAACTAAACGAGATGGATGAATTCCGTCTACATGCTTATGAGAGATCGGACCTATACAAGGAGCGGATGAAGAAGTATCATGATCAGCGGATTGTTCGACGAAACTTTCAAAAGGATGATATGGTGCTTCTCTTCAACTCCAGATTGAAGATATTCCCAGGTAAGTTAAAGTCCAAGTGGTCTGGTCCATACAAAGTTATCCAAGTCTACTCGTCTGGAGTAGTTGAGTTGGAAGACACCAATGGTGTTATCTTCAAAGTGAATGGCCAACGAGTTAAACCCTATATCGGTCCTCTTGATTCGATAAATTATATGGCCATCACATATCTCGACGAAGTCTAAGTACTCGAGGTAACTATGTCGTGCCGCGACAATAAATAAGGCGCTAGATGGGAGGCAACCCATCGTTTATCGTTTTTCATTTTTTTTCGTTCTAGTATGTGTTTTGCTTTTGATTAATAAAAATCCAAAAAGAAGAGTCGTGCCCCGACCAAGACTAAGGCGCTTGGTGGGAGGCAACCCATCGTACTAATCGTTTTCATTGGTTTTGAGCAAATGTAGGTGCAAGAGGTATACAACGAGGAGATCGGTTTCAAATTTCAATTTGGACGGATTGCATGGTAAAGGTGGTAAGTTAGGAATGAAGATGCAAAAGGCTATGGATTGAGCATTTCTCATGAAACTATAGGCATCGAACAAGGCTAGGCCTAGGTAAAACTAGGCCACGAACAAGGCAAGGCCTATACTATAGCCTAAGGCCTCGGAATCTAGTGTGCCATAGCATAGGCGCCACCCATTCTCAAGTATGCCATAGCATAGGCGCCGCCTATGCTAAAGCCTTTTGTCTCTGAATCTCAAATACAAAGTGAAAGGCGCCACCTATGGTCACTAAAGGCTTTGCACTAGGCGCCGCCTATGCTCACCAAAGGCAAAGAAAAAGGCGCCGCCTATGCCAAGCATAGGCAAAGTTAAAGGCGCCACCTATGGTCACTTTTTGTCTCCAAAACTGATTTTAAATGGGACAAAACCCGACCCAACCTTTTTCTATAAATAGGAGACTTAGTCTTGAAGCACAAACACATTGAAAACCTAACTAGGCGCCGCACATACTCTCAAAATCATCTCAAAAATTTTCCTTTTGCTCTAATTCTTCATAAGAACATCAACCAAAGACATTAATCAAGTAAGTACTTCTTTGTTCTTCATTTATTTTTCGTAAGTACTACATTATCATGCCTATTATGAATTGCTAAATCTTGAAGAAATAGTGGTGATAAGAATGTGTTTGAATTGTTGATACACAACCAAGTGAGTGTACATATACGTTGGGATAATCTTAACTTGTTTCCAACTTGAATTTTATTTTGATGCATTGTTATACTACTTACGGAATTGCCATATTCATTAACATTGCATAGTCTTGTCACTTGAATATTTACATGTTGGAATGACTTGTTCATCGGAATGAGACTTATAGTGGCCTGCCAACATAGGAGGTTGTGATTATTGTTAGATGCTATACCTTTATGTAATCCCTATGTAGTAGTCTTGCTATATCCATTATGAAAGTATTGCAAAGATTACAAGAAGGGTGTCATCTCTGATTTGATTGTTGGAATATAGCACCTAAAACGTATGTCGATGAAGTCTAAGTAATCGACCACTTTTACTTCACTAATTTGTATCAACAATCTAAGTGTGGGGTGGTACCCCTATTGCTTGTGTATAGATTGTATCCATTGAGATGATGCTAACATGAACATTGTTCTAAGTCTCAGGTACAATGGCACCCAAAGAAAGACAAGGCAAAGATAAGGCTACCACTTCCCAAAAAGGCAAGAAAAGAGGCCGCAAAGAGCAAGGAGAATCATCCTCAATGCAATTACCACGCCGCATGTTTGGAATAAAATGGGTTTTTGAGGAGGAAGCGAAGGAATGGTATAGGAACAACAAGGAAAGAAAATATGTTCATGTGGACTTGATAAACAAGGAAAGCCTAGCGAAGAAGGAGCCGTGCATGTTGGCCAAGATCATGGCATTACATCTTGATTTCATATTCCAAGACATGGGAGAATGTAATCTCGATTTGACAAGAGAATTTTATGCCAACTGGTCGCCGAAAACCACAGGCAGCGAGGTCAAGATTCGGGGCCAAGTTTTACAACTCAATGCGGATTTCTTCAACTCCTTTCTTGGCTTGCCTTCAGTCGATCCATCACCATTCAAAGAGCTGTACAGTAGACCTCCATATAGAGGAATTCGACACACACTTTGTGGAAGTAGATCCATGGCAAGGTGGAGTAGACAAAAAGACACCGTGCGACACAACACCTTCCCATATGCTTCTTTGAATAGGGAAGCAAGGATATGGTTGCGTATTGTCAACTCTTGCCTCATACCAGGGACCCAGTACACCAAGATAACAAGAGATAGAGTGTTCTTGGTATACGTGTTGATGACGAATGTCCCTATCAACTTTGGGGCAATTATTCGATCCACCATGCGGAAATCCAGGCTACACAAGCGGTCCCATTTCAGTTTCGGCAACTTGTTGACTGCAATCTTGAGGAAGGAAGACATCGAAGAGGAACCGGCTGATCATAGACTCCCACACAATCCAAAGAAGGTTGACCTCACAAAGGTTAAAGATGCTGAAACCACACATGGCGTCAACCTTACTACGGCAGAGAGACATGCTCGGGATGAGAGTTTCTTTCGCCATCTTTATGGCATGACTCGGTTTACAATGATGAGTGGTGGACGTGTTCCAACTGCTGCAGAGATCCAATAGCTAGATCATGACTATCCAATGAATGTGCATGCAAGGGAGATATGTGGAGTAGGTACATATTTTGAAGAACCTCTTGATGACGATGTGCCGACCGATGATGAGCGACGAATACCAGACTCCGACGTAGAGGAGAATTCTGATGATGACGACTCCTATGATGATTCCGACGAAGGGGGTATGACCCCCGACATAGGGGAGGAGTCCGACTGACCAGGTTCTTCATATTTATTTTCCACTGAGGATAGTGTCCCGTTTAAGTGTAGGGTGGTGGTACTTGCATACTATACTTCTTTATCCGCATTTGCATTTATTTATGTTTGTTTGTTTTAGTTTTTTTTGTTTTTTATTTTTTTTTTGTATTTAAATTTTTTTTACTTAGCTTCGCATGAAATTATTCTAATAGGCAGCATGAGATTATAACAAGAGTTTGTGCTAAAATCATGACTATTGAGACGTTTAGGCTCTAATTGTGACTCACTATGTGATATTGTGTGGTTCAATTCCTTCATCTGTTGGGGCAAGAGTCTATACTACTCCCAATAAAGTTGACCATGTGCCTTGTGTGTGTGAGATATTGTATATTCTGTGCTTGCGGCTGATGCTAGAACTTGCCTGGTATGTATGTAAAGCGAAAATAAAGAGTGCAAGTTTTAGGAGATGATTTAGGCATTTCTTTGGCAACCTGTAATTGTTTACCCTCATTCTAACCTACCCATGGATATCATCCTAGTTAAACCCTTTTGAGCCTTTAGCCTATGTTCTTTGACAGCCTCATATGTAAGCCTAATCCATTTTTTTTTCAAGACCATAATTTAATCCAAATTCCTACGTGCTTTAAAGTGTAAAGTCATGTGACAAAATAAGAGGAAGTTGGGTAAGTATGATGCTTTAGAATGTAATGGTGCTTGAATTTGTTATGAAAAAGAATTGCTATCATAAGAGGTATGTTATGAAAAGAAAAAGGAAAGGAAAGCTGAAAAGTTGCTTAAAATTGAAAAACAAAAGAGGAGAAAAAGGGTGGTAGAGTAAAAGAAGGTAGAAAGGTTGTTCGAAAGAAAGTTATTAATGGCATAATGTGATGTATTAAAGTTCTTAGGTACATAGTCATTATTTCTGGCCAAAATAGTCCTACCCGTCCCTTAGCCTACATTACAACCATCAAAAGACCTATTTGATCCTAAGCTTAGCATTATAATATTTAGTGGAGCATTACACTAAGGGCAAGCCTATGGTCATCAGTTGCAACATATGAATTCTTTGTGAGAGCGAGAGCAAGGATACTTTTATACCCATGTTTGAAAAATATGCTATACTTCTGAGTGATTATGGGTAATATATTGTGAGACACACATGGTTGATGAGTTTTGGGTAGTTGTGTATAATTCTTTGTACCTTAACTTTTGGATATGAATTAACTACCATCACGAGTCTATGTTGGAGGTTGAATTGTTTCTACTAATGATCAGAAAACTACTCTTTGTTAATGATTGGCGTGCTTGTCTTGATGAATATTTTGTGTTGTTACTGTGAAATCCCAAGTAGATGTTTAGATGGACATGATAGTTTGTTCGAGGACGAACAAAGATTTAAGTGTGGGATGTTGATGATAGGCGAATTTACACGCCTATAGCACTAGATTTTGCCCATATTTTAGCCAAGTTTTGAGAACAAATTATATAATTCATGCACTTTTAGTCCTTTTTCCTGTAAGTGAGCTAACGAACATGATTAGCAAAGTTTCAGGTATAAATGATGCAGAATTCATTTTATGGATAACTTGACACCAAAGAAAGCTTCACGAAAGGAGAAAAGGGAGTCTTGGACGCCAAGGACCAAAAGTGACGCATGGAAAATCTGTCCCGGGCTAAAACAGCAATTCTGAAGACATTGGGGACTAGCAGTAATTTATTAGTATTAGGATAATAATACATTAACCTAGTACAATTGGGTTAAGTATTTCATTAGCTTAGTAGGATTTGGTTAAGTATTTCATTAGCTTAGTAGGAATAGGATATGAGTATTATAAATACCCTATTTTGCTAGAGATTTTATACATTCTAGTTTTAAATCTCATCTTACCTTACAACTCTTCTAACCCTTCCATTAATTCTACTTTTTATTCTTCTTCTATTCATTTATTCAATTCTTAATTTCCACAATAAGAGAATCGTTACTTGCAAGGGAAGTTCACGCCTAACGCCTACCACACCATTACTACACGAAATCTTTATTGTGGTATAATAACAATGTCTATTGTGATTTCCTTCGCACTCATGGGTAACTAAACCTCTCTGTTAGGGTTATGGAAGCCGTATGAGATACTATCTATTGCTATGAGTTTGTGAGTTTGTGACACGTATGCTGCTTATATCATTATTCTCTTTATCTTAATCTAAATTCTTTGTGGTTGCAAACTCAAGAATACGCCAGTATAGCATTAACTTGTTCGAAAGAAAAGTTATATGTCTGGAAAAGAGATAATGTCAAGGTAGTAGGGTCCCATCCCCTATTAAAAAGTTAGTGTCGTAAATGGGTTAACCTCTTGGAGAATTTGTACCGTTAGATACGCTTTAAGCTCGAAAGAGTTAAAGTGAAATAATCCTCGAATAGGTCGAAAGACGCCTGGATTTACCATCGAATACAATTCTCTATAAGCACATACATGTTTGAATCCCGCATAACTCATAGCCAATAGAGACGTAAACTCAAAAGGTGGACATAACCCCAACTTCTCAATTCTCATTGTTTTACAACCTACTAAACATTCTTTCTTTTACTTTGCTATTTTTCAGTTTTTACTTTGATATTTTGGTTACACATTACAATCCCCCCTTTTTACGAGACTTGCACTAAAAGTCTAGTAATCGTTGCTTACTTGTTGACCAAGCTATTCCCTGTGGGATCGTTACCCAACCTAGTTGGGTTCTATATTTGACTACGACCGCTTTACACTCCTACGAGAGTTGTAGATTGAGCGTTATCAATCATCTGAAGTTCAAATCTCATATTATTCTTCTACTTTGTGGGCCATATTTTTCTAATATGCTTTACCAAACGACCCCTTAGGAATACGATCCAGGATATTATGATCAACAGTACATGGTTTCAGAGTGAATAAATACTTTTAGTGTTTAATAGAAGCTTAGCAATCTTGTGTCACCATATTCTCATCTACTGTTCTTCTTCTGAATTCTTTGAATGGCAAGTCTTCTTTCTCTTTCTCTAATAACTGAATAAAAGTAATTAGTATTACTATAATTATCTTTAAGCTACTTAATCTTTTTCTTTTGTCTTAGCATAGAGTCATGCTTGTTGAGCCAATACACATATTTAGTATGCTCCCTATTCAGCTCTTGTCTAGAGTTTTCAGATCTAGTAACCAAGTCTACATCCTTAAGATGTTGCATCTTAGTCTCCCACACTTTAGTTTGGTCATTGAAATAACCAATACTATTTCTAGATTATTGCTTAAGTTAGCCTCAAGTTATATGCCTTTGCTTTGTTCCACTGTTTAGATTAGTGAACGAATTACTTGATTGATTCTTCAATTTTAGGTCTTATGTAGAGACTATAAATGCAAAACTGATCCGGATGGAATGAAAGTACAGTTTACCATTATTTACACTATTATCTGTTACGCTTCTGCTTAGCAAAACAAATGACATAGGGCATTCAGCTTTGTACATATGTCCACATGAGTGGGGGTATGATTGTAGTTACACATATTAGTTGAGTGTTAGATTCTTGGGCCTTGGTGCCCTGCATCTTATTGTTACATGTAGTACTTTGCAATCTTCAAAGTCATTATCACTGGATATGTTGGTATCCTTTCTCCACCCTTTCTTCTTGTTTTAACATACAGACAGAAAATATAGGGGTTTGCATTAGATGGGTGCATTGCCTATTGCGCAACAACTGTTGTCTCCATTAGCGTAAAAGTCAATCTTAGAACATTAAAATGGAAGGTTTTCTTGTTCAAGTCATGCTTGAATTCATGCAACTTGGTTCTTGAAATTGTCTCTAGATGATTGTATTGCTAGAAATGCCCTCATTCGGTCCCCCCCTTTGGCGCATTGGCTCCCTATATACTTGTAGACCTCTTCCAAACTATCTACTTATAGCTTAAATAATTGAAAAGAATCCACCTAAACTACTACTTCTGTTGGATTTGAGTATTTTCGAATCATGGACTCCATGATCTATTTGTATTAGTCTTAAGATGTTTTGGTCTACGCTGCCCGAACTTGTCTTGATACTTGCATTATCTCTTTTTCAAAATTTTTGCAGGAATATGAAAATGGGGGAAAGGAGCACCCTTTTATTGATGTCTATGAAGAGACATATAGGAAGAAAACAAGGATGGTACAAGAGGATATTAAGTTGAAACGCGTGCTAAGAATGCATATGTAAGACAATAACTTTTACATACATTGTTTTATTATTAATCAATTTTGGTTGTTTACATACTAACAAATAATTTTCTTTCTTGAAGAATTTTTAAAAAAACATAGAAGAGTGGCGTCAAACCCAACCTACTTCAGAGGATGGTACCATGATCCAACCATCACCTGCAAAGCTGAATAATATGTGGACAACTGTGGTAGGTTGTCCAAAGAAAGGTAGAACCTAGGGGACAGGGGTTCTCCAATCCTTGAGTAGTCCTTCGTTGTTTCCCAGTTCCTCTTCTACTTTGCAAACTATGAAAGAAATGGAAGCGATGAAAAAGCAAATTATGGAATTGACACGGAAATGTGCAGCTAATGATGCTAAGTTTGCTAAATTTGATAAATTGGAGGAGTTGGTTAAGAAGCACATGCTGCAAGTCATTTCCTAACGAGGAAGATAATGAATTTGATGATAATTAGATTGTAGTTATTTTTCTTGTTTTTGGTTGTGACATTTAGATGTTTAAACTATTTGATTTGATGTTTGTTTTGAATGGTTTAAAGTGGTTGTAGTTATAAATTTTTATCGTGTTTGATCCTATTGTGAAAAATACATTAGTTATGTTGTTTATAATCTGAAAGCAGTGTAAGATAATGCAATATAATAATTATTTATTAAATAATAATAATTATTTATTAATTTTCCAAATATAGTGGTCGAAATAATTATAATTATTAAATAATTATTTATTAAATTTTTGACTACAGTGGTTGGAATAATTATAATTATTAAATATTAATTTCTGACTATAGTAGTCGGAATAATTATAATTATTAAATATTTATTTAATAAATTTTCGACTACAGTAATCAAAATTATTAAAATTATTAAATAATTATTTATTAAATTTTCGACTACAGTAGTCAGAATAATTATAATTATTAAACATTTATTTATTAAATTTCTAACTACAGTAGTCGGAATAATTAAAATTATTAAATTATTATATATTAAATTTCCGAGTATAGTAGTCGGAATAATTAAAATTATTAAATAATTATTTATTAAATTTTCTACTATAGTAGTTGGAATATTTATAATTATAAATAAATATTTATTAAATATTTTCGAATAAAGTAGTCAGAAATTTCCAACTACTATAGTCGGAAATGTTTTTCCGACAAACTATATTCCAACTACCATCAAGCAGTCGGAAAGTAGTCGGAACTACCTTATTTTCTGACCACATTCCGACTACATTAGCCGTAAAAAAATTAATGTTTTCTAGTAGTGAATTGTCCAACCCTATGAAGGTGACAAAAAGGCTTTAACATCCTTGGACTCTTCCACAAACAAAAATTTAACTTGGTATCCACAAGTTGTGGTCCACACAACTTAAGCTCAAGTGTGTCAAATATTGATGCAAGTACATAAGCAATACCCCAAAGAGAAAATGAAAAAATTGCCCTAGGGTCCTCAATCATGAAGCCGCCTTTGAGAATGGGGAATTCCATCACAACCAAGACACAAATCATATGAATGGAATTCATCTAAAGTGTTTTCACGAGGTAACTCTCTCCTTGACCTATAAGTAGTTAAACCTTGGTCAAGAATAGAAACACTCAAGGGTGAACTCTCTTGGTTCCTTTTATTACTCCCATTCTTTAGTAAACACTTACTTTTGTTGGAAATTCCCCCCATGCACAATTTGGATCTATCAAGTGGATTGTAAATCCCTAAGAAAGACTTTCCATCATAGGGAAGGATAATAACACTCAAAATCAAACCTTGATTCTCATCTTGACCAAGCATCAAGTTGGATGTCTAACAACCTCCACATCCCAAGAGGTTACCAGGGTCAAATGGGAGAAGTAACCAAGGACATAGGTTTCGGCCATACTCACTTTCCCCTATAGTGCCATCCCAAAAATTAGGCATACCCTCTATACTATCATTAGTAATATCATGAGAAAGAAGATGGTAGAGAAAGGTGTCACACCATCCAACTCCAACTATAGTGTCCTCATGCGAGTACTCAGTAATAGTTTCAAAATTATTTCCATGAGTATGCTCAACATAAGAAAAACACAAGGAAGAAGTTGATGGAATTTCTAAACAAAGACCACCTTCTCTTTCAAAAAGGTAATCCTCACATAGATACAAACCACCATAACCATCAAAGGTTTCATAATCAAAACCATTTTCACAAGAACAATCACTAATCGGGTTTCCTGAACATTCAAGCAAATCAAGGTCATTTTCACCTGATTGATCATTCTTCATAACATTTTCAATTTCACGATTTTTATGATAAAAAATAAGGCTTTCATCATATGATATGCTCAAAGAATCATCTCTAATTTTATGATCAACTTTATCCACATCATCACTAACTTGAGACTCATCAAGCACACCATACATATGCTCAAGTAGTGGACTACATTCATGAGTAAGTTGATCATTATACACACCCTCACTAGTTCTTGGAAACTCACATGCCAACATAGATTCACCTTGGTTTACACAAGGGCCAACTACTGTGTGAATACTCTTATCACTTGGCAATAAGACCTTATTCACGTTACAAGTGCTAGCACTAAGTGGACACAAATTGTTCTTATGAGAAGAATCAATTTTGTCAGCTATAGGATCAACTAGTGCTTGCATATTTACAACAAGAATTTGATCGTCATGCAACCTAGCAATACCAAGAGTATCACAAAGGGAAAACTCATGCAATTCTCCTCTAGTCAACCCACCAACTACATCTACTTGGCTACATCTATCCACATCAAAACATTCTAAGTTTATAGGAGTGTAGGAGATAGCATTGTTACCTTGTAGCTCATATGAGGTACGGTCTTCACCTTGGTGTGTGTCATGGCAGCCCACTTGCTCCTTTGAGAATCTCTTATCACAAGGGAGTTTGTTAATTCTTCTCCCTTGATTCATCTATTCCTCACTTGAGAAAGCATGGTAGTTTTGAGGGGTGGAGTGATTGGAGTTCTTTTGACCTCCCATGCAACCGAACCTTCTATTTATAGTAGAAATAGCTCCCTTTATTGACGACATATCTATGCGTAACCTCTCACACTTATGGTTGAAAGCTTTAAGATAGGCCAAGATAGTATTAGTGACATTTCTATCCATGGTACCTAAGAAAGACAACAACAAAAATAACATAGTTAGTTTAAAAATATCCTCACAACACTCTCATACCTTTGGTTACCTCACACTTGGTTTCAAAAGTATTGAATCTTGTCTTGTAATCTGTGAGGAGTTGAGGGATGATTCCTACTCTTTCTCAAAATAGATTTTCATTTGAAAGACTCAAAGAAATCTTGTTCGGACTTTAGACAAGGAACTACAATGAATCACAAAAGATAAAAGAATACAAAGAAATGTAACACGAAAGAAATAGACTCAAACAACTAATTCACAACTAAGTAGGTGATTACTAGTTGCTAATTAGTTCCAAAATCAAGAAATGAAACGAAAAGAGTCAAGAAAAGAAACTAAGAATCTAAAATTTGAGCTTAAGTAATTTCGGGTAGGGTGATGATGTGGCAACCTCTCATTGGTTGTTAAAATTTTGAAAAAAATTTCTTATATTCAATCAATATTCAACTTAAGAGGTGGAGAATGGATTTTGATAAAGAAAATACAAAGAATGGACCCTTTTCAAGCTCAAAAGAGTTTGAATTTGTTCTAGGCCCCCTCTTGTACTTTCCTTTGTCCTCTTCTTTGAGAATATTCCTTTTGGGGCCTTTTGAATTTCTTTATTCCTTTGGAAGACTTGAAATATGCTTCGAATATTTTTTAAGACAAACAAGTAGTACAATCTCGTTCTCCTTCTTTTCAGATCAAACAATACTTTTTGAATGTTCTTGTTCAACAATACTAAAGAACATGATAAACACCAAGAACATTCAAATATTAAATCCAAGTCAAATAAGCTCCGACTTTGATGATTTTTGTTTCTTTTTGCACACATTG
Source organism: Capsicum baccatum var. pendulum (assembly GCA_030864225.1). Taxonomy (NCBI): domain Eukaryota; kingdom Viridiplantae; phylum Streptophyta; class Magnoliopsida; order Solanales; family Solanaceae; genus Capsicum; species Capsicum baccatum. The sequence continues at coordinate 205,171,687 of CM061560.1, read as the reverse complement.
AGCTATGATAACGCCCAAACTATAGCTCTCATAAGAGTGTAAGCGGTCGCTGTCAAATATAGAACCCAACTGGGTTGGGTGTCGAATCCCACAGGGAATACTTGGTCACTAAGTGTTGCAATTATTAGTAGACTGTTGGTCGAAAATTCTACGGAAAGGGGGGATTGAATTATGGCGTGAATTAATGTGCACAAAGTAACGAATAAAATAATTTGTGTAGTAAGCTTTAATAACAGAGAATGATAAGTTAAGGTTATGTCCACCTTATGAGTTCTACGTATCTATTAACTATGAGTAATGCGGAATTTAGACATGCGTGCACTTATAGAGATTCGTATTCTAATGGTAAATACTAGTGTTGCTCAACCATCCAGGATTATTTCACTTTAACTCTCTCGAGCTTAAAGCGTATACTAACGGTACAAACTCTCCAAGAGGTTAATCCGGTTAAGGTATTAATGTGTAAACAGGGGTTGGTAGCCCTATTTCCTTGTCACACTCTCTTTTCCAAACATGTAACTTTTCTCTCGAACAAGTTAATGCTATAATGGCGTATTCTATATGTTTGCAACCACAAGAATTTAATTAAAACAAAGAGAGTAATGATATAAGTAGCATGCGCATCAAGAATTTACAAACTCATAGTAATAGATAGTATATCAAAAGGCTTCCATAACCCTAACAGAGAAGTTTAGCTACTCATGATTACAACGGAGATCAAAGAAGACATCATCATCATATCAAAGCTAGAAGAATCTCACGTTGGGGATGAGAATGGCGTCAAATAGGGTTTGACATTTTTCTTCTATCCATCGTCAAGTAGAGTGTTTCTCTGTTGTACTTACAGAATCTGTGAACTGAATAATACTAAAAGTCGAATGAATAGAAAAATCGGATCAATAATAATGCTTGCTGAAAAATTCAGCAAATAAGGTTTTTATAACATCCTTGTCCTAGTCCTACTTGGTTACTGCTGCACCCCTAAGTATTTAGAAATACTGATTTTGCCTGGGACAAATTCTCCATGCGTCACATGCAGTCCACAAGCTTCCAAAAGCTGCCTTCCCCTCTTATGTGAAGTTTTCCTTTGCTTCCCAAAGGTCCACAAAGTGCTGAAACCTTCATCATTAATACCTGAAAAACATGCTAATCACATTGGTTAGCTTACTTACAGGAAAATGGACTAAAAGTGCAGGAATTATATATTTTATCCTCAAAACTTAGCTATATCATGGGCAAATTATGGTGTTTAGGCGTGTAAATACGCCCAACATCACCACCCCACACTTAAAGCTTTGTTCGTCCTAGAACAAAATATTACGTCCATGCAATCATCTACTTAGAATTTCACAGTAACAGCACAAAATGTTCAACAAGACATGCACGACAATCATTAACAAAGAGTAGTTTTCTTAATCACTACTAGAAACAGTTCAACCTCCAACATAGACTCGTGATGATGGTTAATTCGTATCCACAAGTTAAGCCACAAAGAATCATATAACACTACCCAAAACTCATCAACCATATGTGTCTCACACAAGATATCACCCATAATCACTCACAAGTTTTGCATTTTTCGAAACATGGGTACAAGATTCTCCTTGCTCTCACTCTCACAAAGAATTCATATGTTGCAACTGATGACCATAGGCTTGCCCTTAGTGTAATGCTCTACTAATATCAGAATGCTAGGCTTAGGATCAAATAGGTCTTTACATGGTTGTAATATAGGCTAAGGGACAGGTAGGACTATTTTGGCCAGAAATAGTGAGTATGTTCCCTAAGCGCTTTAATACACTACGTTATGTCATTAACACTCTTTTTTAAACAACCCCTCTACTTTCTTTTGATATACCACCCCTTTTCACCTATTTTGTTATTCAATTATAAACACAACTATATTTTTTTTTTGACTTATTTATTTATTTATATATTTTTTTCTTTTTTTTTTTATAAAATGCCTCTATGATAACCATTCTTTTTCACAACTATTTCAAGTACCAATACACTTTGAAGTATCACTCGCACCCAATTTCCTCTTATTTTGTCACATGACTCTACCATTTAAAGCGCTTAGGAATTTGGATCAAATTATGGTCTTAAAAAAATGGATTAGGCTACATATGAGGCTGTCAAAGAAAATAGCTAAAGGCTCAAAGGGGGTTAAATAGGGTAATGTACACAGGTAGGTAAAAAGAAGGTAAACAATTACAGGCTGCCAAAGAAATGCCTAAATCATCTCCTAAACTCACACTCTTTATTTCGCTTTACACACACACCAGGCAAGTTCTAGCATCAGTCACAGCACAAAATATACTATAATCTCACACACACAAGGCACATGGTTAACTTTATTGGGAGAAGTATAGACTCTTGACCTAACAGTTGAATGAATTAAACCACATAATTATCACACAGTGAGTCACACTTGGAGCCTGAACGTCTCAATAATAATTTTAGCACAAACTCTTGTTATACTACTATGCCGTCTATCAGAACAATTTCATGCAAACTCTAAAAAAAATTTAACTAACTAATTACGACTAATTAACTACGACTAATTCAAACAAACAAACAAACATCAATAAATATAGTCAAAGAAGTACAATACAACATACAAATACCAGCACCCCACACTTAGACGGGACACACTGCCCTCAGTGGAAATAAATAAGGAAAACCTGATTTGTCGGACTCCTCTTCTATGTCTGGGGTCATACCCCCTACGTCGGAATCATCATTAGAGTCGTCATCCTCAGAGTTTCCTCAAAATGTATACCACTTTATCTCAAAAGTGCGTCATGGTATTTGTAGAGAGGAGGACTCAGCTTGCTCCTTTCTTGACCTTTTTTGTCCTTTCTGTGAGGTGGACACTTTTTCTTTTCCTTGTCGTCCTTTTGGGGCCATTCTACCTGAGATTAAAATATATTCATGTTAGCTCATCTCGGAAGATTTAATCGACAGAAAAACAATAGTGGCACCACCCCACACTTAATTTGTTGGCCCAAACTAATTACGTGAGTGATGTCGATTACTCAGACTTCATCGACATACATTTAAGCGATATGTTCCAACAACATGTTCAGCACAGTCATACTTTCATGTCATCTTAACTATCCTTTCCAACTCTATTTCATGTAATCTTGACTATGCTTTCATAGTTGGATTAATGCATCTTTTGAACAAGACTACTACATAGATATCGTATCAAGTTATGACATAGAAATAATCACAACATCTCATGCTTATAGTCAACCATGATTTTTATCTCGATGAACAAGTCATTCAAACATTCAAGCTTTAAAGTTACAAGATTATGTATTAACTTCACAATTTCGACTTCATAAAACTATGACAGTGTATAACAATCAAATACAAGTCGGAACAAAGTCAAGAACACTCACACGTATTCTTTCACTCAACTAGATGTATCATAACAAACCAACCACATTCAAATCACCAACACCACTTCAAGATCTAACATACCATTATAAGTATAGCATCGCACCAACTGCGGAATATAAAAGAAGAACTTACTTGGTGATGGATTCGGAAGATGATCTTGCAAGATTAGATGAGCAAAAAGAAAAGTTTTGAGAGAATTTGGAAGCTTGGGTGGCGCCTATATTGAGCAAACAATTGCATTTTGTTCTAAGGTTGAAGTTCTATTTATAGACTTAGCCATGGGTCGGGTTTTATCCATGTAAAATCGGGTTAGGAGACAAAATTGCATAAGTAGGCGGAGCCTAGTGCTTTGCCTATGCTTAGCATAGGCGGCGCCTTTAGCAAAGCCTAGTTGAACATAGGCGACGCCTATGCTATGGCCTAGTTGGGCATAGGCGGCGCCTATGCTATGTCATTATAGATTCAGAGAGCAAAGGCAATGGCATAGGCGGCGCCTAATGCTTTGCCTAGTTGAGCATAGGCGACGCCTATGCTATAGCCTTGTCGATTCAGAGAACATAGGCCATAGCATAGGCCTTGCCTTGTCCGTTGCCTAGATTTACATGGGCCTTGCCTTGTTCGTGGCCTAGATTTGCATAGGTAATGCCTTGTCTATAGACTTAAGCTCCATCATTCCTAACTTACCACCTTTAACATAGCTCAATTTCAAATCAAAATTTGAGATCAATCTCCTCCTTTATACGTCTTGCACCTACATTTACTCAAAAACAACAAAAATGATTAGAACGATGGGTTGCCTCCCACCAAGCGCCTTAGTTTTGGTCGTGGCTCGACTCTTCTTTTTGTATTTTTATTTAACAAAAACAAACTCCTAGGAAAATAAAACAATTAAAAATAATGGGTTGCCTCCCATGTAGCGCTTGATTTATTGTTGCGGCACGACATAGTTATCTCGATTACTTAGACTTCATCGTGATATAATGTGCATCGTTTTCTGAATGGATTCAGACGACACTGATGCTTAATTGTGGGCATACATATTCCAGGAGGGATACCAATTATATCATCAATAGTCCCAGCTCTCTTGTATCTCTTCAGAACAGAGATGAGAGTCTCTACTTGTTGTTCACCTAAATCGGCCACAACAATCACCGGAAGTGTATTTCCACTTCCCAAGAATACATACCTTAGATGACTGAGGAGCTCTTGCAATTCTAGCACTGGTGGCTTTGCAATGGAAGTCTTCGCTGTTGGTGAAGATCGATTGTTAAGATCAAGGTCCAGCTTCTTAGGAGCATGATAATAGGACCTTATTCCTGTTAGAGCACAAACGGTTTCTTTATATTCTTCATCCTCCTCACGTTCAAAATTCAACAGTACATCAGACAATGGCTCAACAGTAAGCTGCTTCTCTACAGATAATTCTTTCTCATCCTCATGATAAATATCAGCTACAGAGAACACATTCATATCTCTAGGCTGCTTCATCGATTTGCATACATCAAAACGAACCACTTCATCATTCATCCGAAATAAGAGCTCATTGGCTCATAAATCAATAAGCACACTTCCTGTTGCGAGGAAAGGATGCCCCAAGATTATGGGAACTTCAGAGTCCACCTCAAAATCCAAAATAACAAAGTCTGCAGGAAAAATAAAGGAAGAGACCTTCACCAATACATCATATAAGATACCAATAGATCATTTTACCGACCTATCTGCCATCACGAACCGCATATTGGTTGGTGTAGTATAGCCCAACCCTAACTTTCTGTAAATAGACAGTGGCATCAAATTGATGCTAGCTCCCAAATCGCACAATGCCTTGGCAAAATCCAAAGATCCAACAGTGCAAGGAATAGTGAAAGCACCAGGATCTGCCTTTTTCTGAACTAACGATTTTGTCGCGATTGCACTGCAATGATGAACATTGTCTGCCAACTCATAACTTGCTGCCCGCTTCTTTGTCAAAAGGTCCTTCATGAATTTCGCATACCCAGGCATCTGTTCCAGCACCTCCACCAAAGGAACATTAATAGTCAGCTGCTTCAACAAAGTCATAAATTTACTGAACCTGGTATCATCAGCTTTCTTCCTCAGTCTCTATGGAAAAGGTGGTGGTGGACGGGGAATAGTTTTCTCCACCACTTTATTTTTACCTTGCTTTCGATTATCAATCTTTTCAGGAGTGTCATCAGCCTTCTTCTTCAGTCTCTGAGGAAAAGGTGGTGGTGGAAGGGGAATAGTTTTCTCATGAACGCTCTCATTTTGATTTTTAGATTCTACAGAATCATCATAATCTGCGTCAATAACATTGTCCTCTGTATTATCAACCACCTGCTTGCCTTTGGACGGATTTTCCAACACTTTACCACTCTTGGTAGTAATAGCCATACATGATCCATCATTTCTTGGATTTTGGATGGTGTCGCTAGGTAAAGTGACAGCCTTTCTTTGATTGAATGCCGCTGAAAGTTGACTCAATTGTTGTTCCAGCTGTTTTATTGAAGTGGAATGCGAGTCAACCAATTGATTTATTGATGACAAATCATTCTTTACCTCATTTACTCCCGTATTGGTTGCCTCCACTCCTTTCAATAGCTTAGCCATCATATCTTCCATGGACATCTTCCCAGAGCCAGACACCACGGCCTCACGGTTTTCAGGAGGAACATACAAACCACTCCTATCAGTCTTATTCTTCCAACTACCTTGATCACGGTCCTTGTTTCCAGATTTATCATAATAGTTCCGACCTTGGTTTCCTTGGGCATTGCCTCGGAAACCCCCCTGATTATTCAAGTAGTTCTCCTCTTCCTCAGAATCGGATTCATCTCTTCCCTGTGATACGATAGCTTTGACTCTTTTGGTCTTCCCTGATAATAAATGCTTGGTAAGAAGATCCATCTGCGTTTTCATGTACGCCATATCTTGATCTCGTTCTTCCTCTCTTTGCCTTTGTTCTGCAGTCATGCCAATAGATACAGTAGAGCTTGCTACCTCAGAATCCCTGGTATGCCAAGCTCTACTCTGCTTTGTCATACGGTCTAGCATATCACTTGCCTGAATAAAAGTAAGGTCCATGAATGACCCTCCTGCAACATTATCAACCACTGGCTTAGTCACCGAATTCAAAGACCTGTATAATATCTCCAACAAGTGGACATTGGTCATATGATGATTTGGGCGCCGCATAAGCTTTTTCTTGAACCTGTTCCATGTTTCGTGGAGAGCTTCAGTTGGAAGCTGTCGAAAATTGCTGATCTCATCTCTCAACTGTGCTCTCTTGGATGGCGGAAAGAATCTTTCTAGGAAAGCATCTTTCAATTGCCTCCAATTAGTAATGGAATCAGGAGTTAGCCCATTCAACCATAGAGTTGCCTCCCCAGATAGAGACAATGGAAATAAGCGCAGCCGAATTGCATTCTGTCCAACACCAGGATTGTCGAATGACTTGCATGTAGATATAAAATTGATCAGATGCATATTCAGATCATCGCCTGCAAGTCCACCAAATAACCCCTTGAGCTACAATAGTTAAATCATGGTGCTAGTGATATTGAACTTGGCTCCAGGTGCCAAGGGTGGAGGAATAATAGCCCCTGTGGCACAAGCCCCATCCAAATCGTCATCATCATCATCAAAAGGAATCTGCATAGCTCGACGTTCAGGTCTCAATCTAGCTTGACGATCTCTTCTGTTCACAGGTGTTGCCACCTCATCAGCATGCCTCGGGTTTAGTAACTCATCATCACCCAGGTCCTCATTCTCAGGATTTGTTGCTTGCCTGGGTTATCAATATTCTATCGATGCACTTGGGCAGCTGCCAATGCAGCTAGTCTAGCCTGCTTCTGTTGAGCAGCCCTTCTTTTAATGTCTCATTGTGCATCTATTCTGCCAATAAGTTGTGGTTCAGGGTTTATGGGTAATAATGGCTGACCAGAACTTCGAGTATTTGGCATGCACTATACAGAACCTTAATAAAACAAAAACAACAAGCAAAAAGTAAAAGTATAGAATCTTTGACCAAAGGGTCTATTACCTATCACAAACTTAGTTGACAACCGTATTCCCTGGAAATGGCCCCAAAATTTGATAACGCCCAAACTACAGCTCTCATAAGAGTGTAAGCGGTCGCTGTCAAATATAGAACCCAACTGGGTTGGGTGTCGAATCCCACAGGGAATACTTGGTCACTAAGTGTTGCAATTATTAGTAGACTGTTGGTCAAAAATTCTACGGAAAGGGGGGATTGAATTATGGCGTGAATTAATGTGCACAAAGTAACGAATAAAACGATTTGTGTAGTAAGCTTTAATAACAGAGAATGATAAGTTAGGGTTATGTCCACCTTATGAGTTCTACGTAACTATTAACTATGAGTAATACGGAATTTAGACATGCATGCACTTATAGAGATTCGTACTCTAATGGTAAATACTAGTGTTGCTCAACCATCCAGGATTATTTCACTTTAACTCTCTCGAGCTTAAAGCGTATACTAACGGTACAAACTCTCCAAGAGGTTAATCCGGTTAAGGAATTACCGTGAAAACAGGGGTTGGTAGCCCTATTTCCTTGTCACACTCTCTTTTCCAAAAATGTAACTTTTCTCTCGAACAAGTTAATGCTATAATGGTGTATTCTATATGTTTGCAACTACAAGAATTTAATTAAAACAAAGAGAGTAATGATATAAGTAGCATGCGCATCAAGAATTCACAAACTCATAGTAATAGATAGTATATCAAAAGGCTTCCATAACCCTAATAGAGAAGTTTAGCTACTCATGATTACAACGGAGATCAAAGAAGACATCATCATCATATCAAAGCTAGAAGAATCTTACGTTGGGGATGAGAATGGCGTCAAATAGGGTTTGACGTTTTTCTTCTATCCATCCTCAAGTAGCGTGTTTCTCTGTTGTACTTACAGAATCTGTGAACTGAATAATACTAAAAGTCGAATGAATAGAAAAATCGGATCAATAATAATGCTTGCTGAAAAATTCAGCAAATAAGGTTTTTATAACATCCTTGTCCTAGTCCTACTTGGTTACTGCTGCACCGCTAAGTATTAAGAAATACTGATTTTGTCCGGGACAGATTCTCTATGTATCACATTCAGTCCACAAGCTTTCAAAAGCTGCCTTCCTTCTTACGTGAAGTTTTCCTCTGCTGCCCAAAGGTCCACAAAGTGCTGAAATCTTCATCATTAATACCTGAAAAACATGCTAATCACATTGGTTAGCTTACTTACAGGAAAATGGACTAAAAGTGCAGGAATTATATATTTTATCCTCAAAACTTAGCTATAACATGGGCAAATTATGGTGTTTAGGCGTGTTTTTTGTATTTTTGTGATTTTCGTATTTTTGACATTCTTTTTTGTTGATTTTCTAGATAACAATCCCAAGATTGATTTCGTTGGAACAAAATCAAACCTTGATTTGATACCAAATGATACGGATCCAAATAAGAAAGAATAAAATGAGATAAAAACTACACTAAAGAAACAAGACAAAGCTGAAAACACAATAACAAGAAACAAGCTCAAACAAATGTAATAAGTAAAGATAGGTAACTTGACATAAGAATCCAAAAACAATAAGAACCTAAGGGTGTATCAAACCCTAAGATCCTTAAGACTCGAAGAAATAAAAACCAAGCTCTTACATGAACCCAAGAGGAGAATCACTTCACCTTAAGAAGCCGCGTTTCCAAGCGAAAGTTCAATATGAGTGATTCCACACTTGCCCTAGTTACACTCTCAAAATATAGAAAAGTCTTTCAATGTTCTTTCAATATCTACAATCAACTACGCTAATGAAATAAACCTAACAAGAGTCCATTTATAGTCTATTATATAATAAAATGACCAAAAGGACCTTAATGAGCTCCAACACTCCATAGGAGCCTCTAAATAATTCAATGAAATGAACCTAATACCCTTAATGTGGGGCAGCCTTGGAGTGTAAGACTTAGTGAAGGGGCGCCTGTTCAATGCTTCAAAACCATGGGTGGTTCATACTTCAACACTTGTATTCATGGGTAGGCATCAAAGGTAAGCTCCAAGCAAACTTACATACGTAGAATTGCTTTATGGTGTGCTTAAAGTGGGTCCTCCATGAATGCACTTGTGTCCTTGATGTGACCAAAGATTGATTCTTTATGTGTTGGCATCCAATGATGTCTTCAAAAGCTATGATGGTCATTTGACTCGTATCACATTCTCTTAGTGACTCCTAGTATATCAAGTTAACTTGGCATGGCAAGATTATGAGCAAGTAATGCAAGAATGTGAACAACTTATCTAGTGTCACACCTGTTCTTAGTTAAAGCCTAAATACGTAACATGGTATCAAAGCCAGGTTATAACGATGAGAATGATAAAAAATTGAGAATTCAATGTTATTGACACCCAGTTTAACGTTACTCAGGATGTTGATAGAAAGAAGCCCATAGAAAAAAAAGAATATTGCCAATGAAAGCAAGAAGGTGTTTCTCGAGGTTGTGTTAAGTGAAGGGCTAGCATCCAATAAACCATCTAGCATAGAGGAGAGTGAAGATGAAGTAAAGGTCCTACCCGAGGATGTATCACTTGATAAGGTGTGGGTCATGAAGTTTAATGTAGGTATGGGCACCACTGATATATTTGAACAATTTTTAGGGAAAGTGGAAGGCACCCTTGGAGTTCTTAAGGGGTATACTCTTGAAGATATAGAGAGCATCCACCTTTACTTAGAGGGGAATACTGTAACACCCTGGATGCCACATGGTCCTTGCAGTTACAAGTGACTACAAGCTAACCAATGAGCTGGTACCAACTGTGAGCACTGAACAAACTGATAATAAAGGGTACACATATGCAAAAAAATAAAGTTGGATATGCCATAAGGCTTAAACATTTAAAAATATCTTTGAATTAATATTCTTGAAAAATAAATGTCTGAAAAAAATACTGTAAAGACTACCAATAACAATTGAAAACTGACTAACTATCTGTAAGTGTCTGAAAGCCTCTAACTGACTGACTGTGGAGTTGATAGGATATGTCCCAAACTAACTTCAGCTGAATACTAAAATGAAATAAACATAAACAGTGCTCAGAATATGAGGAATCACCACTGCTACTATTGGTGGTGCGTTGGGATGTCTAGGTGCAGTCAGGAACCTAAGCATCTGAACCTATGATATGAGACATCATAGCGTAAGAAATGAGTATGTGGTTAGTACTTTGAATGTACTGGTATGATAAATGAGGTTAGGCTGATATGCATGACACATATGCATGAATAATAACTTACTGAACAGATATCACGAGATAACTGATGTATAGTATGTAAGGAAACTGTAAAGTTTGAGAATGCATGACTAAGCATATGACATGATACTGGGATAGTCTGTAAACTGAAACACTAAAATACTGATACTGAATAACTAATAACTGTATTCCATGGTTAAGAAAGCCTGAAACTAAACTCTGAATTGAATATTGGACTGAGATTGTGGGAGTTATCATCTAACCGACATGCCAGAATAAGAGCTAATTGGGGTCTAATTAAGGCTTTAATATTGCAAGAGAATTGACGTTCTTGGGTGGTGAAGCTTGAATTATTAAGTTTTCTTGAAGAAATAATGGTTTAAATTGATGAATTTGGGTGATGGCTAGGGTTTATTTTAAAGAGAAATTGTGGAAATAGGGCATATAATGCCTTATTTGATGATAAATCCCGTGTTTTTATGGATTGGGCCATAGGAAAAGACCATATTGCCTCCTGAAATTAAAATTCTTAACTGGAATGCCGATTGAGCCCTCATCGCGATGTGCCAAGTCCTCCATAGCTATTTCACCATGACGCACCACAATCGCGGTGACCTGCTATTTTGGAAATCCAAACATGGTCCAAACTGCGTTCAAAAAAACCGAAACTTACCCCAGACATGCTGTAACTCCCCGAAAATATGTCATGAGACATCACACGATGCTTAGGATCACAAGTGATCCCAAGCTAACTCTTCTATTGGTATAACTCATAAGCAACTAAATAAATATGTATAATATGACTGAGTTTACTGTGCGGAAACATAAAAATAATGGAATTTGTGTAATTACATCATTGATACAACTTTTACATTTTGATAAAGTATGAAAAGAGGGACTAAAATTACATAACTAACTATACCTGACGTCTATGAAGCCCCTATTATACTGACTATAGATAGCTGGGACGCAACTCCAACTACCCTTAATTAATACGTATGAGTAAAAAAGTAAAGTACATAAATGACATCTAACTAAAGTCCCCGAAGTAGGAGGACTCATCATCTGTTGGCTGGAATATGCAACTGTCTGAATATAGTGTGTGTGCTACAACTCGTACCTACATTATAAGACAATATAGCACATAGACATATATATGGATCAGTACTTTGAGGATGTACTGAGTATATGGGGGTGAATGCATAAGTAAAAACATCATCTCATCATCATAATTTGTAAAATAATGCCTGCTAAATGTAAATGACTCACATAAGCTAGAATATCTAAAATACTGGAATCTGAGATCATGAATAGAAAATCATACTTTATAAATCTAACGAGTCATAACATTTAGTTCTAAAAGCTATGCTAATACTTTTTCTTAAAATCATACTGTCTAAGTGTAAAAGAGCTCACCTCTAAATCTGAAATCTAAAAGCTAAAATCTAAAGCTAATAACTTTCTGTAAAGCATAGTTTGAGTAAAACTTGTGAGCCTTCACACTTAGTTTTCTAAAATCTTTTATATTATTATTTTTTATTAGAGAAAATACTTTATCTTAAGGGCTTAGAAATCTGAAAACTTATTCTGCATGAGAGATTTTTCTAACCGACATAAACCATATCAGCATTCACGGACTCCAACATTCTTGTCCCCCTAAGGAGGAATTCTTACGTTGGGGAGAGGAGTTATACTTTTGCCAGGGAGTATAACCTATCTAAGTGATCACATATCTATTATTCACGTAGAAGTGGGAACAATCTAAATTCTACGTTGGCACGTAGTTTTGGGGTATAAAATCATAGTAACGTACCCATCTCGGTGCTAAATACTACTCCCATTAAATCTATATGCTCATTCTGATGGAAATCCACTTTTAATATAGTATGATGGTTTATAATCAAAACGAACTGTATATCTGTAAAGCTAAATCTGTAATTTGAATCTGTAAAGTGGTTTTAATATTTATTCTTGAGACCAAAAGGTAAATTTTTATCAATAATCTTAAAACAATCTAGCCATAAAGTGCTCATAACACAATCAATCTTGAAATAGCAATCTTTTATTAGGGCTTAATGACTCATGCTTCAAACTAGTGTAAAATCATAGCAAAACATCATGCTCAATATGTTGTTTGAAAATACTTCAACAATATCAAAATAATAAAATCAAGAATCTCAATATCATGCTTAAAATCAATTGGAAAAATCTTGAAAATCACATTATACACATAATTATATGAAAATAGTCACCCAATTCAACATTCAATCACGTGAAATCTCATAAGCTTGTAAATAACAATAATGGTTATAAACCCTAACTTGAATTTCATGGTAAATCATATAAAATTCAGTAAAATTAGAATTTAAAATAAGTTTTGGGTATAAGGATGAAAGGATTGATCTTGTTCATAACCCCACATACCTTGGTAGATGATTAGATGGAGAAACTTGAATTATTTATTCCTATTTGAGTTCTTGATTATCTTGTCTTAGGAATCCTTAATTTAGAGCTTTCTTGGAGAAACTATGAAGGATTTTAATTTCTTGAAGAAGAAGCTCTTGAGTTCTAGGGTTTTGTTTTGAGAGAAAATTGATGAAATTGGGCATAAAGAGCCTTGAATATGCTTAATACTTTGTTTTACACGAATTGGGCCCTTAGGGATTGAACAAAATACCTCTTTTATACTTCTAAATGAAACTGGAAAAGCAATATTTTATTAACTTGCAGGCCACCACGATGCACCACTATCACGGTGGATTATTGAAAAGTGGACGAGTGGGAACTAGGCGGGCTCCGTGACGCGCCACCATCGCGGTGCCCCTTTGGAATGCCATTTTGGCCATTGGTGCAATGCGCCAGTATTGCATTGGGCTACTGTGTTTTGATAATTTATAATTTGGACTTCTCCGCAATGTGCCAATATCACTGAGGTCTACTGGATTTGGAAATTATGAAATTGTCCTTCACCACGATGCGGTGGTTGCTCAGGTGGGACACTGTCAACTTAAAAATGCTCTAACTCCTAAACCGAATATCAGATTTGGGCAAATTTGGTATCGATGGAAAGCTTATTCAATTTCCCACACAATGAAAAGTTGAAATCTGGAAAATTCTATATGAAATAAAAGTTATTCATTTTAGAAGCTAATCCTTGACATCCTAGAGACAAAATTAAGCTAGAAAAAATATGGGGTGTTACACATGCTACTTACACCCCTGAACATGAATCAACTCAAAAACTTACGTCTCGGGGTCGAGAAAGTCACTCTAAAATCATTGAAGTTAAGAGGCCAAAAATAAAACTAAGTCTCCTACACCTAGCTAAATTTTCTGGTTCTAAGCCCCTTGTACATGCACTATGGGTTGAATTGAGCTAAGACAAATATGGGGTATTATAATATCTCCCCCTTGGGAATATTCATCCTTGAATGAGACTAATTAAGTTGAGAAAATATAGAGGTACTGAAATTTTATGCTGAATATGCATAACTGAAAACATGATTACATAACTCAGTCTAAAGCATGGTGACTGACTGAACTGATTCATGAATGCATGTAATGACATGAAGATAACATCATGGCTGGAACTGAGAATGGAAAAGAAATAATCTAAGGAAAATTGTTACCTTGAGTTGAGCCTGGGTTCATGGAGAAAAGGTGAGGGTACTTGGTACATATGTCTGCTTATTTTACCCAAGTAGTTTCCTCAACGGACTAATTCCACCAAAGAGCTTTGACCCAGGGAACTTCTTTGTTCTTTAGTCTACAAATCTGGAGATCAAAGATTTTGACTGGGAGCTCTTTGTAAAAAAGGTTGTCCTGAAGAACTGTACTTTCTAAAGGAACAACCATAGATGGGTCCCCAATACACTTCTTTAAAAAGGATTCATAGAACACTGGACGCACTGAAGCCAATTCTGCGGGCAGATGAAGCTCATACACTACCTTTCCAAATCGACTCAAGATTCTGTAAGGGCTTACATATCGGGGATTCAGTTTCCCCTTTTTTGCCAAATCTTTTCACTCTCTTCATGGAATAGATCTTCAAATATACCAAATCTCCAACCCTACACTCAAGATCTCTTCTCCTCATATCTGCATAGAATTTCTGGCTGCTTTGGTCTGTCTTAAGCCTCTCCCTAATCAACTGAACTTTCTCTAAAGCATCAAACACTGAATCTGGCCCTATCAATGTAGTTTCACCTACCTCAAACCAATCAATAGGATATTCTACCATAGAGAGCCTCAAATAGAGTCATCTGAATACTGGAATGATAACTGTTATTGTGAGCAAACTCAATCAATGGCAAGTGATCATCCCAACTGACCTTAAAGTAAAAAACACAAGCTCTTAACATGTCCTCTACGGTCTAAATGGTCCTCTCTGCCTGACCATCTGTCTGAGGGTGAAAGGTTGTACTAAGATAAACTTGGGTACCAAGACCCTTCTGAAAAGCCTTTAAGAAATAAGTGGTAAACTAAGTACCTGTATCTAAAATGATGGACAACATGACTCTATGCAATCTAACCAACTCTCTAATATAGAGTGTGGCATAATCCTCGACTGAATAAGAAGTATGGACTGACAAGAAATGGGTGATTTGATCATTCTGTCCACAATAACCCAAATTGAATTGTGTTGGCGACGTGAATGAGGCAACCCTATCACAAAATCCATGTCCACCTCTTCTTACTTCCAAGTAGGTATGCTGAACTCCTGCATAGAACCACTAGGCCATTGGTGTTCAACCTTAACCTGCTGACAATTAGCACACTTGGCTATAAACTCTACAATATCCCTTTTCATATCGCTCCACTAATAGATTTCCCACAAATCACGGTACATCTAAGTAGTTCCTAAGTGAATAGAGTAACACACATCATGCGCTTCTGAAAGAATTTTCTGTCTTAAACCATCTACATACGGATCACACAGTCTACCCTAGCAACGCAACACACCATCTCCCCCTTGGGAGAAAACCTCTACTTTCTGATCTCTGACTGACTCCTTAAACTTAACTAGACTGGGTCCTTATCTTGATTTTCTTTCACGTTGGCAACCAAAGAAGATTCCAAACTATTCTAAACCCATACACTACATTCAGCTGAGTCAACCAAATAAACGTTTAATCTAGATAACTGATGAACCTCATAAACCAACTTCTTCTTATTATTCTCAATATGAACCACTCTACCATAGACAATCTACTAAGGGCATCTACCACTACAAAATAGTCATATCATAATCTTTGAACAATTCGAACCACCTACTCTAAGAAATATTCAACTCTCTTTGCGAAAATACATACTTCAAACTTTTGTGATTCGTGAACACATCAACATGCACCCCATACAGATAATGCCTCTAAATTTTCAAGGCAAACACAACAACTACTAACTCAAGATCATAGGTAGGATAATTATTCTCAAGGGGATTAAGTTGTTTAGAGGCATAGGCTATGACCTTACTTCTCTGCATATGAACACAACCCAAACCAACTTTGTAAGCATCATAGTAAACAACAAACCCATCTGAACCATTTGGCAAGGTCAAAACTGGGGCTGAGATGAGTCAGTCTTCAACTCCTGAAAACTTTTCTCACAGGAATCTGACCACTGAACCTTGACTTTCTTCTAAGTTAATCTAGACATGGGAGACACAATAGATGAAAAACCTTTGACACAATATGTAATAGCCATCCAAACCCAGAAAACTCTGATATCTGAAGAAAAAATGGGTCTGGGCCAATATCTTATTGCTTTGGTCTTTTGAGGGTCGACTCTAATGCCATCACCAAAAATAATATGGTTAAGAAAAGCTATTGATCTTATCCAAAACTCACACTTATTGAATTTAGTGAATAACTGATGGGATCTAAGAGTCTGTAATACTATTCTGAGGTGGTTTGCATGATCATTTTCATTACGAGAATATACAAGGATTTCATCTATGAAGACTATGTCAAACATTTCCAAGTACTGCTTGAACACTCTGTTCATCAAGTCCATGAAAACTGCTAGGGTATTTGTAAGACCAAAAGACATGACTAGGAATTTGAAGTGACCATACCGAGTTCTTAAAGCAATTTTTGGAAGGTCACATTCTCCAACTCTGAGATGGTGGTAGCCGGATCTGAGGTCTATCTTAGATAAGTAATTGGCACCCTGAAGTTGGTCGAACAAGTCATCAATTCTGGGGAGTAGGTACTTATTCTTAATTATGACTTTGTTCAACTGATGGTAATCAATGCATATACGAAGAGAACCGTCTTTGTTTCGCACAAAAAGGACTGGAGCACCCCATGGGGAAACATTGGGCCTGATGAATCCCTTATCTAAAAAATCTTTCAACTGTTCTTTTAACCCCCTAAGCTCTACTGGAGCTATTCTGTAGGGGGAATAGAGATAGGCTGGGTATCTGGAAAGAGATCTATTCTAAAGCTAATTTTCCTTTCGAGAGAAACTTCGGAAAGATCTTTGGGAAACACATCTGGAAATTCCCTAACTACTGAAACTAACTCGAGATTGAGAGTCTCTAAACTAGAGTCTTTAACTTAAACAAGATGGTAGACACACCCCTTGGATATCATTTTTCTCGCTCTAAGGTACAAAATAAGCTAACCCCTAAGTGCTGAGGTACTACCCCTCCATTCTAGGACTGGTTCATTCAAAAACTAAAAATGAACAACTCCGTTTCTATAATCAACTAAAGCATAGCACAAGTGGAGCCAATCCATGCCGAGAATGACATTAAAATCTCTCATCTCTAACTACACAAGATCAACTGAAGTGACTTTCTGCGATATTATGACCGGATACTTCTTGTATACCTGCCTAGCTAAAATAGAGACACCTACTAGGTTAAACACAAAAAAAGAGTTCTGCTAAAGTCCCAAGACTGACACCAAAATTAATAGCTATATAAGGGGTTACAAAGGAAAGAGAAGCTCCGGGGTCTAACAAAGCATAAACATGTAAAAGAAAGACCTACAACGTACCAGTAACCACATCAAGACTGAAGTGCATACAATTTATTTAGGCGCAAACACTAGTGACACTGAAAGCGACACCCTGCTGAGTCGGGCGACCAAATAGAACTGGGGGACGACTGGACTGACCCTGCTGACCACTCTGTGGTCTATCTCTGACCCTGTGTCTTAGTTTTCCACACCCAAAAAATATATCATTATCAGCTCTACACACACCTGATGGTTTCTATCGTATTTCTGGCCAAAAAGATTTGTACGACCACTGTTCACACTTCCCTAGGGCTTAGGGTCTAGCACCCTATCATGATTATCATTTCTGAAATTTGTCGCTGGCACACTAGATAAAGATGGAGCTAGGGTTGAAGATTTCTGATAAAATTGAGGACGTTTACCACCCTCTAACCTCAGCTAAGCAAAATTAATGGTACCTGTTCTATCCCTCTTATTCTCCCTTTCTTTCTCCTTAAAATTTTGTTCCTCAATCTGTTGAGCATGAACCATCATTATATACAAGTATATATTCTTAATCAACATCATGGCCCCACACTCCTTGACCACACTATCAGCTACACTAGAGACAAACTTACGCATCTTAGACCTAATATCAGATACCACATTAGGAGCATACCTGGCTAGCTGAGTAAACTTAAGAGAATAATCCTTCATACTCATGTCTCCCGGTCTCATATTAATAAACTCTTGTGCCTTAGATTTCCTTAACTCGTAGGTAAAGAACCTATCTAAAAAGTCCATCGCAAATTCTTCCTATTCAATAGGACCTATATCTACCCCTCTATCTTTCTTCCA
This sequence comes from Capsicum baccatum var. pendulum, assembly GCA_030864225.1. NCBI lineage: Eukaryota > Viridiplantae > Streptophyta > Magnoliopsida > Solanales > Solanaceae > Capsicum > Capsicum baccatum. The sequence goes on along the minus strand of CM061560.1, from coordinate 205,153,217 downwards.
CTACTTATTCTAGGTGTGAGCAACATCCTGCAACAAGTAAGTACCCAACTCTGCACTCATACTAGAATTCACACCCATAATATCAATTACCTTCTGAACTATGTTGAGGAACTCCTACTGATCCTCACGAGACTCAGATCCCAAAAATAGAGGAGGGTTCATTCAGGTGAAGTCCTGAATCCTAGTTACAGCAGTATTAGTCACCGAAATGGTTGGGACGGAAATTGATTGTTTATTCTGGGCTGCTACTGAGTGAACTAAAGTAGTGAATGTAGCTCTGGATTTGGCACGGGAGACATGTTCGTTCAGGGGATCTTCCTGAACAGCTGAAGGTACGGGCTGATTCCCATTTCTCCTTTCATTATTCTTTCTAAGAGGCATATTCTATAAATAAAAAGAAGATTAAATTAGAAAGAGGGTTGAAATTAAGCTCATGCTCACTTGCACGACATGTATACTAAAAGAAAGGAAAATTTTCCAAAAATGTCTTGTAGCCTCTTGTCCATAAGTGTGGTGCGCTTCACACTCATACACAAGACACTAATCAATGCGGCTTTTAGACTCTCTAGGACACTTTAAAACCTTAGGATCTGATACCATGTTTGTAACACCCTGGGATTACACCCTAGATTCCACATGATGCTTACAATCATTAGTGACCACAAGCTAACCCATGAGCTGGTACCTGCTGTGAGAACTGAACAAACTAATAATAAAGGGTACACATGTGCAGGAAAAAAGCTGGATACGCCATAAGGTTTAAATATTTAAAAATATCTCTAAATTAATATGCCTGAAAAATAAAAATCTAAAAATAATAATGTAAATACTGCCAATAACAATTTATAACTGACTAACTATCTGTAAGTGCCTGAAAGCCTCTAACTGACGGACTGTGGAGTTGATGGGACAAGTCTTCAACTAAATCTGGCTGACTATTGAAATAAAACACTGAAATAAACATAAACGCTCCTCAGAATATGAGGACTCACAACTACTGCTGCTGGTGCTCTCTGATATCTAGGTACGGTCGGGAACCTGAGCGTACAAATCTATGATATGAGACATAATAGCACGAAAAATGAGTATGCGGTCAGTACTTTGAATGTACTAGTGTGCTAAATGAGGTTTTCTAATAAGTATGACTCATATGCATGAATAATAACTGACTGAATAAATAGCATAAGATAACTGGCATATAGTATGCGAGGAAGCTGCAAAATTTGAGAATACATGACCAAGCATATGACATGATACTGGGATTGTCTGTAAACTGAAACACTGAAATGCTGAGACTGAATAATTAATAACTATATGCCATGGTCAAGAAATCCTGAAACTAAACTCTGAACTGAATACTAGACTAAGACTGTGGGACCTATCATTTAACCGACATGCCCCAATAAGAACTAAAGGGGTCCAACCTGTGACCCCAGTTGGAACGGTGTCAGTACCATGCCACGGGTACTATCTGATAATGCTCAACTTACACGTCAATTTAGTGCAAGGCGGTCATTGTCAATATAGTTACCCAACAAGAGTCGGGTTTAATTCCACGAGGAAAAATGTGAGTAGTGATTGAGTTAATTCAAAATAGGAGTGCTTGCCCAATTCAAGCCAAAGGTGCAAAATAGTTTGGGGGTTTTTCAAGCGTATCGGATGTGAAAGTAATTCTTGGACTTCTAAGGGACTAATTCGAGACTAAGAACAATTAGAGTGTAATCAATTAACATAGATCTTGGGACTATACTTTCCTAGAGATAAGATATGCATGGGAACTTCATAATTTGATGCAAAATCTAATTTTTGATGATATGGTAGGCTAGGTCTAACATCTTTGAGGCTAGCCTTTCGACAACACAAAGATTTCACTCTTGGCTCTTTGAGCACCTACCAAATGTGTCAATCAAAACCACCCAATACCTCAATTAGGAATCCCTATTTCTAGGATGAAACCCAAGACATAGTTAACTTCACAACCACCCATACGTCTAAGATAGTGATAGATTAACACACATAATTGTCTAACATTGCTTTGGTCTTCACATCCCTCTTTCGTGGATGATATGGATTCTTAAAGTTTGCCCAAAACCTTTCTTTCAAAGATAGCCTTGATCTTTCTAGAGTTTAGAGCTTTCACCCATCAAACCCACGTGGGTATTTGGGGCTTTCACCCAACAAATCCCAATCACATTACTCAAGCAATAATAAAACCCATCATCAACAAACTAGCATATGCATAAATTAATCACTACCCAGATATAATTGCATCCTAATAAAGCATAATCCCAAGAGGTAGATTTAGCAACTCATAATGATAATAAACACAAATAAACCAATATTTCCATCAAAGTTATCCATAAGAAAACAAAGAGAGTGTAAAACACACTTTAGAATCTAATGAATTTTCAATGGGTGAAGCCAAATCTACACTTAGAAGTCACTTTAATGTCTTCTTAGCTCAAAATTTAGTACAAGTCTTGCTCTTAGCACCAAGAAGTTACAAAGACCATAGTAAAAATATGGGAGGTAGAGTTGTAGAATGATGGGTGAAAACAAGTCTCCTTAAATAAGCCCCACTTGCACATTTGACAAAATTACAAAATTGCCACCTTGCTCTTGATCTTCTTGAGCGAATCCAAAGTGGATGGAGAGTAAATGGAAAGCAGCTACTAAGCAGATGCAAAGCGGATCCAAAGCAGATACAAAGCAGGTGGCTCTTTTCCTTCACATTTGGCCTCTTGTTGACTTGAATGACTTTCTCATCTTTTCTTTTTAACTTTTACCTATACAAATGAGCATTAAGTAAGAGATGAACATCAAATTAATGGAAAAGCATGATAATTTAGGCCTAAAAGGTGCTAGCAAATCATCAAATTGATGACTTATCAACCCCCCAAACGAAGAATAGTTCAATGGGATAGGGTATTCAACTCAAATCCATCCAAAAGAAAGCTATACTAATGGAACAAGCTAACAAAGCTCTAAAAAGACTTTTCAAACACGTCATGGCAACAAGTAAACCAAAATTTTTCAATAAGCTCATATTTAAATCGCAAGGATGTAATTTTGTATCTAATGAATCTTCCAAATCAACAAAGCATCTTAAGAGGAAACAAAAAATTTTCAAAAATTGTCTCATTCTTCACAATGCAACTTACTTCACCCATTTACCCAAACCGAGAGCAAGACTTCACCCTCTACCCCAAAGTATCGATGCCTCTTACAAGAAAGAGTTAGCTCTATACACACAATACATAAAAATTTCTAAAGGATCTCAAATAATGAAAGAATTCACACACGCTCTCACAAAGAAATTCAAGTACAATGAGTAGAACCATAGGCTTGCCTTTTTGTGTTTTTCGTCACTAATGTAGACTTACCTAGTTCGGAATCGCCAAGGTCTTGTGGGTTAAGATGAAGACTTAAGGTGTAGAAAGGAATATCTATGGATCAAGTGACTAAAATACCTCCTTCAAAGAAATTTCTCAAACTTTTATATCCTAAAATTTTCAAACTATCCACCTTATTCTCCTTTAAAACATTTTCCATTTTTCCCAACCTTTTTGATTAAAATTTACCAAACATTTCAAAGCCACCATTTTCTTTCTTTCTTTATTTATTTCTTTGATTCTTTCAAGAGACATTCTAACTTTGAGCTCTTCTTTGCCCCACATTTGTCTCATTTTTCTTCACATTTTATTGGCTAGGCTATACAATTTTATCATCAAGTATGTCTCTTGCCTATTAAGCACATGAATTGACCACCTTACATACACTTTTTTTTGGCTCATCTTAGAATATCACATTAATCCTCCCAAACATGGAGTATGAACCACCCTTACATTACTCTCCCAACTACACAAATCCCCCAAAGTTATGCTTTCGCCTATATTTTACTACCTTGAATTATTCGATTCATCAAAGGAGGTTGAGTGCCAAAAGCAGTTTACCTACAGTGAAAATGGCTTGTTCTGCATTTCATGTGCACCTGACCTGCACTTGGACTGCTGCAGCAAGTCCAGCTCAGGTCCAGGCAGTGACCTCCAGCTTTGTGGCCTAAATCTGCGCTCCAAATACTCCTATTTGCACCTTACCTGTGGTTGACCTTCTCAAAAAGGTACAACGCAGGTTTTACCAGCTTGGAAGATAATTTTTATTCACAAAGTTCTTGGTTCAGAGCTTAGTTTCGAGCCTCCGAACCCATTTTCTCGCACCTAAATTTTATGATATTACCTGCATTAACTAAAACTAGGATAAATTAGTATCAAACACATTACAAAATATTAAGAAAAATTCTTTGGGTTGCCTTCTAAGAAGCAACTTAGTTAACATCACGACATGACACCATTTAGACATCCTTTATCTATCCACTTAGACGATTTGAATCGTCGGCCCATATTTTGATCATTACATCTTTTAGGTGCGTTGGCCAAATGTGAGAGTATAATGATGAATGTTCTATCACGCCACTTTGAAGACTTGAACCGTTTGCCCAATTTTGCATCGAACTTTTGTGTGGGCTCGTTGGGCAACGGTGAGAATTTTAGAAAGCCACTAAATGGACATTAATCTTTAAGCTTCTTTGCCTTCAAGATTGGGGTTTTAGTATACACTTTTGGAAATACAAAATCTGGGATGTAAGGAAATAACTCATTCTCACCATCATTCAAGATTTTCTTGGATGGATTGATTTTCATTAAATCTACCGTATTTATTATTGAGAAATGGTTAGATCGAGGTCTTTTCCCTAATTCTGGAGTTGTATCAATTTTGATATGCTCACCTCTAAATTTACTAGAGTTGACATAAGGGATTTTCTTAGCTTCTTCTTTCGACTCTAGTACCATGTCCTCCTTTTTGGTATCATCTCACGTATTTGGCTTGGTTGGTTGGGAAATCATTGAGGATTCTTCAATATCATTCTCATTTAGAAGATCGGGCATAGTTATGGTGTTTGAAGTATTAATTTCCATGCCCACATCTTTTATTTTCTTGAATTCCTTGTGTATAATGATTGTTTCATCCTCCGCCATTGTTATCAATTCCAATATACGTTGAAGTATTGCTTCAACTCCACTAATTTCCATGCTTTGTTCCTCACTTTCCCTCTCATAAGACCTATTAAAATCATAGGAAGTACTAGAAATTGGGTTAGCATAATAGGGGGAAGGGGCATTTGTACAATGGTTTCGATGTCCATCTCAACCACCACAAAAGAAACAACCATTCTCCCAAAAGGGTTATGATGGTGCACACATCTCTTCCCGAGGAGCATATCTACAATCTTGCCAAAAGTGGGGTCCACCACTATATGGACATGGGTCATTGAGGTATGACTTCCAACCACCAAATCCCCATTCATTCCAAGATGCCCTAGTAACAAATGAACACAAATAAAAATCTACCTAAGACAAGAAACAAAAGAAAATAACAAACAAATATTTACAAATTTGAACCAAAGCAAGTAAGCTAAAATTCCTAACTAACTCAATACATCAAATTATTTTCCGGCAACGGCGCCATTTTTGATAATGCTCAACTTACACGTCAATTTAGTGCAAGGCGGTCGCTGTCAATATATTTACCCAACAAGATTCGGGGTCAAATCCACAAGGAACAAAGTGAGTGGCGATTGAGTTAATTCAAAATAGGAGTACTTGCCCAATTCAAGCCGAAGGTGAAAATGGTTTGGGAGTTTTCAAGTGTGTCAGATGTGAAAGTAATTCTTTGTCCTCTAAGGGACTAATTTGAGACTAAGAATAATTAGAGTGTAATAAATTAAAATAGATATTGGGACTTTGCTTTCCTAGGGACAAAATGTGTATCGGAACATGACAATTTGATGCAAATTCTAATTTTTGATGATATGGTTGGCTAGGTCTAACGTCTTTGAGGATAGATTTTGAAAAAACCACAAAGATTTCACTCGTTGGCTCTTTCGAGCACCTAACAAATGTGTCAATCAAAACCACTCATTACCTCAATTGGGAATCCTTATTTCTAGGATGAAACCCAAGGCATAGTTAACTTCACAACAACCCTTACGTCTAAGATAGTGATAGATTCGCAAACTACACACATAATTTTATACCATCGACTTGGTCTTCACATCCCTATTTAGAGAATAATATGAATTCCAAAAGTTCACCTAAAACCTTTTTTTTGAAGATGGCCTTGAGCTTTCTAAAGTTTGGAGCTTTCACTCATCAAACCCACGTGGGTATTTGGGTCTTTCACCCATTAAATCCCAATCACATTACTCAAGCAATAATAGAACCCATCATCAACAAACTAGCATATGCTCAAATTAATCACTACCCACATACAATTGCATCCTAATCAAGAATAATCCCAAGCGGTAGATTTAGCAACTCATAATGATAATAAACACAAATAAAACAAATATTTCCATCAAAGTTATCCGTAAGAAAATAAAGAGTGTGTAAACCACACATTAGAATCCAACATATCTTCAATGGGTGAAGCCAAATCTACACTTAAAAGTAACTCTAATGTCTTCTTAGCTCAAAATTTAGTACAAGTCTTTCTCTAAGCACCAAGAAGTTAAAAAATCCCTAGACTAAATATGGGATGTAGAGTTGTAGAATAATGGGTGAAAATAAACTACAAGACCACTTAAATAAGCCCCACTTGCAAATTTGATAAAATTACAAAATTGCGACCTTGCTCTTAATCTGCTTGAGCAGATCCAAAGAAGGTGGAGAGAAGATAGATACAAAGTGGATCCAAAGCCGATGCAAAGTGGATAAAAATTAGATTGCCATTTTTCTTCACATTTGGCCTCTTGTTGACTTGATTGACTTACTCATCTTCCCTTTTTAACTTTTACCTACATAAATGAGTATTAAGTAAGGGATTACCATCAAATCAATGAACAAGCATGATAATTTAGGCATAAAAGGTGCTAACAAGTTGTCAAATTGATGACTTATCACTAATAATGGTTGTGTAGATCCACTGAAATGAAGTCTTGAAAGACTAAAACGTCACTCTCTACTAGTAGGTGCTCTAGTGAGATATATGTCAACACTCAACTGGTAGGTTAACCTCTCTAACTTACACTGGCTATGTAGTACTGAAATGCACGGACTACTACTAAAGGTCACACCCTCAACTGGCATATGAGCCCCCATCCCTGGGTTTGCTCGGTGCTAAATCCTACTCCCAACTGAACTAACTCAGAATACTTAACTGATCTAAACTTGACTGATAGGATAACTGACTGAACTAATAATACTCATATATGACTAAAAACCATTCTAAAATTACTAAGATTAAGTAAACAGCTAAATTTTGGGTATTCATAACCTCTGGGACTCAATAACATTTACATTAAAAGCATACCAAAGCTTTAAATCCATAATAAGTAGTCACTGCTCAAAATTCATCTCTTTGATATTTCATCAAATACTTGAAATTCATGAACTTAGGCTTGGGAATGATTGAAACATGTGGGAATAACATAATCATAACACTAAAACCATACATTGGGGGACTTAACATGGAATTTCATGCTTTAAAGATGTAAAGGCTACTTTCCAACTAAAAATACTTGTAAACATCATGCATAATCAAAATTCCCAAATGCTTCATGAAATTAATGTGAATTCATAATTTAGAATACAAAAATAGGTACTTAGACTCAATGGGTGAAAAGGGCCAATGGATGAATATTTAACATACCTTAAGACTTTAATCTTGTAAGAGAATTGATGTTCTTGATTGCTCTTGGTTGGTGGAGCTTGAATTTTGAATTTTCTCAAAGAAATAATGGTTCAATTTAATGAATTTGGGTGATGGCTAGGATTTATTTTAAAGAGGAATTATGGAAATAAGGCATATAATGCCTTATCTGATGATAAATCCGTGTTTTTACGGACTGAGGCCATGGGAAAATACCAGACTGCCATCTGAAATTAAAATTCATAACGGGAATGCCGATTGAGACCTCACTACAATGCACCAAGGAATCCATTGATATTCTACCATGATGCGCCATAATCAAGGTGACTTGCTATTTTAGAAATCCAAACGTGGTCCAAACCTCGTCTGAAAAATCCAAAATTTACCCAAGACATGCTACTTACACCCCTGAACATGAATCAACTCAAAAACTTACATCTTGTGGCCGAGAAGATTACTTTAAAAATCATCAAAGTTAAGAGGCCAAAAATAAAACTAAGTATCCTACACTTAGCTAAATTTTCAGGTTCTAAGCCCCTTGTACATGAACTATGGGATGAATCGAGCGAAAATAAATATGGGGTATTACACTATATATATTGAGATAGAGTTATGATAAACCATTACTACCATAGAGTGTAGAATCATGGAGGCTTTGAGCACTATTAATGCAATGAAAGCAAAGGTTCAAAGATCGGGTAAATGATAGGTCAAGTAAAACAGGCAAAAATATAATTATGATGAGGAAGACTAAAACTAAGGATCCCAAGCCACCAATGTTCAAAGGGGTTTGTCATAAACAAGAGGTAGAGAACTTTTTATGGCACCCGTGGAACTATTTTAAGAATTAAAAAGTAAGGTACGATGAATCCATGATCAACACTGGTCTGTTGTGTCTTGTCGAGATTGACATACTATGGTGTAGAAGGGAAGTGGATGATGCTGAGAGAGGTACGTGCACTTATAACACATGGTATTAGTTTAAGTTCAAGTTTAAGAGTCAGTTTTTCCTAAAGAATGTCTTGTACGAGACAAGCCAAGAACTTAGAAAATTTAAGCAGACAAGGAGGATACATGAGTAAGTCAAAGAGTTCACCAGCCTTATTGATATGAACTAAATTACGGAAAAAAACAGAAAGTATGAAAATTGAAAGATATAAAGAAAAGTGATACATACATAAACACAAGACAATGAACATAAGAAAATCAAAGGTATATTAAACCAATGATCCTAGAACATAATTACAAGCACCTAACTCTTACGAAGACCTCGAGTGAAATTAATCACTCGCAAACAATATTTCTAAGCAATAAAAAAAGCCCTAACTAGCTATCGTAAGCACTCACAAGTGTATTATTCATCAAAAATCATCTGAGAAAGAAGAGAGAAATCCTAGCTATTTATAGCCATGGGCTACTTATTATAAAATAGGCCTAAAAGCCTAAATGTAAACTATCCAATTAGACTGAGCTTCTCCCTTGTACTGAATTGCCATCCCTATTGCCAAAACTGCTTCCACCGTCACTAATTAGCACCTTGCATCATCAATTAATCCTATTTTTTGTCAATCTCCTCATGGTGGATTGCAAAACTCCTTTTTATCTATAAAGCATCTCCAATTATCATGGGTGGGAATCTTTGGGGTAATTATACTTGCATCATCCTCTTCTTTTTGAAGAGAATTTTTCCTTAAATTCAAGAATTCATTAATTATAATATCAAGATTCTCGGGAGAGTCCTTGAAATTGGAAGGGATTATAACTTGCTTACCAAGTAAAGTGGAATGCTAACTTCTTCTTCTTGAGGCCAAAATTCTTCGAATGACACTTTGTTGGCAAATATATTTGGGAAGATGATATCACCATCACATAAGTCTTTTTCATCCCCTTTCTTGTCATCAAATTTATCAACTTCTCATATGTAGACTTCCCGCTACTTCACTTCTTTCTTGTAGTAAGGATCACCTTCAAGAAGTATAATAGATATTCGGGTAGGACACTTGCTCATTTGATAACACTATCCTTGACATTTAACACATTTGGTACCCTTAATATTAGGATTGCTTCCATCTCTAAAGGACGCCATTGAACATTCTTCTCGATAGGTTTCTTCTTAAAAGACTTCTTGAATTTTTATCCTTGACTCCAAGTTAAAGAGACTTGATTTCCCTTAGGATTAATGACCTTCTCCACCTTGATATATCACTCAATATCAACAGCCTCCTTTAAAAGATTGTCTATCCGGGCAAACTTGTGTATAGATATTCTAAAGGTAATTTCTTGATTCAACCCTATTTTGAACTGGATCTTGGTATGCTCTTCATCCTCGTTGTAATTAACCTTCAAGAGTAGGATTTGGAATTCATCATAGTGCACTTCAACACTCTTTTCTTCTTATCCCATATTGTATAACTTGGTGATCAACCCTTGTTTATACCTCTCCGGCATATACTTAGCTCTCACAATGGCCTTCAGTGCCTCCTATGGTGGATAATGACCTCCATGAAGAACTCCATGTATTTTTTCATCTGAATCCCACCAATACAAAACATATCCCTCAAATTAAGTAATGACATAGATTGTCTTCTTAATATCAAATAAATCATTAGCTTGGAAGATCCTATCGTATTGAGACTCCTATTTAAGGTACCCTTCAAGATCACTATCTCCTTGAAAGCTAAGAAGAATGAACTTGATAAAGTTAAGGCCCATGTCATCTCTAAATATAACTTTGTCTCTTGGACCATTTCCTTGAGCACCATACCCATAACCTCCTTCTACATGTCCCTCAAACTCTCTTTGAACTCTTACAGCTTGGTTGGGTGGCAATTGGTTAAGTGGAATTTGATAAGGTAGGTTTAGGTTTTATGGTCTTTGATAGTGTATCGCTTGGACTTTTGGCACTGTATCAGGTAGGTAGTAGGGTGGGTTAAGAACTTTTGGGTTCAATACATATGGAATTTGATATTTTAGAACTTGGTTTTATGGTGTTTGATAGGGTGGAGTGAGAATTTATGGAGCTTGAGGTGGTGATGAGTTTTGGGGCATTTGTTGGGGTAGGTTAAATTGTAGGGTTTGAGCTATATTTCGTGGAGTTCGATTGTTGGTAGTAGTAATAGTAGTTTTAGTAGTAGTAGGTAAGGGAGTAATACCTTGTTTGGAAGGGTAAAACATGTGGTAAAAGTTTTAGGAGAAATGGTAGCTGAAGTTTCTTGGGTTTTCCCACTTGAGGATGCTTGGATATTATTTTGGGGAGTTAAGATTCCCCTCCATATCACCATCCTTCCATCTATATTCATCACTCTTCCTTACATATTTGATATCTTATCATTTATGTTTGACCCTCTCTCCTCATCACATTTATATCTTATCTCAATTCCATGATAGCTTCGTCCAAAATGTCAAAGTTTGCCCCGTCTATAGTAGGTTGAATCTCTTCACTGGTGTCATCGTACCTATCAACAATACGCTTAGCATAATAAAAAATAAGGTTAGCATTAGTGAAATCAAAACTCACAACCAATAATGAGTTCACACTTTGGTTGTCTCACAATAAGCTCGACTAAGTTGAACTTTGCTTGTTCCCATTTGTATACAAAGTGAAATTTTTTCTTATCTCAACTAGAATGGATTCTTGTTAAGAGAAGAATAGATGAATTAATTAAAACTTATGGACTTGAATCAAAGAAGTTAACTAAGAAACAAAAGATAAAATACCTAAAGAAATGGAAAAGAAAGAAAATGGACCCAAGACATAATTGACAACCAAGTAAGATCAATTACTAGTTGAGAATTAATTTTAGGAATCAAAGAAAGGATTAAGAATCAAGAAAATGAAACTAAGATGATCAAACCTAAGACTGATTATGATCAAACCTAAGACTGATTGGACCAAATAAAGTTTGGATCACCAAAAGTGAATTAGTATCACCAAAATTTCAATTTCTATCCCTAAAGAGGTCTGTGCATCGCCAAATTGGACCTTGTATCACAGAAATTAATAGTTTCTTGGACAAGTCAACAAACTATTGATTCTTTTTTGCAATTTGACAATGTGATATGATAAATTGGCGATTCGCTAAGATTTTTTGTGATGGGGGTGGTGGTGAGCCAATTTGGACAGTGTGCGCACATGAAAGCCCAATATTTCTATGAACCTGTGTCGCAACTTTACCCTTTTCCTAGTACCTTTTATTTTTGAAATATTTCTTTAGGTACTAACATTTACCCTTACTTCTTTGTTTGCTTTCTTGGAGTAAACATACCTTTTGAAATATTCTTCTTCAACAAGATATGAATTTTATAATGAACACCAAGAACAAATTGAATCTTTAAAAATTCATAACTTCCTGATTTTAGCTTCAAAATTTCACAAAATCTGAAATTCAAGCTCCCTATACTATAGAGAACAATCCCAGTACTTTAAAACCTCGATTTTAATCCAATAATATCAGATTTAAGAATCCACTTTTCTTTACTTAAAACATCAAACTCCAAAAATGGTTGAGTGATGGATTTTTCAATATCAGTCCAATCAACACCAAATCTCATATCTAGACTCAAATAATACTGGAAAACATGAATATAGCACTAGAAACTCAATAAGATACAAAATAAAAACTCAAAATTTTGAGAAAATTCAAAAATAATTTTGGACACTTTTTTTGTGATAACAAATTCCAAAACTAGAATTTTTGGAACTATCCAAAGCTCTACTATGATACCAAAATAATATGAACCAAATTATAAAAACAAACACAAAGTATGAGATCAAAATACATACAAAAATTAGATAGATACACATAAGACAAGAAGCGTAAGCAAACCAAAGGTATATTAAATCAACGATTCTTGAATAATATTCTAATACAAGCACCTAGCTCTTACGAAGACCTTGAGTAAAATTAATCACTCACATCAAAATTTATAAGCAATAAAGAAAGCTCCCAAAAAGTTATTGTAAGCACTCCCAAGGATATTCTTCATCAAAAATCATCTAAGGAAGAAAAGAAAATCCTAACTATTTATAGCCATCTATTTATTACAAAATGGGACAAAATGGGACCAAATGGGACCCCAAAGCCTAAAAGTAAATTGTACAATTTGGCTGAGCTTCTCCCATGTGCCGAACTGCCATCCCCATTGCCAAAATACTTCATCCAATACCAAATGACACCTAGCATCTCCAATTACTTCTTTTTTTCCAATATTCTTATGGTGGGTCGCATAGCTCCTCTTTTCTCTAAAGCATCTCTATTTACCTTGGGTGAGAGAATCTTTAGGGTAATCCTATTTGTATTACATATGCTTTAAATTCCCAACCTCACAAGCGATGACTTATTGTTTAACATCATGTATGGTTTGCAGAATTAGGCTAAGCAGAGTTACAATGTCGAAAATTCCTAGATTTAGACTAGGACATCATGGAGGTTGAGACGTTGATGGATTTCAACCATGACAAGTATGACAAAGGTAAATAACAGGAGTCTAAAAGTAGCAATGTAAAATATGGGGGATATCATGGAAAAAGGAAAGACAGCTACCAACAACGCTCTAAGAACCAAGATACCATTAAGTCTGATTTTTAAAAAGTGAGAGGTCGTCAGAGTTACATCGAAAAGTATGAATATGTCGAGATAAAGGGATGCTACACATGTGGAGGACTGCACAACTTTAGAAATCATCTTGACTCAAAAAGTATCAATGTCATGGTGCGCGAGCAGAAAGAGAAAATATAAGTAAAAGGTTTGACACAATTGGATATGATAGGGATAACACCCTAGATTTTTGACCCTTAGAAAATTTCCTAGATTTTTGGTTTTTGGATAAGATACGACTAAGGGGTATCAGTTGTATGTTGGGGTATAGTTCATATGGGTTGGTCGTATATTGACTAGTATTAGTTAATAGGTTAGATTGGTTTTTGAAATGGGTATGACTTGGTGGGTACGAGTCATATGGTTGGATACGGGTCATTTAGTTTGAGTTTTTTCCTTCACTTAATCTTAGACTTAGTATATTAACTTGTATCTGAGTACGAGTGGCTCACCATGAGCGGTAAACTAGGGTACGAGTTATAACATAGACTCATATAGTGAATAGTATTTAAACCTCTTGTGATCCTATTCTGCCAGGGGTACGAGTCAAGGGTACTATTCGTATGTTTGGAGTACGACTTGGTTTGGGTAAGTCGTACCTTGGACAGTGTTGGGTCTAAAAAGGAGGCCTAGGGTACAAGTGATAGATAGAATACGTATTGGAGGGTATGACTGGTATGGTTACTCGTAACCTGTGACGGGAATTTTATACAATTTAAGTGAGGGTAATCTGGATATTTTCCAACTTAACCTAATAAGGTCCCACAAATTTTAACTCACTTGGGAGGTTATTTGCCCTATTATTCAATTCATTAACACTTAGAAAATGCTCTTAATCCTCTCTAAAGTTCTTGGGCAAAGGAAGTTAGGGTTTTATCTTAAGGATTAATTTGGGTCTTGTGTTGGTGATTTGTCTCCATTATCTTCTCAAGTAAGGAATGTACTCTTCCCTCATTGTTAGTTCCAACTAAAAACATGGTTTTATACAATGTTTTCATGCCACGTTTTATTATATGGTTTTGGGGATTTCAAATATGTGTTGGGTTTTTCGTTATAATGGCTTGGTTATGGTTTTCCCATATTTTAATTATGTTATTACATACTTAAATGGTGATTTTGGATAATTGGTTACTTGGGAATGGTCATATGGTAATTGGTTTGAAAATACTATTCCCCAATATTTTTGATAAAATGCCTATGATAATGTTTTTACCATGTTATTAGATTTTTAATAGAACTATTGCATGGAATGGTTTGGTAATGGAACACTAGAAATTCATTTTGCCTGATATGAAGGGTTGGTCATGATGACCATATATGATACTATGAGGTACGCGAGAATCTACCAAGTACTCTGCACATATGTATCATGGAGAGCGAAGGGTACTTGAAAATCTCCTATTCTTATGGTATCTTCGATTTATGCTACTACACGCATTGAGGCCCATTTAGGCAGTTACACTGGACCAATATAGCCCATGGGTGGTTAAGGACGGGTAATCTACACATACCCAAGTTAATGGTTTCAAATACATGCTAAACCTAGTTTCCTTCCCCGGCATGCATTATATATGTGTGTGTATGTATGTGTGGTTTGTATACATATGGTTGGTTTACTTAGTTTTACTGGATGGCATTAATTTATCCTTATCCTAAGTTTATGTTAGTGTTCACCCGCTAACCTATCTTTGGGAAGTTGTATCCTCACGCGATGCAGGAATTAACCGTTCTACTCCTCCTACATAGTGATTGAAATTCAGGATTAGCTTTTGGATTAAAGTAGTGAGCTTTATTCTTTTTGAAAGGCTCCATTTCATGTAGTTCTACAAAATCATGTTATGGACATTTTTATATACTTTGGTTACTTTATGGATATTGGTTTTGGCTATGGTTGAGGATATGTCCCAACTAGATATTCATTTTCTTTTAATTAAAGGATTTTGTAGAACTACTATGGGTTGGTACGGGCAGTATCAGTATTGGTGTCAGCCTTGGTATTGGTATTAGTATTGGTATTGGGGCTGGTATCATTGAACTAAATTTCTCACTATTTTATCCTCTTTTATTTTGAGATTATATAATTATTATGGAACTCATATGGTCATGGTTTTGGATTATGGTTTGGTTTAGTATAGGTTATTGGTATTTATTAGATATTTGGACTCATTTAGGTGGTCACAGATATAGACCTATTCCAGAGTCTTGGATTATGCAATGATGCTTTCTTGTCATATGTTCGGAATTCATCTGCTTCAAGATATGCGTTGGTTGGTTGGGTTGGGAAACGGGGGTGGTCTCCAGTCCTAGTTGGACTTGGGATGCCCATTATAAAAAAGCCCTTGTTCGGGTCATGTAATATTGGTATTAGATATTTAGGTTCATGGTCAATCGGAAGTCCACAAAGCCGTATCTAGTAGAGTCTTTTTTAGGGTGTGTAGTGCGCCACATTCATAAGGGAGAGGCTACAAGGCATTTAGGAATGTGTCACTTTCTTAGTATTCTATTTTCAAGCTTGGAGTCTAAATCCTAGAAATATTCTCTAATCCTTGTTTGTTCATTTTTTAGATCATGCCTCAATGATCTGGAATATAAGGAAACTCTTCTGTCCCATCTAGGGCAATGTAGAAGGGACACAGGAGATCCATACTCAGTCTAGGGGTCTAGTCCCTGATATTTCTTAAGTTCTATTGGTTGCTACTAATCCTCTTTAGGGTGAGGTAAAGAATGCAGAATTTTCTCAATCGATTCATACTATTGCTCAGTTGGTTGATGCTCAGGCTGAGCGGGATCTATCTAGTGTTTTATCTACCGAGTCTACAAGGGTTGGATAGTTTATAAATATTAATCCTCCTACTTTTACTGGAGTAAAGGTGGAGGAGTATCCTTAGGGTTTCTTGGATAAAATGGAGAAATCTTCAGGGTGATGCAGGCCACGAATGTGGAAGGGATAAGTTTTGCATATTATCAAGTTAAGGATATTGTGTACCAATGGTACAAGGAATGGGATAAGGATAGAGGTGATGTTGAGGAGTTGTCCTTATGGGAGACTCTTAAATATTTTTCTACATCACTTCTTTCTTCAGGAGCTGAGAGAAGCGAAGATGGAGGAGTTTGTGAATTTTAACCAGGAAAAGATGTCTGTCAGGGAATATGCCTTGAGGTTTTATTAGCTATCAAGGTATGCTCTGGACTTGGTGTCAGATATGAGGGTGAGGATGATAAAGTTCACTTCTAGGCTATCTCGAGACTTGATCCTTAAAAGCAAGAATGCTTTGATGGTTAAGGATATAAATATTTTGAGGTTGGTTGTCCACATGCAGTAGGTAGAGGATGAAAATAGAAAATAGGTAGAGTTTGGGTAAAGTCAAGGTAAGAAGTTCAGGTTTTCTAAACAAGGTGCTGAGCAACATCAAGGTAGTCAGAATAGCGGTAAATGGCCAAAGAAAAAGTGGGGGAGTTCTAGATCTTTCTCATCTGCTAGTTCTCCTTACTCAAGTAGTCGAATAATAGGCTTCATCAGGGTGATGATAATTTTCAAGCACAGGGTGCTCAATCTCGGGTGAGTGGGGCTCAGTCGCCATCTCTATGCCCTCCTTACCGATTTTGTGGTCGTCTTCATTGGGGGTCTTGTGATAAAGAGAGGTAAAAGTGTTTTAAATATGGTCAACCAAGCTATATAATTAAGAATTATCTGATTGGTAAGGGTGCTTTGGGAATGGTCAAAGCTCTGTTTGCTTCATCTTCTGCTTCTGTAGGTTACTCGATTATTGCTAAGAGAGTGTATAGGGGGTGTGTGGTATCTATTGGTGGTAGGCAAACTTTGGTGGATCTGTTCGCACTGACCATGGTAGATTTTAATGTTATTTTGGGGATGGATTAGTTACACTCTTGTTATGGATCCTTAGATTATCAGACCCATAAGGTTGTCTTTAGGTTCTCTGGTGAACCGATTATAGAGTGGGAAAGTGGTTCCCTAGCTTCTAGGGGAAGGTTTATTTCTTACCTTAGAGCTTAGAGATTAATCCCCAAAGGGTGTCTTTATCACTTGGTCTGGGTTAAATATTCTAACTCAGAAAGTCCTTTTCTTTTGATTTCGGTGGTAAATGAGTTTTTTGAGGTCTTTCCAGATGATCTTCCTGGTGTACCTCCAGATAGAGAGATTGAGTTTGGTATTGATTTAATTTTGGACACTCAGCTAATATTTATTCCTCCTTATAGAATGGCTCTGGCTGACTTGGGGAAACTCAAGGAGTAGCTTAAGGATCTTCTGTATAAGGGGTTTATTTATCCTAGCGTATCCTTGTAGGGTGCACTGGTGCATTAACTATCGACAGTTGAATATGGTAATGGTCAAGAACAAGTTTCCTCTTTCAAGGATAGATGACTTATTTGATCAACTGCAAGGTGCCAAGTTTTTTTCTAAGATAGAACTTCAATCTGGGTATCGTCGGCTTAAGATTAGGGAGCTGGATATCCCTAAGATGGATTTTCGTACTAGGTATGGGCACTTTGAATTCTTAGTGGTGTCATTTGACTTGACTAATACCCTGGCGATATTTATGGATTTAATGAAAAGGGTTTTTAGGTATTTCTTAGATCTTTTTGTCATTGTATTTATTGATGATATCTTGGTTTATTCTAAAAGTGAGGTGGATCATGCCAATCACCTCCGTGTAGTGTTGCAGACCTTTAAGGAACAACAGTTGAATGCCAAGTTCTCCAAGTGTGAGTTTTGATTGAACGCTGTGACTTTCTTAGGTCATATTATTTCTAATAATGGGATCATGGTGGATCCACAAAAGGTGGTTGTGGTTCAAAGGTAGTCTAGCCTCATGACTCCAACCAATAATCAGAGTTTCTTGGGTTTGGCTGGGCATTATAGGTGGTATATGGAAGGTTTCTCAATGATTGTTGCCCCATTGACTAAGTTGACTCGAAAAAAGATGAAGTTTTCTTATTCGGATGAGTATGAAGGGTGTTTCAAGAAGCTTAAGGATAAGCTAAATTCGGCTCTAATTTTGACATTGCCTGAAGACAATGAAGGGTTTGTGGTTTATTGTGATGCATCTCAGATGGGACTTGGTTATGTTTTGATGCAACATGGGAAGGTGATTGCCTATGCTTCTATGCAGTTAAAGGTGCATGAGAGGAACTATCTTACTCATGATTTAGAGCTGTTGGTGGTGGTTTTTGCTTTGAAAATCTGGCGGCATTATTTATATTGAGTGTACGTGGACATCTTTTCTGATCATAACAGTCTACAGTATATATTCACTCAAAAGGAGCTAAATCCCAGGCAAAAGAGATGGTTGGAGCTTCTCAAAGACTATGATATAATTCTTCACTACTACCCAGGTAAAGCTAACATGGTTGTTGATGCTCTCAGTAGGTTGTCCATGGGGAGTTTGGCTCATGTAAAGAAAGGAAAATAAGAATTGGTGAAGAACATTCACCGCTTGTCCAATCTTGGAGTTCGTCTCTTGGACTTTAAGGATAGAGTATGATAGTTCAGGAAGTGGTTAGGTTATCTCTTAGTGCAGAGATCAAGGAGAAGTAAGTCCTTGATCTTATCTTTGATAAAAATCAAGAGTGATATTAGTGGGAAAAAGGTAAGGGTATTTGAGATCGGTGGTGATGGTACTTTGTGGTACCAAAGAAGGTTGTGTGTTCCTAATATTGACAGTTTGTGACAAAGGGCTTTCGATGAGATGCATGAATCATACTAGTTGTTCATCCTGGTTTGACAAAAATGTATCATAATCTTAAGGAGATAGATTGGTAGAATGGTATGAAAAGAGATATGGCTGATTTTGTAGCCAAGTGCATGGTGTGACAATAAGTCAAAGTTGAGCACATGAGTCCTGGTGGGTTGTATTAAGAAATTGATTTTCCCAAATAGAAATGGGAGATAATTAATATGGATTCGATTTGGGTCATCGTGGATTGGATGACAAAGTTTGCTCACTTATTGCCAATAAGGATTACCATTTCGGCAGAGGATTATGAAAATTTGTATCTTCAGGAGATTGTGAAGTTGTATGGGGTACCTATTTCAATTATCTCTGATTATGGTACGTAGTTTTCCTCTTATTTCTAGTGGTCTTTCCAGAAAGTATTAGGGTCTAAGGTTAGTCTGAGAACTGCTTTTTATCCTTACATGGATGGGCAAGCAGAGAGGACTATTTAGACGTTGGAGGATATGTTTCGGGTGGGCGTGATTAATTATGGTGGCAATTGGGTTGTGCATCTACCATTGGTAGAGTTTGCTTACAATAATAGTTACCATTCTAGTTTTAGAATGACCCCTTTTGAGGCATTGTATAGTAGGAGGTGTAGATCTCCTATTAGATGGCTTGAGCTTGGTAAAGCGGATATATTTGGTTTGAATTTAGTTTATAGGCTATGGAAAAAATAAAGGTAATTTGGCATAGACTTAAGGTTGTCCAAAGTTGCCAAAATTCCTATGCAAATGTAAGGCGTAGAGACTTGGATTTTAAGGTTGGGCATCAGGTGTTCCTAAAGGTATCTCCCATGAAGGGAGTAATGCGATTTGGTAAAATAGGAAAGCTCAGTCCCCGATTTATTGGTCCTCATGTAGTTTTGCGGAGGGTTGGTAATGTGACTTATGAATTGGAGTTGCCTTCTAGTTTGAGCTTCTTTCATTCGGTATTTCGCGTCTTTATGTTGAGAAAGTGCATTGGTGATCTTTCTTTGGTTGTTCCTTTGGAAGGATTAGGTATCTCGGATTCTCTATCTTATGAAGAGGTCCCAGCTGAGATATTGGATCAGTAGGTTCGTTGGTTATGAACCAAGGATATGGCCTCAATTAAGGTTCTATGGCAAAACCAAAAGGTGGAAGAGGCTACATGGGAAGAGGAGGAGGACATGAAGTCTGAGTATCCATATCTGTTTTCTGCTTCTGGGGTTCGTACGGAAGATATATGTCCTTCAACATACTTTTGTTTTCAAACTTTGTTAAAGGAAAGAATAATATCTTTGAATCTTCATTTTATAACTTGGTTAAAGATTGGAATGATACTTGATAATAGAAATGAATCGTGCTTGTGGTTACCCTACCTTGTCCATCATTTGGGGACGAATGTTCCTAGTGGAAAAGACTATAACACCCTGGATTTTTGACCCTTAGAAAATTTCCTAGATTTTTAATTTCTTGACAAGATATGACTAAGAGTTACCAGTCGTATGTTGGGGTACGGTTCGTATGGGTTGTCATATGTTGACCAGTGTTAGTTGGTGGGTTGGATTGGTTTCTGGAATGGGTACGACTTGGTGGGTACAAGTCATATGGTTGGATATGGGTTGTTGGTTTGGGGCTTTTCCTTTACTTAATCTTAAACTTGGTAGCTTGGATTTGAGTATGAGTGGCTTACCAAGAGCTGTAAGCTAGGGTACAAGTCGTACCATGGACCCGTATGGTGGACAGTGTTCAAATCCCTTGTGATCCTATTCCACCAGGAGTACGGGTCAAGGGTACTAGTCGTATGCTTTGAGAGACTTGGTTTGGGTAAGTCTTACCTTGGATAGTGTTGGGTCCAAGGAGGAGGCGTAGGGTACAAGTGGTGGGTAGAACTCGTATTAGAGGGTACGACTGATATGGTTAGTCGTACCCTATGATGAGAATTTTATGATGTTTAAGTAAGGGCAAGCTGGATATTTCCTCACTTAACCTAATAAGGCCCCACGACTTTTAACTCACTTGGGAGGTTATTTGCCATATTATTCTATTCATTAACACTTATAAAACACTCTCTAATCCTTTCTAAAGTTCTTGGGAAAAGGAATCTAGGGTTTTATCTTAAGGATTAATTTGAGGCTTGTGTTGGTGATTTCTCTCTATGATCTTCTCAATTAAGGCATGTACTCTTCCCTTATTGTTAGTTCCAACTAAAAGCATGGTTTTATATAATGTTTTCATGCCATGGTTTATTGTATGGTTTTGGGGTTTTCAAATATGTGTTGGGGTTTTGGTTATAATGGCTTAGTTATGGTTTTCCCATGTTTTAATTATGTTATTACATGCTTAAATGGTGATTTTGGATAATTGGTTGCATGGGAATGGTCATATGGTAATTGGTTTTGGTTTTGGAAATACTATGGCCTAATATGTTTGATAAAATGCCTATGATAATGCATTTACTATGTTATTGGATTTTTAATGGAACTATTGCATGGGATGGTTTGGTAAGGGAAATCTAAATGGTTTAAATGGCTTAGAATGATTTGGTGGTTATGGTTATGGTTAATTGAACATCCTTGTAGGGTACAATGGAATCCCCCAAGTAAACATGTTAGTAAACATCTTTGTGGGTACAATGGAATCCCCCAAGCAAACGTAATAGAACACTTGTGGGGTATATGGGACTCCCCCAAGTTAACTTGCTAAATGGGTACATGGGAATCCTTTTACCTTAAAAGGTTTGGCTAAGGACAATAATTGCAAGTTATAGTCGGTATTATGATACCACTATTAATATCCTTGGTTAATAATAAATGGAATAATGGATTAGTTAGTTGGAATTGGGTTTAATTGGTCAATAATGGCGGGGTGTGATAGCTAACCGTGAAGGTGGGAGTTCAATGAACGAACACTGGAAATTCATGTTTGCCGACTTGAGGGGTTGGTCATGAAGACCATATATGACACTATGAGGTACGCAGGAATCTATCAAGTACTCTATACATATATATCATGGAGAGCCAAGGGTACTCGGGAATCCCCTACTATTATGGTATCTCTTGTTAATGCGACTACACACATTGGGACCTGTTTAGGGGGTTACACTGGACCCATATAGCCCATAGGTGTTTAAGGACGATTAAGCTACACATACCCAGGTTAATGGTTTCAAATGCATGCTAAACCCGGTTCTCTTCCCCGTGATAGTGTTATATATATGTGTGTGGTGTATGTCTGTAGTTTGTATGCATATGGTTGGTTTACTTAGTTTTACTGGATGGCATTAATTTATCCTTATCCTAAGTTCATGCTAGCGTTCACCCGCTAACCCATCTTCGGGCAGCTATATACCCACGCGATGCAGGAACCCATCATTCTACTCCTCCTACATAGTGATCGGATTTTGGGATCAGCTTTTGGATTGAAGTGGAGAGCTTCCATCTTTCTGGAAGGCTCCATTTCATGTTATGGACATTTTCATATACTTTAGTTACTTTATGGATATTGGTTCTAGATATGGTTGGGGGCATGTCCCAACTAGATATTGGTTTTCTTTTAGTTATAGGCTTTTGTGGAACTACTATGGGTTGTTATGGGTGGGTTCTGTATTGGTGTCAGCCTTGGTATTTGCATTGGTATGAGGTCTGATATTGTGGGACTAAATTTCTCACTGTTTCAATCTCTTTTATTTTGGGATTATATAATTATTATGGAACTCATATGGTCATGGTTTTGGATAATGGTTGTATTTAGTATAGGTTATTGGTATGTATCGGATATTTGGAATCGTTTGGGTGGTCATGGATATAGACTTATCCCAGAGTCTTGGATTATGCAATAACGCTATCTTATTATATGTTCAAAATTCTTCTCACTCAAGATATGCATTGGTCGTTGGGTTGGGAAACGGGGGATCTCCAGTCCTGGTTGGACTTGGGATGCCTATTATGACAAGGCCCTGGTTCGGGTCATGTCAATAGGACTATGTAGGGCTGTCAAGAAATAATTTATCCAGCCTGATGACAACAAAAATTTGTGTATGGATCTCACCATTAATAACAAGCCCACTAGTGCACTAGTTCTCACTGGGGCAACTCACAATTTTATGACTGAGTCTGAAGAAAAAATACTAGAGTTAAAGTTTTCTCCATCTAATTCTCGTCTCAAGACCGTGAATGCCGATCAGCAAAATGCTCATAGTGTAGATAATGGGGTTGGCACAATATTGGATCAATTGGCAAGGTACGAAAAACTTTACTTCCACAACAAATGATATATTTGATATTATTTTGGGGAGAAAGTTCTTTAGACTCTGTCCTACTTTGATCGACCCCTACCTCCAATGTCTCTTTGTTCTCGAACACAAAGGAGCATGCATGGTGCCTATAATATCTATTCCTCACAGTGAGATCCAAGTACAACTTTTGGTATGCAGTTATTCAAGGGACTCAAGAAGGGGGAACCGATGTTAGTGGCAACCATTGCAAGTGTAAAGGAAGACAAGGGTTTCCAGCTTACATAGAGAGGTTACTCGAGGATAACAAAGATACTATGCATGAAGAGCTATATAAGAACTTGCCTCCTAGCTTTGAAGTGGATCACAAGATTGAGTTGGATCCATGGGCTAAGCCACCCGCATTTTCTCCTTATCGCATAGCATCGCTTGAGTTGGAAGATCTTAGGAAGCAATTAAAAAAGCTACTGGATGTTAGTCATATCCTCCCATTAAAAGATCCCTTTGTCGCACTGGTGTTATTCTAAATGAAGAAAGATAGATTGGTGTGCTTATGCATAGAACATCTGGCACTTAATAAGGTCATGGTGAAGAAGAAATATCCAATCCCACTCATAGTCAACTTATTCGATAACATTGTTCAAGCCAAGTACCTTACCAAGATGGATCTTCGCAAAGGCTTCTACTAAGTCGCATTATAGAAAGGGATGAGCCAAAGACAACATGCATAGCAAGATATGGAGTCTTTGAGTGGTTTGTGATGCCCTTCATCTTAACCAATGCTCTATATACATTTTGAACCCTTATGAACAAGATCATTCATCCTTACTTTGATTGGTTCGTGGTGGTATACTTGGATGATATAGTCATCTATAACAACTCTTTGAAGAAACATATAGAGAATTGTAAGAAAGTTTTCCAAGTCTTACGGGAGAATGGGTTATACGTCAATAGGGGAAAATATGATTTTGCACAATCAGAGTACATAGGCTGTGTTATATGTAGTGGAAAACTTTGCATAGTGAGGCTAAAGTACGAGATATCCAAGAGTGGGTCTCCTACAAAGGTAATCGAGTCAAGTCCTTCCTTGGATTTATTAACTACTATCATTGATTTATTAGTATCTATTCAGCCAACGTAGAACCATTGAATGAACTGCCAAAGAAGAACACGCCATGGATCTGGACAAAACATTGTTAAAAGATATTTGAAGATCTTAAAACAACTTTGATAGAAAAGCCAGTCTTGATGTTGCTCGACTTTACCAAGACATTTGAGGTGCATACAGATGTGTCTGATTTTGGCATTTGGGAAATCTTGATGCATGACAAACATTATAGAGTATTCAAGTGTCACAAGTTGAATTAGACAGAAGGATTTACACCATGCAAGAGAAAGAAATGGTTTGCTATTGTGATTGCCTTTACATATGGAGACATTACTTGCTCGGGTCGAGGTTCGTGTTCAAGATAGACAATGTGGTCACTACTTACTTTCTGATGCAAAATAAGCTTACACCAAAGCAGGCTAGATGGTAGGACTTTTTGGCCGAGTTTGATTACGGGCTAGAGTACAAGTCGGGCAAGGGTAACATCGTTTCCAATGCCCTGAGTCAGAAAGCCAAACTTGCTGCCATTACTTAAGCAAGTTATAACATTCGAGAGGCCATGAAAGAGGGAATGCAATATGATCCAGCAACCAAACAACTAATGGTGTTATCTGCCCAAGGTAATACAAAGCTTTTGTGGGTAGAAGATAGTTTATTACTCACCATAGGTCAATAGGTCTACGTGCCAAAGTTTAGTACATCAAGCGATGTACTATGAAGGAGAGACATGGCATCTTGTGGGACATTCATCCAGATAAACACCATACTAAATCCTTGGTTGAGTCAGTCTACTATTAGTCGGAGATGCTAGAGGACAGAGAATATTATGTGCAGAGTTATCTGCCAACAGGACAAGGTTGAGCAGAGGCAACATAGAGGAATTTTAGAGCCGCTGCCAGTTACAGAGCATCCATAGGAGATCATGACTATGGACTTTATCACATGTCTACCAAATTCTGAGGGTTATGGCACTATTATGATGGTCAGGATAGATTTTATAAGTATGCCATTTTTATGCCCGCCTCAGCAGTTGCACAACCAAGAAAGCTTCCAAACTATTCTTTAAGTATGTAGTAAAGTATTGGGGCTTACCAAGAAATATCATCAATGATTGAGACCCTCACTTCACTGACAACTTTTGGAGGGAGTTATTCGATATACTTATCACAGAGCTATACTTCTCTACTAGTTTCCACCCACAAATAGATAAACATATAGAGAAGGTCAATGCCTTATTAAAGTGATACTTGAGGCATTATATGAGAACCCATTACAAGTATTGGGCAAAGCTCTTGGACATAACCCAATTTTCTTATAACCTGCAGTGGAGTGAATCCATAGAGCATACACTATTTGAGCCAGCCACAGTCCAACAACCTCAAACCCCACATTCACTACCATCCATATTCAAGGGGAAAAGTTTGACAGTTTATCATATAGCCAAAGGTTGGGAAGAGTGCCTTGACACTACTAAGTCCTATTCGGACAAGACAACAAAGCAGATAAAGAAATTTACAGACCACAAGAGATATCCCATATATTATAGAGTTGGGGACATTGTCATGGTGAAGTTTAACCTGAGATAATTCAAGGCACTATGGGGCATGCACTAAAAAAATCGCGAGTAAGAAGGCCTATTTAGGATCTTTACCAAGGTTGGAATGATTTCATACAATCTCATCATGCCTCTACATATTAAGATCCATCCTGTCTTTCAAGCTAGTATGCTTAAGCCATACTATGATGATAAGTATGCCCAATAAAGGCCAGTCGAGTCATGTACCTATTGATATTGTTCAATTTTGATGAGTGATCAAGGGCTTGATTGCAAAAAATCTTATGTCAAAATCATAAAAGAAAGAAGCATCTCTCAATATCCACAAAAGCAAAGGAAGAGAAAAGAAGATTGTCGGAATGTTCATGGAACATATTTTATGATATTTTTCATTAATTATGGCGTATATTTCATGGGATTTTCGCATCCCTTTAGTCTTCTCTAGACAAATTTTCTCCTTTTAGTATTTACCTATTCTTGGAAATTAAATATTCATTATTCCTTTTCCTAAGAAAAAAATTCTTTTGGGTTGCCTTTAATAAACATCTCCCAATGGCCAGTAGCAATCCCAACAACTACTATATAAGCATTGGAAGATCAACGGAAGAGATATGTTTGTCTCAACTTTCTCTAGTTCTTTGCTCTATATTACTCAAATATTGTATTATCTTAAAGGTTTATTGTGTCATTAAAAAAAAAAAACATAGTTTGTGAGGCATTGTATCAAAGTGTGAAAAAAAAAGATAGTGTACGTTAAATCCAAAAAGCTTTACTCAATCTTATACTTTGATATAATTCACAAAGAACTATTAGAATTTCTTGCATCCAAGGGGACTGAATAATTAATTACTACAATCAATAGTCGACTGTCTGTTAAAGAAAGTTGACTGTCTGATCGAAAAAGAAGTAATTCACCCCCCTCTTGCTTCTTTCAATTGGTATCAGAGCAAGGTCTCACAAGTTTTCTACCTAACAAAAAGTGAGAAAAGAGCATGGCTCAGACTATTACTGGAGCATCATTCTCTAAAGGGATATCTCAAACTAGACCTCCATAATTCAATGGGAAACACTTTCTCATTGGAAAATAAGTATGGAAACCTTCATCAAATCCTATGATGTCAAAGTTTGAAGAGTTATAAACTTGGTGATCTTCCACTTGTATCTACTAGCCTGGATAAAAATGGAAAAACACTAGAAAATAGTGAGAAATCTATTGAGAGCATTCCATCCTTAGAGAATTACACAGATGAACAAATAGAGATAATTTAGATCAACTCTAAAGCTAAAAATATCTTGTATAATGCAATCAATGATGAAGATTATGAGAAGATCTCCTGCTACAAGACTACCAAGGAAATGTAAGACAAATTGAAAGTAACATATGAGGGAATTGAGAAGGTCGAGAAAACTCTTGTCAGTTATTAGTCTATGACTATGAACTTTTCAAGATGATAGATGGAGAATCCATTGAAGAAATATTTGTCAGGTTTTGCAAAATTGTTGGGGAACTCAAAGCTGCAGGAAAAACTTATCCTATGGCAGATCAGATTACAAGGATTCTCAGAAACCTACCTCCTCAGTGGCTCTCTAAAGGTTGTGTTTCTTGAAAGTATGAACTTGAAAAACATGATCTATGATGAAGTCAGGGGAGATCTCATTAACTTTTAAAAGGCTCACTTGAATATAAAGGACCATCAACAAGAGAAGAAAAAGAAAATTGTGGCTTTTAGAGCCTTAAATGAGGAAGAAGATGATGCCCAGGATTCAATGCTCTCATCACTAAAATAGTTATTAAAAATTACAAAAGATCTAGAAATAGAAGGAGAGGGAGACAAAATTATTCACAAGGAAAACAACATACTGATCAGAACAAGAATAAAGGTAAGTATTATAATTGTGGTAGATATGGTCACATTTTTTAGGGTTGTCCAAAAGCAAGAAGAAGACCCTCCTAGGGAAATCAAAAGGCTTTTAGTTATTGGGATGATGAGGAATAATACAACCAAGAAAATGACAACATTGGAGATTACTATTTGATGGAAATTGGAGAATCCAGCTAGGTAAGAACAAACTCCTATCATGAACGTTCAAAACATCAAAGTTACTGTACCTTGCCATAGCTAATTTGAATAAAGCCCATGAAAAAAAGAGAGCTCTTTTAAGAAAAAGAAAATACTGGGAGGTTAAACATAAAATCTATGAAATTGAAGAGAATTTCCTACAAGAAGAACTTGATGACTTGAAAATCAAGATTAACAGTTTTGAAAAATCTCCTAGTCATAGTGTTGTCAGGTCAAATCAGTTGACTAACTTAACCAAGTCAACTGATTTTAATAGATATTATAGCTGTGAAGGATCTCATCGGTCAACTAATTTGAGTAAGTCAACTAAAGGGAGCAATCATAGTCCAAATACCTATCATGGAAAGTACTATAGGTATGATAGATCTCAAAGTTCAACTAACTCAAGTCAGTCGAGTGGGAGATACAATTATAGTTACAATACTTATTATATAACCACTGATCAATACTATATGTCTTGTTATCATTGTGGAAAACCTGGTCATAAATATTACAACTGCAAATTTCACTCTAGAAATTCTGGTAAATGGATTTGGAGACCCAAAACTGAGTCAACGAATCTTAAAACTAATCCCAATAGACCCAAGAATGCTTGGGTACCTAGATATAAGTAATACATATATTTTGCAGGAACTCCACTCAAAATCTAAAGAAAAATGGTATCTCTATAGTGGATGTTCAAATCACATGACTGGAAATAAGAATTTATTTGAAACCACAACTGATTTTGATGGAGATGACATCAGCTTTGGAAATAACTCCAAAAGCAAGGTAATAGGTATTGGTACCATCACTTTTAATGATTCTTATGATGTTACTAATGTTTATTTGGTCAGTAATTTAAAGTACAATTATCTAAGCGTTAGTCAGTTGTGTGATGCTGGATTGGAGGTAAGATGTCAAAAGAAAGGGTGCATAATTGAACAATAGAAAGGCAAGTCTTTGCTGGAATCAGATACAGAAATGTATATGTTCTAGAATCCATCAAAAGGTATGTTCTAGACTCCATCAAAAGGACAAAAGTACATATATGTCTTGCTTCTATATCTGTTGATCCATTGATTTGGCACAGAAAACTTGGTCATGCGAGTATGAGATATATTGAAAATTTAGTAAAGCATGATCTTGTAATTGGATTGCCAAACTTTGATTTCAAAAAGACCCATATTTGCAATGCTTGCCATCTTGGTAAGAAAACTCGAAATTCTTTTTCTGTTAAAAATATTGTATCAACTACTAAATTTTTACAGGTACTTCATATGGAGCTATTTGGTCCAACTAGAACTGCTAGCATTAGTGGAAAAAGGGTATGTTTTTTGTAGTTATTAATGATTATTCTTGTTTAACTTGGGTTATGTTTTTGTCTAACAAATATGATACTCTAAATAATTTTGAAGTTTTTCGTGAGAAAGTTCAAAGAGACAAGGTCTACTATATCACTACTATTAGAAGTGATCATGGGGGAGAATTCAAAAATAATTAATTCGAAATCTTTTGTGACACCCATGGATGCACTCATCACTTCTCAGCTCCAAGATCCCCTCAACAAAATAGTGTGTTTGAATAGAAGAATAGAATACTTCAAGACATGGCTCAAATCATGATCTGTGAACACTCTTTACTTCACAAGTTTTGGGCAAAAGTAGTCAGTACTATATGCCATGTTTGGAACAGGTATCTCATTAAAATCAATTTGAAGAAAACTCCATGTGAGATTTGAAATAATAAAAGACCTAGCATTGGGTACTTCCAGGTTTTTGGCTCTAAATGCTTTATTCATAATAATGGCAAGGACAACATTGATAAGTTTGATCCAAGAAACTCCGAAGGTATTTTAATGGGCTACTTTAACTCTAGCAGGTCATACAGAGTTAATAAATGTACTCTTTACATTGAGGAATTTGTCCATGTTATTTTTTATGATACTAACCACTGCGTTAAGAATGTTAACTTTGTAGATAATGAGATTAAATAGGTAAAGTTTATCAAAACTCCTTCCACCAAGGATAACTCTCCTCAAATCCCTCTACCACTAAAATTAACCAGTCTACCACTGCTCCAAACGATCAAAATAAACAAGAAGCTATACCAAATGAATGGAAAAGCAAGCCTGACTATCCTAAGAAATTTATCACTGGGAATCTAAATAAAGAAATACAGACAAGGCCTTCCAGTAGAAGAAATATGAATATAGACCTTATTTCTCAACTGGAAATAAATAAAGTCAATGAAGCATTGGAAGATAACAGCTAGGTAAAAGCAATAGAAGAAGAGCTTCAGCAGTTTAACAAGAACAATGTATGGACCCTCATTCCAAAATTATAAAATGTCTTTATTATTGGAAATAAATAGATATACATAAACAAAATGGATGACGTAGGTAAATCTGTGCTAAACAAAGCTCATCTAGTCGCTCAAGACTATTCACAATAAGAAGGAGTCAATTGTGATAAACCTTCTCACATGTAACAAGGTTAGAATCCATTAGAATTATTCTTGCTTATGCTTCTTATAAAAGATTCAAATTATTTTAAATGGATGTGAAAAGTTTCTTCTTAAATGGGTTTATTGATGAACAAGTTTTCGTAAAACAACTCTCAAGTTTTGAAAATCCAAACTTTCCATATCATGTCTTCAAACTTTTCAAAGATCTATATAGTCTAAAACAAGCTCCTAGAGCTTGGTATGATAGACTAAGTAACTTTATTATTGACCATGATTTCATAAGAGAAAAAATTGATACTATTTTATTTATCAAACAAACCTTCTCTGAAAACTTGATTATTCAAATTTATGTTGATGATATTATCTTTGAAAGTACTAATGTTATTTTGTACAAAGAATTCTCTGAATTAATGCAAAGTGAATTTGAGATGAGCATGATGGGAGGATTAAAATTCTTTCTGGAATTGGAAAATCATCAGTCTACTGAGGAAACCTTCATCTCCCAGAGTAAGTACTCTAGAGATCTTATTCAAAGATTTAGGATGGACAATGTCAAACTATCAAAAACTGTTATGAGCTCTACATGTGTTCTGGAGTCATGTGAAGTAGAAAAATGTTGATGAAAGCAACTATCATGGCATTATTGGCTCACTCTTATATCTTGGAGCTAGTTGACCTGACATCATTTTCAGTGTATGTAAATGTACCAGGTTTTAGTCAGCTTCTAGAGAAGCTCATCTGACTGATGTGAAATGTATTATTAGATACCTTATTGGTATAAGATATAATGATTTATGGTATCCTAAGTCTACTAACATTATTTTAAAAGTTTTCTCAATGCAGATTATGTAGGTAATAAGGATGATAGAAAAAGCATCAGTGGCACTTGCCAGTTCATGGGACAATCCCTTATGTTATGAAATAGTAAGAAGTAAACTGTGTTTCTTCATCCACCACTAAATTTGAATACATAGCCATTGAATTGTGTTGTGCTTAGATTCTTTGGATGTCCCATCGACTCAGTGATTATGATCTATGTTTTAAACCTGTCAAAATTTTTTGTTATAATTCTAGTGTTATCTGTTTCTCCAAAAATCCTCTACATCATTCTAGAGCAAAGCATATTGATGTTAAGCATCACTTTATTAGAGATCATCTTTCAAAAGGCGATATTGAATTGTCTTTTGTGAGAACTAATTTTCAATTAGCTGATATTTTTACCAAATTTCTTCATGATGAAAGATTTTGTTCACTTAGAAAATCTCTTGGCATTATTACTAAACCTTTTTGAACCCCAAACTATTTATTTTCCACTCTTATTGCATATTTTTTGGTTTTATTACTTTTTTCCTTTTTGATTGATGTCAAAAGGGGGAGAAATAAACAAAAGTTGTTGTATCTGTATTTGTATTTTCTCTAACCATGCAGGGAGAACCACCCATTCAGGGGGGGTTAAGAATAACTCATTCAGGGAGAGATGAAATTAAAAGGAAAGTAACTTAATTTTTTATCCATTGAAAAGGGGGAGATTGATATTGTTAATTTTTTATGAACAATCATGGGCTTGATTGCAGAAAATCTTTTGCCAAAATCTCAAAAAGAAGAAGCATCCTACAAGATTTGATCAAAAAGGAAGAAACATCTTTCGATATCCACAAAAGGAAAGGAAGAGAAAAGAAGATTGTTGAATTGTTCATGGCGCATATTTCATGGGATTTTGCATTAATTATGGCACATATTTCATGGGATTTTTGCATCCCTTTAGTCTTTTCTAGACATATTTTCTCCTTTTAGTATTCACCTAATCTTGAAAATTGAACATTTATTATTTCTTTTTTTAAGAAGAAAAATCTTTTGGGTTGCCTTATATAAACAACTCCCAACGGCTAATAGTAGTCCCTACCACTACTATATAAGCATTGGAAGATCAAAGGAAGAGATATACTTGTCTCAACCTTCTCTAGTTCTTTGCTTTACTTTATTCAAGCATTGTATTCTCTTAAAGATTTACTGTGTTTATTAAAAAGAGAGGAGAGAAACATATAGTTGGTGAGGCATTGTATCAAAGTATGAAAGAAAAGAATAGTGTGTAAGTCAAAGCCAAAAAGTTTGACTCAATCTTGTACGTTGATATAATTCACAAAGAACTAGTAGAATCTCTTGCAACCCAATGGGACTAGAGTAAGACCTATTAAAGGTCCCAACCAGTATAAAATATCTGGTGTTATTTATTTTCAGCAGTTTAATTTGTGAAGTTTTCATTACTGCAATCAATAGTCGATTGCCTGTTGAAGGAAGTCGACTATCTGGTCGAAAAAAAAGTAATTCACCCCTCCCCCCCCTCTTACTACTTTCACCCATCACTATCATTGCCTCATAATCAGGAGATTGAGGCAATCATTGACTACCAAGCTAGGAGAAAGCAAGGACAAAAGGTCATTGTCATGTTCTTTGTCCATTGGAAGGGGCAATCACCATAGAAAGCCACATGGAAACAAGATTCGTGTCAATTCAAAGATATGATCTGAGAGTTTATGCAGTAGGAGTGTGCTGTGGTCGTTGCAACATCAAGTGGGAAAAGTGTGATGACCCACCATATCATCATGAAACATAAGCGCCATTTGGCACACCATTTTATCTTGTGGAAGATTACATAAGCAAGATCCTACCACATGTAGAAGTATCTAGAGAAGAATGGAGATTTCACATGGAAGACTTCAGAATTTCATAAATTGCATAGAAGGTCCTTGAAATATTCTAGGCATGTAAGGAGTTCTAGAGAAGGAACTTATGTGTAAATATGTAGTGATTTGTGTAACAATTATTATTTATACTTTAACTCCTAGATGAGTAGTATAAATAGAGGAACATTCATTTGTAAAGCATCAAGCAAATCTTTCAAGTTTTCTCTAATATAAAATTTTCTTATAATTCTCTCATGTATATTCTTCCATTCTCTTTGCGACTTCTAGTGTCTTAGGCTGACTTGACATAACAAGATTGCAAGCAAGTGATGCAAGAACATGAGCAAGTTGTCAAGTGCCGAACTTACGCTTAGTTAAACATTAATGACGTGACATTAGGCTTATCTATTTGGAGGCGTCAAGAAAAGATTGTCGCCAAACATATCCTTATCATTAGTAAGTTTTGGCAGTTAATAGTTTTTTTTGGGTGACACATTGATTACATGCATATTCTATGAAGTATATGATATCTTCCAACTTCTATTAAAAAATTTTGAACATGTAAAAGCACATGGGCTGCTCTTTATTCAAAACAAAGAATGATCTTAACCAAAAATAAATAAAAATTAAAATACAGTTTCATCCTTACTTATTTTGAACTTTGCATACAAGTTCCTTAAACAAGGATTAATACTTTCTTCCAACCATTTTATTTGTCAGGTTTTTTTATTTACATGCCTCTTAAAAAAAATTAAGTATTGATGATGATTTTAGTGTTTCTTTTATTTCATAATAAGTAAATTATTGAGGTAATACACCTATTAAGAAAAAAAATTAAGATATGAATTCGATATTACTTTTTATTTTTGTCCTTCCAAATTATTGTCAAACTACTCTTAAGAATTCAAAACATTGATTATGATAACTACTCCCAATACCCACTTCTAAGAAAATAATTCAAAACAATAAGTAAATAGGAACAATTAAGTTTCTTGAACTCATTACATAAGAAATTCAAATGAAGGGTAAAAAAAAAAATCAACTTTATTCTTGAAAATTGAACAATTAAGTTAATTTGAATATTAAATTTTGTCTAAACAATTCACTTATTATGGAATAAAAGGAGTACTAAACTATCTTGATTTATTACTCCTTTCTTTTACATCGTATTGATGTCTTTCCATATTATGATCTAGGAAAAGGTGAAAATAATTAATTATGTATTGATTTTCTAAAAACAACAAG
This sequence comes from Capsicum baccatum var. pendulum, assembly GCA_030864225.1. Classification (NCBI taxonomy): domain Eukaryota; kingdom Viridiplantae; phylum Streptophyta; class Magnoliopsida; order Solanales; family Solanaceae; genus Capsicum; species Capsicum baccatum. Next base: position 205,118,863 of record CM061560.1, on the reverse strand, counting down.
TATTATGGATCATTTATTTTTGACAAGGATGACAAGTAAATGATCCGAAGAGAGTATGAGTATTTTACTATAATATCTATATTAACCGATATATAGTCTTAGAAATGACTGAGGAATAAGAATAAGTAACTAATATTGAGGAAAAATATGAAAAAAAAAAAAAGTTCTTCATATATTAAAAGTGACAAATACATATAAACATAGGGTTTGAATGACCTTTTTCAAAGTGACTTAAAAGTCATAGGGTGTTTGAATGACTTTTTTCAAAGCTACTTAAAAGTTAAAATTCAAACGTCAAAAATAGGTAGCAATTTACTCCTTCCGTCTCATTTTACTCGTCTCAAATTGGTTAAGTTGATGTCCCATTTTACTTATTAAGATAAGACAAACTTTTCTTTCCTTGTTTTACCCTTTGCATTAATTACTTTTTCTTTAAATTAAAATATAAACGTCATTTAATAGGGGTACTTTGATAAACTAGTCATGTTATTTATTATTTTTCTTAATTGTTGTGTCATCCCAATTTGGGACAAGTAAAATGAGACGAAGGGAGTATTTTTTATTTTTAACTTATTTTTAAACTTTTTAAGCATAAAGTATGATTTTGGACTTATTTTTATACTTTAAGTATAAAGTATGGTGCTTAAAAATATTTTATCCTTGTCAAACAGCTTTAAAAATAAAAGATATTTAAAAATTAAAAACACTTAAAAATAAATTCATCCAAACACCGTGTAAGTAAAATAAGTTACAGAGAAAACTAAACAGTAGGTTTGCTGGAATCTAAAGTTGTCGCATTAACAGGACAGATTATTTATGATAAACTTTTAGGAAAGGTGTTATATTAGGGCATAATATACATATATAGAGATATTAATTGGGCATACATTCTTGGGCCTACCATGCACAAAAAATGAACAACAATTCCGATCCTCCGACAAAGCATTTACTAGGATTTAATTTGGCTGGTGATATCTTTGATTGAAGTTTGGAAGCGCAAAAAAAAAAAAAAAAAAAAAAAAAAAAAAGGAGATTGAGGTTAAAGAAAGGTTTTTGAAAGTTAATGTGCAATATATGGCGAAGGTTGTTGAAACGCAAAGCGTTGACATTTACTTCCTCCGTCTCAAATTATTCATCTCAAATTGAAATTACACATTAATTAAGAAAAATAATTAATAACATGGTTAGTTTATCATAGTACCCTTATTAAATAATATTTATATTTTAATTTGAATAAAAATTAATTAATGCAAGGGTAAAACATGAAAAAAAATTTATCTTTTCTTGATTAATAAAAAAAGACAAGTAAAATGAGAAATCAAATTAAAAAATTTGAGACGAATAATTTGAAACAAAAGGAGTATTTGTTTAGGGACAAAAATCGAAATATCTAATTATCTCATTTTCCATCAATATAATAGACCCTGGACTGAGAAATTTTAGAGAGTTGCCCCATTGAATAAGGCACAGTAATTGTGAAGCATATAAGTTTGTATTCCCTCCATCATCTTTAATTATCTATTATATTAAAAATAGATGTCCAACGATACTTATTTAATTTGAAAAAACAATCGATAATCTACTCTTTTCTATCCATTTTACCATTTATATTAAATGATATTCATCACTCAATATATTTTTAATACATTACATTTATTATATTCAAAAAAATGGTATAGTAAAATTATACATATTATTTATTGGAGTCCGAAGCATAAAGAGCAAGTTTTTTTATTCAAAATTTCAAAAAGGCATATCAAAATGGAAAAATATCAAAGCAGACAAGGTTTTCCTTGTCCATTAAAAAGTTCATGGCATTAGTCACATGGTAAAGTGTACAAGGTAAATAGAGTCACTTACCTTATCTATTGATTTGAAAATTGATTGAAAAAGTGCAACGTACTTATCCTTTGACTTAAAAAGTGAGGAATAACTTTTTCTAGAAAAGACGTGTCTGCAAGATGAGACTTCGCGTTGACAAGGGAGGAAATAAATTTCCTTTGCTGGCTGATTGTAAGTCGAGTATAAGTATGGATTCTCACCTTGTAAGGTAGGATCTCATTTCACCTAGTAAGATAAGATTTCATTTTAGTCTTGTAACAACTCCAAAATTCATGATGCTATATAAAGAGTGTGAGTGTACGTTTCATTCATTTGAATCAATTCAAAAAAATATTGTCAAATGTCACGACCAAAAAATGAGAGTCATAATGACACTTGTCGCGGCATACCTTGACAAGTAAGCCTATCACCCAAACTAATACGAAATGAGGAAAAGACAGAAATATCCCAAGGTAAGGCTTCTAGAACGAAGCCGAACCATATAAGTAATCATAACAATGTGGAAAGAACTTATCCAAAATACCAATCATGCCCAAAACCAGGTGTCAATAGTGTAAGAACTACTAATACAATCCAGGAGTGAAATACATCAGAAAAATAACCACAAAGGAATAATATATGTCTCCGAATACTAATAAATACATAACTACTATAGAAAGCTAGAGGTGAACTTCGAACGCATGAATGCCCAACCGCTACCTTAGAAACTCTAACAATCGTCCGAGTCAAGCAAACTGAGGTGCACTCGAGTTAGGACCTGCACCGAAAGGGTGCAGTAGGCATGAGTACGGTCAACTTGTATTCAGTAGGTATCATAGGCCAACTAAGCAAAGTAGTAAATAAAGCATACAAAATATACACTAAGGGCACGTCACCTGCAATTAGAAAATGTCCCACAACAGTAGCCTACACCACTTGCACTAACAGTTCTAATATATCTCACATATATTACAACCACACACCAAGATATAAAACACAAGTATATATTATGTCATAAATAGAACAAGAGAGAACATGTAGATATAAGATCAACAAATACAAGCAAAGGAAGGTAAGACAAATACATAGATGACAAGTCAGTAAGGCAATACAACACAACATAAACACAATAAAGTAAGTGCAATGTATATGATGATGATGATGATAATGCACGAGGTTATCGCAGAACCTTCAGGATCGTTGTACGATCCCCGTATACACCTATGGAGGCAAGCCTCCCAACGCAGGACCCATGGGGGGTTCGTCAACTCGTATACAATCCACATATCTCATAGCTCATTTCCGACATATCTCTTGGAAAGAGTTTTATAAGGTGTTAGAATATATTTTAAAAAGGTGTTGTTAGTGTTTCTCAGATGTTGTCACGGTGGTACCAATGTTTTATGAATGAGTATGATATGAAGATGCAATGCTCACAACCAATCACAATAAGTATTTCCACAACCAACCACGTGATATATTTCCACAACCAACCACAATGATACATTTCCACAACCACATGAGCCAATATCCACTCATTATTTTCGTTTCATCTATGAATTTTCACACGTTTCATATGCCAATAAGGTATGAATATAATCACAATATACCAATGGTACCACATTAAGTGTTTTAACAACACAATATGATTATTCACATGTATTCAAGGCTATCAATATCACATAAGACCCCACACGGTCACACATATCACATAATAACTCAATTTCGATAATTACATAACACATAGGCCCCCCACACGAGTACAGCACATAGATATCCATTTTTATAATTAGTTCTCACCCTTAACATGCATTAAGCCATAACCTACCTCAAAAGCCAAAATCGATCTGCTACACTTGAACTCACGACCTTACTTTTCACGAATGATCCCGAACTCCACTAAAAACATCAAATATGAAATCTACGCGTCCAAAAAAAAAACCAACAACACTCATATTGACTACTTTTGGTTCGGGGTCAAAACGGACCCCCAAAATAGATTTCTAAAAAAAGGGCAAAATCAAAACTTTACTTCAAAAACATGTTTTCCATATTTTTAGGAACCTATAGCTGAAAACTCAAGTTAAATCAAGTCAAAAACAAGGTTCAAATCGAAGAAAAACTATTGTTGTGCTTTATCGGGTAAAATCTTTAAAATCCGGGTTAAAATCAAGAATCGGAGTAGTTTTGAAGGTTAAATTACTGAAAAACTAGTAATTATAAGATAAAAATATTATTCAAGTGAAAAGGGAATGAAAATGGGGTTTAAAATCAAGCCCTAAGATTTTTGGGATTTTGAGAAATTAATCAAGAAATTACTAAGAAAGGAGTGAATTCTTACCTTTAATCCGTAATAAAATCAAGAAAAATGTGTTAATCTAGGTTTCCAAGCTCTAACAAATTTTGCTTTTAATCTCCCGCAATATTTTAGGGTTTAACTCTCAAACTCTCAAGAGGCAAGATGAAAATTAGCACAATGGGTTAAAAAAAAGGGTGAAATAACAGATTTTCTGCAATAGTTGCTTTTTTTTAAAGTCCACTCCGGACTTCGACGGGGTGCCCGGAATTTGTTCGGAGTTCGATACATGCAAATGAAACTATACAACCATACTAAATTTGACGTTTCGGACGCATTGATGATATCAGATTTTTAAGAAAACATCATTTTCATAAAATTGAACCCCGAAATCTAAAATTATAATTTTTCAAACCGAGAGTCAAAATGAGATTTAAAAGCCATAAAATCATACCAAATATGCTAACACCCTAAAATTGATATTTTAGATTGGCTGGCGAAGTCGGATTTTTCATCCGAGATCGTTTCGATCAAATATAGGTCCCACACTCATATTTCCAATTTTTCAACTTTCCGACAATAGGTCGAAATGAGCTCGGGTGCATCGGGACCCAAACCAAAGGTCTACCTAGCCTAAAATTGATATTCCGGAGCACTAGCGCAGTCCGTTCGGCCATTCGTTGCATGGATCAAAAGATATCCACATAAGTTCAAAATAAGCCTCTTGAAGCCATAAAAAACCACAATATTGCATAATGATACCAAAATGCATCGAAATCATGCCAATCACTTTCACACCCCAAAAATATCATAATGCAACTACAGGGAGGGGTAAAATAGTCAAATAACACAAAATCACAAATTTTACATATTTTATCAAATTTTTAGGTCGTTACATCATCCACCACTAAAAATCTAGTTCGTCCTTAAACTAAGGCAAAATAAATACTTGAATCAACAAAGAGCTGGGGAACAAGAACTATGCATAATAGACTCGGCCTCCCAAGTAGCTTCATCTACAGGTTGATGTCGCCACTGAACTTTAACCACAGGTATCACTCTATAGCGCAACCGTCTAACATCCCTAGCCAAAATGGAAACCGACTTCTCCACAAAGAACAACCGCTCATCTAACTAAACCGACTCCCAATGAAAGACGGGAGACTCATCTGGAATATAACGACAAGTATAGAAACATAAAAAACTGGAGAACAGTTGATAGATCAAGGGGCAAAGCCAACTCATAATACACATCACCAACAATCCAAAAAATCTCAAATGGACCAATAAACCTGGGGCTAACCTTGCCCCTCTTCCCAAACCTCATCACACCCTTCATGGGTGAAACTCAAAGGAAAGCACGATCACCAACACCAAATCTCAATGCATAAAGTCTACGACCAGAATAACACTTCTGCCTTCTCTGAGTTGCTCTAAGTCTATACTGAATAACCCGAGCCCTATCTAAAGACTCACGAAGCAAGTCCGTACCTTGAGGTCTCACCTCAGAAACATTGAACCAACCTACTGGAGAGCAATAACGCCTACCATACAATGCCTCGAAAGGAGCCATATCAATAATGGAATGGTAGTTATTACTATATGCAAACTCTACTAAAGCCAAATGCTACTCCCACTGGCACCAAAATCCATCGCATATGCGTAAAGCATATCCTCCAAAACCTGGATATTCCGCTCTGACTGGCCATCAGTCTGGGTGGAAATGCTATGTTACGATCAACCTAACTACCCAACTCATCCTAAAAAGTCTTCCAAAGTGAGATGTGATCACAAAATCTCTATCTAAAATAATGGATACCGATGCACCATGCAGACATATAATCTCATGAATGAACATATGGGCTAACCTCTCAGCACTGAATGAGACCTGAACTGGAGTAAAAAGAGTTGACTTGGTCAATCGATCCACGATGACCTAGACACTATCAGAACTATGAGATGTATGAGAAAAAACAGTCACAAAGTCCATAGTGACCCGTTCCCACTTCCACTTGGGAATGGGTAACCTCTGAAGCAATCTACCAGGCCTCATATGCTCAACTTTTACCTGCTGACAACCTAGACAACGAGCCACAAAACTCGCTATATCTCACCTTATATCGCTCTACCAGTAGTGCTGCTTCAAATCATGATACATCTTAGTCAGACCTGGATGGATAGAATATTTGGAACAATGGGTCTCCTCCAAGAGCAACCTAATCCAATCACCACTCTTGGCACACAAACTCAGCCTCCAATCCTCAAAAATCCATCTGAATCAAGTGAGGCTTTCTTAACCTCCCTACTCAATATCTTATCTTGAATCAACCTCAATCCAACATCGTTAAATTGATGAGCTCGAATATGCTCTATTAAAGAATATTTAGCCTCCATAAATGCCAAAACATGCCCCGATGTCAAAATATCAAGCCTAACCATCAGGTTAGCCAAAGACTGAACCTCTAAGCCCAACGACCTTTCCTGAGTCAAAAGATACACCAAGCTACCCATGCAAGTCGACTTTTGACTTAAGTCATCTGTAACCACATTAACCTTGCCCTGATGGTAGAGAATAGTCAAGTCATAATCCTTAAGCAACTCGATCCAACGACGCTGCCTCATATGGAGATCTCGCTGGTAAAGAAGTACTGAAGGCTATGATGATCTGAGAAGATCTCACAATGGACTCCATACAAGTAGTGCCCCCATAACTTCAAGGCAAACATAATTGCGCACAGCCCTAAATCATGGGTAGGATAAATCCTCTCATGAGGCTTCAATCTTAACGAGACGCATACGTAATTACCTTACCCTCTACATCAACACAACACCTAACCCAACACCTCAAGTATCACAAAAGATAATAAAGCCCATGCCCTCCTTGGGCAAAGCCAATATAGGAGCTGAAGTCAACAAATCCTTGAGTTTTTGGAAGCTCGCCTCACAATCATCAGACCACTAGATGAAAATCTTTTTCTGAGTCAACTTGGTCAATAGAGCTACAATGGATGAAAAAACCTCAACAAAATGCCGATAATACCCGGTGAAGCTAATAAATATTTGAATCTCAGTGGGCGAAGTAGGTTTAGCCCAGTCATGAACCGCTGCAACCTTGGATGGATCAACCATAATACCTTCTTTAGTTACCATACGACCTAAGAAAGAAAGAAACTCCAACCAAAACTTGCACTTAGAGAACTTAGCATACAACTTCTCATCCCTCAATCTCTAAAGCACAATCCAGAAATGCTCCTCATGTCAACCTCACTCTTGGAATAAACCAAGATATCATCTATAAATACCATAACAAAGGAGTTAAGATACAGTCAAAACACTCAGTTCATCAACTCCATGAACGCGGCAGGGGCATTGGTCAACCCGAAGGACATGACAAATAACTCATAATGACCATATCGAGTCTGAAAAGTAATTTTTGGAATATCCAAAGCTCTAATCCTCAATTGGTGATAACCGAACCTCAAATTAATCCTTAAAAATACTACAACACCCGAAGCTGATCAAACAAATTATCAATGAGAAGAAGAGGACACTTATTCTTAACCGTCACCATATTCAACTATTGATAATCAATTCACATCCAAATAGACCCATCATTTATCTTCACAAACAAGACAGGCGCACCCCAAGGTGAAATACTAGGTCGAATAAATCCCTTATCCATTAAATCCTGCAACTGATCCTTCAGTTTCTTCAACTTTATTGGTGTCATCCTATAAGGAGGAATAAAAATAGGCTCGGTGCCCGAATCAACATCAATAATAAAATTAATATCTCGAATCAAAGGCATATTAGGAAAGTCTGCAGGGAACACCTCCATCACGGACAATACGGACAGAATCCAAGGAAGGAGGCAAAACAACACTGGTGTTATGAATATGAGCCAAGTAAGATAAGCATCCCCTCTCAACTAATTTACAAGCCTGAACTTAAGATATAATCCTCTCAGAACCCGAATAAAGTGTACCCTTCCAAAGCTATCCTTGGCACACCTAGTGAAGCTCATGTCATGGTCTTAGTGAAATAATCTAAGACAGTATGATAAGGAGCCAACCAATCCATACCCAACATAATCATCAAAATCAACCATATCTAAGACAAGAAATTCTACCAAAGTATTATGCTAACAAAAGTCACAACACAATATCTGTACACTCGATCCACCACTAAAGAATCACCTACTGGGGTAGATACATGAATAGGCATGGCAAGAGGCTCACTAATAGAATCAAAACCCAAAGCAAAATATACAGATACATAGGAGAAAGTCCATACAGGATCAAATAATACAGATACAGGTCTGAAATAAACGTGGACGATACTTGTAGTAATAACATCAGAAACCTCTGCCTCAGGTCTGGCTGGTATAGCATAACACTACCCACGACTACAAACCGGCTGAGTAGCCCCACAACTACCACCATGGGCTCTATTATTTTTACCTCTCGCATCTTTGGTAGAGATTCTACCTCTCACGGATGAAATAGAAGTGGCTCTAAACATACAATGAGAACAGTTCTTAGCCACATGGCCAATCTCATCACACATATAGCAACCTCTGCGACCAGTCTCAATAAGAGAAAGTACAACTGTGCCCGAGCATCTACCCTGAACTACCAAACTAGAAGATCCACCAGCTGAACTTTATAAAATCACCTGCATTGGCCTACTATGGTATCCACGAAAACCTCTAAAATCTATACCTCGATAGGTTAGACTCCTAAACTTACCAAAATGATGCGCCCTCTTGGTGCCTCCCTGAGATGCACTAATAATATCCTCTGTCATCTTAGTGTGATCCATAATACTCTAAAAAGTAGCTCCAAGCACAACCATCTGAGATGTAGCCAACTGAAGAGAGACAACCAAACCCTTCATAAACTTTTGAATCTTCTCAAACCCGATGGAAATGCTATCATAGGAATATCTAGACAGGGCATGGAAGCATGCCTTATACTCAAAAACTATCATGGAATCTTGCTCCAAATGATCAAACTCGTCCCGCATACGATCTGTCAAACTGAAAGGCATAAATCTCTCCAGAAGGGCATCAACAAACTGATCCCATGATAACTCAGGGGCATCAACAAGCCTACAACCGACAAATGATATCCACTAATTTCTCATAGTATCTCTTAACTGATAGTAGTATAAGCCACACCATTCACGCAGAAAGAGTGAAACACAATTTAGAACACAAGGTATGAAAGAACTTCACACGATAAAGAATAAAATGAGAAAAGTTTCCTAAAGATGTCTCATAGCCTTTCGAAGATAGATACGTACGTCTACGTACTGATCCACGAGACTCTATTAGACATCTCATTCTTGCACCTTTGAAACTAATGAAACCTGGTTGCTCTGATACCAATTTGTCATGATCCAAAAATAAGGGTCATGATGGCACTTGTCGCGACGTACCTTGATAAGTAAGCCTATCACCCAAACTGATACGAAAGGAGGAAAAAATAGAAATAGCCTAAGGTAAGGCTTGTAGACGTACCTTGATAAGTAAGCCTATCACCTAAACTGATACAAAAGGAGGAAAAAATAGAAATATCCTAAGGTAAGGCTTGTAGAACGAAGTCGAACCATATAAGTAATCATAACAATGCGCAAATAACTTATCCGATATTCCAATCATGCCCGAAACCAGGTGTCAATAGTGTAAGGACTACTAATACAATCCAGGAGTCAAATACATCAGGAAAATAACCACAAAGGAATAATATATGTCTCTGAATACTAATAAAGACATAACTACTATAGAAAAATAAAGTGAACTTCGGATGCATGAATGTCCAACCGCCACCTTAGAAGCTCCAAGAATCGCCCGAGTCAAGCAAGCTGGGGCGCACTCGAGCTAGGACCTGCACCAAAAAGGTACAGTAGGCATAAGTCAGGTCCACTTGTAATCAGTAGGTATCATAGGCCGACCAAGCAAAGTAGTAAATAAAGCATACAAAATATACACTAAGGGCACGTCACCTGCAATCAAAAAATGTCCTACAATGGTAGCCCACACCGCTTGCACTAACATTTCTAATATATCTCACATATATTACAAAACATACCAAGATATAAAACACATGTATATATTATGTCACATATAAATAGAACAAAAAAGAACATGTAGATACAAGATCATCAAATACAAGCAAAGGAAAGTAAGACAAATACAAAGATGAAAAGTCAATAAGGTAATACAACACAAAATAAACATAATAAAGTAAGTGCAATGATTATGATAATGCACGAGGTCATCGCACAACCTCTGGGATCGCCGCACTGGGATTGCCACATAATCCTCGTATACACCTACAGAGGCAAGACTCACAACGCAGGACCCATGGGGGGTTCGTTAACCCGTATACAATCTATTTATCTCATATCTCCTTTCTGGCACATCTCTCAAAAAGGGTTTTATAAGGTGTTACAATATCTTTTACAAAGGTGTTGTCAGTGTTTCTCAGATGTTGCCACGGTGGTACCAATGTTTCATGAATGAGTATGATATGAAGATGTAATGCTCACAAACAATCACAATGAGTATTTTCACAACCAACCACATGATATATTTCCACAATCAATTACAATGATACACTCCGCGACCATATGAGCCAATATCCACTCATTATTTTCATTTCATCCATGAATTTTCACATGTTTCATATGCCAATAAGGTATGAATATAATCACAATACATCAATGGTACCACATTAAGTATTTTAAAAATACAATATAATTATTCACATGTATTCAAGGTTATCAATATCACATAGGACCCCACACGATCACACATATCACATAATAACTCAATTTCGACAATTACATAACATATAGGCCCCGACACTTGCACAACACATAAATAGCCATTTTTCATAATTAGTTCCCACACTTAACATGCATTTTTTATTATCATTTACTACTAAACCCATTCTGAAAGACTTAAGTCATAACCTACCTCAAAAGTTGAAACCAGTCCGCTATACTTGAACTCGCGACCTTACTTTTCACAAATGATCCCGAACTCCACTAAAAACATCAAATATGAAATATATGCATCAAAATAAAATCAACAACACTCATATTGACTACTTTTGGTTTGGGGTTAAAACGGACCACCAAAATGGGTTTTCAAAAAAAAGGCAGAATCGAAACTTTACTTCAAAAACATGTTCTCCTTATTTTTAGGAACCTACAGCTGAAAACCCAAGTTAAATCGAGTTAAAGATGAGGTTCAAATAAAAAACTATTTTTGAGTTTTACCGGGTAAAATTTTTGAAATCCGGGTTAAAATCAAGAATCAAAGTTGTTTTGAAGATTAAATTGATGAAAAACTAGTAATTATAAGATAAAAATATTATTAATCAAGAAATTACTAAGAAAAGGGTGAATTTTTACCTTTAATCTGTAATAAAACCAAGAAAAATGTGTTAATCTACCTTTCTAAGCTCTCACAAACTTTGCTTTTAAGCTACCACAATATTTAGGGTTTAACTCTTAAGAGGCAAGATTAAAATGAGCAAAATGGATTAAAAAATGAATGAAAAGATTTTCTGCAATAGCTGCTGTTTTTTTTAAAGTCCACTCCAGACTTCGACGGGCTCGGGATTCATTTGGAGTCTGATATATGCAAACTAACTATGCAACCATACTAAATTCGACGTTACAGACGCATTGGCGATATCAGATTTGTAAGAAAATATCGTTTTCACAAAGTTGATCCCCAAAATCCGAAATTACAATTTTTCAAACCGAGGGTCAAAATGAGATTTAAAAATCGTAAAATTATAACAAATATACTAACAACCTAAAATTGATATTTTGGATCTGCTGGCAAAGCTGAATTTTCCATCTAAGGTTGTTTTGATCAAATATGAGTCCCACACCCATATTTTCAATTTTTCAACTTTCCGACCAATAGGTCGAAATGAGCTCGGGTGCACCAGGACCCGAACCAAAGGTCTACCTATCCTAAAATCGATATTATAGAGCTTCTGGCACAGTCCATTCGGCCATTCATCACACAGATTAAAAGATATCCACATAAGTTCAAAATAAGGCTTTCAAAGCCATCAAAAACCACAATATTGCATAAATGATATCAAAATGCATCGAAAATCATGTCAATCACTCCCACATTTCAGAAATTTTATAATGCAACTATGGGGAGGGGTAAATAATCAAGTCACAAAAAATCACAAATTTCACATATGTCATCAAATTTTTAGGTTGTTACATCAAAGTTAACATAAAATATGATGGATGATAATAAGGTAAGAGTGTGAGTGTAGGTTACTCAAAATATTTATACACTCTTCTAGTTTGGAATGTTCAACAAATACTTATTCATTTTATGATATCAATTGATAATTTATCCATTTTAATCTATTTTACCTTTTGTATTAAATACAATATATCACTCATTACATTTTTCAAAAAGCAAAAAAATTATTATATTCAAAGGATGATATTGTAAAATCACTCATCTATTTATTATGTTTTAAGGCATATGTCAAGTCAAAAGTAAACAAGTATATATGGATGAAGGGAGTATTTAGTGAAGAATTTATTACAACTATATAGTACAAGGTTGGGAGACTGTTTTACCTTACAAGGTAAAATGTATCCCTTACCTTATTAATTTTCTTTTCTAAACCACCTGTTTCATTCATTTCGTATTTACATTATTTGTTTATTCACTCATTTCACTCTCTTCATTCACATTAATTTGGTGTTTGTTTCTGTTCTTATTTAAAGTCTATTTCATCCAAAATCTTGCACTTTAAGGTATATTTTAATAACCTTATTATATAATTATTCAATACTGACAAACAAGTATGTAGTATTAATATTATCAATCATATTTTTTGCTTACGGAGTAACCTACACTGACATTCTTACCTTATTATCATTCATCTTAAAGTAAAAAATGAATAAGAATCAACAAATATTTTGAGTTATGAACTTTGACAAAAAAAAATTGAATTAATGCAAACGAAAGAAACCTACACTCACACTCTTTATATAGCACCGTGAATTTTGAAGTTGTTACAAGGCAAATATGGAATCCTACCTTACAAGGTGACACTACTACACAATGTATTTATAGCTACAAAATCTAAGTTGTGGATTTAAAAACTGTAGCTATTACCAAGTAATAGACACAAAAATTAAATTGACAAAGCTAATTTCTCATTTTTGATACAATTACTAACAATCGTGATAATTATTGCCTAAATAGCTACAACTTTATTGCCACAGTAAAATTTTGTAGTTGGTTATAAGTTTTTGTGACACAAAAAAAGTTATTGTAGCAACAGTAACTTTTTAGCCAGAGTAAACTATTTGAAACAAAATATTGTAGATAAATAAAATGTTTTGCTTCAAGATATAAAAAATTGTAACAATAGTTAAATGATATAGCCACATCTTCTTTTATGATAAAATTTAGTAGCTAACTATTATTTTTTGCTATGAATTGAAATTTATTGTAGTAATTAATAACATTTTAGCCACAAATATAATTTGAAATAAAATAGTGTAGCTAAATAAATCTTTTTGCTTGAAGTTATAAAAGAAATTGATGCAATAGCTAAATGATATAGTCATAGATTTTTTGATATGATAAAGTTTCATGGCTAAATTATTAGCTTTTATCATGTGTTGGAACTTGTTATAGCAATAATGACCTTTTAATAATGAAAATATTATTTAAAACATAAAATAGCAGGCAATAAATATTTTTGTTTTGAATATTAAGAAATCGTGGCAATAATTGGCTTGATACAATTGATAAACTTTTAGCCACAAAATATCTGAAATAAAATATTGTAGATAAATAATTTTTTTTTTGCTTTAAGTTATAAAAGAAATTGTTACAATTGCTAAGGGTCTATTTGAAAAGCTACCTGATAATTGGAATTGTTGTAATTACCATCCTAGTAATTATGCCGACATATTTCTTTAGCACAATGTCATTACAAGTGTACTATTAGATTGCAAATGTCAATCACATGTTTATATTAAAATTTTCAAATAAAATTAATCGTTGAAAGTTAAAAATCACAAATATTTGCAAATAAGTGAAATTTTAAAGGATATTAACTTAGATATATATATATATATATATATATATATATATATATATATATATATATATATATATATATATATATGTATATATTGTCTTTTGAAAATATATTAATTAACAAACACATGTTCTTAACTAATATTATAGAAAAAAAATTAATATATTTTTCACATTAATATATTTTAATAGATTAATAGTAAAGTTTAAAAGTACATATTTTTTTAAGAACATCACGAAATGCATATTTGACAAAAATATTAATATTATACATATAATGTAACAAATTATTAGACATCTGACGAAAAGATAATCTATTATTTTTAATTGCTAAAAAGGTATGAAATATCAAACCAATAATACTAAGCAAATAAATTGAAATAAAAAATATAACTTAAGTTCAACTTTCAAAACGAAAAAAAATAACATAAAACACTCACATAAAATTTCAACATAATGTACATAAATATAATTTAAAAAAAATAAGAAAATCCTAAATGTATAACCTTATTCGACAACGAATTCTAGTTTAATTTAAAAATTAGAATAATTAATACAATTATATTAAATAAATAAATAAATAAGATAAACAAAAAATAAATAATATGAGCAATTGCATAAAATCACAAGAAGTAAATATTGAAAAATGGGAAATAAGGAAATGAAATATAAGTACTGTAAATTAAAACATATATTTTTAAAAAATATTATTATAATAAAAATAAAAAATTAAACTAATATAAATAGAAAGTAAATCAAAATTAAAATAAATAAAAATAAAAGGATAAAACTAAAAAGTAAATTAAAATTAAAATAAATAAAAATAAAAATAAAAAGATAAAATTATAAAGTAACTTTGAAATTACACCATGTAATTATCAGCGATTCACAACTCCTCCGTGAGAATTTAGAGAGTGTAATTATCCTTTGTCAATTACACCCAATTACCTGCTAATCAAGTAATTACTTGATCAACTAAACATGTCAGATAGTGTAGTTACACTCAATTACACCAAATTCAATTTTTAGGGTGACTTTCTCGACTCTCTAAACATGCCTTAAACGATAAGGTCATACATTTTTTATACGATGAAGTTCATGGCTAAAATTATACACTTTTGTCATGTGTTAGAACTTATTGTAGCAATAATGACCTTTTGAACATGAAAAAAGTTATTTAAAATAAAAAATAGCAATAAAATTAATATTTTTCGTCGGATATTAAAAAAGATTATGACAATAATTGAAGGAAAGGTTTCTTTTAAGTCTTGAATGAAGGATTGGTGACATTGACCAACTTAAAGGGTCAAACATCATTATAAAACTTGATTAAGTTAATTATGGACTTGATTAATATTTTTAAAACTTTCTAATCTTTTCAAAAATACAAATCAACCCACAACCCTCTTCAATCCAAATCAACCAGTCTCTCTTCTCTCTCTCTCTCTCTTGATAGCTTCTCTCAACTCTCTCCCAACCAACAGTTCTGCAAAATTCTCCCTTCAATCCCCGGCGACTTCAACCTCTGGCAAAAAATAATTGGGCGAGTTTCCTTTCGACTTTCAACCATCTATCAATGTGAAGACTTCTCCAGCGACAACAACTTTGAGTTCTTTATCATCCCATTTTATTTTCACAGGTAAAAAATTATGAAGAAACAAAAGAACTTGAGCCAACTACTCTTCTAGTATTGAAATGTGGACTAAATAAAACCCTAATTTTTGAGATTTCTTCTTTTTGTTGTCGTACTATTGATTCGAATTTGTTGGTGATTTTTGTTCACGGTTGATGTTCTTAGTGTGTGTGTGTGTGTGATGTGTTGGTGTTACTGGGTTGATTGGTTATTTGTCTTGGTAAAAATGGTGTTGCAACGGATAAAATATCTTATGCAATAGATGAAACATCTGATGTGACAAATAAAGACATCTGACGCAACAGATGACAACATCTGATGCAACAGATTAAAATTTAATGCAACTATGAATATCTGATGCAACAGATGAATAATCTAACAAATTATTCATCTGTTGCAACAGATTACTCTTCTGTTTGGAAGAAATCTAAATAATACTGATCGAACAGATAACTCATTTTACAAAAGATGAGTGATATATTTCAACAGTTTAGTGATCTATTTTTATTGTCTTCAATGGTTTACTCATCCATCGCAATAGGCTAGTTATTTGTTGCAACAGATAACATACCTGGTGCAACAAATTAGTGATCTATTTTTATGGTTTCCAATGGATTACTCATCCATTGTAATAGGTCGGTTATATGTTGCAACATATAATATACCTGGTACAATAGATTAGTAATCTATTTTTATGATTTCCAAGGGATTACTAATCCGTTGCAACAGGTTGGTTATATGTTACAACAGATAAACTACCTGGTGCAACAGATTAGTGATCTGTTTTTATGATTTTCAACGGTTTACTCATCTTTGCAATAGGTTGGTTATATGTTGCAACAGATAAACTACCTGGTGCAATAGATTAGTGATCTGTTTTTACTATTTCCAACGGATTACTCATCCTTGCAATAGGTTGGTTATATATTGCAATAGATAAACTACCTGGAGCAACAGATTAGTGATCTATTTTAATGGTTTCCAACGGTTTACTCATTTGTTACAACGGTCGGTTATATGTTGCATCAGATAAAATACCTGGTGCAATAGATTAGTGATCTGTTTTTATTATTTCCAACATTTACTCATCCGTTGCAATAAGTCGGTTATATGTTGCAATAGATAACATACCTGGTGCAACAGATGTGTGGTCTATTGGAATTGTTATTTTACCGTTATGCATGTTAGATTTACTGTTATCCCTTTTTAATGATGCATTAATCAATTATAATCTATTTTATGTTCCTGTTAATTTAAGATAATATGGCTCCCAAAAAAAAA
The DNA here is from genome assembly GCA_030864225.1 of Capsicum baccatum var. pendulum. Lineage (NCBI taxonomy): Eukaryota > Viridiplantae > Streptophyta > Magnoliopsida > Solanales > Solanaceae > Capsicum > Capsicum baccatum. Next base: position 205,101,721 of record CM061560.1, on the reverse strand, counting down.
ACCGAATCAAGTCCAAGTAAAGGAATAAGTGCAGCAGCTCGGCTACATCCACCACTGTATGAGCTTATTTTACAAGCATTATATTAATTAGGAGCAAAAGATAATAAACATGGGGAGGAGGAATATCTCAAAAGAGATAATACAAATGCTAATAGTCGTTCCACCGAAGAGTTGGTCAAAACCTTCAGCATTGATCGTTATCCTATGAGAATGCAGTACGATGGTGCCATAGATTTAACGAGTGATTTCATGGTTAAGTCAGCTATGGGAAAATCTTTCGACGCTTCCAAAAAAATACTTTGAGAACAAAAATTGGATGCTTATTTCAGGGAAAGCTACTTTGGGAAATATCTTAATTTGTCTGAGGACAACAATGCACATTTCCAGATGAAAATGGTATACAATCTTCTCAAGTGTAGGTTTATGTATGAAAACAAAGACAAGATAGATGAGGTGTGGATAAATTACAGTGGCATGGCGATTTGTTTTGGTTGAAGGATTTTGCCATAGTTACCAGACTAAATGTTATCCTCCTTCTCTTTCTCAAGTTATACCTACTCTGACCCAAAAAAAATCACCCCGCACACCCAAAAAGGCAAAGGCAAGTCGAGTGATCGTGAGGACCTGGTGTCCATTGTTGGTCCAAGATTCAAAAACAAAAATTTGGTAAAAGCGTTGAAAGGAAAAGAACTCTCAAAGAAGCACAAGCAATCATTGTGCTTGGTTTGGTTTGTACATAATATTCTTTGGGAGAGAGACGTTAACAACAATATAAACCTCTATTTAATAAATCTCTTCGAACATATTGAGGCATTTAACACTATCCTTGGGGTTATGAAAGCTTGAAAATAAATTTCCAATATTTGTTGAATCTGTTAACGCCAAAGACAGTCAACTTATATGGCTTTTCATGGCCCTTCATGGTAAATACTTCTTTTATCATGATATGATTCATTATTTTTTTATTCAATAATGGTTTTGATTTATTGCTGTTATGTTATCGGCTTGGGCATTTGAAGTCATTCCTTATTTGAGACAACAAGTGAACTACCAGAAAGTTTCATGTCCAAGAATCCTGAGATGGTTGTCGGACAAAATTGATAAAAATACAAAATTTCTTGATCTTTTCAACCCCTCAAAGGAAGCAGTAAGTCCAATTCTAATTATGTTTTTGTTTTAATTAATGATTATTTTAAATGATTTCATCATCATTCTAATATATGTACTGATTATTTTGGATCGTCTATTCATGGCTTGTTCTGACCAAACGAGAGTTGAAGATGCCATTTTTCTTACTTTACAATTTGTGCAAACTTTATCGGACCCTAAGATCGTTGATGGAATAAAAATGAAATTGTTTGGAGCAACAGCTATCAGAAGAAAAATAATTTTGGAGGGTGGGATTGTTGTTGTTGATGATGGTAGTGGTAGTGGTAGTGGTGCTGCTGTTGGGGCTAATGATGCTCCTCTTACAGTTTTTTGAACAAAAAGCCATTATGATTATACTGGTTGTACATATTTTTTTCCAGATTTTACCACATCTAGCGAATATTCTGCATGCAAAGGTCAAGACTGCAAGGCAAAACACGATGGAGTGATTAGTGCTATTAATGCACTAACTGCTTCTATAAAGAAAATAACATCTAAGAAGATGTCATTCCATCAAAGAGGATTTCATATCCATACACTCTACTAGAGATCAGGGCGACTAACAGGAGAAGGAAAGATACTTCCAAGGCATCATCAAGCATCAAAAAAAGTAAAATTGCAATGCCTCTATCTTTGTCTTGCACCGTTGTTCAGTGTACAAGGGCTAGAGGAGAGCAGCATAAGCCAAAGAAAGTGAATGTACATCATATGTTCCAATAAACAAACAGGCACATATCTATTTCAACAGCTGATACATCTGCTGAAAATTATCAAAATAGATATATACATCTGTTGCAACTGTTGTCTAACCTGTTGCATCAGATGCATTATCTGTTACAACAGATGAGTCTTATGTTGCAATAGATTGGTTATCTATTCAAAATTATCGTACTGCTCTGATTTACATGTTAAAATTCATCCTAACAGATGATCCATCTTTTGAAATATAAGGATCATCTGTAGCAACAGATGGATAATCTGTTATTTATCTATAATTAACATTGACAATTTTAGGCTTTCCAGGTGGATGTCACAGTAGAAGCCACTGTTGAAGAGCATAATATCACAATTGATAATCCATCAACTGATTTCAAAGAAGAAGAAAAAGTAGAGCCTGTCAGTTTGGGAGAACGAAAGAACTACTCGTTTGAAGGGTTCAACATCTCGGATGAGGCTCCAAAAAAACTAACACACTTGATCAACGAATATTCAGAATGGGTTGTTGATGGGCTGTTAAAGCATCATGTCGGTAGGTACATAAATTAATTTTTAAAGATATTGGTTTATACGATTCTTAATGTAAGAACGTGACATTAACATATATAAATCATCATGTAGAAAACAAAATGACGAACGCTACAAAGTGAACGAATCAAGTCTTGGTGTTGATATGTTCAACTTTATTGTTGCACATCCTAGAACAAAGAATTGGTTCTATTTGATGTCACAACCCCAAACTTGCTGGAATGATGAGGTTTAAATATCATACATATTACTATTAATTAATACTTCATTTAATTGCATCTGCGTATTAATTTTTTTGTCACGTAATCTGAAATGTTTGATAATATGTGCAGCACAGTGATGTCATTTTTTACTACCTCCAAAAGAAGGCCAAGTTGCAAATACAACAAAAATATAGATACATGACATGCAATTATTTGTACAAAGTTTACATCAATAATGCTTACGATAGGTATTATCAACAACGGCCAAAAGTTTCCCAAAATGAGAAATGCTTAATCATCATCATCAAAGGTTTTAGCATTTCGGCTAGCTTACCTTGACATTTGGTCGACAAAGTTACATCCCAATTAATTGTGGTGATGAATTCCATTGGGTGTTGGCTGTGTCATTCTAAAATAGAAGCACATCCAAGTTTATGACTCGATGTCGCGAAGGAGACATTCTGGGCCATCATCTGATATATAAAAACTAGCCAAAATATTGCCTACTTACCTTGATATGAGTGGATTTTTAGACCAAAAGGTTCGTACTGGTTGGTTGATGATTGAAGCATACAGGGATAAAATAGGTTATCCATTTGATGTACAATATGTTGAAGGAATTCCTTAACAAACCATTGGTAGCCTGTAAGTTTAAGTGTCATAGTTTAGTTTCATTTCACAAATTTCACAATGTTTGCATGAATGACAAGATATGGATTATCTATTTTTTTAAAACGCAAGGATTGCAGTCTTTTTGTTGCCGCGTACGTTGAGTATTTGAGCGATGGATTACAAGTATCAAGTAATGAACTTGATGCCGGATTACTCCGCAAAATATATGCTGCTCTTTTATGGAAATACGAAGAAGCAAAAGCTCAGAAGCCATACGCAAGCGACATTAAAGATCCACGATGACCAAAGACGATTTCGCAACACCGGATGAAGAAAAACTTATCCATATTGAGTAGATCCTTATAGTTTGAGTCCATCAATGTAATAACCTATCCTCTTTGGTTTAACCTGTCGATTTATTTGTAGAGTGGATCATTTGTACCTATAATAATTTTTTTATATTTCATTTATTTGTTGAGTTATTTCATGTAATTTTTGAAGGATTCAACTTATTTTATGTTGTCTATGAATATAATTTAATCCTTAGTTTTGAACATTTTAATTGAAATGGAATACTAGATTCAAATATCGCAACAAATAATACATCAGCTGCAACAGACGACATATCTTATCAAATAGATTTAGACATATGTTGCAACATGAGATGCAATACGTAGGTCATCTGCTAGAAATTATATAATAGGTCTTCCTACATTCTTGATATTTTCCAATAGATTACCTATCATTTGCAACAGATAGATTATATGTTGCAACAGATTGGATATCTGTTGTGACAGACAAATTAGAAAACATCTATTAATGCAATAGATGACCAACCTATTCCAATAGATAATCAATCTTTTACAAAAGGTATTATATCTGTTACAATAGATATACTATCTGTTGCATTATAAAAAATTAACTTGGCCAGTATAAAAATTATTGCCACTACATGTAAAGTGAAGTGGCTTGAAATGAAAAATTATTATCGTGTTCATCTCCATCTTTGTACATATTCTTCTTTATACATGGGATCTAACCATTTAGTTAGTACCCCATAATCCCAAACACATTGCATTTTTCCCACAATGGCGTCACACATACCATTCATTTATATGCTGGTCAGCAAACACTCGATGCATGCAAGCGAGTATGGCCCGCACGCTGCACCGTTTTTATTTTTTGGGAGCTCGATGTTCTTATTTCGACCTTCAAAATCCGATAATTCCTTCATCAGGACTTCAATCGGCAAATGATCCATCAGCTTACTCTACGTCAACAACTTAGGCAACAACTTCAAGAGTGGCTGCATGTGGGCTAAAAACGTGTCCTCTCTGAAGATATTTAAGTTGCAGTCATAAACCTTGATCTTTCCCTCTTATAGTAGTAGCTCAACAGTGAGAAAATGTTTTACTTTTATGTTCATGACTGCAAGGATTCTCTTTTCCTTAGTCCTGCTGTTGTTATATGGATATGGCCTCTTCCCTCTAACATATTTAATTGCTTCTTCATCCTATTTGAACATAGAAACTAACTTATCAAATATCGGTCTACCAAAATCAAATAGCTTATAGATATCACATACCTATCCTTGAAATTTTTGTAGTTGAGGTCCATTATCCTATCGGCAGCATCATAAGCATCCGGGTACACTAAATGCCTGGCCCTCATGAGGCAGAGAATTTCATCAACATATTATGGTATAACAACATAATTTTTAAATAGGTTAGTAATTGAAAATAATAAAAACATATTGGAAAGAATCCAATGCAGAGGATTCTCTGAATTAGTTCACAGATTACTCAGCTAACATGCAATACCCGTGCTTTTTTCTTAGCTTGAAAATCATCTCAAGGATGTTAGGACTTTCTTTGAAATAAGAATTAATTATTATACATGTGGTATTTCCATAATTTTCACATCCTATCACGTGGGAAATTGAATAAGCTTTCCATTGATATATAATTCGTCCAAATCCGACACCCAGGCGAAGAGTTAGAGCCTTCTTAGTGAGACAGTGTTTGACCTGAACCTTCAGCGCGTTGCGGAGATAGCTCAAATGGCAATCGTCAAATTCCAGTGTTGCTCCATGATACTGGTGCATCCCGCAAAACTTCTAGGTCATAGACAAAGTGGCAACGCGATAGCTCCGCATCGTGCCACCATGCAATTTCCCAATTGTTAATTTCAAGTGACAGGTGCAATAATGTCGTGTCGCACCAAGGGCCCAATTTAGAAAATTTTACTAAAAATTAAATTACGTATCCAGGGTTAAAAGGGTCAATTTTTTTCCCCTATATAAGCTTCCAAACACGGGATTTAGCCCTTATTCATTCAAAATATTGATGTTTTTCTCAAATATTCTCAACAAATCAAGCTAGGGTTTTCATAAAAGGTCCAATTTCAAGAAGGTTTCACCATCAATCTTCATGAAATCACAATCTAAGGTATGTATAGTGTTCATTCATGGACCCCTTTCATCCATTAAGTCCAAGAATCCTTTTTAACTACAAGTTATAGATTTTCTTCATGTTTTCATGCTTTGTATGTTCTCTTTCATGTTGATAAATGAGGAATTGATTTCTATTCCATTATTTGATGATAAATTCCATATGGGTTGATTAGTATATATAAAGATTTACAAAATATCATGACTAAAACCTTGTATGATGGAATTGGAATTGAAGCATGATGTTAAATTGTTGTATGATGTGCTTTACATGTACTATGCCTACAATATGTTTGATTAAATGCCTAGATGAAGGAAAATTATCTAACTAGCATGATATCATGAAATACCCATGTATGTACAAGCTTATGCCTATTATATGTTTAATAAAATGCTTCAATAAACGTATTGTGGGGATTATCGTATATTCAAGAATATCAAGTCATGTCAGCTTCCTTCCATCGAGTCCTGGGGGTACTTGTACCAAAAATATTAGTTGTGTGCCTAAAGCCATGTCATGTTTTTCATGATACTATCAGTCAAGATATAAACTCTTAGACTTCATATAGTCTTATGACTCAAGAAAAATCTCCATGACTCAATCAGTTGTCAGATATCAGTAGTATTCCATCAGCCATGGAAATTTAGTAACTCAATTTAGTTCAGTAAATCATGTTCAGTTTCCATTCAGATGGGAGTAGGAATTAGCACCGAGTGAATCTAAGGATGGGGAGTCTTCTATTATATGAGGATGTGATTCCTAGAAGCAATCCTTGTATTCCAGAACTATGTAGCTTGTATAGGTTGAGACATCGTAGCCTGCTATATGAGGGTAGATGAGGTGGCTTAACCTGTTATGTAAGGGTTACCACCGTTAGCGCTAGATTTACCTATTATATGAGGTTACTCACATGTTTTCCTTACTAGTGGCGCGGTATTGACACCTTTCCAATCAAGGTATAGATTGGACCCCAGCTTAGCTATTATAGCACAGGGTATGTCGGTTAGATACTTCTTCCCATAGTTTCATGTTACAAAATCAGGATTGTCAGATACAGTCAATAAGTCTCAGTAATAGAACTCAGATCTTTCTTCAGATTTTAGGACTGTCAGATACAGTCAACTTAAATACAGTATGAAACTCAAAAAGTTCCATCAGATTCAGGATTGTCTGCTAGTCACCCACGTTGTCAGTTATACTCAGATATAGAAACCCATGTTATCAACATTATTCAGATATAGTCCTTCATGATATCAGTCATATTAGTTATTAGTATGTCACGTTATCAGTATACAGACTCAGAAATCAAGAAATCATGTTGTCAGTTACAGTTACTATTTATGTATGTATTCTCACGTTCATGTTAGACAGTCAGTTAACATTATTCATACATGTGAACCATTACATATAGCCTACCTCACATGTATACTCGGTACATATGTACTGACGTATTCGCGCTATGGTGGTTTCTTTTTATGTTACACCATAGGTTCAGAGACACGAGTTCCAGATCAGCAGTAGATTCCAGATTCAGCAGTCAGAGTAGAACTGAGTCCTCATCCTTCAAGGACATAATAATTTTCTAGTATCTCATTGATTAGCTTATTATTTGGAGTTAGTTGGGGACATATCCCATCAACTCCTTATTCAGATTCTTCAGACAGTAGAGGTTTTTAGACTAGATGAAGAATAGTGTAGACTAGATGTAGACTAGATTCAGACTATCATGTTTTAGACTTTAGTTTTGTTTTAGGTATTCTATTACCCCACATAGATGTTATGTTATTCAGTTATGTTCATGATTGAACCTTATGGCCTTTCAGTACATGTTTCCGCATTATTATGTTATCTTATGCAGTATACAGGTACAGATATCAGTCATGGGTTAGCTTGTGGTCCTTCGGGGTCATGAGCACTATGTAGCATTCCGGTTCAGCAAATCGGTTCATTAAAAACTTGGTATCAGATCCTAAGGTTCAATAAAGTCCTAAGAAGTGTGAAAGTCGCATCTAGTAAAGTCTTATACATGGGTGTGTTGCGCGCCATATTTATGTGTAAGAGGCTATGAGATGTTTTAAGAATAGTTTCCCCTCTTTCAGTATTCATGTCATACCTGTGAGCATAATCATAAGTCAGTCTCTCAGTCTAATCCATTTCTCCTTTCTTCTGCAAAACATGCCTCCTACGAGAAGAAATCAGTCAGCCCCTCAGCCCGAAGAACCTTTAGGTGATCATGTTTCTCATATGGAGTTTAGGACTGAATTTACCACTCTTGCTCAATCAGTCGTTGCTCATAATGAACGGCCAACAGATATTTTGGCCAACCAAGTGTCCAATTCAGCTGCAGCGAGGATTCGGGACTTCGCCCGAATAAATCCTCCAACCTTCCTCAGGTCTATGGTAGATTAAGACCCTCAGGAATTCTTAGATCAAGTTCAAAAAATGACTAACGTAATGGGGGTGACTACTGTTGAGAGTGCTAGCTAGCTGCATATCAATTACAGGATGTGGTTCATACTTGGTACAAATAGTGAAAGACTAAAAGGGTAGATGATGCAGGTCCTATAGAGTGGGAGGAGTTTGTCATTGCATTCTTAGACTGATTCTTTCCCCAAAAGCTTAGAGAAGTTAGGGTGCTAGAGTTTATCAACCTCAGGCAGGGCAATATGATAGTGAAATAGTATTCTTTTAAGTTTACTCAATTAGCTAGGTATGCCCCTCATGTGGTAGCAGACAGTAGATCTAAGATGAGTAAGTTGGCTTTAGAGGTGAACGACAGCATGGTTAATGAGTGCATATCCACCATACTGAACAGTGACATGACCTTGGATAGACTTATGACATATGCTCAGCAGATAGAAGAGCAGAAAATTAAACAAAAGGAAAAGCAGAATAAGAGAGCGAAGACAAGTAGTTTCAACTTCGCTAAGCCTAAATCAAAAAGAGAAAATCGTTCTCAGTTTTATCCTAAGTCATCAGTTCCAGCTCCCTCTATAGCCAGTGCTCCAGTTCCTAAGTTCAGAGAGGGTAACAAAGATAGAGCGCCAGGCACTAAGATCCAGGGCAATGTTAGTAGTGCCCGCACCTATCCTCTTTTCCAGACTTGCGGTAAGCACCATCAAGGTGTGTATAGAGTAGGTAGTGGCATCTATTTTAGCTGTGGAAAGCCAAGCCATAGAGTTTGAGACTATCTGCAGCTAGGTCCTCAGGGTCAACAAAATCGCTCTTCAACTCAGTCCGATCACCCAGATCAGTAGGGTGCCACTTCCAGTGCTACTAGTGGGCAATGACCAAATCATCTCTATGCTCTTCAGACTCAAAAAGATTAGGAAAATTCTCCTGATGTAGTTACTGGTGCGTTACAAATCTTTTATGTGCATGTTTACACTTTGCTAGATCTAGGAGCTTCTTTGTATTTTGTTACACCTTATATAGCAGTTGATTTTGAAATCAGTCCCAAAATTTTAGCAAAGCCCTTCTCAGTCTCTACCTCAGTGGATAAAACCATCATAGCTTGGACGGTATACAGGAACTGCCCGATTATGATATTTCAAAAAGTCACTTCAACAGACTTAGTCGAAATAGAGATGACTGATTTTGATGTCATTCTCGACATTGACTGACTTTATTCCTGCCACGCCACAGTCGACCGTAGAAATAGAATAGTTTAGTTTCAGTTCTCAAATGAACCTACCCTAGAGTGGAAGGGTAGTGTATCCTCTTTCAGTGGTCAGCTTGTTTCCTACCTTCGGGCAAGGAAATTGATATCTAAGGGATGTGTTTATCATCTAGTTCATGTTAGAGATTCTAGTTCTGAGTTTCCCAGTCTCGAATCATTCCCAGTAGTGAATGAATATTCAGAAGTCTTTCCCGAAGATCTTCCAGGAATTTCTCCTGAAAGGGAAATAGACTTTGGTATTGATCTTCTTTCAGACACTTAGCCTATCTCTATACCTCCATATAGAATGGAACCAGTAGAACTCAAAAAACTAAAAGAACAGTTGAAGAATCTCTTAAATAAGGGATTCATTAGACCCAATGTTTTCCCGTGGGCTGCACCAGTCTTATTCGAGCACAAGAAAGACGGTTCTTGATGATAGGCGAATTTACACGCCTATAGTGCTATATTTTACCCATATTTTAGCTAAGTTTTGAGAACAAATTATATAATTCATGCACTTTTAGTCCTTTTTCCTGTAATTGAGCTAACAAACGTGATTAGCAAGTTTTCAGGTATAAATGATGCAGAATTCAGCATTTTATGGATAACTTGATGCCAAAGAAAGCTTCATGAAAGAAGGAAGGGAAAGCTTACACGCCAAGGACCAAAAGTGGCGCATGGAAAATCTGTCCCGGGCAAAAACAACAATTCTGAAGACTTTGGGGACTAGCAGTAATTTATTAGGATTAGGATAATGATACTTTAACCTAGTAGGATTGGGTTAAGTATTTTATTAGCTTAGTAGGAATAGGATATGGGTATTATAAATACCCTATTTTTCTAGAGATTTTGATAATTATCATCTTACCTTAAAATTCATTCACTACTGCTTTTAATTCTTCCATTAATTCTACTTTTTATTCTTCTTCTATTAATCTATTCAATTCTTAATTTCCTCAACAAGAGAAACGTTACTTTGCTAGGAATTCACTCCTAACGCCTACCACACTATTACTACACGAAATCTTTATTGTGGTATAATAACAATGTCAATTGTGATTTCCTTCGCACTCATGGGTAACTAAACTTCTCTGTTGGGGTTATGGAAGCCATATGAGATACTATCTATTGCTATGAGTTTGTGAGTTCGTGACACGTATGTTGCTTATATCATTATTCTCTTCATCTTAATCTAAATTCTTTGTGGTTGCAAACGCATAGAATACGCCAGTATAGCATTAACTTGTTCGAAAGAAATGTTATATGTCTGGAAAAGAGATAATGTCAAGGTAATAGGGTCCCATCCCCTATTAAAAAGTTAGTGCCGTAACTGGATTAACCTCTTGTAGAATTTGTACCGTTAGACACGCTTTAAGCTCGAAAGAGTTAAAGAGAAATAGTCCTTGTTGAGGTCGAAAGACGCTTGGATTTACCATAGAATACAATTCTCTATAAGCACATGCATGTCTGAATTCCACATAACTTATAGCCAATAGAGACGTACAACTCATAAGGTGGACATAACCCCAACTCCTCAACTCTCATTGTTTTACAACCTACTAAACATTCTTTCTTTTTACTTTGCTATTTTTAGTTTTTACTTTAATAATTTGGTTACACTTTACAATCCCCCCATTTACGAGACTTGCACTAAAAGTCTAGTAATCTTTGCTTACTTGTTGACCAAGCTATTCCCTGAGGGATCGATACCCAACCCAGTTGGGTTCCATATTTGACTACGACCGCTTTACACTCTTACGAGAGTTGTAGATTGAGCGTTATCAAAAATTGGCGTCGTTGCCGGGGAATATGAGTGTCAATTAAGTTTGTGATAATTACTAGACCCTTTGGTCAAAGATTCTCGTACTTTTACATTTAGTTTTTGTTTTTGTTCTCTGCAGGTTTTTATACAGTGCATACCCCATACTCGAAGTTCTGGTCAACTATTATTACCTATCAATCCTGAACCACAACGTATTGGCAGAATGGAGGCACAACACGAAATCGAAAGGATGGCTGCTCAACAAGAACAAGCGAGATTAGCTGCTCTTAGCGCCGCTCAAGTGCATTAACAAAACATTGACAACCCTGGGCGAGCAACAAATCCTGACGATGAGGACCTAGGTGATGACGAGTTACTAAACCCTAGGCATGCCGCTGAGATCGCCACACCTTCCAACAGAAGAGATCGTCAAGCTAGGTTTAGGCCTGAACGCCGAGCTATGCAACCAGCTTTCGACGATGATGATGATGATCTTGATGGAGACGGAGCCACAAGAGCCATAATTCCTCCACCATTAGCGCCCGGAGCCAAGTTCAACATCACGAGCACCATGATTCAGTTATTGCAACTCAAGGGATTATTTGGTGGACTAGCAGGCGATGATCCGAATATGCATCTCATCAACTTTATTTCTACATGCAAGTCGTTTGACAATCCTGGTGTTGGTCAGAATGCAATTCGATTACGTTTATTTCCATTGTCTCTGTCTGGGGAGGCAACGCTATGGTTGAATGGGCTGACTCCTGATTCTATTACAAATTGGAGGCAATTGAGAGACGCTTTCCTAGAAAGATTCTTTCCGCCATCCAAAAGAGCACAATTGAGAGATGAAATCAGCAACTTCCGTCAGCTTCCAACTGAAGCCCTTCATGAAACATGGGAGAGGTTCAAGACAAAGCTAACGAGGTGCCCAAACCATCACATGACTAATGTTCACCTAATGGAGATATTATACAGAGCCTTGAATTCAATAACTAAAACAGTGGTGGATAATGCGGTTGAAGGATCTTTTATGGACCTCACCTTTGGTCAAGCAAGCAATATGCTAGATCGTATGACAAAGAAAAGTAGAGCTTGGCATACCAGGGATTCTGAGGTAGCAAGCCCCACTTTATCTATTGGCATGACTGCAGACCAAAGGAAAAGAGAAGAAGAACATGATCAAGATATAGCACACATGAAAACACAAGTGGATCTTCTTACAAAGCATTTATTATCAGGGAAGACCGAAAAAGTCAAAGCTGTTGTGTCAAAAGGAAGAGACGAATCTGATTCGGAAGAAGAGGCCAACTACTTGACCAATCAGGGGGGTTTCCGAGGTAATACCCAAGGAAACCAAGGTCGGAACTACTATGATAAATCTGGAAACAAGGACCAAGGTAGTTGGAAGAACAAGAATGAAAAGAGTGGTTTGTACGTTCCCCCTGGAAGACGTGACGCCACCACATCTAGTTCTGGAAATATGGAAGAGATGATGGCTAAACTATTGAAAGGAGTGGAAACAACGAGCACTGGAGTAACGGAGGTAATAAATGATTTGTCCTCCATGAACTAATTAGTTGATTCCAATTCCACTTCAATCAAGCAGATAAAGCAGCAATTGAGCCAACTTTCAGCAGCACTCAATCAAAGAAAGGCTGGCACTTTACCTAGCGACACTGTGCAAAACCCAAGGAATGATGGGTCATGCATGGCCATTACTACCCGAAGTGGTAAGGTGCTGGAAACTTCAGCAAAAGGCAAGCAAGTGGTTGATGAAGTAGTGGACATTGATGATAAGGCGAAAGGGGAAGACGCCGCAGCAGCTGAACCTGACGTCCATAACGTCACCCCTCACGATTTGCAACCTGAAAAAGCTGAAAAATAGAAGCAAGAGGAGAAGAAAGCCGTAGAGAGAATAATTCCATACCCACCACCACCTTTTCCCCAAAGATTAAAGAAGGTGGCGGATGATACAAAGTTCAGCAAATTCATGACTATGCTAAAGCAGCTAACCATTAATGTTCCATTGGTGGAGGCACTTGAACAAATGCCTGGGTATGCGAAATTTATGAAGGATCTTTTGACAAAGAAGCGGGCAGCAAGTTATGAGTTGAAAGATGATGTTCATCACTGCAGCGCAATCGCTACCCGATCAATAGTTTAGAAGAAGGCTGACCCCGGCGCTTTCACTATTCCCTGCACCGTTGGATCTTTGAATTTTGCCAAGGCATTGTGTGATTTAGGAGCCAGCATCAATTTGATGCCACTATCTATCTATAAAAAGTTGGGGTTGGGTGATCCTACTCCAACCAATATGAGGCTCGTAATGGCGGATAGGTCGGTAAAATGACTTGTTGGTATTCTATGTGATGTATTGGTAATGGTTTCTTTATTCATCTTTCTGGCAGACTTTGTTATTTTGGATTGTGAGGCAGATTCAGAAGTTTCCATAATCTTGGGGCGCCCTTTCCTTGCTATGGGAAGTGTGCTTATTGATTTGAGAGCTAATGAGCTTTCATTCCGAATAAATGATGAAGTAGTTCGTTTTGATGTGTGCAAAGCAATGAAGCAACCCAAAGAGCTGAATGTATTCTCAGTGGCTGATGTTTACTTTGATGATGAGGAAGAATCACTTGAAGAAGAGAAAATTATTGATGACCCATTGGCGATTGTGCTCATGAATGGAGAAAGTAAGGATGCTAAAAATTGCGAAGAAGCTATTTGTGCTCTATCAGGATTTGGGACATATCGCCATGCTCCCAAGAAGCTGGACCTTGATCTCAAAAATCGACCCACACCACCAGCTAAGCCATCTATTGAAGAGCCACCCACGTTAGAATTGAAGGAGTTGCCTAGTCATTTAAAGTATGCATTCTTAGGAAGCGGAAACACACTTCCAGTCATTGTGGCAGCAGATTTAGGTGAGCAACAAGTTGCAGCTCTCATTGCTATTCTACGCAAGTATATTAGAGCCATTGGATGGACCATTGCGGATATTATTGGTATTCCACCTGGAATTTGTACACACAAGATTCAACTTAAAGAAAAATGCACACCCACCATTGAGCATCAAAGGCGTCTAAACCCACCTATTCAAGAAGTGGTAAAGAAAGAAATCATCAAGTGGTTAGACGCAGGAGTTGTGTATCCAATTTCTGACAGTACATGGGTAAGCCCGGTACAATGTGTTCCCAAGAAAGGAGGCATGACGGTGGTCGTGAATGAAAAGAATGAGCTTATTCCACTTAGACCCATCACCGGATGGAGAGTATGCATGGACTACAGAAAGTTGAATTCTTGGACGCTCAAAGATCACTTTCCAATGCCATTTATGGACCAAATACTTGATCGATTAGCGGGGAAAGGATGGTTTTATTTCTTAGACGGTTATTCAGGCTATAATCAGATTTGCATTGCCCCCGAAGACCAAGAGAAGACAACATTCACATGTCCATATGGCACATTTGCCTTCAAACGTATGCCATTCGGGCTATGTAACGCACCAGCCACCTTTCAGCGTTGTATGATGTCCATTTTTCTAATATGGATGAAGATACTTTGGAGGTATTCATGGACGACTTTTCATTTGTTGGCGAATCGTTTGAAGCGTGCTTGGCAAACCTAAGTATGGCGTTGCAAAGATGTGTAGAATTCAACCTAGTGCTGAATTGGAAAAAGTGCCACTTTATGGTAAAAGAAGGATTCGTTCTTGGGCATAAAATCTCTGAAAGAGGAATTGAAGTTGATCGAGCAAAAATTAAAGACATCGAGAAGCTACCTCCCCTAATTTCAGTGAAGGGAGTTCGTAGTTTCCTCGGTCATGCAGGTTTCTATCGGCGGTTCATCAAAGACTTCTCCAAAATTGCGAGTCCATTGTGCAAAATCTTAGAGAAAGATGCAAAGTATGACTTCAATGAAGATTGTTTGAAGGCATTCGAATGCCTCAAAAGAAAACTCATTGAAGCCCCTATCATGGTAGCACCAGATTGGTCTCTACTGTTCGAAGTCACGTGTGATGCTAGTGGGATTGCTGTTGGTGCTGTACTTGGTCAGAGGAAGGAGAAATTATTTCATCCTATCTACTATACTAGCAAGGTCCTAAACGAAGCCCAAAAGAACTATACTGTCACAGAACAAGAGCTCCTAGCAGTTGTGTATGCTTTTGAGAAGTTCCGGGCGTATCTGTTGGGAACCAAAGTGATCGTTCATACAGACCATGCAGCTCTGAGGTATCTAATGACAAAGAAGGATGCAAAACCAAGACTAATTCGATGGGTTTTGCTTCTACAAGAGTTTGATTTCGAGGTTAAAGATAGAAGAGATTGTGAGAACCAAGTGGCTGATCATCTATCTAGACTCGAAAACGAGCATGTGTCACAGCCTGAAATTGAGATTGATGATGCATTCCCTGACGAGGAGATCTTAGCGACAATAATGGAAGGATTACCATGGTATGCAGACTTTGCAAATTTTATGGTGAGTAATGTGATACCAGAAACTTATCTTACCTTCAAAAGAGGAAGTTTATGCATGATGTAAAACACTACTTTTGGAATGAGCCATATTTGTTTCGACGATGCGCGGATGGTGTTATCCGACGATGTATATCCCATGTAGAGGTGCCTACTATATTGGAATCATGCCACACTTCCCAAGTTGGGGGACATCACACAGGTAATCGGACAACAAGAAAGGTATTTCAAAGTGGATATTATTGGCCTTCGATATTTAGAGATGCCTACGACTTTGTTAGAAGATGCGACCAATGCCAAAGACAAGGTGCTATTTCAAAACACCATGAGATGCCCATGTCAAAAATCCTTAAAGTAGAGATCTTTGACGTATGGGGTATTGATTTCATGGGTCCATTCGCAAATTCATTTAGAATGAAGTACATCCTAGTTGCTGTAGATTATGTCTCAAAATGGGTTGAAGCTGTAGCGTTGGTCGACAATGAGGGAAAGCGTATTGTAGCATTCTTAAAGAGAAATATCTTCTCTCGCTTTGGAGTACCACGTACTATCATAAGCGATGGAGGATCTCATTTCTGCAACAAGCTATTCAAATCCGTGTTGGAAAAATATGGTGTCAAAAAACATAAGGTAGCCACGCCTTATCACCCACAAACTAGCGGACAGGTAGAGGTTTCCAACCGAGAGATCAAGAAAATCCTTGCTAAAACGGTAAATGCTAGTAGGATAGATTGGTCTCGAAAGTTGGACGATGCACTATGGGCTTATAGGACAGCATTCAAAACACCAATTGGCATGTCCCCGTACCAACTAGTTTATGGGAAGGCCTGTCACTTGCCCATTGAGCTTGAGCATAAGGCATTGTGGGCTTTGAAACGATTAAATTTGCACTGGGATGATGCGATATATCTGAGATTGGAGCAACTGAACGAGATGGATGAATTCGGTCTACATGCTTATGAAAGATCGGATCTCTACAAGGAGTGGATGAAAAAGTATCATGATCAGCGGATTGTTCGACGAAACTTTCAAAAGGATGATATGGTACTTCTCTTCAATTCTAGACTGAAGTTATTCCCAGGTAAGTTAAAGTCCAAGTGGTCTGGTCCATACAAATTTAACCAAGTCTACTCGTCTGGAGTAGTTGAGTTGGAAGACACTAATGGTGTTGTCTTCAAGGTGAATGGCCAACGAGTAAAACCATATATCGGTCCTCTTGATTCGATAAATTATATGGCCATCACTTATCTCGACGAAGTCTAAGTACTCGAGATAGCCATGTCGTGCCACGACAATAAATCAAGCGCTAGATGGGAGGCAACCCATCGTTTTTCATTTTTTGTCTTATTACATTTTTTGTTTTGATAAATAAAAATCCAAAAAGAAGAGTCGTGCCATGACCAAAACTAAGGCGCTTGATGGGAGGCAACCCATCGTTCTAATCGTCTTTATTGTTTTTGAGTAAATATAGGTGCAAAGAGGTGTAAAACGAGGAGGTCGGTTTCAAATTTTGATTTGGATGTATTGCATGTTAAAGATGGTAAGTTAGGAATGAAGGAACAAAAGGCTATGGATTGAGCATTGCTCATGAAAATATAGGCATCGAACAAGGCTAGGCCTAGGTAAAACTAGGCCACGAACAAGGCAAGGCCTATACTATGGCCTAAGGTCTCGGAATCTAGTGTGCCATAGCATAGGCGCCGCCCATGCTCAAGTGCGCCTATGATAATGCCTTTTGTCTCTGAATCTCATATGCAAAGCGAAAGGCGCCGCCTATGCCTAGGAATGCCATGGCATAGGCGCCGCCTATGCTAGACAATGCTTTGCAAAAGGCGCCGCCTATGCCAAGCATAGGCAAAGCTAAAGGCGCCGCCTATGGTCACTTCTTGTCTCCAAATCTGATTTTAAATGGGTCAAAATCCGACCCAACCTTTTCCTATAAATATGAGACTTAGTCTTGAACCAAAAAAACATTGGAAACCTAGCTTATGCGCCGCCTATAGCCTCCAAATCCTCTCAAAAATTTTCCTTTTACTCTATTTCTTCACAAGAACATCATCCAAAGGCATCAATCAAGTAAGTGCTTCTTTGTTCTTCATTTATTTTTCGTAAGTACTACATTACCGTGCCTACTATGAATTGTTAATTCTTGAAGAAATATTGGTGATGTGAATGTGTTTGAATTGTTGATACACAACCAAGTGAGTTTACATATACGTTAGGATGATCTTAACTTGTTCCCAACTTGAATTTGATTTTGATGCATTGTCATACTCTTGCGGAATTGCTATAGTCATTAAAATTGCATAATCTTGTCACTTGCATACTTACATGTTGGAATGACTTGTTCATCGGAATAAGATTTATGGTTGCCTACCGACATAGGAGGTTGTGATTATTGTTAGATACGATACCTTGATTCAATCCCTATGTAGTAGTCTTGATATATCCAACATGAACGTATTACCAATATTACAAGAAGTATGACTGCTCTGATTTTATTGTTGGAATATAGCACCTATAACGTATGTCGATGAAGTCTGAGTAATCGACCACTTTCACTTCACTAGTTTGTGCCAACAACTTAAGTGTGCGGTGGTACCCCTATTGCTTGTTTATAGATTGTATCTATCGAGAGGATGCTAACATGAACACTATTTCAAGTCTCAGGTACAATGGCACCCAAATCAAGACAAGGCAAAGATAAGGCTACCACTTCCCAAAAAGGTAAGAAAAGAGGCCGAAAAGAGCACGGAGAATTATCCTCGATGCAATTACCACGCCGCATGTTTGGAATAAAATGGGTTCTTGAGGAGGAAGCGAAGGAATGGTATAGGAACAACAAGGAAAGAAAATATGTTCATGTGGACTTGATAAACAAGGAAAGCCTAGCAAAGAAGGAGCCGCGCATGTTGGCCAAGATCATGGCATTACATCTTGATTTCATCTTCCGAGACATGGGAGAATGTAATCTCGATTTGACAAGAGAATTTTATGCCAACTGGTCGCCGAAAACCACAGGCAGCGAGGTCAAGATTCGGGGCCAAGTTTTACAACTCAATGCGGATTTCTTCAACTCCTTTCTTGGCTTGCCTTCAGTCAATCCATCACCATTCAAAGAGCTGTACAGTAGACCTCCATATAGATCAATTCGACACACACTTTGTGGAACTAGATCCATGGCAAGGTGGAGTAGACATAAAGACACCGGACGATACAACACCTTCCCATATGCTCTTTTGAATAGGGAAGCAAGGATATGGTTGTGTATAGTCAACTCTTGCCTCATTCTAGGGATGCAATACACAAAAATAACAAGAGATAGAGTGTGCTTGGTATATGCATTGATGATGAATGTCCCTATCAAAATTGGGGCAATCATTCGATCTACAATACGGAAGGCTAGGCTACACAAGCGGTCCCATTTCAGCTTCGGCAATCTGTTGACTGCAATCTTGAGGAAGGAGGACATCGAAGAGGAGCCGGCTGATCATAAACTCCCACACAACCCAAAGAAGGTTGACCTCACAAAGGTCAAGGATGTTGAATCAACATATGGCGTCAACCTTACTACGGCAGAGGGACATGCTCAGGATGAGAGTTTCTTTCACCATCTTTATGGCATGACGCGGTTTACAATGATGAGCGGAGGTCGAGTTTCAACTGCTGCAGAGCTCCAACAGCTGGATCATGACTATCCAATGAATGTGCATGCAAGGGAGATGTGTGGTGTAGGTACATACTTTGAGGAACCTCTTGATGATGATATGCCGACCGATGATGAGCGACGAATGCCAGACTCCGACGTGGAGGAGAATTCTGATGACGACGACTCCTATGATGATTCCGACGAAGGGGGTATGACCCCCGACATAGAGGAGGAGTCCGGCTAACCAGGTTCTTCGTATTTATTTTCCACTGAGGGCAGTGTCCCGTCTAAGTGTGGGGTGGTGGTATTTGCATGCTATACTTCTCTATCCGCATTTGCATTTATGTTTGCTTTAGTTTTTTTTGTTAGTTTTTTTTCCCGTTTATCATTTTTTTAGTAGTTAAATTTTTTTACTAAGCTTTGCATGAAATTATTCTAATAGGCAGCATGAGATTATGACAAGAGTTTGTGCTAAAATCATGACTATTGAGACGTTTAGGCTCTAATTGTGACTCACTATGTGATATTGTGTGGTGTAATTCCTTCATCTGTTGGGTCAAGAGTCTATACTACTTCCAATAAAGTCAACCATGTGCCTTGTGTGTGAGAGAGATAATAGTATATTCGGTGCTTATGGCTGATGCTAGAACTTGCCTAGTATGTGTGTGAAGCGAAAATAAAGAACGTGAGTTTAGGAGATGATTTAGGCCTTTCTTTGGCAACCTATACTTGTGTACCTTCTGTTTACCTACCCGTGGACATTATCCTAGTTAACCCCTTTTGAGCCTCTAAGCCTATTTTCTTTGACAACCTCATATGTAAGCCTAATCCATTTTTTTTCAAGACCAAAATTTGATCCAAATTCCTAAGTGCTTTAAAGTGTAAAGTCATGTGACAAAATAAGAGGAAATTGGGTGAGTATGATGCTTTAGAATGTATTGGTGCTTGAATTTGTTATGAAAAAGAAGTGCTATCATAAGAGGTATGTTATGAAAAAAAAAAGGGAAAAGAAAACTAAAAAGTTAGTTATGTTCAAAATTGAAAAACAAAAGAGGAGAAAAGGGGTGGTAGAATAAAAGAAAGTAGAAAGGTTGTTTGAAAGAAAAGTGTTAATGATACAATGTGATGTATTAAAGCGCTTAGGAACATAGTCACTATTTCTGGCCAAAATAGTCCTACCCGTCCCTTAGCCTACATTACAACCATCAAAAGACCTATTTGATCCTAAGCTTAGTATTCTGACATTTAGTGGAGCATTACACTAAGGGCAAGCCTATGGACATCGGTTGCAGCATATGAATTCTTTGTGAGAGCGAGATCAAGGATACTTTTATACCCATGTTTGAAAAAGATGCTATACTTGTGAGTGATTATGGGTAATATATTGTGAGACACACATGGTTGATGATGTTTGGGTAGTCGTGTATGATTCTTTATACCTTAATCGTTGAATGTCAATTAACCACCATCACGAGTCTATGTTGGAGGTTGAATTGTTTCTACTAATGAGCAGAAAACTACTCTTTGTTGATAATTGTTGTGCTTGTCTTGACGAATATTTTGTGTTGATACTGTGAAACCCTAAGTTGATGTTTAGACGGACATGATATTTTGTTCGAGGACGAACAAAGCTTCAAGTGTGGGGTGTTGATGATAGGCGAATTTACACGCCTATAGTGCTATATTTTACCCATATTTTAGCTAAGTTTTGAGAACAAATTATATAATTCATGCACTTTTAGTCCTTTTTCCTGTAATTGAGCTAACAAACGTGATTAGCAAGTTTTCAGGTATAAATGATGCAGAATTCAGGATTTTATGGATAACTTTACGCCAAAGAAAGCTTCACAAAAGAAGGAAGGGAAAGCTTACACGCCAAGGACCAAAAGTGGCATATGGAAAATCTATCTCGGGCAAAAATAGCAATTCTGAAGACTTTGGGGACTAGCAGTAATTTATTAGGATTAGGATAATGATACTTTAACCTAGTAGGATTGGGTTAAGTATTTTATTAGCTTAGTAGGAATAGGATATGGGTATTATAAATACCCTATTTTGCTAGAGATTTTGATAATTATCATCTTACCTTCAAATTCATTCACTACTACTTTTAATTCTTCCATTAATTCTACTTTTTATTCTTCTTCTATTCATCTATTCAATTCTTAATTTCCTCAACAAGAGAAACGTTACTTTGCTAGGAATTCACGCCTAACGCCTACCACACTATTACTACACGAAATCTTTATTGTGGTATAATAACAATGTCAATTGTGATTTCCTTCGCACTCATGGGTAACTAAACTTCTCTGTTGGGGTTATGGAAGCCATATGAGATACTATCTATTGCTATGAGTTTGTGAGTTCATGACACGTATGCTGCTTATATCATTATTCTCTTCATCTTAATCTAAATTCTTTGTGGTTGCAAACGCATAGAATACGCCAGTATAGCATTAACTTGTTCGAAAGAAAAGTTATATGTCTGGAAAAGAGATAATGTCAAGGTAATAGGTCCCATCCCCTATTAAAAAGTTAATGCCGTAACTGGATTAACCTCTTGGAGAATTTGTACCGTTAGACACGCTTTAAGCTCGAAAGAATTAAAGTGAAATAGTCCTTGTTGAGGTCGAAAGACGCTTGGATTTACCATAGAATACAATTCTCTATAAGCACATGCATGTCTGAATTCCACATAACTTATAGCCAATAGAGACGTATAACTCATAAGGTGGACATAACCCCAACTCCTCAACTCTCATTGTTTTACAACCTACTTAACATTCTTTCTTTTTACTTTGCTATTTTCAGTTTTTACTTTAATAATTTGGTTACACTTTACAATCCCCCCTTTTACGAGACTTGCAATAAAAGTCTAGTAATCTTTGCTTACTTGTTGACCAAGCTATTCCCTGAGGGATCGATACCCAACCCAGTTGGGTTCTATATTTGACTACGACTGCTTTACACTCTTACGAGAGCTGTAGATTGAGCGTTATCAGTTCTCTGAGAATGTGTATAGATTACCGTCAACTCAATAAGGTTATGGTCAACAACAAGTATCCTCTTCCCAGAATCGATGACTTGTTTGCCCAACTTCAAGGTGTCAGTTATTTCTTTAAGATAAATGTTAGATACAGCTATCATCAACTCAGAGTTAGAGAATGTGACATCCCAAAAATAGCATTTCGTACGCGGTATGGTCACTTTAAATTTCTACTAATGTCTTTTGGCCTTACCAATGCCCCAGCAACTTTCATGGACTTGATGAAATGTGTGTTCAAGAAGTACTTGGATATGTTTGTCATAGTCTTCATAGATGATATTCTGGTCTATTCCCGTACTGAGTGCGATCATGCAGACAATCTCAAAATAGTACTCCAGACTCTCAGAAATCATCAGTTATTTACCAAATTTGGTAAGTGTGAATTTTGGCTAAGATCAGTAGTATTCCTTGGCTATATTATTTCGAGTGATGGCGTTAGAGTAGATCCTAAAAAGATCAAAGCAGTAAGAAACTGGACTCGCCCTGTTCTCCATCAGATATCAAGAGTTTCTTAGGTTTGGATGGCTATTACAGATGGTTTGTTTAGGGATTTTCTTCTATTGCATCTCCTATGTTCAGATTGACTCAGAAGAAGGTCAATTTTCAGTGGTCAGATTTATGCGAGAAGAGTTTTCAGGAAATAAAGACTCGACTCAGCTCAGCTACAGTTCTAGCTCTTCCAGATAGTTCAGATGGTTTTGTAGTTTATTATGATGCATCTAGAGTGGTTTTAGGTTGTGTCCTCATGAAGCATGGTAAGGTCATAGCCTACGCCTCCAGAAAGCTTAAACCCCATGAGAGGAATTATTCTATTCATGATCTTGAGTTAGCAGTCATAGTCTTTGCCTTAAAGATTTGGAGGCATTATCTCTACAGAGTTCATGTAGACGTATTCATAGATCATAAGAGCCTTCAGTAGGTCTTTTCTCAAAAAGATATCAATCTTCATCAGAGAAGGTGGTTAGAGCTCTTAAAAGATTATGACATAAGTGTCCTCTATCATCCAAGCAAGCCCAACGTAGTGGCCGATGCTCTCAATAGACTGTCCATGGGTAGTATTTCTCATGTTGATGATAGTAAGAAGAAGTTATTCCAGGAATTCCACTAGCTTGCCAGACTAGGCGTTCGCTTAGTTGACTCTTCAGAGGGCTGTGTATATATTTAGAGTAGTCTAGAATCATCTCTAGTTTTCGAGGTAAAATAAAATCAAGATAAGGATCCTAGCCTTGTCAAGCTAAAAGAGTTAGTTCAAAATCAGAAAATAGAGGTTTTCTCCCAAGGGGGAGATGGCATCCTTTGTTGTCAGGGTGGTCTATGCGTTCTAGGTGTAGATGACATAAGGCAGCGAATTCTTGCAGAAGCGCATGGTGCGTGTTACTCTATTCATCGAATGGACACTAAGATGTACCGCGATTTGCGGAAAATCTATTGGTGGAGTGGGATGAAAAGAGATGTTGTAGAGTTTGTGGCTAAGTGCTCTACATGTCAGCAAGTTAAGATAGAGCATCATAAGCCTAGTGGTCCTATACAGGAGTTCAGTATTCCTACTTGGAAGTGGTAAGTTGTGAACATGGACTTCGTGATGGGTTTGCCTTGAACTCGTCGTCAGCATGATTTAGTATTGGTCATCATAGATAGAATGACCAAATCAGTTCTTTTCCTTCTAGTTCATGCCTCTTATTCAGCCGAAGATTATGCCAAGCTCTACATTAAGGAGCTGGTCAGACTGCACGGTGTTTCAGTGACTATTATCTCAGACAGAGGTACCCAGTTCACCTCTCATTTCTAGAAAGCATTCCAAAAGGGTCTTGGTACCCAAGTTCATCTCAGTACAGCCTTCCATCCTCATAGAGGTAGTCAAGTAGAAAGAAACATTCTGACTTTAGAAGATATGCTAAGGGCGTGTGCAATCAATTTCAAGGGAAGTTGGGATGACCACTTGCCACTGATTGAGTTTGCATACAACAATAGCTATCATTCTAGTATTTAGATGGGTCCATTAGAAGCTCTCTGTGGTAGGAGATGTATATCTCCAATCAGTTGGTTTGAAGTTAGTAAGGCCTCAGTCATAGGTCCTAACTTAGTATTAGACGCCTTAAATAAAGTTTAGTTAATTAGAGAAAGACTCTGGGCTGCTCAAAGCCGACAGAAGTCTTATGCAGATATTCGTAGAAAGGATCTCGAGTTTGAGATTGGTGAATATGTCTACCTCAAGATCTCTCCCATGAAGGGAGTGAAGAGATTCGGAGAGAAGGAAAAGCTCAGTCCCCGATATGTCGGTCCCTTCAAGATGCTCCATCGTTTCGGCAAGGTAGCTTATGAGCTCGAATTACTTTCAGATCTAGCCTCAATTCATCCAGTCTTTCATGTCTCTTTGATCAAGAAGTGGATAGGTGACCCATCAGCCGTATTTCCTATTCAGAGCATTGATGTTCAGAACAACCTCTCTTATAAAGAGATTCCAATCGAAATCCTAGACTATCATACTCGTAGATTGAGGAACAAATAAGTCCCTCTAGTTAAAGTTCTTTGGCAAAATTTGTCCGTCAAGGGAGCTACTTGAGAAGCAGAAGTAGATATGCGTATCAAGTACCCTCACATTTTTCTCGCCAACTCAGATCAAGCTCAAGGTAACAGCTCTCCTTAAGCTTACTCAGTTTCATGATTTGTGTACATCACTAACTTAGTATTCAGTCTCATGTTCATGTTCCCATGATAATCTTGGTATCAAGTACCACCGCATATTCAGTCATGCATTCATGTATCATATAACTTATATAGTTATGCATAAGACATGCATTCTCATTGAGAGAAAACTTAGTTCTTTAGAACTCTTAATTATGCATTTATGAATCAGTTACGCATACATCAGATATGCATGTTCAGTATGTTATGTTTAGCTTTTCAGTCACGTCTGTCATGAGATCATGTTCCAGTTATTCATGTTCAGCTCATTTTTCCCCTCTCAGTTAGTCTCATTCGAGGACGAATGTTCTCAAAAGGGAGATATTATAATACCCGTGTTTTTTTCTTAGCTTGAAAATCATCTCAAGGATGTTAGGACTTTATTTGAAATAATAATTCATTCTTATACACATGGTATTTCCATAATTTTCACATCCTATCACGTGGGAAATTGAATAAGCTTTCCATCGATATATAATTCGCCCAAATCCGACACCCGAGCGAAGAGTTAGAGCCTTTTTAGTGAGACAGTGTTTGACCTGATCCTTCAGCGCGTCACTGAGATAGCTCAAATGGCAATTGTCAAATTCCAGTATTGCTCCGTGATACTGGCGCATCGCACCAAACTTCCAGGTCATAGATAAGGTTTCAACGTGATAGCTCCGCGTCGTGCCACCATGCAATTTCCCAATT
The DNA here is from genome assembly GCA_030864225.1 of Capsicum baccatum var. pendulum. Taxonomy (NCBI): domain Eukaryota; kingdom Viridiplantae; phylum Streptophyta; class Magnoliopsida; order Solanales; family Solanaceae; genus Capsicum; species Capsicum baccatum. The sequence continues at coordinate 205,076,091 of CM061560.1, read as the reverse complement.
GTCAATTTCCAGTGACATGGCGCGAAAACACCACATCGCGCCAAGGGCCCAATTTGGGAAATTTTACTGAAAATTAAATTACGTATCCAGGATTAAAAGGGTCAATTTCCCCCCTCCCCTCCCCCCCCCCCATATAAGCTTCCAAACATGGAATTTAGCCCTTATTCATCCAAAATATTAATGGTTTTCTCAAATACTCTCAAGAACTCAAGCTAGGATTTTCAAAAAAGGTCCAATTTGATGATAAATTCCATGTGGGTTAATAAATGAGGAATAGAACATGGAATTTTGCCCATGAAGTCCAAGAATCCTTTTTAACTACAAGTTATGGATTTTCTTCATGTTTTCATGCTTTGTATGTTCTCTTTCATGTTTATAAATGGGGAATTGATTTCTATTCCATGATTTGATGATAAATTCCATGTGGGTTAATTAGTATAGAGAAAGATTTACCAAATCTCATGACTAAAACCTTGTATGATGGAATTGGAATTGAAGCATGATGTTAAATTGTTGTATGATGTGTTTTACATGTATATGCCTACAATATGTTTGATTAAATGCCTAGATGAAGGAAAATTGTCTAACTAGCATGATATCATGAAATCCCCATGTATGTACAAGCTTATTCCTATTAGACGTTTGATGAAATGCTTCAATAAGTGTATTGTGGTGATTATCATGTATTCAAGAATATCAAGTCATGTTAGTTTCCTTCCATCGAGTCCTGGGGGTACTTGTACCCAAAATATTAGTTATGTGCCAAAAGCCATGTCATATTTTTCACGATACTCTCAGTCAAACTATGAAATCTTAGACTTCAGATAGTCTTATGACTCAGGAAATATCTCCATGATCTCATGACTTAGTCAGTTGTCAGATATCAGTAGTATTCCGTTAGCCACGAAAATTTAGTAACTCAGTCCATGCTCAATTCAGTTCAGTAAATCATGTTCAGTTTCCATTCAGATGGGAGTAGGAATTAGCACCGAGTGAATCTAAGGATGGGGACTCACCTATTATATGAGGATGTGATTCCTAGAAGCAATCCTTGTATTCCAGAACTATGTAGCTTGTATAGGTTGAGACATCGTAGCCTGCTATATGATGGTAAATGAAGTGGCTTAACCTGTTTTGTGAGGGTTCCCACCGTTCTCACTAGAGTTACCTGTTATATTAGAGTTACTTACATGTTGTCCTTACCAGTGGTGCGGTATTGACACCCTTCCAATCAAGGTATAGATTGGACCCCAGCTCAGCTAATATAGCACATTTGAGGCATATCAGTTTGATACTACTTCCCACAGTTTCATGTTACAGAATCAGGACTGCCAGATACAGTCAATCAGTCTCAGTAATAGAACTCAGATCGTTCTTTAGATTTCAGGACTGTCAGTTATAGTCAACTCACATATAGTACAAAACTCAGATAGTTCCATCAGATTTAGGATTGTCAGCTACAGTCACCCACGTTATCAGTTATACTCAGATACACTCACCCATGTTATCAGCATCATTCAGATATAGTCCTTCATGATATTAGTCATATCAGTTACTAGTATGTCACATTATCAGTATATAGACTCAGAAATCATGAAATCATGTTGTCAGTTACAGTTACGTATTTATGCATGTATTCTCACATTCATTTGCGACAGCCAGTTAGCATTATTTATGCATATGAACCATTTTATATAGCCTACCTCACATGTATACTCGGTACATATGTACTAACATATTCGCACTATGGTGATTTCTTTTTTTATTACACCATAGGTTCAGAGACACAAATTCTAGATCAGCAGTAGATTCCACATTCAGCAGTCAGAGTAGAAGTGAGTCCTCATCCTTCGAGGATATAATGATTTTCTAGTATCTCATTGATTAGCTTTTTAGTTATAGTTAGTTGGGACATGTCCCATCAACTCCTTATTTAAATTCTTCAGACAGTAGAGGCTTTCAAACTAGATGTAGACTAGATGCGGACTAGATTCAAACTAGATATAGACTATCATGTTTTAGACTTTAATTTTGTTTTGGGTATTCTATTACCCCACATAGATGTTACGTTATTTAGTTATGTTCTTGATCAAACCTTATGGCCTTTCAGTGCATGTTT